>CM032001.1:10351794-11551794 GCA_018804465.1 Populus tomentosa
AAGGAACAATGCTTAGTGTATGTGTAAGAGGAACAATACTTGAAAAACATGTTTTCTACTTGATATTTTACTTACAAATAAATCATGTGAAAATATTAAATTTCAATAAACTACTCTATCAATGCAAGAGATGTCAAGAATAGTGGTTTTGCATGAATATTAATTTATTTTTTATAATAAGAAAAGAAACACTTAATTGATTAAATTACCAGATTTAAATATTTATAGAGAACATATTCATAACAAAACCCATAAATTATCATAAACCCTAATATTTTTAATAACTAATTATAAAAGAATAAAACTAAAATTAGACAATAAAATAAATAGAAAAGATGAAGAAAATTTACCTAAAGTATAAAGCAAAAGGCAAAAAAGCTTAATTGATGATAAATTTGTATACAGGAGACTAGGAGAGGTAGGAACGACAGCTGAAAAAAAAACCCTACAGGGAAAGGAGAAGATAAATAAACAAAAGTGAAAGAGGGAAAATTAGTGAGCTGTAAATTATAATTATATATATATATAAAAATATTGGGGAGCTGTAATTATATATATATATACACACTTTCCGTAACTGTAACAATCACATTAGCCCCCGTAACTGTAACTTTCCTTACTTTCCGTAGCTGTAGCAATAATTCATTAAAAAAAAAAAAAAAAAACTAAGGGGGCAATTGCCCCCTTTTGATCCATTGTGGCTCCGCCACTGATCATAAACCCTAATATTTTTAATAACTAATTATAAAAGAATAAAACTAAAATTAGACAATAAAATAAATAGAAAAGATGAAGAAAATTTACCTAAAGTATAAAGCAAAAGGCAAAAAAGCTTAATTGATGATAAATTTGTATACAGGAGACTAGGAGAGGTGGGAACGGCGGCTGAAAAAAAAACCCTACAGGGGAAGGAGAAGATAAATAAACAAAAGTGAAAGAGGGAAAATTAGTGAGCTGTAAATTATAATTATATATATATATAAAAATATTGGGGAGCTGTAATTATATATATATATACACACTTTCCGTAACTGTAACAATCACATTAGCCCCCGTAACTGTAACTTTCCTTACTTTCCGTAGCTGTAGCAATAATTCATTAAAAAAAAAAAAAAAAAAAAAACCTAAGGGGGCAATGCCCCCTTTTGACCCACTGTGGCTCCGCCACTGATATTGGACGCATGCATGTGATGTGGAAGAAATGAACAGGATACTGAGGGAAAAGTTTGTTGAACTCTATGAAACACCTATATTGGAGAATGTAAGTATTAGCACTGCTATATTGTTCTAAAACTTATAAGGGCAATGGCCCCTTCATTGGCATCATTATATATTTGTAGAAGGCAAAAACCCAATACAATATTTTTGAAGTTTATTTGGCAGAGCGGATAAGAGGAAATTAATTATTTTTTACTAGCTTTATTCGATTGCGGTTGTTTTGGTTGTGAATAAAAGAACAAAGAAAAGGGATACGTACCATATGTTTAAAGAAACAACACTTGTTAGAGTTAATTAAAGGATTCTTTATAATATGTTCTCATCTGCTGTTTCAATTATGTTTTGGGATAAAAAAATGCATATAAATTTCAACTTGAATTAGCATTTAAAAGAATTGTGCAGTGTCAAATCCAAGTCTGAGGGTGTTTTTTTTTTTTTTTAAGCAGAACTCATCATTTATACTGTTGGATTTGTATGCAGTTGTTGGAGAGCTTTGAAAAGTCTTTTCCCACGTTGTCTTTTCCGCCTTCGCCTGACCGGGGAGACTTTGAGCTGAGGGAAGTGTTGGAATCACCTCATTTCTTATGTTCCTTGAGGAAACTGGAGTAGTCTTCATGCGCTCAGTGTTGTTGATAGAATATGGAGTAATGGAGGCTGTCTTGCTGATTTTTAATGTTTTATTTACTTATTTTTACTTGCGGTTTGATTTGTAGACAGAGGATAATGAGTGCCCATATAAAAATATTGAAAGATAAAGGGAAAACGTAAATTAAGTTTCTTAAATTTACTTTTAGACAACCTTCATCTGAGGTGATGAACTAGGAAGAAAGATGAAAGTTACTATGTACAATTATGAGACAAAAATCAGCTATGGAGCTAGTAGTGCCTGGAAAATTAGATTTTGAAGTTACGTTCCTTAAAGTTTTGTCGAATGTTGAATGGGGTTTTTCTGGATTTCTTTTTTATATATCTGTAGTTTTTACTTTCAGTCGAAGTTCTTCTGCTGTTCATGGTTCCAGGGAGGACACTAAATGTAGGTACGAAAAACAATGTAGTGTAAGATCCTTTAGATACTAAGTTTTTACAATTTTTTCATTATGTGTTGAACTTTTCATATCATGGGCCTTATTAGGCTGAATATTCTATCACGCCTTTATTTTTTGAGCTACAATTTCTTCAAAGCATGGGCATGGTGGGCTCATAAGAGTGACATTCAACTTTCCTTTGTCAGAGCTCATCTCATGTTTCGACATTGTTTCACTATGGATTTATACTTTTGCATTTCCCTGTTTATTTTTAAATTCAATAAAAAAAGACAGAAAATATATCACAATATAATTTATGTTTTGAATTCTATAATTTTCTTTTTATCTTTTTAGTTAAATATATTTTTATCTTTTTATATTCAAAATACTAAACAAACACAACATACATGTAAATATGAATACACAATATCCATACCCTAATAAAAATATTAATTTAGTAATAGTTTTTTTTTATAAGCCCAACAAATTGTCGCTTTGGTAGGCATGCTTTGAAATAGAATATGAATTTCATAAGGTAATTTTTTATTAATTAATAAACTTCTATACTTTTCTCTTAGATGCACCAACAATTTTTATTATTTATATTTACAACTATATAAACACATAAATACATAAACATTAATATATATAATCAATACCAATATTTACACCAAAATTGAACTTGCTTCATTTATAAATAGCACTAAAAGTAGGCATGGTGGATCTAGCACTAGCTAGACCTAAGAAATGATTATTTTAGCCACGGCCAGACCCAAATCTTGCTAGGTCTAGCATTAGTCAAATTTAACTATGATTGAGCTTGGTATTGTCTCAGGCCGACACGTGTTGGGTTTATCGCTAGCCAAACCCAAAAGATAATTGAGAGCCTGTTTGGCTCTGCGGTCGAAACTACGTTTCGTCAAATTTTAAATTTTTGTTTTTGCTAAAATTGAGTGCGGTTTGTACTTTTTGGATCGTTTTGATGTGCTGATGTCAAAAATGATTTTTTAAAAATGAAAAAACATCATTGGCATGTATTTCGGCACGAAAAGCTATTTGAAAAGCAGCCGCTACCACACTGCCAAACACACTCTGAGTCTAACTAAATAAACACTCCTTAGTCAAAGGTTTGAGATGGAATAATTGTAATGGGAGAGGAATTAGTGTTTGTGATCAGAACATCAAAGTTAGCTGTTTGTGATAGGAATATTGAGTTTGAGATTCTAAACTCGATATATGGATTTCTCTTTGTTCTTTGGTTTGGTTAAGAGGGTGGTGGCTAAGTTTTTTTTTTTTTTTATTGAATGTAAAATTTATAATATTTAAAATAAGAGCTTTATAGTTATTAATTAGTAGTTTAAAAATAATAATAATTTTGTAAATAATTAGATATTTTTGTAGGATTTTTTTACTTGTGTTAGTGAGGATATAAAGTGTTATCATAAACTATAATTTTTGAAAAATATAGAAAATAAAATGAATTAAATTATAAAGTTTAATTTATAATTAATTTAAAATTAAAGAATAAAACTGAAATATAGAGCCGCCAAAAACTGTTTCCACCACCGACACAACGCAAAACCCCTGAATTTACCCATGTTTGTGTCAATTCATTTATGCACTTTTGACCAAAATTTTCATTTGCTTTTATGCTGTCCCACTGAGCAGACCTTTTTAGTTTTTTTTTGCGAAAAAAATTAAATAAACTAAAAAAAAAAAAAAAAACCTTGTATCCGGTTCAATTTCAGTTTTAAAATTCTAAAACTGATTGAACCAGATCAAGTTATAGACTAGTTATTTTTATTATTTTCCCATTATTATTTATTATTCTATAGATTTTTCTACATTGAAGCTTTTGAAAAGAAAAATTAACATTGATCATTCATTCACTTTTGAAAAACTTTCTTTTGCTTTTTTATGTTGTTCCACTAAGATGACCCTTTTTTTTCTTTTGTGAATTGAAATTATATTACATGTTTGTAATTGTTTCATCTCATTTTTTTATTTTTTTTATTTTTGAAAAGTAGACTTCCTGTAATTAGATTATCCTTAATATCAAATGATCCCTTTTCTTTTTGCAGGTCTTATCAAGCTGTTCGGTTTCTTGATTTTAAATGAATTGAATTGCACTAGTTAAATTTGAATTGATTTTTAGTTCATTTCAGATTATTTTCTCATGAAATGAATCCGACAATAAACACCCTTAATAATCATCTTGGCTTTAACTTTAATTATTTATCTTAAATAGAGGTTACCGGTTCGAGTTTTACAAACTTCAAGGTTATTAAAGGATTATATAGTCATTAGCTTTAAAATTCATTGAATTATTTAAGGTATATACAAGCTGTTTCAAATATCCACATTACTAAAAAAAAAAAAAAATTACAATCGCATCAGGCACATGGTTGAATTCATGGTTGCATTCGCTTTCATCCCCTGACTATGAACAGGGACCCAATCAAATGAAATGGATTTCCTGGAAATTGATCTCCTTGGTCCTCCTTGGTCCACAGCCTATTGGTCAACCAAGTCGGCTACCACTTACAGCACAATTCATCAAAAAACGATGTGAATTATCATTTGACGTCAAACCAGGTGGATTATCAGCTGCAGCCACAATTATTTGATGCATAGCAAAATAATTATTCAGAATCACACCTTGGCAGTCCTTTCCAGCCAACTTGATGTGTTGTGTGCTAATCTGATGAAAATCAAGGTCCCAAAGAGGGTGATGCCGCTAATGGTTGGTTCTCTTCCTCCTTGTGAGTTTTTACATAATAAAATAGCGGCCTTAATTACGAGAGTACTTCCACTTTTACATAAAAAATGCTCTTGAAAAAAAAAATCTACTTCTTTTCATTCTTATTATTTAGAGTTTTAAAACTCTAAAAACTAGATAAATTTAGAGTGGTCATTATTATTATATTCCCATTATTATTTCCTATTCTATAGATTTTTCTACATTGAAGCTTTTGAAAAGAAATATTAATATTGATCATTCATGCATGCACTTTTGACCAAATTTTTCTTTTGCTTTTATATGTTGTCCCACTGAGATGACCCTTTGTGTTCTTTTGTGTGAATTGAAATTAGATTAGATGTTTATAATTGTTTCATCTCATTTTTATTTTTTTTATTTTTGAAAAGTAAACTTCCTTTAATTAGATAGTTTTTTTTTTTTTGCTATTTTGTTCTGCAGGCTTTAATCTTTTCTTCTTTGATTATCCATACTACTGTAATATCAAATTATCCCTTTGCTTTTTGGAGGCTTTATCAAGGTGTTCGGTTTCCCGAATTTGAATGAACTAATTAAACTGAACTTGTTCAATTTGAATTGATTTTCAGTTGTTCCGATCATTTTCTCAATAAATGGAACTCGACCATAAACTTCAACCAACTATCTCAAAATTGCGATCACAACAGACACATTATTATAGAATAGGATTCTAATATAGAATGTTGTAATCATTACAGTTACTCATGTATCTATCAGAATAGGATTCTAATATAGGTTGTTGTAATCATTACAGTTACTGCAGTGTTTTGCTGCCCTATATAAATAGGAAGGTTGGCTAAGGCACAACCCAACACATTCCATTATTCTCGACTTGGTATCAGAGCCACAAAACCCTAAAATAAATTAAACCTACTTTTCTCACAGCCTCCCTTCTTCAATGGCACATCCACCACATACATCTTCAAATTCTGCAGCACCAGCAGTCCAGCTTTCTTCTTCTCCGACAATGCAGCCCTCTTTCCTTGTAGCACCTCCTCTACTTTCCTCTGCCGCGTCACCTCCTGGATTCTCCTCTGCCATGGCCGGTGAACGCCTCCTCTTGCAGCCCACGTCTACTGCCTCTACTGCCGCAAGCATTATCTCCCTTTCTCACACTCATCAAGTCATCTCCCTCAAATTAACAAACACCAATTATTTATATTGGCGTATACAAATGCTGCCTTATCTCCTAGGCCAAGGAGTTTTTGGTTTTGTTGATGGCTCCAACACATGTCCATCAACACATGTTCTTGCCCATGATGGTATCTCTCTTCAGGTAAATCCGCTTTTTCAAACCTGGAAACAACAAGACCAACTCATTCTAAGTGCTCTTCTTTCCTCCCTATCTATGGAAGTTTTGCATCTTGTTGTTGGCTGTCAAAGTTCTTGTTCAGCTTGGGGCACTCTTGAGCGAGCTCTCGCTTCCACCTCTAACTCTCGTATTATGCAACTTCACGGCTCTCTTCAATATCTTCGACATGGTGATGAATCAGTAACTCAATTTATGCAAAAAGCGAAGGCCTTATTTGATGAATTGGCCGCTGCTGGTCGGGCAGTTTCGCTTGAAGATTTCAATTTATATGTGTTTCGTGGTCTTCGGGGAGAGTTTAAAGACTTAGTTACCAGTCTTATTACCAAGGCTGAACCTTTATCATATGCAGATCTTCATAGCCATCTCCTCACACATGAATTTCTTCACAAATCTTCTGCTACCATACATGCTCCTTTGCTGCCCACACCCAGCATTCCATCTTCTGCTCTTGTTGCGCAGCGCCAGACTTTTGGCAATTCTGGCCGCAACAGGGGCCACTTCAATGGTGGCTGGCGTCCCAACTAGTCTAACAGCAGAGGCAATAGATTTGCTGGTTCCAGACCTGATCATCGCAGCTTCCAAAACTCCTCCTTCGGTGACAATAGGCAGGGCTCTTGGCAGCGCAATAGGGGGCAGAATCCACGCTGCTAACTGTGTTAGAATTTCGGCCATACAACTCCCCATTGCCCTCAATTCCAGCAACGAGGTTATGGCCAACAACCTACTGCCAACTTGGTGCAGCGCAATCTCTCCTCAACCGATTCTGTTGATTGGTTTCCAGATACTAGTGCCAATCAACACGTCACACCTAATCTTGCCACCTTGACCACTTCAGAACCGTATCTTGGTAATGATAATTTGCATGTTGGTGATGGTAAGGGCCTTCCTATATCTCATCTTGGTCATACAAAAATATAAACACCACATCGTTCTTTCACCTTATCTAATGTTCTTTATGTTCCTGCAATCACAAAACCTCTGCTCTCTGTTCAGAAATTTTGTCTTGATAATAATGTTTATTTTGAATTTCACCCTCGTGTGTTTTATGTCAAGGATTTTAACACCCATGAAGTCCTTCTCTCAGGTCAGAGTAAAGATGGTCTCTATGCCCTGACCAAGTCTTCCGTCATGTCAGTTCCTCAAGCCTATTGGTCTCCCTGCACTTCTGCCTCTGCCGATTTATGGCATCGTTGACTAGGTCATCCTACTTCACATATTTTTCAATTGTTAATCTCGAAAAATAAGATCATTTGTAACAAGAAACGTCTTAATTTTCAATGTCAAAGTTGTCCTTTAAGAAAATCATCGCGTTTGTCTTTAGGACCTACGGGTCACAAAACTTCTGCTCCACTTGAATTAATTTTTAGTGATGTATGGGGTCCTACTCCTTTTTTTTCTTCAGATGGCTATCGTTATTTTGTTATCTTTGTTGATGCTTATACTAAATATGTATGGTATTATCCTCTCGTTGCTAAGTCTGATGTTTACTCTGTTTTTCATCAATTTCAGACTCTTGTGGAACGTCAATTTTCATTAAAAATAAAATCTGTTCAAACTGATTGGGGCGGTGAATACCGAAAACTATCCACATTTTTTCAGACCATTGGTATTCATCATCGTCTGATTTGTCCCCACACTCATGAACAAAATGGAACAGTAGAGCGTCGTCATAGGCATATTGTGGAAACAGGTCTTACTCTTTTAGGGCAATGTAAAGCACCTTTTTGATTTTGGAATTATGCTTTTGAAACCTCTGTTTATCTTATAAATCGCATGCCTACTCCTATTCTTGCCCATCGCTCTTCGTTTGATTGTTTATTTCAACGGTCTCCTGATTATCATTTTTTGTGTACCTTTGGGTATCTCTGTTGTCCTTTTTTGCGTCCATATAATAATCATAAATTGGATTTTCGTTCCTCTCCATGTGTGTTTTTTGGATATAGTTCCTCGCATCTTGGTTATCGATGTCTTGACATTGCATCTCACCGTATTTATATTTCCCGTCATGTCCGCTTCCATGAACATGTGTTTCCATTTGATAATTCTAAACAGATTGCAAAGGTCTCCACCACAACCTCCACCCCACCCGTTACTGTCACCCTCCCAAATTTGCTAAACCACCCACCGCCACCCACCCACTTTCACTAGCCACCCAAACAGCCCATAACACTCCGTTTTGCCACTCCAAACAGCCACCCAACCACAGCCTCCAACCATCCCTTGGCCATCATCCTATGATTGTTTATCTAACCCTTATGATGCAGGTTCAAATCGTCAATTGGTCTCCTCTGCTTCTCCCTCTCTGGCCAGCAACCTGCAGCTTCAGTCTCTACTTCAAGCCCCTCATCTGCTGACAGTCCTGTGCTTGAGGCTGCTTCTTTATCATCCTCTCCCGCTGGTCTGCAACTTATGGTTGATTTGTCTTCTTATCAACTGCTATAGGTCTCCTCGCTATAACCGTCTTCCCCTGCATCTCCACCAGCACACAGTAGACATCCTATGACTCTTAGACCGCGGCAGCCGAAGACAGCTAATCTGGTTGCTTCCGCTGCTGCTACTTCTACCTCCACACGGGTACTGTATTCTCCCTCTTTTGAGCCTTTTGCATTCTCTAATGCTGATCGGTATACAGTTTGGCATAATGCTATGTGTGATGAGATCGCCGCTTTACACGAAAATCACACTTGGTCTTTGGTTCCATTTCATCCTTCGATGAACGTTGTTGGAAGTAGATGGGTATATTGGATCAAACGTCGTGTTGATGGTAGTATTGAGCGCTATAAAGCGCGCCTTGTGGCTAGAGGTTTTACCCAGCAGGAAGGTATTGATTATTCTGAAACCTTTAGTCCAGTTATTAAGCAGGCCACTGTCCGATTCGTTTTCTCTATCTCAGTTTCGCGAAATTGGAAGAATCATCAGCTTGATATTCATAATGCCTTCCTCAATGGTGTTCTTACTGAAGAGGTCTACATGAAACAACCTCCAGGTTTCGTTGACTCTTCTCTTCCATCTCATGTGTGCAGATTGCACAAATCATTGTATGGTTTGAAACAGGCACCGAGAGCATGGTACACTCGTCTAAGTGATTTTTTGCTCTCCATCGGTTTTCGAGCTTCCAAGGTTGACACCTCCCTGTTTATCTTATCTGATGGTACTAATATCTTTTATCTCCTGGTGTATGTTGATGATATTCTGCTCACGGGTAGCAACTCTGCTATGCTCCATCACCTTATACAATTACTCAGCTTTGAGTTAAAGCTTCGTGACTTAGGTGATGTTCACTACTTTCTGGGTATTGAAGTTCAGTCTACCAGTATGGGTTTAATGCTGCGTCAACATAAATATATTCTTGACATCCTCACCCGAGCTGGTATGTCTTCCTGCAAACCAGTTGATACTCCAGTCTCCCCTTCGAAAGTCATTTTATTACCGGATCATTCATTCTCTGATCCTACATGATTTCATCAAATCGTGGGTGCTCTTCAATATCTTACCTTCACCCATCCAGATATATGCTTTGCTGTTAACAGAGTCTGTCAGTTTATGCATGCTCCTACAGATTCTCATTGGGCCGCTGTCAAACATATTTTACGCTATCTTAAAGGTACGACATCTTATGGTTTCCATATCACTCGAGGCTCCTCTTTTGCTCTACATGGCTTTACAGATGCAGATTGGGCTGGTAGTATTGATGATCGCAAGTCTACGGGCGGCTATCTTGTCTTTTTTGGTCAGACATCGATTTCTTGGAAATCCGGCAAGCAACGCACTGTTGCTCGCTCCTCTACTGAGGCTGAGTATAAAGCCCTTGCTGATGGTACCGCTGAAGTCATTTGGCTTCAATACTTGTTAACAGATTTGCAGGTTCCCTTAGTCTCTACCCCTACCATTTGGTGTGATAATCTTGGTGCTACCTATCTCTCAGCAAATCCTATCTTCCATGCTCGTACTAAGCATGTTGAAGTGGATTATCACTTTGTCCGTGACCGTGTTGCCAAGAAAGAAATTCAGATTCGTTTTGTTCCATCTCGGGATCAACTTGCCGATATCTTCACTAAACCGCTTCCTGTTGCATCCTTTACTGCTTTTCGATTCAAGCTTCGGGTTAATCCCCCACCCTCAGCTTGAGGGGGCATATTATAGAATAGGATTCTAATATAGAATGTTATAATCATTACAGTTACTCATGTATCTATCAGAATAAGATTCTAATATAGGATGTTGTAATCATTACAGTTACTGCAATGTTCTGCTGCCCTATATAAATAGGAAGGTTGGCTAAGGCACAACCCAACACATTCCATTATTCTCAACTCACATGGTTGTATTCGCATTCACCCCCTGACTATGAACATGAACCCCAATTATTAAATGAAATGGATTTCCTGGAAATTGATCTCCTTGGTCCACAGCCTATTTAGTTATACTGGGGTTAATGAGCTTAATTAGAGTTATGTTATTTATTTTATTTGAATAACGTCTCTCATCTTGTAAATTATTAATCCAACCATTATTCTATTAGTCCATCCATATCGTTAGCCCTTTCCTCACAAATGCTATAATTTTGGTTATTAATTTTGAAAATAACTAAACTAAAAATGAGAAAAAAAACATATGTATATTTCCTTTATATTTTATCTTAAGAAAGAAAAATGGAGACATGAAACTTACGTTTATACTTAGATCTTTAAAGTTCACCCGTGGAGGGTCCAGTTTTAAAATGGTGTTCGCGACGAGAGTGGCTTCTAGGTAGGTTTGGCTTATGACTGTTCTTATAACTTTTTTCTACAAGTCATTCTACTATGCTCCTTGAGTAAATTGGAGTAGTCTAAATGCACTCAGTGGTGCGTACAATGTAATTAGTTATTGTGTCACCTGTTAAGACAAAGGTCGAAGCTATTTTTATGTGGCTAGAATAACTTTAGTGAGCAATTTCATGTAGTGAGCGATTTTGTTGAAGGAGATAGTGCTCCTGTAGTGGGGAGATCGTTACCTCTCCATTGTCTTGTCATTTTTAAGTTATCATCAATGAAAAGAACTAGGAAAGAAAAGGAACTTAATTAGCTTTTGTTCAAGTTCCACCAGAAGGTGTCATTGACGAATGTCGATACACGACGTCGGACGACGGCTCCGCTCATTTTTGTTTATTTAACAAAAAAGATTTGTTTAATTGGGGGAAATGAAAATTTTATTGGAGTCGCCATCTAGTAATTTGAGGGAACTAGAAATCCCAAATTAGACACTGGTTCCAAAGATTCAGGTACTGGGTTAGTTATGATTAAGGGAAGGTAGACACCACCCTTAAAACATCCTTTCAAAAGAAAGGTTACCCTTACTTGTGTGTTTTTTTATTTGATTTAAATGCTATTATATTTTGAGCTTATTTGCAATTTTGTTTTTTTTAAAAAAATAGTTAACGTCGGTCCCTAAAAATAGGAGACACGTTAAAAATGACATCAGTCCCTAAAAATAGGAGACTTGTCTAAAATATTGACGTTTAACCCTAAAAAGGAGATTTACGTCTAAGTTACCAAAAAAACTATGGACATAATCCATATTGGTATTTAAACTTTTGACATCGGTCCTTTTATGAAAAAGAGATGTGTCGACGAACAATATTTGTTTATAAAATTATTTTTATATCGTTGAGAAATGGGTATCCCATATTTGAGATTTGGGCTTTGGACCCACGAACGATAACATGATAGGATGGGTGTTGGACCCGCGTTGTTATTCCTTTCTTTTTTATTTTATTTTTTTGTTTGTTTTACAACATACAAGAAAATTTATACACAAAATCAAAAAAATGTTAGAAATCTAAAAAAAAATTACCTAAGTGACACAGTATAGGTAAAATACTGAAATACCCTCGGATCTATCGGAAATTTACGAAAATGCCACTGGTGGCGCGTGTGGCTCATGCGCGGCTACTGTTGGTTGCGGCGAGCTTTTCAGGCGATATTTCTGGCCAACCGATGGTCGGTTCTGGTAGATCTGAGGTCGAGGATTCTGTTGGTGGTGGTCTCGACATCCGTTGAGGGCTTACGAGGGAGAATCGATGACTTGAAGGTTCGGTGGCCGACGAAGATCGCGGCCTTTTTCCGGCCAGATGAGGCGGCGAAAACGATGAAAACCGTCGGGGTTTTGCTTTAAACGAGGGTAGCTACCTTTCTGTGGTGGTGCAGAGGCTTGAGATGGCCGGAAAGTGGAGATCGGATGAGAGAGGGAATCGCTGGCGAGAGGAGAGAGATGTTCTGAGATTTCCTACGGTGTGAACGCGTATACGGTGTACCGGTGCCTCGGAACACTGTGCGCCGTTAGATCTCGGATGAAACGATCGGATGGCTGTGATTGGCTAGATCTGCTGTTGATCGGACGGTCTGGATGAACTGAGCTTTGATCTGATGTGTCGCGGTGCACCGAAAGCTGGGTGCACCGGATGACGTGGCGCAACGGGATTAAATCCTGGAATATTTTAACGGCTGAGATGTGTTGGGATATATTTGGTATTTTTCAAATTGTTTTTTTTAAAAGACAATATCCTACTCTCCCGAAGAAAAACTAAAAAAATGTTAATAGTATCAATCGATTCTTTCTTTTTTTTTCTTTTCTTCCTCCCCCCCTTCTTTGCCCTCTGCTTTCTCGTGGCTATTTATAGCCAGGGGACAACTCATTAAATTCTAAAGAAATAATGCACCGTCGGCAACTAACTTATCTACCATAATTTTTTTATTATTATATATAATAATAAATATTTACATGGGTAAAACTAAAAGTTCAAATCGGTATTAGAAAAATCCCGTTTCAACCGTAAAAAAAAATGGAATACCAAAAAAAACATTTGATGGGTATCGACCCGATGAACCGGGTTTTGGTCGAAAATGACGGTTTTGACCCGAGACAGCCCGAAACTTATTTTTTACCCTGGTCGACATGGTTTGACCTGTATTGACCCGGTGTACTCGGTTTTTGTCAGAAATGACGGTTTTGACCCGAAACAGTTCGAAACTCATTTTTTACCCTGGTCGACATGGTTTGACCCGTATTGACCCGGTGAACTCAGTTTTGGTCAGAAATGACGGTTTTGACCTGAAACAGCCCGAAACTCATAGTTTGCCCTGGTCAACATGGTTTGACCTGCGGTTGACTCGAGAAAAATATTTTTTTGAATTTTAAACTTTTTTTAATTTTTTTTTGGATTTTTATGAATAATAATAGAAATAAAATAATATTCAAGAAAATCTTTGTGAATCCAAAATTGGGTTACAACAACGAAATTGGAAAAACTTCAAATTAAACCTAGATCTTTCCATGACTGGTGTAATGAATTTTGAAAAATTTTAAGTTGGGTTAGGCTTGTGGTTCATGAATTCCTACAAAAACAAGTTTTTCATGTGACAGAGAACTCAACTCTCTGATAACTAAGTTAACAACCACACATGAGAAAACAAATGTATAACAACGAGAACAAGAACTTAAAAGAGTGTATTATGTGATTGTTCATGAGTGTGATTTTGAATTGTTGTTTGTGTGTTTATTACTTGATAATCTTAGATATTTATACATATCATGTCTCAAGAAATTAGCTCGTAAAAAGCGGAATAATATATATATTATGCTGTTAAGTCAGGTCTAAAAATATTTGCTCTCTTTTCTATTAGGCCTTTGGCCCCATCATGTATAAAGAAAGATATATTTGAAAAAGAAGCCAGGATACAGGGTATCTACATATATATTATTTGAATGAAAAATTGAGTTGTGTTCCATTAGGAGTTGAAACCACCTAACTTGGCTTAGATGTAACAATGAGTGATTATAGAAAAATCTAACCATAAATTTCATTAATCTTCTTTAATGTGATGAATGTTCTTTGGAGCAGACGTGAAGTGATTTGAAAAATATAAATATTGAGTTTTAGAAACATACATCTCGGGAAAATAATAGTTGAGAATAATGGAATGTGTTGGGTTGTGCCTTAGCCAACCTTCCTATTTATATAGAGGCAGCAGAACACTGCAGTAACTGTAATGATTACAACATCCTATATTAGAATCCTATTATGATAGATACATGAGTAACTGTAATGATTACAACATCCTATATTAGAATCCTATTCTATAATATGCCCCCTCAAGCTGAGGGTAGGGGATCAACCCGAAGCTTGAATCGAAAAGCAGTAAAGGATGCAGCAGGAAGCGGTTTAGTGAAGACATCGGCAAGTTGATCCCGAGAGGGAACAAAAAAAATTTGAATTTCTTTCTTGGCAACACGATCACGGACAAAGTGATAATCCACTTCAACATGCTTAGTACGAGCATGAAAGATAGGATTTGCTGAGAGATAGGTAGCACCAAGATTATCACACCAAATGGTAGGGGTAGAGACTAAGGGAACCTGCAAATCTGTTAACAAGTATTGAAGCCAAATGACTTCAGCGGTACCATCAGCAAGGGCTTTATACTCAGCCTCAGTAGAGGAGCGAGCAACAGTGCGTTGCTTGCTAGATTTCCAAGAAATCAGCGTCTGACCAAAAAAGATAAGATAACCGCCCGTAGACTTGCGATCATCAATACTACCAGCCCAATCTGCATATGTAAAGCCATATACAGCAAAAAAGGAGCCTCGAGTGATATGAAAACCATAAGATGTCGTACCTTTAAGATAGCGTAAAATATATTTGACAGCGGTCCAATGAGAATCTGTAGGAGCATGCATAAATTGACAGACTCTGTTAATAGCAAAGCATATATCTGGACGGGTGAAGGTAAGATATTGAAGAGCACCCATAATTTGACGAAATCATGTAGGATCAAAGAATGAATGATCCGGTAATAAAATGACTTTTGAAGGGGAGAGTGGAGTATCAACTGGTTTGCAGGAAGACATACCAGCTCGGGTGAGGATGTCAAGAATATATTTATGTTGACGCAACATTAAACCCATACTGGTAGACTGAACTTCAATACCCAGAAAGTAGTGAACAACACCTAAGTCACGAAGATTGAACTCAGAGCTGAGTAACTGTATAAGGTGATGGAGCATAGCAGAGTTGCTACCCATGAGCAAAATATCATCAACATACACCAGGAGATAAAAGATATTAGTACCATCAGATAAGATAAATAGGAAGTGTCAACCTTGGAAGCTCGAACACCGATGGAGAGCAAAAAATCACTTAGACGAGTGTAACATGCTCTCGGTGCCTGTTTCAAACCATACAATGATTTGTGCAATCTGCACACATGAGATGGAAGAGAAGAGTCAACAAAACCTGGAGGTTGTTTCATGTAGACCTCTTCAGTAAGAACACCATTGAGGAAGGCATTATGAATATCAAGCTGATGAATCTTCCAATTTCGCGAAACCATGATAGAGAAAACCAATCGGACAGTGGCCTACTTAATAACTGGACTGAAGGTTTCAGAATAATCAATACCTTTCTGCTAGGTAAAACCTCTAGCAACAAGGCGCGCTTTATAACGCTCAATACTACCATCAACACGACGTTTGATCCGATATACTCATCTACTGCCAACAATGTTCATCGAAGGATGAAATGGAACCAAAGACCAAGTGCGATTTTCGCGTAAAGCGGCAATCTCATCACACATAGCATTATGCCAAACTGCATACCGGTCAGCATTAGAGAATGCAAAAGGCTCAGAAGAGGGAGAATACAGTACCCATATGGAGGTAGAAGTAGCGGCAGTAGAAGCAACCAGATTAGCTGCCGCGGTCTAAGAGTCATATGATGTCTGCTGTGTGCTGGTGGAGACGCAGGGGAAGACGGTTGTAGCGAGGAGACCTGTGACAACTGATATGAAGACAAATCAATCATAAGTTGCAGACTAGCAGGAGATGATGATAAAGAAGCATCCTCAAGCACATGACTATCAGCAGAGGAGGGGCTGGAAGTAGAGACTGAAGCTGCAGGAGTGCTGGCCAGGGAGGGCAAAGCAGAGGAGGGACTAGAAAATGCCCCAAGACCATGAGGAGAGGAGACCAATTGACGATCTGAACTTGCATCATAAGGGTTAGATAAACAAGCATGGGATGATGGCCAAGGGATGGGTGGAGGCTATGGTCGGGTGGCTATTTAGAGTGGCAAAGCGGAGTGTTGTAGGGTGTTTGGGTGGCTAGTGAAAGTGGATGGCGGTGGGTTGTTTAACAAATTTGGGAGGGTGACAGTAGCGGGTAGGGTGGGGGTTGTGGTGGAGACCTTTGCAATCTGTTCAGAATTATCAAATGGAAACACATGTTAATGGAAGCAGACATGACGTGAAATATAAATATGGTGAGATGCAATGTCAAGACATCGATAACCAAGATGCGAGGAACTATATCCAAAAAACACACATGGAGAGGAACGAAAATCCAATTTATGATTATTATATGGACACAGAAAAGGAAAACAGAGACACCCAAAGGTACGCAAAAAATGATAATTAGGAGACCGTTGAAATAAACAATCAAACAAAGAGCAATGGGAAAGAATAAGAGTAGGCATGCGATTTATAAGATAAACAGAGGTTTCAAAAGCATAATTCCAGAATCGAAAAGGTGCTTTACATTGCCTTAAAAGAGTAAGACCTGTTTCCACAATATGCCTATGACGACGCTCTACTGTTCCATTTTGTTCATGAATGTGGGGACAAATCAGACGATGATGAATACCAATGGTCTGAAAAAATATGGATAGTTTTCGGTATTCACCGCCCCAATTAGTTTGAACAGATTTTATTTTTAATGAAAATTGACGTTCGAGAAGAGTCTGAAATTGATGAAAAACAGAGTAAACATCAGACTTGGCAACGAGAGGATAATACCATACATATTTAGTATAAACATCAACAAAGATAACAAAATAACGATAGCCATCTGAATAAAAAAAAGGAGCAGGGCCCCTTACATCACTAAAAATTAATTCACCAACATGCAAATAGCAGTCATAACAGGGACATGAAGAACATTAAATAAGGTGAAAGAACGATGTGGTGTATATATTTTTATATGACCAAGATGAGATATAGGAAGGCC
Organism: Populus tomentosa; assembly: GCA_018804465.1. Classification (NCBI taxonomy): domain Eukaryota; kingdom Viridiplantae; phylum Streptophyta; class Magnoliopsida; order Malpighiales; family Salicaceae; genus Populus; species Populus tomentosa. The sequence continues at coordinate 10,369,163 of CM032001.1, forward strand.
CTTACCATCACCAACATGCAAATTATCATTACCAAGATACCGTTCTGAAGCGGTCAAGGTGGCAAGATCAGGTGTGACGTGTTGATTGGCACCGGTATCTAGAAACCAATCAACAGAACCGGTTGAGGAGAGATTGCTCTACACCAGGTTGGCAGTAGGTTGTTGGCCCCTATTGCGCTGCCAAGAGCCCTGCCTGTTGTCATCGAAGGAGGAGTTTTGGAAGCTGCAGTGATCAGGTCTGGAGCCAACAAATTGGTGGCCTCTGCTGTTGAACTGGTTGGGACTCCAGCCACCGTTGAAGCCGCCCCTGCTGCGGCCATAATTGCCAAAAGTCTGGCACTGCGCAACAAGAGCAAAAGATGGAATGCTAGGTGTGGGCAGCAGAGGAGCATGTATGGCAGCAGAAGATTTGTTAAGAAATTCATGTGAGGAGATGGCTGTGAAGATCTGCATATGATAAAGGTTCAGCCTTGGTAATAAGACTAGTAACTAAGTCTTTAAACTCTCCTCGAAGACCACGAAACACATATAAATTGAAATCTTCAAGCGAAACTGGCCGACCAGCAGCGGCCAATTCATCAAATAAGGCCTTCGCTTTTTGCATAAATTGAGTTACTAATTTATCACCCTGTCGAAGATCCTAAAGAGAGCCGTGAAGTTGCATAATATGAGAGTTGGAGGTGGAAAAGAGAGCTCGCTCAAGAGTGCCCCAAGCTGAACAAGAACTTTGACAGCCAACAACAAGATGCAAAACTTCCATAGATAGGGAGGAAAGAAGAGCACTTAGAATGAGTTGGTCCTGTTGTTTACAGGTTTGAAAAAGCGGATTTACCTGAAGAGAGATACCATCATGGGCAAAAACATGTGTTGATTGATGTCGCACGTCGGAAAATCCCGCATGGCAATCAGCTGGCGATTTATGTCTCGTTGTGGCATTTGCTTGAATTGGTTCGTTAGGAGTCGCCACCTAGTATTTAATTAAGAGTTACTAGGAAACCCTGATTTACTGGTCATGGTCAGAGATTCGCGGGTAAGGGACTGATTGTGGTTAGGGAAGGTATTAGCACCCCTAACGCACCCGACCTGAGGTAAGTTGCTTCATGGCTTTGATGTGTTAAAAAAGTTTTAAAAATTTTGTCTTTTCATCGGATTTTAGAAATACAACTTCCGTACAAGTTTGTACTTCTACACCGTGATCCATTCAAAATATTAAATCCTTCTTTATTCCTGCAATTTTATCATAAAAAGAATTCACAAACAAAATACACACCACATTCAAGCTTCGTGAGCTTGATGTAATTTTGAAAATAAATTTTTTAGCCCAATTCTAAGGCTTTGATAAATCAGTTATTAATTCCCAGAATATATGTAAAAACATGTTCTTACATTTTCATGAAAAATACAACATGACTTTTTCTATCCTTAGATATTTGTGCATGTAAAATTAAATACTTAATTCTTTTTTTGTTTTTTTTAATTCAATATAATAAATAATAAAAAAAAACACACACACACACACATCTCTTTTTATTATGCTTGTTGTAACCCATTTTCGGGTCCCCACAAAAATAAAATAAAATAAATAGCCAAAGAAGGTTAGAAAAATAACAGGAGGCAGAAGAACTCAGAAAATGGTCGGAAAATTGGTCAAGGAGGTTAAAAAAATACAAAGATTGGATTTTGACAGTATATTCTTGAAGGATGAGAGCCCTGTTGAGAAGGAAAATTTGAATTTTGAGGAGAAAAGCCCAAATTTTGATATTTATGGACTTAATTAGATTTTTCATTGAATTTATAGAGGATTTGAGTGCAAGAAAAATTGATTTTTAAGTCAATTTTGGCTTTAATTAGAAGAAATTTAAGTTCTGGGGCCAAAATATATTTTTTAGGAATTTATTAGGTCAAATCAGGGGCTTAATTGCATAAATATTGAAATTTTATGGCCAATTAGGGGCTTAATTGTGAAAATCCGAAACCAGGGACCAATTTGGAAAAGGCGTGAAGATAGAGGGGGCTGTTTTGAATTAATGCAGGGGCCTAATTGAAGAAATTGGAAGTTTATTGATCAATTAAGGGCTAATTTGCATAAATCAGAGGCCAAGGACCAAAGTGAAAAACGCGGCCAACTATGGGGGCGGAGATCGAAATTGGCAGGGATGCAATTGAAATGAATTAAAGTTGATTGAGGGCTGATTTGAAGTTTGGCGAGTTTCGGTGCCCTGTTTTAATGAAACGGCGCGTTTTGTCCAAAACGACGCCGTTTCATGTTTAAAAAAAAAAAAAAAGAGAAGAGACCGGAATGGTGTCGAAAGTTTCCAACCGGGGAAAGAAGAGGCAGAGTCCGGCTGGTTTTGGGTCAGGAAAATCAAACCCTGGGGAAGCGGCTCAAGGAGAAAAAAAATGAAAACCAGCAGTGGGGGGGGTTGTGCGCAGAGAAGGAAAATCTCTAGTGGGCAGCGGCGGTTGGGTGTAAAAAAGATAGGTTTAGGTTTTTTTCTTCCCTTTTTTTGTTTGTCAAAATTGCCCCCCATTACAAAATGACCCCTCCAGATTTGTGTGTTAAAGGCTGCTATTTATAGGTAAAATATTTTTTCGGGCCTCAAAATTAGTCCCTCAATTTTTTTAATCAATTCACTTGGTAAAAATTAAATTTGGTCTTTTAAAATTTCAATCTTTTTAATTAAGTCCAAATTGGGCTCCCAAACTTAATTTTTCACCAATTAAGCCCCCAAATTAATTTGACCCATTTAAAGTATAATTAAGTCCTTGCACTTAATTAAATCCTTCAATTGGACCCAAATTAATTCTTAAACATAATTAAAATTCAATTTAGCCCATGATTAAATCAAATTGACCTATTAAAAATTTAATTATGTCCTTAGAGTTTTGCCTATTTTTGCATTCCTTTTTTATCAGCATTCTCAACATTGTCAGCCTTTATTTTATTTTATTTTATTTTGAAAAAAAGTGAAATTTGGGGAATAACCCAAAATTGGGTTATGACAATGGACATGTGTTGGAGCCATCAACAAAACCAAAAACTCCTTGGCCTAGGAGATAAGGCAGCATCTGCATACGCCAATATAAATATTGGTGTTTGTTAATTTGAGGGAGATGACTTGATGAGTGTGAGAAAGGGAGATAATGCTTGCGGCAGTAGAGGCAACAGAGGCAGCAGACGTGGGCTGCAAGAGGAGGCGTTCACCAGCCATGGTAGAGGAGAATCCAGGCGGTGACGCAGCAGAGGAAAGTAGAGGAGGCGCTGCAAAAGAAGAGGGTTGCACTGTCGGAGAAGAAGAAAGCTGGACTGCTGGTGCTGCAGAATTTGAAGATGTATGTGGCAGTTATTCCATTGAAGAAGGGAGGCTGGGAGGCTGTGAGAAAAGTAGGTTTAATTTATTTTAGGGTTTTGTAGCTCTGATACCAAGTTGAGAATAATGAAATGTGTTGGGTTGTGTCTTAGTCAACCTTCCTATTTATATAGAGGCAGCAGAACACTGCAGTAACTGTAATGATTACAACATCCTATATTAGAATCCTATTCTGATAGATACATGAGTAATTGTAATGATTACAACATCCTATATTAGAATCTTATTCTATAATAATAATTATATAAACACTTCTTGCACTGACCAATAGCTAGCAGTTCATACATTAAAGTGTCCTTTCAATCATTTTAGTCTAACATAGTGATTCCTTTCTTTATCCTCATACTTTTTGTTATTGATTGCATCCTTTGGTTTGTTGTTTGTTGGTTTTTTTTTTTATTAGTAGTCTCTTTTGTTGGCATGTTCTTGGTTATTGAAGGTCTTGATTTGAAATCAATTTAAATTTAATGAGATGTTTGAATTTGTTCCATAAAGACAAAATAAAAAAAAGATAAAAGATATATAAAAAAAACACATGACCTTTCTAAAGTTTAGACTGAAAATGTATTTTTGTCCCTTTTTCTTTATATATTTTTACTTTTGTTCCTATAGTTTTAGCATTTTAAGTTTTGATTCAAAATTATATTTCAATATTCCGTATGTTTGAAAGAAAAAAAAAAAAAAAAGAAAGTCACTCAATATTAGGTGAGGAGAGAGAAAAGGATAGGTTGCCACAATTCAACAACAAAAAAAAATATTTCTTTTAAAGAAAGTTCAAAAATTAAAAAAATGTTATATCTATTTTAATTAATAATAAAATAAAAGAATACAATATAAGTCATATGCTACAGTTTTTTGGATAGTTCAAACTCATTTAAAGTATTTTTAGTTGGATGTTGATATAGGTGAAAACAAAAGGATTACTGTTACCTAACATGAAGTCGAATGAAGGTTGACAAAGTCAAAGACAGCGATCAGACAAGCCAAAATGCAATGAATCAGCTTGTTCTGGACTTTCCACAGATGCACCTGTTTTCCACCACGCTTGTTTTGGGACCCCTTGTATCTGAAGATGTCTTCAACAAAGCATATTCACCTTTTTTTTTTTTTAATCTTTTGATATGCATATTAATTCAACATTACATAAGGCTTTTATGAATAAGGGGCTATTGGCTATACACACAAAAGAATAAAAAGCCATAAACAAATGTACTGCGCGCAGGACATCCATCAATGCAAGAAGTGCCCACTTTCAAGAACTCTTGAGCAACTCCTGAATCCAGAACAAAACCCTCAAATATCAAATCTTTATATGTTTGAATATCTAAAAAGAAGAAAAGCAAACAAATTTTTTTCTTTATTTTTAAATTTATCTTAATCTTATTTTTATTTATATTTAGATCAATATGTCTTCTTTCTTTTATGTTATTTAGAAAGCCTATTTGAAATGACAATTATTTTTAAATTTTTTTGATTTTTTTTTTTATTAATTTTTTTTTAATCTTTTGTATAGATGAACTTTATTTTTTTAAATAAAAAAATTTATTTTCAAATAATATTTCTAATATGTGCAGTCTTGCATACTAATTTTTTTTCTTATTTTATTCAATCAATTTAATGTGTGTCTATTTTTATTATCATTTGATTGAATGAAAAAATTATTTTAATTAACAAATTTAGCAAACTCAACCATATAAATATCATGTCTTGTGAAATTAAATATTTTGATCTACACTTGTCTCTTGATTTTTTAATTTTTTATTTTTAGTCTTCGTTTATGATCATTTTTTTCACTTATTAACACACATAATTCTCAATGAGACCTTCAGAACAAAAAGGGTCATAATCTTTATTTTTTATTGCATATATAATTTCAAAGCATGTCTTTCTAGAATATTATTGTAATGTTCTCTTTTCGAAAGATATTTATTCAAGCATTAGAAAGTTCTTACCCTCACCAAATGAGATCTTTTGCTAGTACTAATCAGAAGCTATCTTGCCCTACTAAATACCCAATATAAGCTATCAGTCATATTGAGTAGGGATAATAAATGAGATTGTTAAGATCATTTAATTAACTAGTTATTCAACTGAAATCTATTTCTAAAATACTTGGATTTTTTTGGACTTCATTATAAAACATGTTCATAGCCACAAAAAAAAAAAAAGCTGATTCAGCAAAGCAAGTTATAAGGGCTCTATATTTGCTTTCATTAACTAAAATAGTGAGAGCAACACAATCCATATATATACATAGTGTGTTCATCCAAATCATTTGGAAATTGATGATCCAAAAAACAGGAAGCATTACAAACAACGTCCTGCATGCCATAGAGATGAACAATTTTTTTTTTCCTAACCAACTGTAAATCAAAGTGCCCAAGCTCTGACCAATAAGAAACTGGGAACAAGACGCAATAGTTGTTGAATCCAAGCTCGTCTTTCCTCCTCTCCTTCTTTTTCTTGGGTAAAAAATCATCATCATTTATCCCTCTTAAGAAGACCAAAACAGCCCTAAAAAATAACCTTACTTTCCAACAAACTAAAGACTGAAAATGCTCTAAACCGAATGATTTGTGTAGCAGTGTGCTTAAAGAGATTTATTTCCACACAGCATAATTTTTAAAAGCAAAAGAGATTAGAATCAATATCCCAAAAATTTGGCTGGGAAAGCAGTTCATGACCTGTTTGAATTTTATTTTTTTTATGTTGTTGAATTGTTTTGATATGTTTATATTAAAAATAATTTTTTAAAAATAATAAAAAAAATATTTTAATATATTTTTAAATAAATTATTTTAAAAAAAATAAGTACTACCACATTTTTAACCTCCCTTAATCATAGGTTTGAGATGGTATGCTAGCAATGCGAGAAGAATTGGTGTTTTTTTTATCGGAGAAAATCAAAGTTGGACTGTTTGTTAAAAAAATAGTAAAATTTGAGATTCTAAACTCAATTTAATATGAATTTCTTTTTGTTTTTCGTTAATTAGATTCAATTAATAGTGTGGTGGATAAGTTTTTTTTTTTAAATAAAATCAATGAGAATTTATAATATTTAATATAAGAGCTAGCTTTATAGTTATTAGTTTGAAAATAATAATATTTTTTGTATATAATTAGATATTTTTTATTGATTTTTTTATATGTTAGTGAGGACATAAAATGTTATCATAAATCATAATTTCTTAAAAAAATAGAAATAAAATGATTAAACTATATATATAATGATCAAGGTTCAACGTAATTACTTTTTATTGTATGTAAAATGTCCTTATTTACTTTTAAAAAATAGATGCTTGACTTGAGAATTCATTACAAAACATGAATCAACTCAATTGTGATGTGTGTGGCCCAACCCCTGCTCTTGACAGGAAGGTGCCTCTGCTGACTGCTGCCCAGTGCGCGTTCGCTATCCCTTTCATTTCTCTTTTTGCTTTTTCTCCTCCGAAACTCTATCTTCTTTACAGTGTAAGAAAAAGATCCGTAAGAAAATCCAGGAAACTTGCCGGTACGAGTTCTTGACCTAAAGAAACCGGAAAAAATTCGAAGTCATTGGAATAAAAGGAAAAGAAAAGGGCTTTCGAAGTTGGTTACTAAGATACCAGAAGTAGAAAAAATATATATTGGGTTTGTACTTAGTGTTCAAGTTATGGTGGCTACATTATCCAAGAGGTTGGATTCAGTTTTGTTATACAAGCACTAGTATATTAAAAATTAAAAATTAAAAATTAATAATAACGACATTATTATTATTATTATTATTGTTAATGAAGATTAAAATTAATAAAGAAATAAAAGACCATGATGTTTTACTATAGATAGATCGAAGCCTACATATATTTTTTTTATTGTTAATAGAAGAATTGATGCATGTGATATCAAGAATTATATAGAAAAATAAATGTTAGAATATAATATTGATGTAAAGTGAAGACTAAATCAAGAAAAACTAAAAGATAAATATAATTTAAAATATTTGAACGACTTTTGCTTTTTTGCAGACTTTATCAAGGTTTCCTGATTTTGACCAACTGAACGAGTTTGTTTTGAATTGATTTTTGGTTTTTTTAAAAAATTATTGTTCTGGTTTGGTGAATTTCTTAGATCTAAATTGGATCGATCCGAAACATGAACATCCAACTACCTCAAAATTGTAATCACCTTGGCTGTAACTTCAACCACCCAACTACCTCAAAATTGCAATCACATCAGGTACATGGCGTTGCATTCGCATTCATCCCCTGACTATGAAATGGATTTCCTGGAATTTGATCTCCTTGGTCTGCAGGAACCCTAATTAAATGAAATGGATTTCCTGGAAATTGATCTCCTTGTTCCCCAGCCTATTTTCTCCGAGACCGTGCAACCTGTTGAAAAAATTCGAAGTCATTGGAATAAGAAGAAAGAAAAGGGCTTTCGAAGATTGTTGCTAAGATACCAGAAGAATAAACAAATATTGGGTTTGAACTTAGTGTTCAAGCTATGGTGGCTAGCTACATTATCCAAGAGGTTGGATTCAGTTTTGTTATACAAGCACTAGCTAGTATATTAAAAATTAATAATAAAAACATTATTATTATTATTAGAATTAATAAAGAAATAAAAGACCATGATGTTTTACTATAGATAGATCGAAGCCTAGATCATATATTTTTTTTCAAAACATTGATTTCAATTTAAGACCGATTAAATTGGATTGTAATAGATTTTGAAGTTAGAAGTAGGTCTCCAAAGATATTAGGACGAGTTTGAGAATTTGTTTTTACTGAAGAAAAAAGGTGTTAGGATGCACATGGGTGGTGGCCCTTGATTTTCTGACTATGGAAGCATTCTCGAGAAAACATAGCACCACGTGTTCTTCCAATAAATAACGTGTCCTTGTCTAGTTCTTGTTGTGGATCGGATTAAAAGTTACTTTTCAATGGAAAAAAAATAAGTGTGAGCACTGTCAATTTTTTTAAGTTGAAGAAATTTTTTTTATTATGAATAAAAAGAATTGATGCATGTTTTTAATCAAAGCAATCAGAATTATATACAAAAAAAAAATGTTAAAATGCAAATCAAAGAATAAATCTAGAAACTAGGTGATATATACGGTTCAAAATATATGATTTCTTGTAGCCAAAAAAATTAACAATTTAAGTTCTATCAACATAAAATAATTTCCTAGTATCCTTTTTCTTTTTAATTGTCAACCAAAAATATGTTTGTGTTTGATATTGTGTTTCTACTTTATGTTTGAATATGTTTTAAAAATATGTTTCTTTTATTAAAATATCAAATTAATGTTTTTTTAGTATTTTTTGATGTGCTTGTATAAAAAATCTAAAAAATATTTTTATACATTAAAAAAAAAATCAGTTTTAAAAAGAACTTTGTACCACAATATTAAAAGCATACTAAATATCCAATAGACCCCAAAGATTTGAAATAACCATAAAAAAACATATTCTCAATTAAATCCTCTTTATCCTATTATTGTGATTTTTAAAATTTATTTATTTATTTATCAGAATGTTTATTTTTTGAAGAAAAAAAAGTTATGAGAGTCATAAAAAAAATTAAAAAAATAATTAATGGTTATATAATTATGCCATGAATGTATATTTTTTTATGTAATCATGCAGTAATAAAAAAGTTGTGCAGAAAGCCAAAAATCAAAATTTATTCAAGAGCCAACGGAAATAAAGGTCGCGAAGAGGGTGATGCAGCTGATGGTTGGTTCTCTTCCTCCTTGTGAGTATTTAATGGTGCTGCAATTAATATCAACCGCATTACAGTTGAGGCAGGCATTTAAGGGTGCTTCAGCAGGAAGAAATATTGGATTATCTCTTGGAGTCTTCGTCTATGCTATCTTAATTACGGGTAGAAAGTGTCGGGAGATGAGTGGCTGGGATTCATTCATGAAGAGCGGACTTAATTATGAGAGTACAATTTTTACATACTAAATGGCTGGGATTTCCTTTCGTTATATAGGATGACCCCTGGAATTCTCACATTATCAATTGTCTTTTTGTTTTGCAGTAAAAATTGTGTGTTATAAACACTCTTATATTTTTGCTCCATCCTTTCCATCAATCCCCCTGTCACCGATTTGTTATTAGAATGTTGGGATATGCTATCGTTGTATTGGTGGGTGAAAGTTTATTTTGAATTTAATTGAATTTTTCTAATCTTTTTTAAACAATTTTTTTTTTAACATTTTTTAAAAAATTTATTATAGAGATGGGGATATGATAATATAGTAGTTGTAGTGGCGAGGACTTTATATATATATATATATATATGCAGTGTTTTTTATTTTTATTTTTATTTTACTCAATCTCATAATTAAATTTTTGTTGCATAGTTTTTAATTAATAAACATGTAATTATAAATTAAGGAAAGACAAAATTGGCTGGACTTGTTTGTTTCAATTTTATTTTTTTGGTTTTATCTTTTTTATTTGTTGTTTAAATCTTTTTTTTAACTCTGAATCAATTATTTATTTTTTATGATTTTTTTAAGTATAAAAGTATATTCCAAAGAATATTTTAAAGTTACTGGGCAAATAACTTTCTTTTATCTTTTTCATTGATGATCTCATCAGGTGTATTTTCTGAAAATATTTTATAATTAAATTGTCATATGCCTAAACATGATTTAATCTAATATATATATATATATATATAAGTTGAAGGAGAGGGGCCGTTGCAATGGTGACAGAGCGGCTGGTTCATTGGTTAAGAATTCCGACAAGGTGAGGGAGATCAAGAATTGGGGTTTTTGTATTGATAGAAATACAGAAAAACTCCAATCGTGGAAGCAAAAACTGACACCACAAGTAACAAATTCCTTCCCAGTTTTTTATTGGAAATTTATAAATCTATGAAAAATTGAAAGGTGCACCAGATAAGTTGAAAATATCTCTTAAAATCAAAGCTTACGGGGCCATGAGTTTTAAAGAAATTAAGTCTTTCAATAAGTCCTTCTATAGAAGTAGTGTTGGCATCTCAAGAATAATCCTAGTGTAGCAGAGTGCGTAAAGAGATTTATTTCTACACAATTGAATTTTTGAAAGTAATAGAAATTCAAATCAATATCCCAAAAAGTTGGTTGGGAAAGCGGTTCTAGACCTGTTTGAAAATTTGATTTTTTTTTAATTATTTTTTTTATGTTTTTATATGTTTATATAAAAAATAGTTTTTAAATAATAATAATAAATTATTTTGATGTATTTAAAAAAAAAACTTTAAAAAACAATAGGTTTGATATGAGATATTGGCAATGAAAGAAGAATTGGTTTTTGGGATCAGGAAAAATCAAAGTTGGGTTGTTTGTGATAAAATTAAATATTAAAGTTCGAGATTCTAGACTCAATTTAATATGAATTTCTTTTCGTTTTTTGTTAATTAGGTTTAGTTAATAGGGTGGTGGCTAAGTTGGTTTTTTAAAAAAAAAATTAATGAGAATTTATAATATTTAATATAAGAGATTTCTAGTTATTAGTTTGAAAATAATAATAATTTTTGTATATAATTAGATATTTTTGTTGATTTTTTTTTCACATGATAACGAGGAGATAAAATGTTATTATAAATTTTAATCTCTTAAAAAATAGAAATAAATTGATTAAACTATATAATGATCAAGGATCAACTTAATTACTTTTTATTGTATGTAAAATGTCCTTATTTATTTTTTAAACATAGATGCTTGACTTGAGAATTCATTACAAAACATTAATCAACTCAATTGTGATGTGTGTGGCCCGACCCCTGCTCTTGACTCTGCTGCCCAATGCGCGTTCGCTATCCCTTTCATTTCTTTTGACTTTTCTTCACCAAAAGTCCATCTTCTTTACAGTATAAGAAAGGGATCCGTAAGAAATCCAGGAAACTTACCAGTTCGAGTTCTTATTTCGATTTGGGTTACATAGGGTTTTTACGTTCTCGTGCTCATTGATTAATCGATCGATCTAGTATATTATTATTTTAATTATTTTTTCAATAAATATGTCATCAATTTAATATTTTAAAAATGTTTTGTTTAACATGCATTTAGTTTTTTACTTTCAAAAATTATTTTATTTTTTTAAATTAGAAAAAAAATCGACTCAACAACATAGTGGGGCAAAAACATTAATTAACAAAAGTGAAGTTTTCAATAAGTGGCAACTAATCATTATGTTATTTGGTATTTTTAATAGTTTACTATGTATGATTCATATATATATATATATATATATATATAGATAAAAAAAACAAATAGCACATGAGTGTTTAAAAATTTCTTTAGGAACTAAATTGAAAACTTGCCAAAACAACTCTCCTTATAAGCTGCCAGCAGTACAAAAAAAAAAAAAAGAGGGAGTGTGCAGCCAGCTGATAGAAGAAAATAGAGAAAAGAGAAGGCTTTTGTTATTTTTCATAGAAATTGCTTGAAAATTAATTTTTTTTAAAAAGTGTGTGTGATAGGAAGAGTATTAAATAATTAAAGAGAGGTTTAATGTATTAAGGAATTTACAAGGAGTTTAAAAGAGTTAAAATGTACTTTTAGAGAAGGAAGAATTGAGCTTAGAGGGAAGTCTAGAGGAGAGCTTGATTTAATTTGTTTTGATTTTTGATTCTTTTATTTTTTAAGGGTAAGAATACTCTCTTCCATGATGATTCATTGTGTTGCTTTTTATGTTTGTTATTAGATTGAGCTTAGAGGAAATTGATTCTTCATTTCTTAAGGGTTCTTGATGCCATGATTGGTTTGAATGTATAGATTTATGTTGATTATTTGTTTGTAAAGGGAAAAAATATTGGGCTTGGCTAGATCCTGTGCCTCTTTAGTCAACACTAACCACGCGGTTCGTTTCGTCTAGATTCGTGTAATACTTGGTAGAAATTTGGTGTTTTCTGATTTCTAAGTAGAATTGTACATGTTCCAGCTTGAAATTGCTAAGTGGTAGATTTAATTGCCAAATTTCTTGATCTTACCTTCTGTTTCACGGTGGCGGGCCCCCTGAAATTCATATTTTTTTTAACTGGGTAGTTAAGTATGAGAAAGAGTTATATTTTTAATTTAAAAGAGGTGGGCCTTAAATTAAGTGTGATTTTACTTTTGATTTTCTTTGAATTTATTCTTGACCTACGTGGAAAGAAAACAATATAAAAACATTATTTTGTAAAATAAAAAACAAAGCCACTAATTTATCCTAATATAAATCTTGCACCCGATCAAAAACAAAAATAAAAACATAAATCGTAAGCAAAAGTTTTCTATAAAAAGATTAAAGCAGAGCCATCAATTAATTTATATTTTATTAAATAAAATAAAGTAATTTAAATTTAAAATCTATTTTTGTTTTGTTTTGCCATGTTTTTTAATAATTTGATGAGATTTTTTTTATAATTCTATCATTTTTGCTCTTTTTTTCTTAGATTTGATAATTCTACCAATTGTTTTTTGAATTCTTGTTATAATTATTTTTTTCTAATTAATTAGATATATTTTATTGGTTTGTTTTGATTATGTTTGGATTTTCTTATGTTGTTTTTAGCAGAGCCACTAAAATTATCAATTTTTTCTTACGATATATATTTTGATTTTAAGTTGAACCATAAATAAAATAAGAAGAATTAATATGATAATCGATGATATTTTATGAAAGAATGATAAATACAATTAAATAAATATGTAAGAATCATTCTTTATTATTTTTTTATTTATTTCAAAATTTATTAAACAAAAATAATGCTTCGCTTTATTTATGATGTGTGATGTGTATGATGATTTGGGAAGGCGGTTTCAGACCGGTTTGAGAATTTAATTTTTTTATATTTTTAAATTATTTTGATATATTTATATCAAAATTATTTTAAAAAAATAATAATAAAATTATTTTAATATATTAAAAAAATATTTTTAAAAAATAACAATTATTATATTTTTGAGCACCCTAGCCCTTAGTAAAAGGTTTGAGATGAGATATTGGTAATGGGAGAAGAATTGGTGTTTGGGATCGGGGAGGAATTAAAGTTGGGCTGTTTGTGATAAAAATATTGAAGTTGGAGATTCTAAACTCAATTTAATATGATTTTTTTTTTGTTTTTCGTTAATTAGTTCCAGTTAATAGGGTGGTGGCTAAGTTTATTTAAAAAAAAAATCAATGGGAATTTATAATATTTAATATAAGAGTTTTATAGTTATTTGTTCAAAAATTCATTAAAAAATACTTTTCAATTGTGATGTGTGTGGCCCAACCTGCTCTTGACTGGAAGGTGCCTCTGCTGCCCAATGCGCGTTCGATATCCCTTTCATTTCTCTTTTTGCTTTTTCTCCACCGAAACTCCATCTTCTTTACAGTGTAAACTTACCAGTACGAGTTTGTACCTTCTTTAGTCAACACTTACCACACGGTTTGTTTCCTCTAGATTCTTGTTGAAATTTGATGTTTTCTGATTTCTAAGTAGAATTATACATGTTCCGGCTTGAAATTGCTAAGTGGTAGATTTAATTTCCGAATTTCTTGATCTTACCTTCTGTTTCATGTTTGACCACAGGAGCAGGCCTTACACGCGTGGAAAGCAATTGCTGAACCAAGCGAGCTAGTTGAGGCCAGAAGGGATCGGTACTAGTTTATCGCTATAGGGATTTTCATGGCTTCCAGCAGCGTGCAAGGAATAACCTCATTTTCATCTTCTCCTCCTCCACTATATATGTATGATGTGTTCCTTAGTTTTAGAGGCAAAGACACCCGGAACAACTTTACTAGTCATCTATATTCTAATCTGAAACAGAGAGGCATCGATGTATACATGGATGATAGGGAGCTCGAGAGAGGAAAGACCATCGAACCTGCTCTCTGGAAGGCCATCGAAGAATCAAGGTTTTCTGTCATTATATTTTCAAGAGATTATGCTTCTTCACCATGGTGTTTGGATGAACTTGTCAAGATTGTTCAGTGCATGAAAGAGATGGGGCAAACTGTTCTGCCAGTTTTTTATGATGTGGACCCCTCAGAGGTAGCCGAGCGGAAACGGAAATACGAGGAAGCTTTCGGTGAGCATGAACAAAATTTCAAGGAAAACTTGGAGAAGGTCCGGAACTGGAAAGATTGTCTCTCTACGGTGGCCAATCTATCTGGCTGGGACGTCCGGAATAGGTAAATCGTCTATCTACTTATTCTTATTCTCAAATCTGCCCTGTATTGTTTCATTGATGAACAAGCATGATAGTAAATGTGTATTTTTTTTCATATGCATGTTTTTTTATTTTTATTTTTTTATGATATTTTGAACTGATGTGATCAAGCATTTCTAATCTTTATATAAAACTTCTTTCTATTCTTAGGTTTTTCTTTATATTTTGAAAATAAAATAAATATTAAAAAAAAATTAAAATGTATAAAACTGTTGAAAAACAAATCTAGCATGAACAAATAAAAAGTTAGCTTAAAAAAATAAAATTTGTGAAGAAATGACAACATATTCATTATAAGAAATAAAAAATTGACTAATTTTTTTGAATATATTGGTTTTAACTTTTCAAAATAAAATAAAAATATTTTCCATCATGAATTAATTAAAAAATTCCAACTATTTATAAATAAAAGAGAAATATATATATATATATATATATATATATATATATATATATATATTGTGAATATTTTTATTTTTATGTTTTTCTTTTTAATTTGGAATTAAATTTTGATAGGTGCCTTTTTGTTAAAAAAATATAAAATTAATGTAAAAACAATTTCAAACTAGTATAGGTGGGTAAAAAAACTTTCCAAACTAGCATTGTTTCACGAGTTGTAGAGTCTGTTTGGGAACGCGGTTTGTCTTTTTTTTTTTTTTTAAATTTTGATTTTTTTTTAAATTGTTTTTTTTATATATATTTTCAGATCGTTTAGATGTGCTGATATCAAAAATAATTTTTTTTAAATAATAAAAAAAATTATTTTGATGTATTTCTAAATAAAAAACACTTTGAATCATAATTCCTATCATGATCGCAAACAAACCGTAAAGATCTCACTTATGCAACTTGAGACATGCAGGTCTTACATGTCAAAAAAATCTACCTTTCTTTTTTATTGGCCCATTTATTCATCTGGTTTCTCAATTTGTATATTTAGTTAACTTTAGTTCTATTATTACGATGATTTCATCCATTAATTTGCAAAAAAAGAATAATATTAACATATGTGATATTTGTGCATCTCAAGGTGCGTGGATTGGATTTGGGCATCCACTTAAACTATGTTAGTCTAAGAAATGTTTTTTGGGTAGCATATGGGAAAAAACTCGAAAATTAATAAATTTAAAGTTGTTTTTTAAAAGTTTACTATGCAAGATAATTGAAATTTTTGTTAAAAATAATTATAAAAATAACTTAGTGGTTGATAAAAAAAAATGATAGAACTCCATTTTCCTTTTGGTCTGTCAAAGCCAAACTTAATGAAGAGTTTTTGTTCTTATATGCATGCTTCTTTAGTAACTGTGTGATTCTATAGGCAATAACATAGATATTGTACGAACCATTCTTAGCATTAATACAATCTTAGTTCCTTCTTTAGTTTATTTTTTTCTTTTTCTCTTTGTTATTGAAGCTATCTATTGTCAAAGCCCCCTATCTTTCTCAAAGATTGATGTATTAATTTCCGGCTAACAGCCATACATTTTCGAGCTACATCTTTATTTTCCCATTATCACTATCTGATTTGATTTGCACACAGCATGATTAATGTTTTGCACCCTCCTATGCAGGAAAGAATCGGAATAAATTAATATAATTGTTGAATACATATCCTACAAACTAAGCGTCACTATGCCAGTTAGCAAAACATTAGTGGGAATAGATTCTCGTCTAGAGATATTAAATGGTTTTATAGGTGAAGAAGTTAGCGAAGCAATCTTCATAGGGATTTGTGGAATGGGTGGCATAGGTAAGACGACTGTTGCAAGGGTAGTATATGATAGCTTTCGTTGGCAATTTAAAGGTAGCTGCTTCTTAGCAAGTGTCAGAGAAGTTTTTTCTAAGAAAGATGGACCACGTCGTTTGCAGGAACAACTAGTTTGACTCACGATGATGAGGGATGAATGTTCAATTTTGAAAACATGACCTTTGAGTTTTAGATAATTAGACTCGGTTAAGAGGGTGGTGGCTAAGTTTTTTTTTTTAAAAAAAAAAAAATCAATGTAAATTTTATAATATTTAATATAAGAGCTTTATAATTATTAGTTTGAAAATAATGATAATTTTGTAAATTATTAGATTTTTTTTGTTGATATTTTTGAAAATAATAATAATTTTATAAATTATTACGTGTGTTAGGGAGGACATAAATTGTCATCATAAACTATAATTTCTGAAAAAATAAAGATAAAGTAACGAAACTACACAATGATCAAGTAATTTCTTCTTTTTAAAAAAATATCTTAGAAACTTTTTATTGTATCTAAAATGTCCTTATTTACTTTTTGAAAAAGATAGTCATAGGAAAAACTTAAAAGATTAGAGAAATAAACATGATTATTTAATTTAATTTTGTTTTTGAGTTTATTTTCTTAAGAATATTTCTATAAATTTTTATTATTTTCATTTTAACTATTTTTATCTAGACAATAATTAAGGGCGTTATATGTATTAGAATATGTTCCTATAAAATCGCCAAATTTTTAAATAATTTTTACAATTTTGCAGTACTTCGTAGGATTTTTGTGATTCACCTTAGAAACTTTTTAAATAATATTAATGCACGGTTTATAGTGTTTTTTTCACGGTCAGTTTTAAAATTTTGTTGGAAAGTTCTTGGAATGCAAAAATATTTATGTTAAATAATATGGACTTGATAATTCATTAAAAAATATGAATCACTCAATTGTGATGGGTGTGGACTCTGCTGCCCAATGCGCGTTCGATATCCCTTTCATTTCTCTTTTCGTTTTTTCTCCACCGAAACTCCATCTTCTTTGCAGTGTAAGAAAAAGATCTCAAAGGCATCTTGTGTTCTACTATTTCCATGTCACTATGCACGACAGAAAAAAGAGAGGATGCTATATTCATAAATCAATCAAAGAATGTGTGGATCCAAGGAGAACAATGAACATCCCAAAAGGAGTCTGAAAGTGATGATTTTATTCGTATATTTTTATAAAAATTCAAGAAAGATTTATAAGTTTAAATTTTCAGGAATAAACATGCACCAATAAAAATATTTTTTAAGGAAGATTCAAGAAAGATTTATATGTTTATTTGTATAAACATGCACCAATAAAAATATGTCAGGTCTAACGCTAGTCAAATATAGGCATATTAGGCTTGGTAATGTACCAAGTTCTGGACATACTAAGTCTAATAGTTTGAAATGATTTTTTTTTCTTGTACACGCTCAAGATAATGATCATCCTCTCTTGAGTCTAATCTATGAGAATAGCTCATTCTCTATGAGCATTAGCTATAAAAGTCATTCAAAGACCTATTATATTTCATCAAATATTAATATAGATGTAAGAAATATTTATCTATCATTAAATATTAGAAAGATCTCTTTAAAAAAAAAACTTATAGGCTATAAATACACAATAGGCTTTCAGAATAGAGATTCACAATCTTCATCTTTTACTGCATATATAATTTCAAAGCATTTCTTTCTAGAATATTATTGTATTTTTTTCTTTTTAAAAATATATTTATTTAAGTATAGATTTCATTATAAATCAAGGGTATTAATATGATTTTTATTATAGAAAGCAAAAGGCAAAAAAATATTTGTTTTTATTTTTAATTTTAACAACTCTAATTAATGGTATAGCTATTTGAATAGCTAAAATACATTTCTTCTACTAAAATACTATTTTTACATATCTACATACAAAAGCCAACGTCTCTTTATCTATGGTTGGCTTTTGTTTTTCTCTTTAAAGACACAACAAGAAGAAGAAAAGAAGCTTGCAAACCTAAAAATTTTAACATTATTATATAAAACTGAAAACTAAAAATATTAATATAAATAAAATTTGATTTTAAAAGTGTAAAATTTAAACCTTAAATTATATCTTTAAACTTTTATATTACTTCATTAATTTTATAAATTACTCATATTAATTATGTAATAAATAACATGATTATATTATATAAAAAATAATTAAACTAGTTATATAATTATATTAAAATTAGTTTAATATAAAATATATTAAAATATAATTAGTTTTTTCTAAATAACTTTTTACCATAATACACATAAATAAATAAAATTATATTTATATTATTTAAAAAATTATTTTATCAATTTAATTTCAACTTTTAAAAATAGCATGTTCGATTGGAGTTGCTCGTGTGCAGAATTATACAAGGGAGAGAGGAAGGCAACAAAGGGAAAGAGACAAAAGAAGTCCAAACATAATATAACCCCTGCTCTTGACAGGAAGGTGCCTCTGCTGTCCAGTGCGCGTTGGATATCCCTATAATTTCTGGTTTGGGAAAGTGGTTTTAGACCTGTTTGGAAATTTGATTTTTTTTTAATTTTTTTATATATATTTTTGAATTATTTTAATGTATTTATATTAAAATTATTTTAAAAATAATAATACATAAAATTATTTTTATATATTTTTAAAAACAAATTCCTTTAAAAAAATAATTACGACTACATTTTTAAGCATCATGTTTAAGCATCATGGTATAAGATTTGAGATGAGATATTGGTAATGGGAGAAAAATTGGTGTTTGAGATTAGGAAAAATTAAAGTTGGACTGTTTGTCATAAAAATATTAAATTTGAGATTTTAAAATCAATTTAATATGATTTTTTTCCCGTTAATTAGTTCCAGTTAATAGGGTGGTACGTGGCTAAGTTTATTTAAAAAAAAAATCAATGGGAATTTATAATATTTAATATAGGAGTTTTACAGTTAATAGTTTGAAAATGCATTAAAAAATACTTTTTAATTGTGATGTGTGGGGCCAATCCCTGCTCTTGACAGGAAGGTGCCTCTGCTGCCCAATGCGCGTTCGATATCCCTTTCATTTCTCTTTTCACTTTTTTCTCCACCGAAACTCCATCTTCTTTACAGTGTAAGAAAAAGATCCGTAAAAAAATAATTGGAAACTTACCGGTACGAGTTCTTGACCTAAAGAAACCGGAAAAAATTCGAAGTCATTGGAATAAAAAGAAAAGAAAAGGGCTTTCGAAGTTGGTTACTAAGATACCAGAAGAAGAAGAAATATTGGGCTTGGCTGGGATCATGTAATTTCTCCTTAAAAAAAAAATATCTTAGAAACTTTTTATTTTATCTAAAATGTCCTTATTTACTTTTTGAAAAAGATAGTCATAGGAAAAACTTAAAAGATTAGAGAAATAAACATGATTATTTAATTTAATTTTGTTTATGAGTTTATTTTCTTAAAAATATTTCTATAAATTCTTATTATTTTCATTTTAACTATTTTCATCTAGACAATAATTAAGGGCGTTATATGTATTAGAATATGTTCCTATAAAATCGCCCAATTTTTAAATAATTTTTACAATTTTACAGTACTTCGTAGGATTTTTGTGATTCACCTTGGAACTTTTGCATGCACATATTAATGCACGGTTTATGGTGTTTTTTTCACGGTCAGTTTTAAAATTTTGTTGGAAAGTTCTTGGAATGCAAAAATATTTATGTTAAATAATATGGACTTGATAATTCATTAAAAAATATGAATCACTCAATTGTGATGGGTGTGGACTCTGCTGCCCAATGCGCGTTCGCTATCCCTTTCATTTCTCTTTCTGTTTTTTCTCCACCGAGACTTCCATCTTCTTTACAGTGTAAGAAAAAGATCAGTAAGAAAATCATTGGAAACTTACCAGTACGAGTTCTTGACCTCAAGAAACCGGAAATAAATTCGAAGTCATTGGAATAAAAAGAAAGAAAAGGGCTTTGGAAGTTGGTTACTCAGATACCAGAAGAAGAAGAAATATTGGGCTTGGCTGGATCTTGTGCCTCTTTAGCCAACACTTACCACACGGTTTGTTTCGTCTAGATTCGTGAAATACTCGTAGAAATTTGGTGTTTTCTGATTTCTAAGTAGAATTATACATGTTCCAGCTTGAAATTGCTATTTGGTAGATTTAATTGCCAAATTTCTTGATCTTACCTTCTGTTTCATGTTTGACCACAGGAGCAGGCCTTATACAAAATAGCGTGGAAAGCAATTGCAGAACCAAGGGATTTTCATGGCTTCCAGCAGCGTGCAAGGAATGACCTCATCTTCATCTTCTTCTCCTCCACTGTATATGTATGATGTGTTCCTTAGTTTTAGAGGCAAAGACACCCGGAACAACTTTACTAGTCATCTATATTCTAATCTGAAACAGAGAGGCATCGATGTGTACAAGGATGATAAGGAGCTCAAGAGAGGAAAGACCATAGAACCTGCTCTCTGGAAGGCCATCGAAGAATCAAGGTTTTCTGTCATTATATTTTCAAGAGATTACGCTTCTTCACCATGTTGTTTGGATGAACTTGTCAAGATTGTTCAGTGCATGAAAGAGATGGGGCAAACTGTTCTGCCAGTTTTTTATGATGTGGATCCCTCAGAGGTAGCTGAGCAGAAAGGGAAATATAAAAAAGCCTTCGTTAAGCATGAAAAAACTTTCAAGAAAAATTCGGAGAATGTCCGGATCTGGAAAGATTGTCTCTCTACGGTGGCTAATTTATCTGGCTGGGACGTACGGAAGAGGTAAATCATCTATCTACTTATTTTTATTCTTAAAATCTCCCTGTATTGTTTCAATGATGAACATAGCTTCTTTTTCTTTTTTTAATGTTTTTCAATTGAAACATGTGATTAAATATCAAAATAATCACAATACAACAAGAATATCAAAACTAATTCTTGAATTAAAGAAATGTTAGTATATATTTTTAATCCATTAAATAGCTATTTGTCTATGATCAGACTAGCTTTTCTTTAATTTTGACTTTTAAAATAAAAGAGGAGCACGTCTCAAATTTCAATGGTCACAGTTTTTTAGAAATAAAAATTGAATACAAATTAAAACAACTCTCAAATTTCTTGCTAATGTTTCATTTATTTACCAATGAAAATCGTTTGTTTGTTTTTTTTAATCTTTTTTGAATGTTTTGTTTACACTAGAAAAATTATTTTTCAATTTATTATATATTCTTCATCGCAAAAATCAATTAGCAAATGCTTTAGTACTGTTCTTTGAGTTTTGTTAATCAAAAGGTGGTAAATAATATTGAATGAATGATAAAATTATGGATTTGTTGATGAAACACTTAGTAGTAAATGTATATTTTTTTCATATGCATGATTTTTTTTAATTTAATTTTTATGAAATCTTGATCTTATGTGATCAAGCGCCCATTTCTAATCTTTATGTAAAATTTCTTTCTTTTCTTCGGTTTTTCTTTATATTTTAAAAATAAAAAAATATTAGATAGAAAAATGAAAATGTAAAAAAAAGTTGAAAAAAATCTAGCATGAACAAATAAAAAGTTAGCTTAAAAACATAAAAATTGTGAAGAAAACAAATTCATCATAAGAAATAAAAAATTGACTAAATGTTTTTAATATATTGGTTTGAGCTTTTCAAAATAAAATAAAAAGATTTTCCATCATGAATTAGAAAATTCCAACTATTTATAAATAAAAGAGACAAATTTATTTATAATTTTTGTGTGAATATTTTTAATTTTATGTTTTTCTTTTTAATTTGGAATCAAATTTTGATAGGTGTCTTTTTGTTAAAAAAAATAAAATGAATATAAAATTAGCTTGTTAATTTGGACAGGGAATTTCTATTATTTAATTGAGTTTATTGGGGCTTTTTTTATAAAAATATCAATATTACAAAGAAAATTTTAGTATGATTAGAATACTTTTTTCTGATTCTATTTTAGAATAATAGAAGACAACTATATCAATTGTATTAACAAAAACTTAAAGCTATTGGAAAAGTACAGTAAAAATATTTTGATTTACCATGGATTGAAAAAATGAATTTACTATTTTTTTCATTATAAAAAATATAAACTATTTATTAAGGATAATAAGGTCTTTTATGGTCATTGTAGTTATGATAGGGGCAGTTAAGTATTTTTAAATTTTTTATATGGTATAATTACATAGTTGCCCTTAAAAGCAAAAAACAAAATTACATTCTAAAAGCTTTTTTGAAATTTTACTTTTCACAACACAATAAAATGAATCTATAACCTTTAAAATAAAAACTTTTTAAAATTGCCTTCAAGGGATTATTCATACTTTTATTTTTAGTTTTTTTTTTAATAATAATATCATTTTATAGACAATTTGGTATTTTAATAAATAAATAAATATATATAAAAAAGAAATGTGATTGACGCATCTATAAAACACGCAAACGAGTAAGTCCTCCTGCCTTATAAACAGCTTGTGAATGACTTACAGCACCCAAAAAAAGGCCTTCATTGTTGTTTTATGATTCGCCTCGGCATGGCCTACCTCCTTTGGTGGCATGTGTGGACTCTGGAGTAATCGGTTTGCTGCCATTTAACTTTTTTCTTTTTTATTTCCTTGAATTTCGCACCCAACCTTCTAAATTTTTACAGCAGTATTTAATTTTTTTTTTAAAATTTGATTTATGTTCTTTCAATTGATTATTTTTTTATTTGAATTATTTTATAAAATTAAATTTTATTTTTAATTTCATATCCTTTTTAAGTTTTTTAATCTATTTGATTTGATTTGAACCACTAGTACTCCGGAAAAAAACAATTTAGGCTAGGGGAAAAAACTGAAAAATTAATAAATTTAAAGTTTTTTTTTAATTTTATTAAGCAAGATAATTGAAATTTTTGTTAAAAATAATTATAAAAATAATTTAGTGGTCGAACAAAAAATATGATAGAATTCCATTTGCTTTTTGGTATGTTAAAACCAAACTTAATGGATATTTTATTTCCTACCTTTTGTTCTTGTATGCATGCTTCTTTAGTATCTGTGTGATTCTATAGGCAATAAGATAGCTATTGTACGGATCATTCTTAGCATCAATACAATCCTAGTTCCGTTTTCAGTTTATTCTTTCCTTTTCCTTTATGTTCTTGAAGCTATCTATTATCAGGGCACTAACTTTCTCTATATTAATTTCCGACTAAAAGCCATATATTTTCGGGTTATAATATGCTAATGTTTATTTTTCCATTATCACTATCTAATTTAATTTCTACACACTGCATGATTAATGTTTTGCACTCTCCTGTGCAGGGATGAATCGGAATCAATTAAAGCAATTGCTGACTGCATATCGTACAAACTAAGCCTCACTCTGCCAACAATTAGCAAAGAATTAGTTGGAATAGATTCTCGTCTAGAGGTATTAAATGGTTATATAGGTGAAGAAACTGGCGAAGCAATCTTCATAGGGATTTGTGGAATGGGTGGCTTAGGTAAGACGACTATTGCGAGGGTACTATATGATAGGATTCGTTGGCAATTTGAAGGCAGCAGCTTCTTAGCAAATGTCAAAGAAGCTTTTGCTGAGAAAGATGGACCACGCAGTTTACAGAAACAACTTCTTTCTGATATCTTAATGGAACGTGATATTAATATATGTGATTCTTCTACAGGAATTGGAATGATAAAGCAGAAGTTACAACGTAAAAAGATTCTTGTTGTTCTTGATGATGTAAATGACCGTAAACAACTAGAATTCTTGGCTGCGGAGCCTGGATGGTTTGGTTCAGGGAGCAGAATTATCATAACAAGTAGAGATACAAATGTGTTAACTGGAAATGATGATACTAAAATTTATGAGGCTGAGAAATTGAATGATGATGATGCTCTTAAGTTATTGAGCCAGAAAGCTTTCAAAAATGACCAGCCTGCTGAAGGTTTCGTGGAACT
This sequence comes from Populus tomentosa, assembly GCA_018804465.1. Lineage (NCBI taxonomy): Eukaryota > Viridiplantae > Streptophyta > Magnoliopsida > Malpighiales > Salicaceae > Populus > Populus tomentosa. The sequence continues at coordinate 10,393,421 of CM032001.1, forward strand.
ATCCAAGCAAGTTGTGGGTTATGCTAATGGCCTTCCACTGGCTCTTGAAGTTATAGGTTCGTTTTTGAATTCAAGAAGTATCCCTGAATGGAGAGGAGCAATTAATAGAATGAATGAGATTCCTGAAGACAAAGTTAATGATGTGCTTCGTGTTAGTTTTGATGGCCTCCATAAATCGGATAAGAAAATATTTTTAGACATTGCATGTTTCCTGAAGGGGTTTAAAATCGATCGAATAACAAGGATACTTGACAGCCATGGATTCCATGCACATATTGGAATACCAGTTCTTATTGAGAAATCTCTTATAAGTATCTCTCGGGATCAAGTCTGGATGCATGATTTATTACAGATAATGGGTAAGGAAATTGTTCGTTGTGAATCCCCTGAAGAGCCTGGAAGGCGAAGTAGATTGTGGACATACGAGGATGTCTGCCTTGCACTGATGGACAACACAGTGAGTAGCTGATATAGAACATTATCCATAAGATTACATAAAGTTTTTTTTTAATTTACGCTCCTTTTGATTGACAGGGAAAAGAAAAAATAGAAGCCATTTTCTTGGACATGCCTGGAATAGAAGAGGCACAATGGAACATGAAAGCCTTCTCTGAAATGAGCAAACTAAGATTGCTCAAAATCAACAACGTGCAGCTTTCTGAAGGACCTGAAGATCTTTCCAATAAGCTACGATTTCTTGAATGGCATTCTTACCCTTCAAAATCATTGCCAGCTGGTTTACAGATGGATGAGCTAGTTGAACTTCACATGGCTAACAGTAGTCTTGAGCAATTATGGTATGGGTGTAAGGTGAGAACAACTAATTTAAGAGCCTTTGTATTTTTTTTTTTTATCATTTTCCTATATATGTATGATAGTAGTATCCATATTTCTTCCCCCCTACTTGATTGCAGAGTGCAGTTAATTTGAAAATCATCGATCTCAGCAACTCACTAAACCTGTCCAAGACTCCAGATCTTACTGGAATTCCAGATCTCGAGAGTCTTATTCTTCAAGGTTGTACAAGTTTGTCTGAGGTCCATCCATCACTTGGGCGTCACAAGAAGCTTCAATCTGTGAATCTTATGGATTGCACAAGTATTAGGATTCTCCCAAACAACCTTGAAATGGAATCGCTTAAATTTTTCATTCTTGATGGCTGCTCAAAACTTGAGAAGTTTCCAGATATAGTGGGAAACATGAGCTGTTTGATGAATCTTTGTTTAAATAGGTCTGGTATTGCTGGACTTTCTTCATCAATTCTTCATTTGATTGGCTTAGAAGTATTAAGCATGAACAACTGCAAGAACCTTAAGAGCATTCCGAGTAGCATAGGTTGCTTGAAATCCCTTAAAAAACTTGATATGTCCGGCTGCTTTGAACTTGAAAATATACCAGAGAATTTGGGGAAAGTTGAAAGTTTGGAGGAGTTTGATGTAAGTGGAACTTCAATAAGACAACCGCCAGCATCCATTTTTCTTTTAAAGAATCTTAAAGTATTATCTTTTGATGAATGCAAAAGAATAGCTGAGAGTCTCACGGATCAAAGGTTGCCTTCTCTGTCGAGTCTGTGTTCATTAGAAGTACTGGATTTATGTGCTTGCAATCTAAGAGAAGGGGCACTTCCTGAAGATATTGGCTGCTTATCTTCATTGAAGTCTTTAGATCTGAGCCGGAATGACTTTGTTAGCCTGCCTAGGAGCATAAATCAGCTTTCTGGACTTGAAATGCTTGCCTTGGAGGATTGTAGGATGCTTAAATCATTGCCTGAGGTTCCATCTAAAGTTCAAACAGTAAATTTAAATGGCTGTATAAGCCTAAACACAATTCCAGATCCGATAAAATTAAGCAGTTCCAAAAGATCAGAGTTCCTTTGTCTTAACTGCTGGGAATTGTACAATCATAATGGCCAAGACACCATGGGGTTGACCATGCTTGAAAGATACCTCCAGGTCTTCTCTTAATCAAACCCCAACCTTTTTGTTTCTCACTCTCCGTCTATCTATCTAACATTTTGGTTCTTTATGGTACAGGGTTTGTCTAATCCAAGACCTGGATTTGGTATTGTTGTTCCAGGAAATGAAATCCCAGGCTGGTTTAACCATCAAAGTGAGGGACCTTCAATTAGTGTGCAAGTGCCTAGTTGGAGCATGGGGTTTGTTGTGTGTGTTGCATTCAGTGCAAGTGCTGAAAGACTTTCTCTTTTTTGTCATTTCAAAGCCAATGGAAGAGAGAATTATCCTTCGCCGCGGATGAGTATTAGTTGCAACTCTATCACAGTTCTGTCAGATCATATTTGGCTATTTTATCTATCTTTTGATTACCTTAAAGAGCTTCAAGAATGGCAGCATGGATCCTTTAGCGACATTGAGTTGTCGTTTCATTCTTCCCAGCCAGGAGTGAAGGTAAAGAATTGTGGTGTCTGTTTGTTATCTTCTGTAAATATTACACCACAACCATCTGCCCATTTTATTGTCACAAGCAAAGAAGCAGCTTCTTCATATAAGTCTTTTTTAGCTTTTTCTTCATCGTACCATCATTGGATGGCCAATGTCTTCCCTGTTACTAGAGTCATAGACACTAGTAATGCTTTCACCTATTTAAAGTCAGATCTAGCCCCGAGATTCATTATGTCAGTTGAGAAGGAACCAGAGAAAGTAATGGAAATTAGATCAAGACTCTTTAAGACCATTGAAGAATCAGGGTTGTCAATTATTATATTTGCAAGAGATTGTGCTTCTGTACCTTGGTGCTTTGAAGAACTTGATAAGATTGTCAGACGCATGGATGAGATGAGATCAGACACTGTGTTTCCCGTTTCTTATGATGTCGAGCAATCAAAGGTAGATGATGAAACAGAGACGTACACAATTGTCTTGGATAAGAGTGAAGAAAATTTCAGGGAAAACAAGGAGAAGGTGCAAAGATGGACGAATATTCTCAGTGGAGTTGAGATTTCATCTGGATCGAAAAGGTAATAATTACTTATTCAGTAACTTTTAAAAGGTTAATAAAATTCACAAGGAAACAGATTTTGTATATGAAAGGTGCGTGATTGCCAAAAAAATGGTATTTAATTAAAAGATAAATATAATAAAGACATAATTTATTTATTTAATAAAAATAAAAAATAAATTAATAAATCCATGAATTTAAACCGCAACTTGACTTCATCATAAATTGACCTTGACTAGATTTAACTTTTTTTCAAAAATATGTTTAATAACTTTGACTTATTTAATCAATAACCGATATAATGACGTGGGGAATGAAGGATTGAAAAAGTTGCCATATTCTTTATTTACTGTTTATTTAGACCAAGTTCTCGAGAGCAAAGAATTGAATCATATTATTATTTCAATTCAAGCATCAAAAGCATGTCCTTATATATTGAGAAGGGTGTATAAATAAAATCTTAATTATATTTAAGTTCAATTGTTTTAAATATAAAAAAATATTTTTTAGATCTCATTTGTCATCTTAAATTTTTAAGTGGAGATGATTTTTTTATAAAAAATATTTTTTCATAAAAAACTTTTATTTTATATTGTTTATTTACAATTGGTTTTTTAGAAAAGAAAAGAAAAACTTTTCTTCATACCATTAGAAAATGATATAGAATTATTTATCAAGTTTCATTATAAAGTTTTGAATTGAAATGATTTTTGTAATTATATTAAGGAAAGCTCTCGCTTAGGTTTTATTTTTGAAGTATTTTTTTAAGGTAATTTTTTTATTATTCAGTAACCCTTTTTTTCAATTTGAATGTGTTAATAAAGTTAAACAAACAAAATACTTGCATATATTCAACCTTTTTTAAAACAATATGCACAATACCATCAAATAACAATTTATATCCAAAAACTTGTAACCGAATGCATGCAATTTAAAAGCTATGATTTTGGAGTCTTGGGCAGGTTATTATTGAATTTGATTGAATTTGATTGAATTCATGATTCAAGTTATATGGTTATATTTTTTTTATTCAATTAATTTAATATTTATTTATTTTTATTATTATTTGATTAAATAAAAAACTTGTTTTAATTAACAAATTTAGTAAACACAATTGATAAATGTCTCATCTTGCAAAATTAAATATCTTAATTTACAACTATTTCTTGATTTTTCCTGTTTTATTTTTATTTATCTTTTATAGTTGTTTTTTATTTATTAAGTTCTATTTATAAATTTTATTTAATTATATTTATGCTTAATTGTTTTTTTATTTTCACTTAAAAAAATTTAAATACAAAAATATATTTTAAAATTCTATTTAATTTTTTTTTTAACCTGCAATGAATTTACGTAACAAGTATCTGGTAACATCGATTCCATGTGAAAGATAAAAGAATGAAGAGAGAAAGAGATGTGTGAAAGAAGAATTACATAAATATATTTGCTTAATTATTTAATACTGTTACATCATGTTATTATATATATTACAATCTTTAATTCAAAAATCTTATAATTAAGAATGCAATGAATGATAAAATATACATTTAATTCCTAGACTATCTATTGCAGATATAGTTACTATTATCTTTAGTATCAGTAATCTTTTGTGCAGATATGAACAAAAATCACGATTATATTTAGTATCAGTGATTCATGATCATGATCTCTTCAATATCAAGGATTTCTGATAATAATAGCAATCTCTGATCATGATTATCTTTAGTATCAATATTATCTTCAGTAGATATGATATTATTTTCAGTATCAATAATTATTGATCATGATTATCTTCAGTATCAATAATAATCTTTTGTGTAGATATGATCAGAAATTACGATTATTTTTAGTGTCAATGATCCTTGATCATGATAATAATCCCTGATCATATTTATTTTCAGTATTAGTATTATCTTCCGTAAATTTGATAATATTTTCAACACCTAGTTTGACTATGTAGTGGTGAGAAAATGAAAGTTTAGTTTTCAAGTACTTTTTTATCTAATCTATATTTTTTTTATGACAATTTTACCTAACCGAATGATAGAAATTCTTTTTAGTCAGTAACAATTTAATGTGGTTTGGAGGGATACTGTTCAACCCTACAATATGCATTAATAATTAAAGTTTGAGAAAATTCCCATTATGCCAAGCTATATATATACACACACACAACACTTCTAACCTCTCCTTCTCACTCTCAGCGGCAAAGGAGCTCCAGCAACGCAGCAGCAGCAGTGGCAGCAGATCCAGCTCCACCTCCACCAGCAGCGGATCCAGCATCTCCAACTGGTCAAGCAGTGGCAGGGATGGCTCCAGCTGCTCCAGCACCGGCAGCGGAAGCAGAAGTGGCGGCCTCTCCAGCGGTGGCTCCAGCAGCGGATCCATTGGATCCAGAAGCGCGAGCACTTGTCTGAGCAGCAGCTTGAGGAGCCGCCGCCGCCTGAGGAGCATCTCGAGCTGCTGGAGCAGCTGCTGGAGCAGGAGCAGCAGCTGCTGGAGCAGGAGCAGCAGCTGCTGGAGCAGGAGCAGCAGCTGCCGCTCGAGTGGCAGTATCTGCTGGAGCGGCAGCAGCAGCTGCACCGGCAGAAGCAGCAGCTGCACCAGAAGCAGCTGTTTCCGGTGATGCAGCTGCTGCGGCTCCGGCAGAACCAGCAGCTGGACCGGCTGTGCCAGCGGAGGGAGCTGCTGAGGATCCGGCAGAGGAAGCAGCTGGACCGGCTGTGCCACCGGCAGCAGCTGCTGCAGCACCGGCAGAAGCAGCAGCTGGAGCAACTCGAATATCTGATGCTGGAGCTGCAGCAGGAGCAACTCGACCAGCTGAAGCGGCTGCAGGAGCTAGTCAACCAGCTGGACCAGCAGCTCGAGCCGCAGCAGCAGCTGGAGCGGCAGCTCGAGCAGCAGCAGCAGCTGGAGTGGCCGCTCGAGCAGCAGCTGAACTGGCAGCTGGTGCGGCGGCTGTACCGGCAGCAGCGGCAGCTGGAGGAGGAGCAGGAGCCACTCAACCAGATGGTGCGGCCGCTCGAGCCGCAGCAGCAGCTGGAGCGGCCGCTCGAGCCGCAGCAGCAGCTGGAGCGGCCGCTCGAGCCGCAGCAGCAGCTGAAGCGGCCGCTCGAGCCGCAGCAGCAGCTGAAGCGGCGGCTCAAGCGGCGGCAGCAGCTGAAGCGGCGGCTCGAGCGGCGGCTCGAGCGGCCGCTCCAGCTGTACCTGCAGCAGCGGCAGCTGCTGGAGCGGGAGCAGCGGCAGCTGGAGCGGGGGGAGCGGCAGCAGCTGGAGCGGGAGCAGCGGGAGCGGCAGCAGCTGGAGCGGGTGCAGCAGCAGCAGCTGCGGTGGCTGGATCGGGTGCAGCTGCTGCGGCGGCGGGTGCAGCTGCTGCTGCGGCGGAAGCGGGTGCAGCTGCTGGGGCGGTGGGTGCAGCTGCTGCGGATGCGGGAGAAGCGGGTGCTGCTGCTGATGCGGCAGAAGCGGCAGCTGGGGCGGTGGCAGCAGCTGCTGCTGATGTTCGAGCAGCAGCAGCAGCTGGTGCTCGAGCAGCTGCAGCTGCAGCAGCAGCACCAGCAGCTGCCTTGGTTTTGGTTAGGAATCTAACTTGCTTTAGCTTGAAGATCTTCGTCAGTTTTTGCTCATGGTTTTGGTTTGGGGTAATTAGATTCACATTTTGCAATATTGGTTATCGGTGGCGTCTCGGTGTTTCTGCGACCGTAGATTCCAAGAGGTTTTTCCAGCTACTAATTCTATAAATATAATGAAAACAGAAATGAGAAACTCGTCAGTTTTTCTATTGATGTAGAACGAGGAAGAAGACGAGGGGGAGAATAGATGAAAGAGGAGAATTGTGTTAGAAGAATAGAAAGGTGACGAATAAATACAGTAACCGTTAATGTAAATATGCTTGTTATACAGTACAAAATATAACCGGTAAGTAAGAAAACAATATTGAAAAGGAAAGAATGTAGAACAATATATATATATATATATATATATATTAAATGTAGTATTTTAAGTAGTGAATAAAAATGATGATTATTATTATTTAATGTGATTATGCTTAATTAACTAGTGACACAAATTTCCTAGGACATGGTTATATTACTTTTCGCTTCAACTATTTTTTGTTATTTTTTTCTAATACTAGTATTTCTAATCTAAATAAATTAAATATTTAATTTGTATATAACATGTTTTCAATGATTAAATGTTGTCTGTTTTTTATTTTGCAAACAGAATTAATTTTGTTGTGGGATCAGTACTTGACATTATATATTGTGAGTATTAATAAAATGTTTAATTTGTATATAACATATTCTTCTTAAATTTAGGATAATCCCATTCTTCTTAAAAGTGGACATATTTAAGTCTGTCCACTTTTTTAACTCTGTTTTTTGGTGTATGATATATTTAAATTAAAAAATATATATATTTCTAAAAGATAAAACCAATAATTTCTTATCAATATGAATTTTGTTTTTTTTTTGTTTAAATCAATTTCATTCAGAATTTTTTTAAATTAATTTTAAGTATTTTGATATTTCATGTTATAATATTCATGCTAAAAAATATTAATGACCACGTTTTAAAACCATTTTCTCCTAGCAGTAGGCATTTTACATTCAAAATACATAAAAATTGATCTTAAATGCGACCAAGTTGTATGCATGCATTCTAACTATTCTAAACAGTTCTCTTAGTTCTCTATCTGTGTTTGTTATTATGGTAATATATAATTATTTTTTATTTAAAATAAGATTTTTTATTTATTAAAATTTATTTTTAGTACAGCACATCAAAACAATTTTAAAAAATATAAAAAAAACTTAATTTGAAGTAAAATAAATAAATAATTCAATTTTTAACAATTTTAAAAACAAACAAGTGCTCTAAATCCTGACAACCTATTGGATAAAATTATTAGGAAAGGCGACATCTTTAATATGTAACTTTTATGTTAAGGCCCATTTGTTTTATGAAAAGTGGTTTTTTAGAAATTATTTTTTAAAATGTTTTGTGTTTATTTGTCATTAGAAAAATTAGTTAATAGAAAATATTTTTCAGAAATTATAAAAATTTAGAAATATCATATTATTTGCTAATTATATCAAATTTGATATTCATACTTTTAATTACTATATATTTTGTTTTGAATATTTTTTTTAATTCCATCCCTTAGAGTTTAATCAAATTTGATTTTTATATTAACTTTGATCTTGATTTTTATGATTGTTATTTGTTTTTCTTATCATTTTCTTAATTGAAATTTTTTATCTATCATATTTGGTTCTCATTCTTTTGATTATTATTTATTTTATTTGTAATAATTTATGAAATTATAATTATTTTTTAATCTCATTATCTTTCCATTTTTATTTATTTATTATATTTGATTTCTATTATTTTAATAATTATTTATTAAATTTAAGATAGTAAATGAAATTAATTTTTTTTTTCAATTTCATTTTCATTTAACTTTTTAATTTGTAAGATATATTCCTTATTATTTTAATAAACTTTTAAAAAATATTAATAAGTTATTTTTCATGATATATAGCTAAACACTGAAAAATATTTTTTAACTTACTTTTTTATGATACTATCAAATATGAAAAATTAATTCACTTTTTAAAAATATATTTTGCAAGAAAAAAATTATATAAAAATAATAATTTCTAATAAACAACGGCAAAGTATTTGTTTTTTCTTCTCAAAAACAGAAAACCACCTTCGTTGTGCAGTGCAACATTTGATGCCCCAAGTTACTTAGCTGCTGTCAAAAGACTCGAAAGCCTGCGATATTGGGAATTAAAGTTTGCTGGTAGTAATTTTAGGTTATATCAGTATTTAAAAAGCAAGAATTTCTTATTGGGTCCACCCTCGCGTTGGAAAATAGTATTTAAAAAGCAAGAATTCCTTACTTTTTTGCACTATTCATGTTAATTACACTGTTCAATAAACAGTGCAATTAACATGAACAGTGTATAGTGTGTTAGTTTTTTTTTCTTTTTTTAGTGTGTTAGTTTTTTTAATTTAAAAAAAAAAAACTAGTTTAGAGTGAATTTTATACATAATAATATTTTATCTAATTTTATTACACGCTAAAAAATTATGGAAACTGTAGTTCTTCTCGAATGTATTTCGTACGTAATGAAATTATAGATGATTTCATGGAATAATAAAAAATATTTTATATAAAGTATGATTTATTTCATGATATAATAGCAATAGTTAAATCCATAATATTTAAATTAAAAATCATCAATATTAATATATAGTTTTTTAAATTATTTTATAATCTTAATTTTAAAAGCATTTTTAACTAAACACATTAAAATACTTTTTATTCAACCTTAATTTCAACCACAGTTTTAATCAAACACCTATTTTTTCAAACAAACCTCAATTAAAAATACTTTTTATAAAACAACTTTTTTCAAAGCATAACCACAACCATAGTTTTAAAACCCGGACCTGTCCGACGGGTCGACCCGGGACCCGTCCGACCCGAGCATGGGACCGGTCAGGGTGGAGGCCAAAACCCGCTTGGGAATTGGCCCGGCCAGACCCAGTCGACCTGACCACAAACCCGTTGACTTTTATTTTTTTTGTTTTTTTTTTGCTAAAACGACGTCGTTTTGATTTTTTTTAAAAAAAATTTAAAAATAAATTTTGACCCGGCCGACCCGGTGACCCGGTCAAAACCCGGAACCCGGGCCTTGGACCGGGCCAACCACCGGGCCGGGTCTTAAAACTATGACCACAACAACTACCGCAATACCAAATACACTCTAATTAAGGCGGCGGGTATGCTAATACCACTATCATACCCTCTCTATGAACCCATTTCCTTTCTCAAATTGCATTACCCGCGCATTTTAATTCATCTCTCAATCACTTCAATTCCATTTTTTTTTTCATTTCCTTTAATTAGAGGGCCAGCTCCCATATATTTTCTACCAAACTTTTTGATCCTTTGATTACTTTTTATAAGAAACCCATAGTTTTATCTCTAAACCATCCACAGTTATGTGGAGAAACGTCGCAAAACAAGCCACCTTGAAATCCCAATCAAAGTCCCTCAATTTCCCTTCATTTCCAAGAACTTGCAGCTTTTTAGGAGCCTCTAAAGAACCCATCTTTTTTGAGAAACTCAAGTTTTCGAGCAATTGGCGAATTATCAACCCATGAAGATTTTATGGGAAACCCAGGTTTTTTTTTTTTTTTGAGAAATAGTGATAGTACTAATGGGAATCGGTGTGGTGGATTTTGTCCAAGAGGGTATGTGAGTGCAGCTGAGGCAGTGTGATCAACAGATGTTGAAGATAATGTGTCTGGTGCGGATGAAGTGCAAGAATTGCTGCCAGAAATGAGGAAAGGAGAGGAGAAAGAGGAGCACTTTAGGAGGAGGAGGCTACATGTTAACCCTGGAATAGGGTCAAGGAAGCATAGGGTCTTAAGGAGAAGGCAAGTGAAGATTGAGGCGGAAGCATGGGAACTGGCAACGAAAGAATATAAGGAGCTTTTGAAGGATATGTGTGAGCATAAGTTGGCTCCTAATTTGCCATATATGAAGAGTTTGTTCCTTTTAGAGATGCAATTGCGAAAGAGCAGGAGTTGATTGGAACGGGGAAGAGTAGGCAGGGTTATGCTCCGTATTTTGATCTGCTGCCAGCTGACAAGATGTCTTTTATTGCAATGCATGAACTCGCAGCAATGGTAATGACAGTTGATTGGAACGGGGAACATGGATGTGCAAGAGTTGTGACTGCTGCTTGTATGGTTGGTGATGCAATTGAGCAGCAGGTAAGTAATTTTTAATGTTTTATTTGCTTATTTTTACTTGCGGTTTGATTTGTAGACAGAGGATAATGAGTGCCCATATAAAAATATTGAAAGATAAGGGAAAACATAAAGTTTCTTAAATTTACTTTTAGACAACCTTCATCTGAGGTGATGAACTATACGAAGAAAGATGAAAGTTACCATGTACAATTATGAGATAAAAATCAGCTATGGAGCTAGTAGTGCCTGGAAAATTAGATTTTGAAGTTACGTTTCGTAAAGTTTTGTCGAATGTTGAATGGGGTTTTTCTGGATTTCTTTTTTATATATCTATAGTTTTTACTTTCAGTCCAAGTTCTTCTGCTGCTCATGGTTCCAGGGAGGACACTAAATGTAGGTACGAAAAACAATGTAGTGTAAGATCCTTTAGATAGTAAGTTTTTACAATTTTTTCATTAAGTGTTAAACTTTTCATATCACGGGCCTTATTAGGCTGAATATTCTACTACGCCTTTCTTTTTTGAGCTACAATTTCTTCAAAGCATGGGCATGGTGGACTCATAAGAGTGACATTCAACTTTCCTTTGTCAGAGCTCATCCCATGTTTCGACATTGTTTCACTATGGATTTATACTTTTGCATTTCCCTGTTGGGGACAACAATTATCTTTATCATTTCAATTATGTGTGTTCTTGTTTGTGCCTTTGTTTTGTAAGTTGTTTAAGTTTTTCTCTTGGTTTAGACGTTAAAGGCATGCGTGACACTTTGCTCTACTGTCTCTTCTGACTATGGGAGTTGCTTCATCTTTTCTTTTCCTTTTTTTTTTTTTTAAAAAAAGAACTATACAATGAAGAGATATTTAGGTGTACCATTCTTAATCCATTTTTTGGACCTCCTAACTCTTCAGTCTTGTTCTCTTTCTTTCAACTGAGGACTGAATCTGTAACAGTTTCTATGATGAAACAGATTAGAATAGACAATATCTTGGAGAAAACAAGGAAGAAAAAGGAAAAGGCTAATGACAGCAAGAATGGTGTAGAAGGTGAATCCCCTGCTGTCATGAAGGAACAAGAAAGCCTAAGAAAAAAGGTTACTGATTTGATTAAAAAACAAAAGCTGCCAGCTGTGAGGAAGATTGTGAAGGGGAAGGATGATTCAAAACCATGGAATGCAGATGCTAGGGCTAAGGTTTGTGTGCTTATAATCATAGATAAAGGCTAATTTTCTTGAACAAATGTATCGTGTACAAATTTGATTTCTGTCCTTGCACTTTACAGGTTGGAAGCCATCTAATTGAATTGCTGTTACAAACAGCTTATATACAGCCTCCCTATGATCAGTTAGCTGATAGTCCATCTGAACCTCTGAGATAACCCAATTCTGGGTTATTCCTCAAAAATATATTTTTTTTCAAAATAAAAATCTAAAAATAAAATAACAGCTGGCAATATAGAGAAAGTATACCGGGGAATTAAGCTGTAATTTTTTGTACCCCATTATGCCCAAAAAAGGAGAAAACAATGCAAATTCAAAGTCAAATTAAATGATTATTGGATGAATTTGCATAAATATTAAGTCCAAGGACATAATGAAATTTTTAATAGGCCAATTTGATTTAATCATGGGCCAAATTGAATTTTTAATTATGTTTAAGAATTAATTTGGGTGCAATTAGAGGATTTAATTAAGTGCAAGGACTTAATTATACTTTAAATGGGTCAAATTAATTTTATTTTGGGTTTAATTAGTGAAAACTTAAGTCCAAGGACATAATTAAATTTTTAATAGGCCAATTTGATTTAATCATGGGCCAAATTGAATTTTTAATTATGTTTAAGAGTTAATTTGAGTCCAATTAAAGGATTTAACTAAGTGCAAGGAATTAATTAAACTTTAAATGGGTCAAATTAATTTTATTTTGGGCTTAATTGGTAAAAAATTAAGTTTGGGAGCCTAATTTAGGCTTAATTGAGAAGATTGGAATTTTAAGAGATCAAATTTAATTTTTACCAAGTTAATTGGTTGAAATTAGGGGCCAAATTGGAAGCAATTAAAAGTTTGATAGTCAATTAGGGGTTCCATTGAAAGCAATTGACAGATGGAGGACTGAAATGAAATTTGGCCAAAACACTGTTCATTATCTTCTTCACTTTTTTCTGAAAAAAGCTGGTCTGATTACCTACTTTGTAGCTGAATTAGTGTACCTAACAGCCACCAAAATTGACAAATCTTACACGAAAATGATCCCCTGCAGTTTCTATACATCTTCAATAAACAGATCAGTCTGAATGGCAGCGAGACGGCGCCGACGTCGGCCTAAACATGCCAACTCAGACAACCATTTCTGCAGTTTTGACAGTGCACCATGCTTACTTTGAGCCAACGGTTGGGATCCTTCCCAACTGAATCAAGGGCTGAAATTTTTCCCCAACGTAGAAAAGATTGTCCGCTTCCACTGACTATAAATAGAGGTGGATTTTATGGCTTGAGGGAGGAGAAAATCGGGCCTAAAGTCGGCCAAAAACCAGCCTTTTTGCCCCATTTCTGCAGTTTCCTTTTCTTCCTTCTCTCTCCACCGCGTCTTCAACCGTTAAAGACCCCACATAAGCCTTTCTCCTCCACCAAAAGATGGCATATCAGCCTCCCCACGAATCCAAATCCAAATTCTCTCTTCCCTCTGTAGATTTTCTTCCTCTGCAAATTTCTTCTTCCTGCGCAGTAGCAACACCGGCCACCATCTCTGCCACGGCTTCAGCTACCGTCACCACGCCAGCCCCTCACCGTCTCCACTACCAGCGGTCGCCTTAACTCCTCACCAACGGCAGAGCATACACCGCCGGTCTCTCTCTCTCTCTCTCCTGTAGATTTTCTTCTCCTTCTTTCTTCCTGCTCTACCACCTGCAACCAATTGCAACCGCCAGTCTCACCACCGCATGACGTCCTCCGTGGCCAAATCACCACCGCGCCGATAGCCTTCTCCTCCGCCCATCTCCAACATCTGCAACCATTCAGTTGCATGCAGAACGTGAACAGTAATTGTTCACGTCCTGCAACTGTGCAACGTATTAATGTAACAATATATTATATATTATTATTATATTTTAAAAAAAACAAAAACAAATTTTTTTTTTTCAAAAAATCCTTTCAAAAAATATTTTATTACATATGGCCAAATTCTAAAATTTTTCAAAGCATATTTAAAAAAAATAAAATAAAAAATGAATATCGTAAACAGTTTATTATTATCCATTAGGATTTGGCCAAAGGATCAAAAACCTTTTTCAAATCTTTTTTTATTATCTAGATGTAGACTTTAATATTTGTGAGGTGTAAAATTACACGATAAAGTACACCCTCAGGTATTAAAAATACAAGGTGTAAATAAATGCGATGCTAATATTCAAACTTTAGAATGGTTAAGATTTAACCCAATAAGGTAGAGACTTTATCATGAAGAGGGATCTGCCTTGAACCTTAGAAAAGACCAACCTGACTTAGAAAAAATCAATCAAACAACAATGCAGCTTACCTTAGGTAGGGTGCACTGGGGGTGATGCATCTTCTCCTTGCACAACCAGTCCCTTACTCAGACCCTCTCAGACCATAGGTTCCTAGTGACCATAATACTAGGTGATGACTCCTAAACCTTAATCATAATTTTATGATTAAATCCAAAAAACATTCCCAACACAACACCCCTCGCACAGGAGGCACAACAAAGAGCCTCCGCCGTCGCCAAACGACGTCGCGATCCCCGGTGACAACTCGACCTGCATTTGTACATACATTCAGAACTGTGTCATATGAAAATAAGTATGGAGTCATTCTTTAATTGACTCGATGTGCTCAATTTATCTTTTCTTCCGTGTAATTGCTCCTAACTGATGCACAATGGCCTTTTCTTAAACAGGAAGGGCGCGAAAAAATATGGTGTTATACAATGTGACCCACTAGTCCTCAAAGGCCTAGAGAAAACTGTGAGTAACCATGTTATACTTTCAAAGCAGATAGGTTAGTTTCTAGATTTTAGAGCTAAAACAGATAAGATTTGTAGGCAATTTCCATGGTGCCTCTTAAGTTGCAGATGTTTGTCTTTCATTCTTTTTTCTTGCACATGAAGTCATAAAAATGTTGTTTCTCCAAACAGGCTAGGCACATGGTGATTCTTTATATGCCAATGTTGGTGCCACCACTTAGATGGAGAGGGTATGTTAACTTGTTTTATATTTACATTTTTTCCATGATTGTCTTGTTTTAATTTTATATTTTTTAGTTGGATATATTTCAAGTTCAGAAATATTAACATAGTGTTTTGGTTACTTCTGCTTGATGCCTGCAGCTGTTTTCAATTTTCATGTCAAGTTAAATGCTTAAAATGGTATAATAGATGAAGGGAAGAATCTCTGATTATAAAGACTGGAATTCCAATCCCAATTTCAGCTAATTGAAGTTAACATTTCAGCATGTTTCAAGGCTCTGCTTCTCCATTTCTGTAACCTCCATTGGAAGGGAAACTAATTGTCTTGTAGGTGTTTATTGAAAACATGGTGAATGTGAGATATGGATGGAAGGTTTTGTCTAGGATTCTCAACAAAACGGAGAACACTGTCTTTAAACATTGAAGAGCATTTGCTAATCACAGCCATGTCTAATACCGGAAAATTAACATTATTGCCACTATTGAGCTGTATTGAGCTGCATGCAATTCAATCTTCTTCACTGTCCACAATGAAGCCAGCAGTGCAGTTCTGTTTTCTCTAGCTTATCCACATCAGCAATGCATACAACAATGAAAATCTCCAGCAGCAACAGTAACGGGCAATCCTGCAGTCTTCAGTTAACTTCTTCAGCAAACAATAGTGGAGGAGTTAGAGTTTGTTAAAGTTGTTTGAGTTAGTTAAAGCTGTTATAGGAAGTTTGTTATTTATGTTAATTAGCCGTTACTTAATCTGTTTTCAACTAGTCTATATATACAGTGTAATAGACAATAGTAAGATTAACAAAGTGAAATATTCAGTTCATAACTCTTTCAATTTCCATTTCCAATATGGTATCAGAGCATTCTCTCTGAATTCTATTTTCACGTCTTCAAGTCTCATAATCTTCTTCATTCTCTTCTCTGCATTCTTTCTTGACAATGGCTGTTAACACCAACCTTACATCAGAGATGGATTCTTCAAATCCTTTCTTCTTGCATCATGGTGACAGCCCTGGAGCCATGATCGTCTCAAAACCTCTCAATGGTGAAAACTATAATTCATGGAAGAGGGCAATGATGATGGCCTTATCAGCCAAGAACAAACTCAGTTTTGTCAATGGCACTTTGCCTAAACCATCTGATCCTGATGATTCTCAAGGATTGGCATGGACTCGTTGCAATAACATGGTTCTCTCATGGTTGCTCAACTCTGTTTCAACAGAGATTGCCAATAGCATCATTTACATTGATGATGCTTCTGAAATATGGAAAGACCTTCAAGATCGGTTTTCTCAGCACAATGGACCACGCATCTTTCAGCTTCAGAAATCCATCTCATGTTTATCACAAGAGAACGATTTTGTAAGTTCATATTTTACTACTTTAAAAGGACTATGGGATGAGTTAGGAAATCACCAACCAATCCCTACCTGCACATGTGGAGCCTTGAAAACTATTCTGTCTTACCATCATCAACAACAAGTATATCAATTCCTAATGGGATTAAATGAAAGTTTTTCACATGTTAGAGTTCAAATTCTGTTGATTGATCCACTACCTTCAATCAATAAAGTTTTCTCACTTGTTATCCAAGAAGAGAGGCAACGTATGATTTCTTCATCAAGCATCTCATTCAATCAGAACACTACTGCTTTGTTTACAAAGACTGTGTCTTCAAATCGCTTTGCTGGTAACAAGTATTCTTATATTCGAAAAGATCGACCTATATGCTCTCATTGTGGGATTGCTGGCCACACTGTGGAGAAGTGTTACAGAATTCATGGCTTTCCTCCTGGTTACAAGTTTAATAGAGGAAAGAATGCACCTCCTAGTTCTAATCAAGTCTTTAACTGTAATACCCCTCAGCTTCCTATTACTTATGAACAATGCCAGCAACTCATTAACATGTTCAAGCCATCCATCTCAGAGCACCAAGTTTCCTCATCTGCAACCAAAGAATCAGAAGACTCCATGCAAGGTGAAAATATGACAAGTACAAGTGATTTTTCACTCACAAATGGTATACATCTTCATGATCTAGATTTACAACATTATGTTTTTGCATCATCTTTGTCTCTAACTCCAAGGGCTTCCTTAACAAACTCTACCAAAACCTCTTGGATCATTGATACTGGTGCTACATATCACATGATCTGTTGTATGTCATTTTTTACAAGCATTACTTCTTCTATTTCCAAATCTGTGAGATTACCCAATGGACAATATGCCTCAGTTACTCACATTGGCACAATTAAAATTTCAGACTCTTTTATTCTAACAGACGTGCTTTGCATTCCTTCTTTTTCCTTCAACTTAATATCTGTTAGCAAATTGATTCAAAATCTACATTGTTGTGTCATCTTCTTATCATAATTTTGTTTTGTTCAGCACCTTACAAGTTGGAAAACGATTGGTGTGGGTAAAGAAGCTGGAGGTTTATATCATTTGATGCACAATCCAGTTTATATTTTACCTAAGAATTCTGTTTCTATCAATTCTGCAAATTTCATGTCCAATAATAATGTCACTACTTTAGCCTCTGAAAGTTTCTCTGTAAACTTTGTCAATAATAGCTTGTGGCATTATAGATTAGGACATCCTTCCAACTCTCCTTTGAGATTACTTTCTCATGTAATTCCACAGGTTCTCCATGAATCAAATAAGAATTGCAACATTTGTCCATTGGCCAAACAACATCGTCTCTCTTTTCCCCATAGCACATCCATTTCCACTCAACCTTTTGATTTAATTCATTGTGATATTTGGGGCCCCTTTTCCACAAAATCCCTTACTGGTTCATCATATTTTCTGACCATTGTTTATGACCACACTAGATTTACATGGATTCACCTTTTAGACAATAAATCTCAAACCAGAACTCACATTCAATCTTTCTTTAATCTGGTTGAAACACAATTCAATACTAGAATCAAATGTTTATGGTCAGATAATGGAGTTGAGTTCAACATGAGCCACTTTTATGCATCAAAGGGTGTTGTTCATCAACTTAGCTGCGTTGAAACCCCACAACAAAACTCCATTGTTGAGCGCAAACATCAGCATATTTTGAATGTAGCTAGATCGATTCATTTTTAGTCACATTTGCCTCTACAATTTTGGGGGGACTGTGTTCTTACAGCCGTGCATTTGATAAACAAAATTCCTACTCCTATACTACAAAATAAATCTCCTTAAGAAACCTTGTCCAAATCCTCTCCATCATATTCTCATTTACGTGTATTTGGTTGTCTTCGCTATGCCAATACTCTTTGACACGACCAAAAGATTGATGTCTTCTCCCAAGTGCAGGAATGTCGAAGTAATAAATAACCCGGCAAGACCGGGGTCGAACCACAGGGAGGTTAATTGTATAAATTATAAATAACAACACGATAATAGCAACAATAATACCAACAATAGTAATAGTAATATTAAGAGTAATAATAATAATAATATTCAGTATGTGGCGTTGTTATACCTGAGAATGATCTAAAAGATCGGGTCACAGGTTTCCAGCCTATATACTGAATTTATGAAAATATTAAAGAGATATATTATATAATATAAACAGATTTATGATGCGAATGAACAAGGCAAGACCAACAATGTCAGGATCCTTGATCAAACACAGAGCATACTTAACGTACATATAATATAACAAGAATGTAAATGATAATAATAGTAGTAGTAATAATAAAGAGAGCTTTGAGAGGTGAGGTTGATGTAAGGATTAAACAATGATAAAACAGATGTCAAGGTTAGAGGATTCACTAATGGTATTTCAAATAAATATAATATAAACTCTTTTTATTACTCAACTGGAAACCACACACAAAGGAGGTTCCAATCGGATGATTTATCGTTATTAGCTCATTATAAATTATTAACATGATTATATTAATTATCTTATCTAAGTAACACCATACTTATAAATATCATCAGGCATTCATGTTGCTAGCTTATGTTAACAACAAATCAAGTTCCTATCATAATAATGATGTCGGCCGAAAACTATGAAGGATCAAGCATTTGATGTACCAAGTGTTATACAACACAAATCTAGATTAACCATTAAGCAAGGTATTAAGAATTAGTAAGATAAAAAGATAAAACATGTTAATAACAATCTTTCTTGGATATAAACATTAAAGTCCATGTTGAGTTTATATTATATCTATTCTAACACCACTAGTGAAACCTTTTCACCTTGACATAATTAACTTAGCTAAACATAATGAAGAAGAAAAACATAAATAAACAATATAAGAACATAAACATGATATAAGTTAACTAAGTATAGGAAAGGAAATGAAAAAGCATAAGCAAGATATTAATATAGCATGAAAGAAAACTTGAACATTACAAAGAGAGAAAGCAAGAAGATGATTGTGATCTGAAAAATAACACATGTAAATACATGGCAAATGCCTCCTTTTATAGGCTAAAAATTAGAACTATTGATTGGTGGCCATCCATTGATTTTGTGGCTGGTTCTTGACATTGTTGGCTGCTGGTTCTTGATATTGTTGGCTGGTTGGTTGCTGGTTTTTGATATTGTTGGCTGGTTTGGCTGCTGGTTTTTGATATTGTTGGCTGCTGTTTTTGATATTGTTGGCTGGTCAAAACATCATTGCTAACATCAGAATTAGAGCCTTTTGTTCCATAAAAGCTGTGGGCAATTGTCTTAGCTTTCCAACAAAAAAAACCAGAGCTCATTTGGACTTCTAGAACTCAAGATATGAGCTGAAAACCGAACAGTGTCCGAGCTGCAGGACAGGTTCCGACTTCTCCGTTGTTCCTAAGATTTGAACTTGAAAACGACAGATTGGAGTCTTGGACTCTTCATGAAAGTTGTAGGTCTATGTCTTAGCTTTTCGATTCATATAAAGTAGACCTAAATCCGAGTTCTACAACTCCAGTTATGATCCAATAACCGAATGGTGTTCGAGTTTGGAATTGAACCAGCATCTCTTCTCTTAGCCTAGTCCTCTTTTTGTCTCTTCACTTTCAATAGTTAATCACATCAATAAATCCTTTGAATTGTGAGATATACCTGCATTCAAAATAAACATTTACCATAAATTAAAGATATATTATATTATCAGACTTGTTATTATAAAACATGTTGTAGTTAGGGAATTTAATGATACTTTAGTGCTATACGATGATATAAAACCTTAATGAGAATGCACTTTTAAGTACTAATCACACCCCCCAACCAGCTTATTACTAGTCCCTAGTAATCAAAGCGTTAAAATAGAAAAACAATTTACAAGTTCCACAAAGCAAGACATTCATCATTCAACTTCCATTAATCTATCCAGATAAACAAACTCTTATTAAATTTATATATCTGCTTCATACTTCTTAAACAAAATATTAATAAACCTTCTTTTATGTGCTCAATGTATAAAAACATAAATTATGGGGCTTTTATTGGAAGAAAACAATATTCTGTTCTAATGTTTTTCTAAGGTTAACTTCCTTGGGTTGAGATGATTATCTTTTTTTTTTTTTTTTTTTTTGGTATATATACATATAACTTAAAACACAATGCATCATTAACCCATATAGCGAGCTTTAAGCTAATGACTCCCAGACCAGTTGGTCTTAGGGCATCAGGTGTTGAGACACCCCTACGAGCTTAGTAACTCGGGTTATAGATACTGATATGTAGATAGTGCAATGTTTGATTCCCTTAAGCTTTCTCCTCAACCCATATAACAAGCACTGGGCCAATAGCTCCCAAGTCAGTTGACTTTAGGGTACTAGGTGTTAAAACACCCCTTCGGGCTTAATTGCTTAAATCAAGGAGGCTACAAAACCAAACTTATCTACTTTTTTTTTTTTTATTATTCAATTTGTTTTTTTTTTAATATACTATCCCTTTCCCTTAGTTGTTACCTTTAACAAAAGAACATGAATAATGTAATAATCCAATATGCAACCCACAATCATATGTTAAAGTGTGTGTGTGAAAATGAAGGTTTAAGAATACTTATTAAATGAGTATATAAGCAGAATTAAGTGATAACAATGTGAGAGTTTGTAAACCTGAATATTTCAAGAAGTATTATGATAGACCTTGGTAATGATACGTACTAAGATGCGTCTCTAGAGTCAATAAAATTTCCTCCTTACTCTACCATCCTAATAAAGATACTTACTAAGATGTGTCTCAAGAGGTAATAAAACTGACTCTATACTCTGCTATCCTAATAACAATGTTGTCAAATGGTTTTAATAATAGAAAACACAGTTAGTTAATAATTTTTTTTTTTAATATATCAACTACCCTCTCCCCCCAACCAAAACGAGACATTGTCCTCAATGTGCTAAGGCAGAAAGAAAGAGTATAGAAGACATCACCTGAAACAGCAAACACTGACAAACCTGAAACACACTTAAACAAATATAAGAAATAACAAAACATAATAATAAAAACAAAAGACAAAGGTTTTACAAACTAAGGCTCAAATCCATGATTCATTAACAACCTCAATCTTGCACACCTAGCACGGTAAATTTTTGTAATTGCATTTAGAGGCAGAGCGGGAAAATACCTTTTCAACTTTTCAAGAGTGGTGGCCATTTTCAAATGAGAATTGGGGAAAAGATTCAAAGAAGGGAGAAAAAGCAGAGAATTGTACAAATATATATAAATATCAGTAATTTGGGAAACTGAACGAACCGACTTAAGTCACGGAGTACCGTTATCCGCCATTTGACCGGGGTGAAAGAGAGACTAGCAAAACAATAGATA
This sequence comes from Populus tomentosa, assembly GCA_018804465.1. Classification (NCBI taxonomy): domain Eukaryota; kingdom Viridiplantae; phylum Streptophyta; class Magnoliopsida; order Malpighiales; family Salicaceae; genus Populus; species Populus tomentosa. Next base: position 10,415,110 of record CM032001.1, read on the forward strand.
CAACAAAACACAAAACAATGTGAGAAAAAGAATCAATCTTTATATACAGGATCACTCAATTCAATAGAGTCATTTTCAACTGAAAAATTGTCAAAATAAACTTTCAAACGATGCCCATTTACCTTGAAAACATTGCCATTCTTTGGATTCTCAATATCACAGGCCCCATATGGATACACATGTTTCATAATGAAAGGACCGCTCCATCTTGATCTTAGTTTTCCAGGAAATAAATGGAGTCGAGAATTATAAAGCAAGATTTTTTGACCAACATTAAATGTTTTTCTCAGTATCTTCTTGTCATGAAAGTCTTTGATTCTTGCTTTATGAATTCTTGAATTGTCATATGCATCATTTCTTATTTCCTCAAGCTCATTTATTTGCAATTTTCGCAACTGACTAGCATCATCAAGGTTTGAATTGAAAGCTTTAATAGCCCAATAAGCTTTATGTTCAATTTCCACAGGCAAGTGACAAGGTTTCCCATAAACCAGTCTATAAGGTGACATACCTAATGATGTTTTATAAGCAGTTCGATAAGCCCAAAGTGCATCATTAAGTCTTAAAGACTAGTCTTTCCTATTAGGGTTAACTGTTTTCTCTAAGATTTGTTTGATCTCCCTATTAGCAAGTTCTACTTGTCCATTTGTCTGGGGGTGATAAGGGGTGGTAACTTTGTGTGTAATTCCATATTTCTTCATTAAAGACTAAAATGGCTTGTTACAGAAATGTGTTCCACCATCACTTATCATGGCCCGAGGGATTCCAAATCGACTCAAAATATTTTCTTTTAAAAACTTGATCACTGTTTTATGATCATTATTACGACTTGGAATTGCCTCTATCCATTTTGAAACATAATCTACTACGACTAATATGTAAACAAACCAAATGATGGAGGAAATGGACCCATAAAATCTATACCCCAACAGTCAAAGATTTCAATGATAAGAATAGTATTTAAAGGCATCATGTGACGTTTTGAAATAGATCCTAACTTTTGACAGTTTTCACAAGTTTTGCAGAATACATGCGTATCTTTAAACATGGTGGGCCAATAAAATCCACATTGTAAGATTTTTGCAGTTGTCTTTCTTGATGAGAAATGACCCCCACAGGCCTCAGAATGACAAAATTTAATAACACTACTTACCTCATTGTCGGGAATGCATCTTCGAAATATTTGATCAGGACTATATTTGAATAAGTAAGGGTCATCCCAATAAAAGTTCTTCACTTCATTCAAGAACTTTCTTTTGTCTTGAGTACTCCAATGAGCTGGCAAATGTCCTGAAACAAGAAAATTAACAATATTAGCAAACCAAGGCATTATAGAGACGGAAAGTAAAGATTCATCAGGAAAGTAGTCATTAATTGGTGTGATGTCAGATCTTGAATCAGTTGTCAATCTTGACAAATGATCCGCGACAACATTTTCGGTGCCTTTCTTATCCTTGATTGTGATATCGAATTCTTGAAGTAACAAAATCCACCGCACCAATCTAGCCTTAGAATCCTTCTTAGAAAGAAGATATTTCAACGCTGCATGATCGCTAAAAACAATAACAGGTGAGCCAACAAGATAAGATCTGAATTTTTCACAGGCAAATACTACTGCAAGTAATTCCTTTTCAGTGGTAGTGTAATTCATTTGAGCACTATTTAAAGTTTTACTTGCATAGTAAATCACATAGGGTTTCTTGTCTTTTCTTTGTCCTAAAACAGCACCCATGGCATAATCACTAGCATCACACATTATTTCAAAAGGTAATGACCAATCAAGAGATTAAATGACAGGAGCAGAAGTAAGCAAGCTTTTAAGTTTAACAAAGGCTTCTTCACAATGTTCAGTCCATTCAAAAACATTATCCTTTGTTAGAAGGTTACATAATGGCTTAGATATTACACTAAAATCTTTGATGAACCTTCTATAAAATCCAGCATGTCCTAAGAATGATCTAACATTTTTAATAGATTTTGGTGCTGGCAAGTTGGCAATTAACTCGATTTTAGATTTATCAACCTCAATTCCTATTGATGAAACAATGTGACCAAGAACAATACCATTTGTTACCATAAAATGACATTTTTCCCAATTCAGCACAAGATTCTTCTCTTCACACCTGTTCAAAACCTTTTCCAAGTTATTTAAACAATCATCAAATGAATTACCAAAAACAGAAAAGTCATCCATAAAAATTTCAAGAAAACGTTCAACCATATCACTGAATATGCTAAGCATGCATCTTTGAAACGTGGCTGGTGCATTACATAATCCAAAAGGCATCCTTCGATATGCAAACGTACCAAATGGACATGTGAAAGTAGTTTTCTCTTGATCTTCAAATGCAATTTCAATTTGGTTGTAACCTGAATAACCATTTAGAAAACAATAAAATTCATGACCTGCAACTCTTTCTAGAATTTGATCCATGAAAGGTAAAGGAAAATGATCTTTTCTAGTCATTGAATTAAGTTTTCTATAGTCAATGCACATGCGCCAACCAGTAATAGTCCTCGTTGGAATTAACTCATTCTTCTCATTTGTTATCACAGTAAATCCAGACTTTTTGGGTACAACTTGGGTAGGACTTACCCATTTGCTGTCAGAAATAGGATAAATGATTCCATTATCTAGAAGCTTAATGACTTCATTTTTCACTACTTCTTTCATATTAGGATTAAGCCTTCGTTGCATTTCTCTAGATGGTTTAGCATTTTCCTCCAAATAAATCTTATGTGTGAAAATCAAAGGGCTAATTCCTTTTATGTCAGCTATGGTCCATCCTAATGCATTTTTGTGCATTTTCAGAGTCTGTAATAACTTTCCTTCTTGATGAACATTAAGTTTGGAAGAAATTATTACCGGAAAAGTTTCATTTTCTCCCAAAAATGAGTATTTGAGATTAAATGGTAATGGCTTCAAATCGGGTTTTGGTGGTTGAACACTTGAAGGTATGGACTCAATTGATCGTGGTGGCAATTCCTCAATTTTCGGTCTCCAACTATTTGCCTTTGACTTTTCCTGAAAATAAACCATTTGCAAATCTTCAGATTCATTAAACTCAGTTTCACTGGAAGAACTTTCAAATTGATCATAGATTAATTTTTCAATAAAATCTACTTACTGTAAATCATTATCATCTCCAGGTTGCTTGTAAATGTTAAAAACATTCATCTCCAATGTCATGTTTCCAAAAGATAACTTCATCACTCCATTCCTACAATTAATTAATGCATTAGAAGTTGCAAGAAATGGACGTCCTAAAATAACAAGAATTGGATTGCATGCTTCAACAGGTTGTGTATCCAACACAATAAAATCCACAGGAAAGATGAATTTATCAACTTGTACTAACACATCTTCAACTATTCCTCTAGGCACTTTTACAGATCTATCAGCAAGTAAAAGAGTTACAGAAGTAGGTTTCAACTCACCTAGATTGAGACTTTGAAAAACCGAATATGGAAGTAAATTCACACTAGCTCAAGATCAAGTAAAGCTCTGTCAATTTTATGTTCTCCAATAAAGCAAGAAATTGTAGGACAACCAGGGTCTTTATATTTCAAAGCATTATCATTCTGAAGAATGGCACTTACTTGTTCGGCTAAAAAGGCTTTCTTTTTCACATTCAGTTTTCTTTTCACAGTGCACAGATCTTTCAAAAATTTAGCATAAGACGGTACCTGTTTAATAGCATCTAACAAAGGTATATTGATCTTTACCTGTTTGAAAGTCTCAAAGATTTCAGAATTATGATTGACTTTCCTTTGTGTGGTCATGGCATGAGGAAATGGAAGTGATGGCGCTGAATCAGCCTTTTCTTTGCAATGTTCAGGTTCAACCCCTTCCTTACCCTCAGAGATAGACTCTTCATCTTTCTCACAACTTTCAAGAGTGGGTTTTTCAATAACCTTACCACTGCGGAGAGTAGTGACTGATTTGACTTGATCCATATGTTGGTTTCCGGAACCACTTGCACTTGAATTGTATTGCCCTTTGGGATTTTGTTGGAGTTGAGATGGAAACTTACCTTTCTCCTGAAAACTAAGAGCAGATGTGAACTTTGCAAGAGTATCTTTTAGATCTGCCATGGTTTGAGCATTTTGAGTGTTGATTGTCTTGCTTTTCAATGAATGTATACAGTGTTTCCTCAAGATTTCTTCTAGGAGGGGGAACATAAGGAGGTGCATATCCATGAGAATTTTGAAAATTATGGTGTGCTTGAAATGGTGGCTGTGAAGTTCGTGCATTATTGTTACCATTCTTCCAACTGAAATTTGGGTGATTTCTCCAACCAGGGTTGTATGTTTGTGAGTATGGGTTATTACTTGGCCTTTGAAAACTATTTAAAGCGTTGGATTGTTCATGGAGACATTCCTTAAAAGAAGGCAAAGTTGGACAATCATTGGTTGAGTGTTCATTAGTTTCACAAATTTGACACACAATTTCTTGAACAGATTTTAACTGACCACTCTTTTTTAATTCTAGTGCCTCAACTTTTTTAGCTAAAGATGTAAATTTGGCTTGGAGGTCATGATCTTCCCTAAGGTTGTACATGCCTCCATTAGATGTATGAGGTTGAGTTTTACCTGGTGCCTCACACGTGCCTGTGGTGTCCCAATTTTGAGCATTTTCAGCTAACAAGTCTAGGTACTCCATTGCTTCATTAGGGTCTTTATCTTCAAAAGTTCCATTGCACATCAATTCCACCATTTGCCTATCTTTAGGTGTTAACCCTTCATAAAATTGTGAAACCAATCTCCATCTTTCAAAACCATGATGAGGACAGGTGTTAAGCAAGTCTTTATATCTATCCCAACACTTGTAAAATGTTTCTCCTGGTTTTTGAGTGAAAGTGGTGATTTGTCTTTTGAAAGAGTTTGTTCTATGAGAAGGGAAAAACTTCTTTAAAAACTGTTGTTGCATTTCATCCCAAGCACGAATGGATCCTGACCTAATATTTTGTAGCCATGTTTTAGCTTTATCTTTTCATGAAAAAGGAAAAAGCTTTAATCTGATGGTGTTTGTTGCTACCCAATTTTTGACCCATGTTTTTGATATATTTTCAAAAAATCCAAAAAAATAGAGAAAAACAATGAAAATCCAAAAAGTATGTTTTTTAATATATTTTCGTCCTTTTAGCATTTTCAACGTCGTCTAAAAAAAAAAAAAAGAAGAGAATTTAAATTTTTTAAAAGATTTTCAAACGCGTTCGACTTTTCACGCGTCATTTTAAAAAAAAAACATTGATTTTCCTCGTTGAGTCGACGTTGATATTGCTCGTTTTCAAAAAATATAAAAAAATAAGAAAAATCAAAATTTACAAAAAGAAAGAAGTTGAGGGACCAAGTTGAAAAACCTAGTAACATTCTGCCTATAAATACTGGTCTTTAACTCAAACAAGAGGGGGGGCAATTTTGAAATATAAAAAAAAAATACAAAAAAAAACAACCTAACCCTAAACCTATCTCTACCAAGCCTGCCGCCCCCTCCCTTTGAAATTTTTTCCCGAGCCTTCTTCTCCTGAAGCCAAAACACAGCCGCCCCCACCTTTTTGCATTTTTGAACACCGGCCAAACAGCCCCCCCCCAAACCCCCCGATTTGATTTTTTTTTCCCCTCAGACCAACGCCGCCCCCTAAATCTTCCACCCGATAGCCCCACATTTTGTTTTCCTTTGGACAGAATCCGGGAGCCATCAAAACACAGCCATCCCCTCACCTGACACTGTTCCCCGAAGCCATTTACAACACCATCTCCTTCTTCTCAACCAAAAAAAACTAGAGGCTCAAGCTCCCCCCCGGTTTTTCCCCATTGCAACGAACCAGCAGCAGAACCAGCCGAAGCCCCCTTCCTCAGCAGCGTCTTCTTCTCCTCTCAATAGCAGCGCCTCCACCCAAATCAACCCGCAGCTCCGGCACTTCCCAGGTCTTCTCCCCTCAGCCGGAGCCTCCCTTTTCCTGTTGAAGACGACCGCTGCTTCCCCAGCTTGGACCCGTGGGTTTCTTCTCCTCTCAGCCATCGCCTTCTAGTTTCAGCAGCCAACAGACCCACTGCCATTCGAAGAAGGAAACAACAGCGACCCGGGAAGAAAGAAAAGGAAACAGATCTAAAAGAGGAGAAAGGAGGGAAGCAGATCGAAGACGACGGAGAAAGAAAGAACAAAAAAAAAACAGATTTGAAAAAACTAAGAAAAAACTTAAAATCCACTGCCCTTGCTGTGTGTGTTTTTTTTGATTTGCAGGTAACACCGGCGAGAACGGGAAGAGGGGATGAAGCAGCCACCAGACCCCCTGCTGCGTTTTTTCGGGGCGGTGCGTGGGGTCCACGCGTCGCTACTGTTCAGGCAGCCCAGAACTGTTCCTGAAGGGTTTCCCAGCACTGTTATGGAGTGTTTAGGGACCATTTTGTAAATTTTAAAGTTTTAATGTAATTTTTGTTTATTTATTTTAAATTTGTAATATGTGAATGTAAAAGAAAAAAAAAGAAAAGAAAAGAAAATAATAATAAAAAAGGGGATGTGTGTGTTGGTGTATTTTTATTTATTTATTTTGAATTTGAATTTGTATTTGTATTTATATTTGTATTGTGGATGTAAAAGAAAAGAAAAAAGAAAAGAAAAAGAAAAGAAATGAAAATAGTGAATGTGTGTGTTTGTATTTTGTTTTACTTATTTGTATATATATATATATATATATATATATATATATATATATTTTTTTTTAGGATAAAATTGCAAATCTATTAAAGAAGAATTTAATATTTTGATCGGATCACGGTTAAGAATTATTAACTTATACGTAAGTGATATTTCTAATTTCCGAAGAAAAGACAATTATTAAAACTTCTTTAACACGTCAAAGTCACGAAGCAGCTTACCTCAGGTAGGGTGCGTTAGGGGTGCTAATACCTTCCCTAACCACAACCAGTCCCTTACCCGCGAATCTCTGACAAGACTAGTACATCCGGTTTCCTAGTAGCCCGAAATCAATTACTAGGTGGCGACTCCAACGAACCAAATTCAAGCAAACGCAATAAACGAGATTTAAATCGCCAGCCGATGCCGCGCGCCGATTGATTTTTTTTGGGGTGCGACAGAATGGCGACTCCGTTGGGGAAGGTACTGTTTCTGACATTATTGGACTAAGCTTTGTGTATTTGATGTGTTTAAATTTTTGCATTTTTATCTTCTTGTTAATATTTTTTCCATGTAGTTTTTAGAATTGTCTCATGCATCACCTGTATTTATTTTTAAAAGCACACACAAGCTTTTAGGTTAGGTGGGGAACTAGCGATCTGCCCTAAGACTATTGGTCAGGGTTCAGATGCGTGAAACACCCAACTCATATCTGAGTGCCTGCTTGGTAATGGTGGGTATACGTGCCTTAACCATTCTTTGCAACACCCCTATACTGTCTTTACGAAGAACGTCACTGGGTAGATATGATACCCTTTTGAGACCAGATAGAAAACCTACCCATGTTCACATAATGAATAGAACTTGTCCTTAGGTTGTATGTGCTATTGTTTTTTGCATAAAGGCAAACCCTTCTTGAAGCATCTTGAACTCAAGACTTGTGGGTGACACATTGGCCGTTGCTCCAAAAATTTTCATTGTAGAGTTTGGGCAAAAATCACGATTCTTGTCCATCATACAAGAGTTACGACCATATTGTCACCTCTCGAAGGGTGCGTTCATCATATAGATTACATGTTCATACATTTATCATGCATGAACCGGGTCGAAACGTAGGTCCCCTGTACAAGTTGTGCTGCACGAGATTGAAGAAAGATAATGGAAGTGAACAAAGGAGTCAGATATAGGTTCAGTATCAGATTAAGGTTGAGAGCATCAAGGGTGAAGTAACGGGACTCAGATCTCCTCGAACAAGTGTTGAGCATCAAATGGAAAGAGAGTGTCTGCATAGTTTTCTGTGGGAACACTGCTTGTTCCTATCCAATTGAAGTTGTATCTCTCCTTTTCCGTCATGAACAATATCAACAATGCCTTCAATCATCAACTAATGACAATTCTGATTCTTGTCCAGTTGCACTGTTAAGTGTTCATCGCATCCACATCATCTAATAGAATCAAACGACCACTAGCCTCATGTTCATGGTGCATTAGTGTGCTTTGAAGTTACCCCAATTATGAGCTCAATTCCAGTTCAGCAGCACAAGATGGTCTGAAAAACCATGATTAAACACTGAACTTCAATGTGGCAGAGCAAATATTTATGGCTCTGCAAATTGAGAATGCAAGAGGGAATTTATAAGTTGCATATGCTACAAATATTTCTCTCATCAGTTTCAGCACGGAGACATCTTAGTACGTAGAAGATCCAGACCTGGTCTGAAAAATACGAGCAGACTTCAAACTTCAACGTAGCAGAGCTCTTTCGGCAGGAATCTGTTTGTAGATCCGCAAATGGGAAATCCAAGAAGGAATACAGTAGTTTCAGATCAACTATGATTTTCCTCCAACGGTGTCAGTATTAAAATGCAAGAGTAGAGAGAAGAGACATGCCTAGACTGAAAAACATGAAGACTGAAACTTCAACAGAGCAGGACTTCCTCTATAGGTGTTTGTTTGCTGCACTGTCAGTGAGAAATTGAAGAGGGGACAAAGGAGTTTTAGATTCATCAGGTGCTCTTCTAATAGAGACAATGTGTGATTCCACACGTCGGTAGCGGCGATACTACGAGTTTCTAGGCGCTGCCAAGATTTCCAAGCTATTGGAAAGTTTTCTAACAATCCTCAACCAACCACAACAACATTGAAATGATGTTGTGAGGATTTGCCGAAGAATTGAACAAGCTATGAAGAGAAGAAAGATTGAAAGATCTGCCATGGATTCTAGAACAATGATGAGAGATGAATTAGAAGATGACTTTGACGGTGTGAGCCCTTAATTATGTGGTATAGCCAGGTCTCACGGTAGCATCAATTGCTCAAATATCTTTGCCAAGATGGGACATTCCTCTGCCACTTAAGTTTGTCGACCATCATTTGCCAGATTCTAGAATTTTGCTTGACTCCAACAAATCCTATGTAACCACTATTTTCTGGGTGGTTTAATCCAGACAAGAGAGGTGATGTCATGATGGGGTCCTCAACCATTTCAATTGAGCAATTGCAAGAATTTCAAGAAGCGAGTCTGAAAGTTTGTGAGTAAGAGACAAGTGGAGTCGTTGAAGGAGGGTTTCATCGGCTATATTGTTCCCCGAACATCTTCAGAATGACATGTGATCGAAAATGCTTGGCAAAACACAGATATTGCCAGAAAAGCTGATTCGAGAAGGGTGATGAACAGTCAATCATATTGTTATGGAATTCTGCATTTTGTTTTGGGATCACATCTCATCCTTCAACGAAACATGCCTTGCTTTTGTCTCTTTGTTGTTTTGAAATCAACAGATGTTTAGCATTTTATTCTGACAAAATATTTTGATCAAACTCCAACATGCGATAAAGGTTAATCAATCCGGAAGATTAGAAGTGTTTTGATTACAGAAATGACTCTATGCTTGAAAATGACATGAGGTGACCAAACAATTTTGAACTCATACCTTTTGAAACGGAACCACACATCATATAGCTAAGTTTTAGCAGTATGCATAATGACATGTAGTGGATTCAATAGTTATGGACTCGTGAATCATGATTCTTGCAAGTACAAATCATTACACTAGATGAGGTCAAAATTTATCGGTTCTAACCGACCTTGCTTGAAATGAGAAAAGGCCATTTTTGATATCTCTTCACTTTCTAAAAATTATATCCCTTGTAGTCCCATTTTGAGCTTGGTGAGATATTTTTTTTCAAAAGGAAACCCTGACTAGGATCACACCCCACACTGGGGGCAAATGAGAAATATTTTGGAGACACTGATAAAATCAATGGATCAAAGAAAAGCTTAGAACAAAAGTCCAATGTTTGAGAAAGGGCTAGCAGAAGAAAATCCATAGATTGAGGGCCATCCAAGAAAAACTTTGAGGAAGGTTATGCAAAAAAATGGAAAGGAAAGAAAATGCCTATCAATTCTAAGAGAGGCAAGACAGTTTTCAATTGAGAAAAGACAGCAAATGCCAAAAGTCAACACTAGAAAAATCGATGCTTCATATCTTTTGGTGTGTCTTGGATAGAGCCTCTAATGTCTTCAAAAATAATTAGATTAGTTTATTCATCAAAGAAAAAGTTGGATTTGCATTATGACCTATGTTAAGAGAATTCTGATATTTGAAGATTAACAAGGTTATATGTCACTCTCGCTACAATGACGACAAGAGAAAGAGAATCGATGAATAGTTAATGTTGGTCCTAGGTCGTTGAAACCCTCAAACACCTTTTGAGCTTATGGAATTCCTTTCTTTCATAGCCATGAACCATAGCCTGCATTACGTGCTTTTAAAAGTCCTTTTTAATCAAGCAAGCAATCTGAACCAATAAATAGCGATCTCAAAACTTGAAGAGTTTTTCTATAAGAGTCGTGGCTTCATTGAATTAGGCTACTGGTTATTATGCATGCTGATAAAATAAATGCTAAGAAAAGAAACAACCTTTCTTGATAAGGCCTGAGCATCTTGTTTTTGAAATTCATAAAAATGTCACCTCACCATAAACCATCAAAAGATATACCCAAAATCAGAGTTTAAAGTGGACACAAAGAACCATGAAAAAGTCATTTTAAATCTTACAACGGGTCATTTCTGTTTTCAAAATACAAGACAATCAAAGGACTGCATTGAATAGTGTGTTGGGTCTTTGACCAAAGGAGCTCGAATTTCAAAAATAACTTTTCAAAAACTGATATCTCTGATTTCATTTCAATAATTATACTTGAATAGACATGATCGTTGAAATGTGAGATTTGATTCCAGAACAAGAAAGATTTTCAAACAAGAACATCAATTGAGTTTGCAAAATCCTTGACAAAAATGACATCAACTCTTCTCAAAACTCCTTGAAAGGTTGACCACTTGGGGGCAATACAGTGGACCCGAAGAAGGAAAACAAACAATATCCTGATCAGCTGGGGGCAAAGAAAGAATCAGATGATGAGTCATCAAAGTCCCGGAAAGTTTTTAACATCTGACAATGATAAAGAAAAACCTTCTTAAGTATAAACCGATGAGCGAACCTTCAGATCATATTGGGGGCAATGTTGTTCAAACACAATCCATGATCTAGTGCACTTCAGCAGCAATTGATGAGCAACGCTGCACTTGAAGGATATCTTCATATCTTCATCTTGGGTTACCCTGCAAAACATGGCTATGACTCCTGACAGATGTTATCGGGTGAGTGCATTTGAATGAACATCGAACATATGCATACCACCAAGATTGACTATGGGACCATCTATTCTAAAGCTCAAATGCGCACTTCACCGCATGAATATGGGTGATAACATGAACATCATTGATGATGCCAAAGCAGTTGCTTTCACGATCTGATTTGACAAGCTAAAAGGAATCCATAGAGAAATACATCGCGCTTACAATGATGAGCTGTTTACTGCAGAGCATGAGATCCATGTCCGGATGACTTGGCAGTTCCATGAAGGCTGGTGACCATACATACTTGAATGGTGTTTCAACCGAAGGCAAGTTCATGACTGATTAACAATCTTGATGGGGTATGGACATGATGCACACAATCAATCAAAGGATAATTCTCAGAAGAATCCAAGAGAGAAAATCCTTCATAATGAATCAAGCAGCACCACACTTGGGGGCAGGGTCAAGCTTGATGAACGATGCGAGCAGTAATTGTCAAAGACAACCCGGGATGGGCACTGCATTTACAGTTGAGTGGATGGCTAGCACATGAATGAGCCAATACATCGAAAGAACAAGGAATGCTGTGGAATGCAAACAAAGGCACCCTATGGCGATGGAGCATCAAAGAGGGGGGGGACCTATATTTCAAATCAGGTAAGGATGCATGCATATCATCTAACCAAAAAAAAAAAAAATTGCACGTATTTTTGAATTGTTACAGGAAAATCCCTAATGGGGTCCAGCAAGATGGTGGAAAGAGAAAGAAGCATTGTGGTGATGATAAATAAAGAATCGGTTTTGATCATGGAATAAAAGGACGATGGGATGAACCCTACCATTAGGAAAATCCCAAAGAAAGGAAAAGATCAACCTTGCAATCGGGAAGCCTCGAGTTTTCAACCCTTGCAGTCAGGAAACACCGAGTTTTCAAACCCTATGATCGAGAATTATCAGGAAGCACCAAGTTTTCCAGCCCTTTCTTCTGTCATCCCCTCAAACTTCGCCAGGTAAGTCCTATTTTTTCACACTTGTCATATCACATTTTTTCCATCCGGGTAGGTTGCCCATGACAATGAGACCACATTTCATCATATTTTTTCCATCTGGGTTGGTCACCCATTACAATGAGACCACACTTCATATTTTTTCCATTTTTTGGGTAGGTCACCCATTACAATGAGACCGCACTTCATATTCTTTCTATTTGGGTAGGTCGCCCATCACAACGAGACCACTTTTTCATATTCTTTCCACATGGGTAGGTCACCCATTACAATGAGACCGCACTTCACATTTTTTTCTTGGGTAGGTCACCCATACAATGAGACCATCATTTTTCTGGGGTTCGTCACCCATACAATGAGACCATCATATTTCTGGGGTTCGTCACCCATACAATGAGACCATCATTTTTCTCGGGTTCGTCACCCATACAATGAGACCATCATATTTCTGGGGTTCGTCACCCATACAATGAGACCATCATTTTTCTGGGGTTCGTCACCCATACAATGAGACCATCACTTTTCTGGGGTTCGTCACCCATACAATGAGACCATCATTTTTCTGGGGTTCGTCACCCATACAATGAGACCATCATCATTTTTCTGGGGTTCGTCACCCATACAATGAGACCATTTTTCACACATTCTTTTGTTTTGGTTAAATGAGGTCGCCAGATTGGATCTCGGGTAGCTTTGGTTAAAGGGAATCGTCAGATGGGATTTCAGGTTAACCGAGTTACACATATTTCGTTCCAATTGAATGAGGTCGCCAGATGGGATCTCATGTAGCTTTGGTTAAAGGGAATCGCCAGATGGGATTTCAGGGTAATCGAGTTACACAATATTTTCGTTCCAGTTGAATGAGGTCGCCAGATGGGATCTCAGGTAAACCCAATGTGTGGGCAGGTCGCCCGTGAAAATAGACCATTGGGAGAGTGTGGGTCGGTCGCCCGTGAAAATAGACCAGAGTGAGTATGTGTGGGTAGGTCGCCCGTGAAAATAGATCCGTGTGAGTGTGTGGGCAGGTCGCCCAAGATAATGAAATCATTTTCCTTTTGTTTTCTTTACAAAGCTTACTATGCAAAATTTTGAGGATTTTCGCTTCGTAAGCATTGTAAAGAGGGGGCATCTGTTGCTACCCAATTTTTGACCCATGTTTTTGATATATTTTCAAAAAATCCAAAAAAATAGAGAAAAACAATGAAAATCCAAAAAGTATGTTTTTTAATATATTTTCGTCCTTTTAGCATTTTCAACGTCGTCTAAAAAAAAAGAGAAGAGAATTTAAATTTTTTAAAAGATTTTCAAACGCGTTCGACTTTTCACGCGTCATTTTAAAAAAAAAAACATTGATTTTCCTCGTTGAGTCGATGTTGATATTGCTCGTTTTCAAAAAATACAAAAAATAAGAAAAATCAAAATTTACAAAAAGAAAGAAGTTGAGGGACCAAGTTGAAAAACCTAGTACCATTCTGCCTATAAATACTGGTCTTTAAATCAAACAAGAGGGGGGGGGGCAATTTTGAAATATCAAAAAAAAATACAAAAAAAAACAACCTAACCCTAAACCTATCTCTACCAAGCCTGCCGCCCCCTCCCTTTGAAATTTTTTCCCGAGCCTTCTTCTCCTGAAGCCAAAACACAGCCGCCCCCACCTTTTTGCATTTTTGAACACCGGCCAAACAGCCCCCCCCAAACCCCCCGGTTTGATTTTTTTTTCCCCCTCAGACCAACGCCGCCCCCTAAATCTTCCACCCGACAGCCCCACATTTTGTTTTCCTTTGGACAGAATCCGGGAGCCATCAAAACACAGCCATCCCCTCACCTGACACTGTTCCCCGAAGCCATTTACAACACCATCTCCTTCTTCTCAACCAAAAAAAACTAGAGGCTCAAGCTCCCCCCCGGTTTTTCCCCATTGCAACGAACCAGCAGTAGATCCAGCCGAAGCCCCCTTCCTCAGCAGCATCTTCTTCTCCTCTCAATAGCAGCGCCTCCACCCAAATCAACTCGCAGCTCCGGCGCTTCCCAGGTCTTCTCCCCTCAGCCGGAGCCTCCCTTTTCGTGTTGAAGACGACCGCTGCTTCCCCAGCTTGGACCCGTGGGTTTCTTCTCCTCTCAGCCATCGCCTCCTAGTTTCAGCAGCCAACAGACCCACTGCCATCCGAAGAAGGAAACAACAGCGACCCGGGAAGAAAGAAAAGGAAACAGATCTAAAAGAGGAGAAAGGAGGGAAGCAGATCGAAGACGGCGGAGAAAGAAAGAACAAAAAAAAACAGATTTGAAAAAACTGAGAAAAAACTTCAAAACGACTGCCCTTGCTGTGTGTGTTTTTTTTTATTTGCAGGTAACACCGGCGAGGACGGGAAGAGGGGATGAAGCAGCCACCAGACCCCCTGCTGCGTTTTTTCGGGGTGGCGCGTGAGCCCACGCGCCGCCAGTCACGGCGGTGCGTGGGGTCCACGCGCCGCTACTGTTCAGGCAGCCCAGAACTGTTCTTGAAGGGTTTCCCATCACTGTTATGGAGTGTTTAGGGACCAGTTTGTAAATTTTAAAGTTTTAATGTAATTTTTGTTTATTTATTTTAAATTTGTAATATGTGAATGTAAAAGAAAAAAAAAGAAGAAAAAAAAAGAAAATAATAATAAAAAAGGGGATGTGTGTGTTGGTGTATTTTTATTTATTTATTTTGAATTTGAATTTTTATTTGTATTTATATTTGTATTGTGGATGTAAAAGAAAAGAAAAAAGAAAAGAAAAAGAAAAGAAATGAAAATAGTGAATGTGTGTGTTTGTATTTTGTTTTACTTATTTGTATATATATATATATATATATATATATATATATATATATATATATATATATTTTTTAGGATAAAATTGCAAATCTATTAAAGAATTTAATATTTTGATCGGATCACGGTTAAGAATTATTAACTTATACGTAAGTGATATTTCTAATTTCCGAAGAAAAGACAATTATTAAAACTTCTTTAACACGTCAAAGTCACGAAGCAGCTTACCTCAGGTAGGGTGCGTTAGGGGTGCTAATACCTTCCCTAACCACAACCAGTCCCTTACCCGCGAATCTCTGACAAGACTAGTACATCCGGTTTCCTAGTAGCCCGAAATCAATTACTAGGTGGCGACTCCAACGAACCAAATTCAAGCAAACACAATAAACGAGATTTAAATCGCCAGCCGATGCCGCGCGCCGATTGATTTTTTTTGGGGTGCGATAGTGTTCATGCTACAATTTAAGTCATTATAGGTGTTACAAACTTCTTCAAATTCTCTTAAATGCAAGTATGGATTTTCTAATTCTAAGCCATGAAAAGTGGGTAAAAGTTGAATAATACCTGGCTTAAAATTAAAATGAGACGCATCAGGAGGAAAAACAATACATGATGGTGCACTTGTTCTTATTGGATTCATGTGATCTTTAAGTGTTCTCGCACGATTATTCTCATTATTCTCATTATGAATTGACTGGTTATCTTCTTCGGCCATGTTTTCTAAAGAAAATGAGGATTTCCTAGAAAGTCTACCACTTAATGTACGTGTCCAAACTCTCATGCAAGTGCAAAGAAAAAGAAAAAGAAAAAGAAAAAGAACAAAAATTAGAAAAACAAATAAAAGTAAAAACAAAAGAAACTAAAAGAAATATATAATTTATACAATACTTACCGTCCCCGGCAACGGCGCCAAAAACTTGACACGACCAAAAGATTGATGTCTTCTCCCAAGTGCAGGAATGTCGAAGTAATAAATAACCCGGCAAGACCGGGGTCGAACCACAGGGAGGTTAATTGTATAAATTATAAATAACAACACGATAATAGCAACAATAATACCAACAATAGTAATAGTAATATTAAAAGTAATAATAATAATATTCAGTACGTGACGTTGTTATACCTGAGAATGATCTAAAAGATCGGGTCACAAGTTTCCAGCCTATATACTGAATTTATGAAAATATTAAAGAGATATATTATATAATATAAACAGATTTATGATGCGAATGAACAAGGCAAGACCAACAATGTCAGGATCCTTGATCAAACACAGAGCATACTTAACGTACATATAATATAACAAGAATGTAAATGATAATAATAGTAGTAGTAATAATAAAGAGAGCTTTGAGAGGTGAGGTTGATGTAAGGATTAAACAATGATAAAACAGATGTCAAGGTTAGAGGATTCACTAATGGTATTTCAAATAAATATAATATAAACTCTTTTTATTACTCAACTGAAAACCACACACAAAGGAGGTTCCAATCGGATGATTTATCGTTATTAGCTCATTATAAATTGTTAACATGATTATATTAATTATCTTATCTAAGTAACACCATACTTATAAATATCATCAGGCATTCATGTTGCTAGCTTATGTTAACAACAAATCAAGTTCCTATCATAATAATGATGTCGGCCGAAAACTATGAAGGATCAAGCATTTGATGTACCAAGTGTTATACAACACAAATCTAGATTAACCATTAAGCAAGGTATTAAGAATTAGTAAGATAAAAAGATAAAACATGTTAATAACAATCTTTCTTGGATATAAACATTAAAGTCCATGTTGAGTTTATATTATATCTATTCTAACACCACTAGTGAAACCTTTACACCTTGACATAATTAACTTAGCTAAACATAATGAAGAAGAAAAACATAAATAAACAATATAAGAACATAAACATGATATAAGTTAACTAAGTATAGGAAAGGAAATGAAAAAGCATAAGCAAGATATTAATATAGCATGAAAGAAAACTTGAACATTACAAAGAGAGAAAGCAAGAAGATGATTGTGATCTGAAAAATAACACATGTAAATACATGGCAAATGCCTCCTTTTATAGGCTAAAAATTAGAACTATTGATTGGTGGCCATCCATTGATTTTGTGGCTGGTTCTTGACATTGTTGGCTGCTGGTTCTTGATATTGTTGGCTGGTTGGTTGCTGGTTTTTGATATTGTTGGCTGGTTTGGCTGCTGGTTTTTGATATTGTTGGCTGCTGTTTTTGATATTGTTGGCTGGTCAAAACATCATTGCTAACATCAGAATTAGAGCCTTTTGTTCCATCAAAGCTGTGGGCAATTGTCTTAGCTTTCCAACAAAAAAAACCAGAGCTCATTTGGACTTCTAGAACTCAAGATATGAGCTGAAAACCGAACAGTGTCCGAGCTGCAGGACAGGTTCCGACTTCTCCGTTGTTCCTATGATTTGAACTTGAAAACGGCAGATTTGAGTCTTGGACTCTTCATGAAAGTTGTAGGTCTATGTCTTAGCTTTTCGATTCATATAAAGTAGACCTAAATCCGAGTTCTACAACTCCAGTTATGATCCAATAACCGAATGGTGTTCGAGTTTGGAATTGAACCAGCATCTCTTCTCTTAGCCTAGTCCTCTTTTTGTCTCTTCACTTTCAATAGTTAATCACATCAATAAATCCTTTGAATTGTGAGATATACCTGCATTCAAAATAAACATTTACCATAAATTAAAGATATATTATATTATCAGACTTGTTATTATAAAACATGTTGTAGTTAGGGAATTTAATGATACTTTAGTGCAATACGATGATATAAAACCTTAATGAGAATGCACTTTTAAGTACTAATCACTCTTCTTCAAAATCGACATAAATTTGATTCTAGAGCTAAGCCCTGCATATTTCTTGGTTATCCCTTGGGCATGAAAGGTTACAAACTATATGATTTACATGTCAATACCATGTTTGTTTCTAGAAATGTTGTGTTTCATGAAAATATATTTCCTTTTGCTCTTAGACATCATACATCCCATAATGCTTCTGTATTACCTCTGCCTATTCCCATACATGACTCACCTATTCCTTCACTTGATCCCTTACCTACAAATTATTTTTCCTCAAGCCATATCATTACTTCACCTTTTAGCTTCATAAATTCCCCGACAGAACAATGTATACCATCCACTGCAGAAATTACACCACAACCCTGTAGAAAGTCTTCTTGGGTAAAACACACACCTGGATATCTGCATGACTATCATTGTCATATTGCAACCTCCACTTCAGATCCTGCACCTTCGTCTACAACTTCAGGTATTCCTTGTCCTCTTTCTTCAGTTCTTTCCTATAATCATCTTTCCTCTACTTAAAAATCCTTTAGTCTTTCTGTCTCTGCACTTGTTGAACCCACGTCCTATATACAAGCTGTTAAACATGAGGAATGGCGTGAGGCTATGGCTAATGAGATCAAAGCACTTGAACAAAATGATACATGGACTACTGTTAATCCTCCTGCTTCCAATCACGTTATTGGATGTAAATGGGTTTACAAAGTCAAGTTACACTTTGATGGGACTTTGGAAAGGTATAAAGCTCGGTTGGTTGCCAAGGGATACAATCAGTGTGAAGGATTGGATTACTATGAGACTTTTTCTCCTGTGGCTAAACTCACCACTGTGAGAACTCTTTTGGCAGTAGTAGCAGTCAAGAAGTGGGATCTTCATCAGTTGGATGTGAATAATGCATTACTTCATGGCCAATTAGATTAAGAAGTCTACATGTCTTTGCCTCCTGGATTTGCCAGACAGGGGGAGTCCAAGGTATGCAAGTTACACAAGTCAATCTATGGCTTAAAGCAGGTGACACGACCAAAAGATTGATGTCTTCTCCCAAGTGCAGGAGTGTCGAAGTAATAAATAACCCGGCAAGACCGGGGTCGAACCACAGAAAGGTTAATTGTATAAATTATAAATAACAAGAAAACAACAACAACAACAACAACAACAATAACAATAACAATAACAATAACAATAATAATAATAGTAATAGTAATAGTAATAGTAATAATAATATTAATAGTAGTAGTAGTAGTAATAATAATAATAATAATAATAATAATAATAATAATACTCAGTACGTGGCGTTGTTATACCTGAGAATGATCTAAAAGATCGGGTCACAGGTTTCCATCCTATATACTGATTTTATGATAATAATAGTAATAATAATAATAATAATAATAATAATAGTGTTAGTAGTACTAATAGTAATAACAATAATAATAATAAAAAGAAGAGGAGGAAGAATAAATTAATGAGAACTTTGAGATGGAAGATTAATGTAAGGATTAAACAATGATAAAAACAAATGTCAAGGTTAGAGGATCCACCAATGGTATCTCAAACAAGTATAGTATAAATTCTTATTACTCAATTTGGAAACCACACATGAAGGAGGTTCCAATCGGATGATTTGTCATTAATAGCTCATTATAAATTATTAACATGATCATATTAATTATCTTATGTACATAACACCAAACTTTTAAATATTGTCAGGAATTCATGATGTTAACTGATGTTAACAACAAATCAAGTACCTTTCATAGCCCAGGTGTAGGTAATACCATACTGTTGGGCTATGAGAGTGCCAAGCATTTGCTGTACCAAATGTTATACAACACAAATCTAGATTAACTATTTAACAAGCAAGGTATTAAGAATTAGTAAGATAAAAAGATAAGACATGTTAATATTAAACATTAAGATCCATATTGAGTTTACACCATACTTGTTCTTACACCATTAGTGTAACCTTTTCACCTTGACATAATAAACTTAGCTAAACATAATGAAGAAGAGAAACATAAATAAACAAAACAAGAACATAAATAAGATACAAGTTAACTAAGGAAAGGAAAGGAAATGAAAAGCATAAACAAGAAATTAATGAAAGCAAAACTTAAGAATTACAAAAAATATAAAGAGAGAAATAAAGAGCATGAACTTGATCTGAACAACCAAGCCCCCAAATACATGGCAAATGCCTCCTTTTATAGGCCAAAATTCGGAATTATTGATTTGATGAATAATTGTTGAGTGGGTGGCCAACTTTTGACTTGGTGAAAATCCTTATCTTCTTGTCTGAATAAAACAAAAATGCTACCATCCGAAATGGGTCCTCTAGAAAACATGAAAGTTGTAGGAAATTGACTCAACTTTCCAGGAAAAACAAATGGAGGTGATTTGGACTTCTAGAACTCCAGATATGGGCCAAACACTGAACAGTGTTCGGGCTGTAGGACAGATTCGGACTTCTCCGTTGTTGCTATGATTTGGACTTGAAAATGGCCTTGTTAGATTTTTATGTTCACATGAAAGTTGTAGGCCTATGTCTTACCAAGTTTGTGTAAACATTTGAGGTCATTTGGACATCTAGAACTCGAGTTATGACCCAAACACCAAACAATGTTCCAGCTTGAACTGCACCAACATCTCTTTTCTAAGTTTCACCTTCTCTTTATCTTCACAAATTTCAGTAGTTGAATTCATCAATCAATCCTTTGATTTATGTGATAGGCCTGCATTTAAGATGAACATTTACCATATATTAGGGCATTTTATAGTATTAAACTTTTTATTATAAAACATGCTTTAGTTAAAGAGTTATTGATACTTTTAGTGCAAAATAATGATATAAAATCTTGATAAATATGCACTTTTAAGTACTAATCACACCCCCCAACCAGCTTATTACTAGTCCCTAGTAATCAAAGCGTTAAAATAGAAAAACCATTTGCAAATTCCATAAAGCAAGGCATTCATCATTCAACTTCCATTAATCTATCCAGATAAACAAACTCTCATTAAATTTATATTCCTGCTTCATATATCTTAAACAAGATATTAATAAACCTTTTTTTTATGTGCTCAATGTAATAAAACATAGATGATGGGGCTTTTGTTGGAAGAAAACAATATTATGTTCTAATGTTAAGGTTAACTTCCTTGGGTTGGGATTATTATTTATTTATTTTTGTTTTTTTTATATATATATATATATATACATATAACTTAAAACACAATGCATCTTTAACCCATGTAACGAGCTTTCGGCTAATGACTCCCAGGCTAGTTGGTCTTAGGGCATTAGGTGTTGATACACCCCTACGAGCTTAGTAACTCGGGTTGCAGATACTGATACGTAGATAGTGCAATGTTTGATTCCCTTAAGCTTTTCTCCTCAACCCATGTAACAAGCGTTGGGCCAATAGCTCCCAAGTTAGTTGACTTTAGGGTATTAAGTGTTAAAACACCCCTTTGGGCTTAATTGCTTAGGTTAGGGAGGCTACGAAACCAAACTTATCTACCTTTTTATTATCATTTTTTTGTTTTTGTTTTTGTTTTGTTTTTGTTTTGCAAATTATATACTATCCCTTTCCCTTAGTTGTTACCTTTAACAAAAGAACATAAATAATGTAATAATCCAATGTGCAACCCACAATCATATGTTAAAGTGTGTGTGTGAAAATGAAGATTTAAGAATACTTGTTAAATGAGCATATGAGCAGAATCAAGTGCTAGCAATACGAGAGTTTATAAACCTGAATATTTCAAGAAGTATTCTGATAGACCTTGTTAAAAATGTTTACTAAGATGCGTCTGAAGAGTGACTTTAACAAAAGAACTCCTTTTACTCTGTCATCCTAGCAACAACAGTTTTGCAAATAGTTTATGAAATAGAAAACACAGTTTTTTTTTTTAAATATCAACTACTACCCTTTCCCCCCCAAACAAAATGAGACATTGTCCTCAATGTCCTAAGGTAGAAAGATAGAGTATAGAAGACATCACCTGAAATAACGAACATTAACAAACCTGAAACACACTTAAGCAAATATAAGAAACAACAAAACATAATAATAAAAACAAAAGACACAAAGTTTTTACAAACTAAGGCTCAAATCCAATCTAAGCTTTTTACGGCTTTCCTTAGTTGACCAATTTATGCGACTCATGGAGGGATCAATTACAGGGATGAAAGATTGTAGTTGGTCAATCAATTGTTCAGCAGTAACAGCAGAGATTATGATTTGTCGTGTCGAAGATGTTAGAAATTCCTGTTCCACAGCATGATCAAGAAAAGACAACAACTTATCATAAAAACCATTAACATTTAACAGACCTATGGGTTTATGGTGAATGTGCAGTTGGGCCCAAGAGAAAATATGAAAGATCTCTTTCAATGTGCCCAGACCACTTGGTAAGGCAATGAAGGCGTCAACATGGTTAAACATTGTATTCATTCGATCAGACATTGTGGGGACCTGTAGTTCCTCTCCAATTGTTTTTCCAATGATGTCCCCTTGTGCTAAAGCTTTGGGGACAACCCCCAAAACTTGACTACCTCCTAAAAATGCAGCTTTTGACACTCCCCCCATTAACCCAAGGCTGCCTCCTCCATACACTAAATGAATCTTTCGCTCAGCTAGTACCTGACCAAGATGATTTGCTGATTCTAAAAACTCTTTTTCTTTCCCAAGACTATATCCACCGAAAACACAAATATTGTTTATCTGATGACTTGAGGAACCTGCCATTTCTACACACTTCTGTATTTGATGAATGTATGGGTTGAGTAGAAATGAAGGGAAGGAAGAGAAGAATTTATAGATGAGAAATTGAAAATGCAATCATATCACCTATATGTAGGCTAGCCGTAGTCTCACTCTCTCTCTCTCTCTCTATTTATTTATTTTGAAAAAGCACGTGTATGTACAGGTAGTTGTGATTGTGGCTCACATATTCCCTTGGTTTTACGTCAAAAAACGGCTTAAACGCCCTCTATGGGTCGAGGATAGGCTTCCCATCCAGTTTTCTTAAAAACTAGCAAAAATGGTCTTTTTTTTAGTCAGATTCCCAAGACTATGATGAGCATGTTCTTTATGAAAATGGGGCCATAAATCATGAATTGCACGATGCACATCTCCAATATGATGAGACTTAAGAGTCAACAGAAGATTATCTAAAGACACTCTATGCTTTGAAATAAATCCCACCTTTTGATAATTTTCACAAGTTTTGCAGAATGCATATGAATGCTTGAACATGATGGGCTAGTAAAATCTACTTTGTAAGATTTTTGCAGTCGTCTTTCTTGATGAGAATTGACTTCCACATGCTTTAGAATGACAAAGTTTAATGACACTACTTACCTCATTGTCGGGAATGCATCTTTGAAATATTTGATCAGGACAATATTTGAATAAGTAAGGGTCATCCCAATAAAGGTTTTGCATGTTGCTTAAAAACTTTCTTTTGTCTTGGTTATCCAAATGAGCTGGCAAAAATCCTGAAGCAAGAAAATTGTTATTTTTAGCAAACCAAGGCATTGAACTAAGAGAAAGTAAAGATTCATCAGGAAAGTAATCATTGATTGGTGTGATGTCGGATGTCGAATCTATTATCAACTTTGATAAATGATCTGCGACAACATTTTCGGTGCCTTTTTCATCATCGATTGCTTCCTGTTTGGTCATGGCATGAGGAAATGGAAGTGCTGTTAGAGAATCAGTCTTTTCTTTGCAATGTTCAGATTCAACCCCTTCCTTATCCTCAGAGATTGACTCATCATCTTTCTCACAAGGTTCAAGAATGGGTTTTTCAGTAACCTTACCACTGCGAAGAGTGATGTCTGATTTAACTTGATCCATGTGTTGACTTCTGGAACTACTTGCATTTACATTGTATTTCTCCTTTGGATTTTGCTGTGGTTGAGATGGAAACTTACCGTTCTCTTGAAAACTAAGAGTAGATGTTAACTTTGCAAGAGTATCTTTAAAACCTATTGTTGCTACCCAATTTTTGACCCATGTTTTTGATATATTTTCAAAAAAAATCCAAAAATAGAGAAAAACAATGAAAATCCAAAAAAATATGTTTTTAATATATTTTGCATCGTTTTTAGCATTTTCAACGTTGTCTAAAAAAGAATTTTAATTTTCAAAGAGTTTTGGAACGCGTTTGACTTTTCATGCGTCATTTTAAAATCATTGATTTTTCTTATTGAGTCAACGTTGATATTGCTCGTTTTCAAAAATACAAAAAAAACAAGAAAGAATCAAATTTGCAAAAAGAAAGAAGTTGAGGGACCAAGTTGCAAAACCTAGCAATATTTTACCTATAAATACTAGTCTTCTCAACACATTTGGGAGAGGGGGGTCATTTTGGAGGGGGGAATTTTGAAATATCAGAAAAATCACAAAAAAAAACCTAAACCTAAACTTATCTCTGCCATTGAACCAGCCACCCCCCTCCGATTTGAAATTTTTGATCTCAAGCCGCTGCTCACCATTTTTCTTCTTCTCCAAACAGCCGCCGGTCGAACCATCTCCTTCTCCCTTTGAAACCAAAAGCCAGCAGCCTCTCCTCTCTCCACCCTCACCTCACAGAAGACAGCCCCTCTCTCACTCACGACGATTCATCCAGCACCGGACAAGCAGACCCCGCCGGCCACACAACACAAGTCCCTCCCCTTTCATCATCTCCTTCGGTCGGCAACAGACCGACTCCCATGCACACCGGCCTCAACTCCAAGCCAGCCAGCCGCCGACGAGACCTCTCCATCGTCCTCTCCTTTCTCAGCCGACAGAAGCAGCACCACAAAAACGGCCTCCCCCAAGCCACGCAGCCGTAGGTGATCTCCTTCACTGCCAGCCGGCCAGCTCACCAAGGCCGGATCAGAGCCGCCCGATAGCAGCCCGGCAACGGCACCCACAGATCCCAAACCGATCCGCTTTCTTCCTCCAGCAGCAGCGCCGTCCACGGATTCATCATCAGCCATCAGCACCGTCCGATCTACAACCCGAAACAGAGGAGAAGAAGACTAATCGGTCGCCTGAGATAGAGAAGGGAGGAGGCGGAGCAACGGGGCAGATCAAAAAAAAAGAAAAGAAAAGGAAAACGATGCAGATCTGAAAAAGAACAAAAACAAATTTGAAATCAAAGAAAAATTAAAATCGACTGCTGTGTGTGTTTATTTCCTTGTTCTGCAGGTCACCGATGGTTTAGGAAGACAGAAGAAGAAGAAGCTGTTCTGGATCGGCTGTTTGCAAGCTCCTTCTCATGGTGGCGCGTGAACCCACGCGCCGCCAGTGGCGGCGGCGCGTGGATCAACGCGCCGACACCGTGCAGGCGACCCCGAAGTTTTTTTTTTTCCCTGAATCTTAGGGACTATTTTGTAGTTTTTTTTAATTATGTGATGTAAGTTTTGTTTAGTTTTTTTGAATTTTTTATTTGTATTTTGTATTGGGGATGTAAAAGAAAACGAAAAGAAAATAAAAGAAACAAAAAATAGTGAAAGTGTATGAGTGTGTTTGTATTTTGTTTTATTTATTTGTATATATTTTTTAATGATAAAATTGCAAATATATTAAAGAAGAATTTAATATTTTGATCGGATCACGGTTAAGAATTATTAACTTATACGTAAGTGATATTTCTAATTTCCGATGAAAAGACAATTATTAAAACTTCTTTAACACATCAAATTCGCGAAGCAGCTTACCTCAGGTAGGGTACGTTAGGGGTGCTAATACCTTCCCTAACCACAACCAGTCCCTTACCCGTGAATCTCTGACAAGACTAGTACATCCGGTTTCCTAGTAGCCTTCAATAAATTACTAGGTGGCGACTCCAACGAACCAATTCAAGCAACGAATACGACGAACAACAACAACGATAAAAATCGCCAGCCCGATGCCGCGCGGGGTTTTTTGACGTGCGACACTTGTCATGCTTTGAGCAAGTTGAGTGTTGATTATCTCTTGTTTTTCAATGAATGAATGCAATGTTTCCTCAAGATTTATTCTAGAAGGTGGAGCATAAGGAGGTGCATATCCATGAAAATTTTAGAAATTATGGTGTGCTTGAAACGATGGCTGTAAAGTTTGTGCATTATTGTTATCACTCTTCCAACTAAAATTTGGGTGATTTCTCCAACCAGGATTGTATGTTTGCGAGTATGGGTTATGATTGAGCCTTTGGAAATTGTTTAAAGCATGGGCTTGTTTAAAGCATGGGCTTGTTCATGGAGGCATTCCTTGAAAGAAGGCAAAGTTGGACAATCATTGGTTGCATGTTCATTTGTTTCACAGATTTGACACACAATGTCTTGAACAGATTTTAATTGACCACTCCTTTTCAATTCTAGTTCCTTGACTTTTCTAGCTAAAGATGCAGTGGATTGGAGGTCATGATCTTCCCTAAGGTTATACATACCTCCATTAGATGTATGAGGTTGAGTTTTACCCAGTGTCTCATAAGTGCCCGTAGTGTCCCAGTTTTGTGCATTTTCAGCTAGCAAGTCTAGGTACTCCATTGCTTCATCAGGGTCTTTATCTTCAAAAGTTCCATTGCACATCAATTCCACCATTTGCCTATCTTTAGGTGTTAATCCTTTATAAAAATGTGAAACCAATCTCCATGTTTCAAAACCATGATGAGGGCAAGTATTAATCAAGTCTAGATACCTATCCCAACATATATAAATTTTTCTCCTGGTTTTTGAGTGAAAGTGATGATTTTTCTTTTGAAAGAGTTTGTTCTCTGAGATGAAAAAAACTTCTTTAAAAATTGTTGTTGCATTTCATCCCAACCACGAATGGATCCTGGTCTCAAATTTCGTAGCCATGTTTTAGCTTTATCTTTTAAAGTAAAAGGAAAAAGCTTTAATCTGATGGTGTTCATGCTACAATTTGAGTCATTATAAGTGTTACAAACTTCCTCAAATTCTCTCAAATGCAAGTATGGATTTTCTAGATCTAAGCCATGAAAAGAAGGTAAAAGTTGAATAATGTCTGGCTTAAAATTAAAATGAGATTTATCAGGAGGAAAAAATATACATGATCACGCAATTGTTCTTGTTGGATTCATGTAGTCTCTAAGTGTTCTAACATGATTATTCTTATTATTCTCATTATAAAGCGATTGATTATCCTCTTCGGCCATGTTTTCTAAAAAAGATGAGTATACTTTACAAAGTTTATCATTTAATGTACGTGACCAAACTCTCATGCACGTGTAGAAAGAGAAGAAAAGAAAAACAAAAAGAACAAAACAAAAGAAACAAAGTTAACAAAAAAAAAAAAAACTATAATTTATACAAGAATTTACCTCCCCGGCAACGGCGCCAAAAACTTGACACGACCAAAAGATTGATGTCTTCTCCCAAGTGTAGGAGTGTCGAAGTAATAAATAACCCGGCAAGACCGGGGTCGAACCACAGAGAGGTTAATTGTATAAATTATAAATAACAAGAAAACAACAACAACAACAACAATAACAATAACAATAATAGTAATAGTAATAGTAGTAGTAGTAGTAGTAGTAGTAGTAGTAATAATAATACTCAGTACGTGGCGTTGTTATACCTGAGAATGATCTAAAAGATTGGGTCACAGGTTTCCAGCCTATATACTAATTTTATGATAATAATAGTAATAGTAATAATAATAGTGTTAGTAGTAGTAATAGTAATAACAATAATAATAATAAAAAGAAGAGGAGGAGGAATAAATTAATGAGAACTTTGAGATGGAAGATTAATGTAAGGATTAAACAATGATAAAAACAAATGTCAAGGTTGGAGGATCCACCAATGGTATTTCAAACAAGTATAGTATAAACTCTTATTACTCAATTTGGAAACCACACATGAAGGAGGTTCCAATCAGATGATTTGTCATTAATAGCTCATTATAAATTATTAACATGATCATATTAATTATCTTAATTATATAACACCAAACTTTTAAATATTGTCAGGAATTCATGATATTAACTGATGTTAATAACAAATCAAGTTATTTTCATAGCCCAGGTGTAGGTAATACCATACTGTTGGGCCATGAGAGTGCCAAGCATTTGCTGTACCAAATGTTATACAACACAAATCTAGATTAACCATTTAACAAGCAAGGTATTAAGAATTAGTAAGATAAAAAGATAAGACATGTTAATATTAAACATTAAGATCCATATTGAGTTTACACCATACTTGTTCTTACACCATTAGTGTAACCTTTTCACCTTGACATAATAAACTTAGCTAAACATATGAAGAAGAGAAACATAAATAAACAAAACAAGAACATAAATAAGATATAAGTTAACTAAGGAAAGGAAAGGAAATGAAAAGCATAAACAAGAAATTAATGAAAGCAAAACTTAAGAATTACAAAAAATATAAAGAGAGAAATAAAGAGCATGAACTTGATCTGAACAACCAAGCCCCCAAATACATGGCAAATGCCTCCTTTTATAGGCCAAAATTCGGAATTATTGATTTGATGAATAATTGTTGAGTGGGTGGCCAACTTTTGACTTGGTGAAAATCCTTATCTTCTTGTCTGAATCAAACAAACCTGCTACCATCTAAACTGGGTCCTCTAGAAAACATGAAAGTTGTAGGAAATTGACTCAGCTTTCCAGGAAAAAAAAATGGAGGTGATTTGGACTTCTAGAACTCCAGATATGGGCCAAACACTGAACAGTGTTCGGGCTGTAGGACAGATTCAGACTTCTTCGTTGTTGCTATGATTTGGACTTGAAAACGGCATTGTTAGATTTTTATGTTCACATGAAAGTTGTAGGCCAATGTCTCACCAAGTTTGTGTAAACATTTGAGGTCATTTGGACATCTAGAACTCGAGTTATGACCCAAACACCAAACAGTGTTCTAGTTTGAACTGCACCAACATCTCTTTTCTAAGTTTCACCCTCTCTTTATCTTCACAAATTTCAGTAGTTGAATTCATCAATCAATCCTTTGATTTATGTGATAGGCCTGAATTTAAGATGAACATTTACCATATATTAGGGCATTTTATAGTATTAGACTTTTTATTATAAAACATGCTTTAGTTAAAGAGTTATTGATACTTTAAGTGCAAAATGATGATATAAAACCTTGATAAATATGCACTTTTAAGTACTAATCAGCAGGCTTCAAGGCAATGGTTTGCTAAATTTTCTACTACCCTGCTCGAGTTTGGATTCATACAATCCAAAGCTGATTACACTTTATTCACACGAATTTTGGAGGGTTCTTCTATTGCCTTACTAGTTTATGTTGATGACATAATTGTGGCCAACAATAATTCTGTTGCGGTTTCAGGATTTATCAAACTGCTTAATGATAGATTTAAGCTAAAAGACCTTGGTCAATTGAAATATTTCCTTGGTTTAGAGATATCTCGTAGTGAGCTTGGTATCTCTGTCTGCCAGAGAAAATATGCTTTGGAAATCCTTGAAGATACTGGTATGTTGGCTTCAAAACCAATACAATTTCCAATGGAACCCAATGTGCAATTATCTAAAGATTCTGGACAAATCTTAGATAATCCTACTGCCTACAAACGGCTTGTTGGGCGGTTACTCTATCTCACTATCAGCAGACATGACATTTCATTTGAAGTGCAAGTTTTAAGTCAATTTATGGACAAGCCTCGAGTGCCTCATTTAACTGCAGCTACTAGAGTCCTGCGATACATTAAGGCATCTCCAGCTCAAGGGCTGTTCTTTCGAGTTATTTCTAGTTTACAAATGAAGGCCTTCTGTGACTCTAACTGGGCTGGTTGTGTTGATACCAGAAGATCAGTCACAGGGTACTGCGTCTTCCTTGACAACTCTTTAATCTCTTGGAAATCAAAGAAACAGACCACTGTTTCCAGGTATTCTGCTGAGGCTGAGTACAGAGCAATGGCATCAACTTGTTGTGAGATTGTGTGGCTTCGTAATCTTCTTCAAGACCTACAGGTTTCTCCTCAAACTACTCTTCTTTATTGTGATAGCAAAGCTGCTCTTCACATTGCAACTAACCATGTCTATCATGAGCGTACCAAACACATTGACATTGATTGTCATGTGGTTCGAGAAAAGCTTCAGTTAGGCATTTTGCGCACTTTTCATGTTTCCTCCAAACATCAACTCGCTGATATATTTACTAAGGCTCTTGGCTTCTCTCTTTTTTTATCCTTTGTTATCCAAGATGAGTCTTCACAACATATATTCTCCTTGATTCTTTTTACGTCTCATCTTGAGGGGGAGTATTGAGTTGTATTGAGCTGCATGCAATTCAATCTTCTTCACTGTCCACAATGAAGCCAGCAGTGCAATTCTGTTTTCTTTAGCTTATCCACATCAGCAATGCATACAACAATGCAAATCCCCAGCAGCAACAGTAACGAGCAATCCTGCAGTCTTCAGTTAACTTCTTCAGCAAGCAATAGTGGAGGAGTTAGAGTTTGTTAAAGTTGTTTGAGTTAGTTAAAGCTGTTATAGGAAGTTTGTTATTTCTGTTAATTAGTCGTTACTTAATATGTTTTCAACTAGTCTATATATACAGTGTAATAGACAATAGTAAGATTAACAAAGTGAAATATTCAGTTCATAACTCTTTCAATTTCCATTTCCAATAGCCATAGGCAGGAGAATTTAAGGATTGCTATGGAATTATTTATTATAATGTTTTTTATGTTAAAGGGAGAGGTATACTTCATGGAAAAGAATGGTTGGCAGTTAGAGATAAAATATAGAGAAAGAAAAGGTGTTAGCTTTTCTACAAGGATGTTGTGGTGGATTATTTTAGCACAAGAAAAGATAAGAGTATCGAATTGTTGTTTTCATGTGAAGTCAGACATATAGTTAATTTAGGATTAGGATAGTACATAGAGAACTTGATTGAAGTAGTTTAGTTTCTTTAGGTGAAGATTCATATATAGGTATTTATTTCAAATTTCAAATGTGCTAGAAGCGCAAGGAGACAACAGATGATTACATGGGAGAAATGGCACAGACAGATCTCTGCTGTCAAACTAAGATTTTTGAACCTTATTGTTTGGCAAGCTAGTTAGGATATGTTTTTCATGGACTTGGGTTAAGTTTTTCATGAATAGGTGATCACAATCCTCATTGGAAAAACTACACATGCTTTGGAATATGAAGAGGCCTCTATAGTAGCTTCTGCCATTCAACCTATTGCCTTTAAATCTGATAAGCTCCCTAGCGCTTTTGGTTGTAAATTGCCCATTAGGACTGAGATTCCTGGACACACTTTCTACCTACAAAAACAAAAGATTTAAACCAGTGATTGCACTCTGAATATCTTTATTTGATCAGATTGAGCATCAGACGAAAACCATTTCATGAATTGGCGTTGGGGAAAGAGCACTTTGTTTACTCGCAAGTTTATAGTGGGTCTTGGCTATTTCACTCAATCATAATGCAAGTTGCAGGAGGCACATTAGCATAGTCCCCACTAAAATTAATTTTAGATCCTTGTATACAAATTTGGAAGATACAAATTCTTCATACATGCTCCTTACATGCGCTACTTTAATTTGAAATTTAATGAGTTTTTAGCAACTCTTAACACCACTATTGCTTCTAGCAACAAATCAGGACCTGGCATTTAAGTAGCTTTTTGGTGTGTTCTAAGCTCTTCTTAGATAATTGTGTCATAGCTTGTGATATTTACCTCTCTCTTACTCATGTCGAGCATAACCTCAATGCCCTTTGCAGTTATGATAAAGGAGCTCACTTGTTCTTACCATCCTATGTCATGCGGATACAACCAGTTTTTGAGGTCTGTACATATTAGATGCATTGCATGGTTACTGATGCATATTTTATTGTTTGAACTAAATCATCTTTTGGTACTAACATGTGATGTTCTTTGAACACAATCTCATACTGATAAATTTGTATACCTTCACATGCTATCACATGTTAGAATAATTTCCTCAATTTAACTCGTGTTATTTTTTTTAGAAACTCCCTTACCTTTATCTTTGTGTTCCAAGAATTGATCATGATGACTATAGCAATTAAAAAACCTTTCTCGTTTAATTTCTTCAATCAGGTTCCTTTACCTGAGAGGCCAGAAACAGTCTTTCAATTTTCTTTCTTTTGAAAATGATTTGTAAATAAGCTGAATGTTTTTCTCTTCCCCTATATTTAGTTGCTTCTCCCACTACATACCCCCCCCCCATGTCATTTTCTTTTTGTGGTTGGATTGCTCCAAGTTCACTCATTATTTTTAATTTCAATAAAAAAAAAGACATAAAATATATCACAATATAATTTATGTTTTGAATTCTATAATTTTCTTTTTATCTTTTTAGCTAAATATATTTTTATCTTTTTTATATTCAAAATACTAAACAATCCAACATACATGTAAATATGAACACACAATATCCATACCCTAACAAAAATATTAATTTAGTAATAGTTTTTTTTATTTATAAGCCTAACAAATTGTCGCTTTGGTAGGCATGCTTTGAAATAGAATATGAATTTCGGAAGGTATTTTTTTTATTAATTAATAAAATTTTATACTTTTCTCTTAGATGCGACAACAATTTTTATTATTTATATTTACAACTACATAAACACATAAATACATAAACATTAATATATATATAATCAATATCAATATTTACACCAAAATTGAACTTGTTTCGTTTATAAATAGCAATGCGCCAAGCCTAAATGTATCGAGTCTGGTGTTAGCTAGATCTAGGCGCGGTGGATCTAGCACTAGTGAGACCCAAGAAATGTATAGGTCTAGCCACTGCCAGATCCAAATCTTGCTAGGTCTAGCGCTAATCAGACCTAACCATGATTGAGCTTGGTAATGTGTCAAGTCGACATGTGTTATGTCTAGCGCTAGCCAGATCCAAGAAATAATTGAATCTAGTTAAATAAACACTCCCTAGTCAAAGGTTTGAGATGGAATAATTGCAATGGGAGAGGGATTAATGTTTGTGATCGGAACATCAAAGTTGGCTGTTTGTTATAGGAATATTGAAGTTTGAGATTCTAAACTCGAGTTATGGATTTCTCTTTGTTTTTCGGTTTGGTTAAGAGGATGGTGGCCAAGTTTTTTTTTATTCAATGATAAATTTATAATATTTAAAATAAGAACTTTATAGTTATTGGTTTAATAATAATAATAATTTTGTAAATAATTAGATATTTTTGTAGGACTTTTTTACATGTGTCAGTGAGTATATAAAGTGTTATCATAAACTATAATTTTTGAAAAACAATTAGAAAAGAAATTGAATTAAATCATGAAGCTTAATTCATAATTAATCCAATATTAAAGGATGAAATTGAAAAAAATATATATATATAAAAAAAACTAGATCAACTTGCGAAACTTGCAATACCGGCTAAAATCGCAATACGGGTCATAAAATTAAAATAATCTTATAAAAAGAAAACACCAACAAATTATGACGCTCAATATTTAAGAAGGGAAATGTTGAAAGATAAAAGAAAAAAAAAACATGTAGATTTTTTTTAAAAAAATACCATTGCAAGTTTTAACTTGGTAAGATTTTATGTTAATATATTAGATGAGTCCAGCTCACCATAACCTACATGGATGAATATGAGGTAATGGTGAGTCGAGCTTGTATAATAATTTAGGGGTAACAAAAGTTGTGCCCAGTATTTCTATAATACGACGAGGTTTAATTTCTTTTCTTTTCATAGTAATCTCTCAGTGGATAGCAGCATCAATCATAAGAACTTCTATATTTATATTTAATTTAAATACTAATTAAACGTGATAAGAGTGGGAGTTAAATATAACGCTGCACATCAAATGCTCTTGAAAAAAAAAAAATTAACAGTTATCATTCATTTATGCACTTTTGACCAAATTTTTATTTTGCTTTTTTATGCTGTCCCACTGAGAAGACCTTTTTTGCTCTTTTGTGTGAAAAAAAACTAAATAAACTAATTAGAAAATATAAAAAACCTGGTTCAATTTCAGTTTTAAAATTCTAAAACCAATTAAACTAGATTAATTTTAATTTTAAAATTTAAAACATTTAAAATGAATTAATATACATGCAAACTATCCCAAAATTACAATCGCATCAGGCACATGGTTGAATTCATGGTTGCATTCGCTTTCACCCCCTGACTATGAACAGGAACCCCAATTAAATGAAATGGATTTCTTGGAAATTGATCTCCTTTGTCCACACTCCACAGCAGATATCCGTGGCCTGCAGGAACCACAATCAAATGAAATGGATTTCCTGGAAATTGATCTCCTTGGTCCACAGCCTATTCGGTTAACCAAGTCGGCTACCACTTGCAGCACAATCCTTCAAAAAAACGATGTGAATTATCATTTGATGTCAAACCAGGTGGATTATCAGCTGCAGCCACAATTATTTGATGCATAGCAAATTAATTATTTAGAATCACACCTTGGCAGTCCTTTCCAGCCAACTTGATGTGTTGTGTGCTAATCCGATGAAAATCAAGATCCCAAAGAGGGTGATGCCGCTGATGTAGTCGTTGCAATGCCGAGGACTTTTATGTATATATAATTATGTATACCGTGTTTTTTATTTTTATTTTACTCGATCTCATAATTTAATTTTTGTTGCATGTTTTTTAATTAATAAACATGTAATTATAAATGAAGGAAAGAAAAAATTGGTTGGACTTGTTGGTTTCAATTTTATGTTTTTGGTTCTATCTTTTTTATTTGTTGTTTAAAGCCTTTTTAGCTCTTAATCAATTCTTTATTTTTTATTATTTTTTTAAGTATGAAAGTATATTCCAAAGAATATTTTAAAGTTATTGGGCAAATAACATTGTTAGCCACGGAGAGATCAAAGGCATGGACAAAATAATAGTATAATGATTGGACTCAAAAACTTTCAAAGACAAAATCAATAGTATACGATCCCTTGAACTCATTAACCCCTCACAACTTACTAACCCAAATTCTCTTGTTTTTGGATAATATTTAAAAAGAATCCATTTTTTATGTTGTTTTGAATTTTTTTATTTACTATTTGAGATTTTATAAAAAAATTGGTTTGATGATAGAGGAATCCGTCATGTTTGTATTGATGGTTGAAATTGTGTTTGGGATTTAATTAAATTCTTTATAATTGTTTTTTCTTAAAAAAACATTTTATATTTTGTTACCAGGATGGAGCTGTGAAAATGAAGGGTTGTAGTGGTGAGGAATGTTTTTTGGATTTAATTTAATGTTTTTTTTTAATCTCAGTTAATTATATAATTTTCTTCAGATCAATCTTTTAATAAAAAAATATGTAGGAGCTATAAAATTGGTGGGACTTATTCTTCTTATTTTGATTATGGGTGATTACTACTGTGAATGAGTACTGCGAATTGTGGAGGGTTAGCTTTTTATTCAACGAATTGTATGAATTACTTTCAATGATTATGTTGGTCACGTTACTTCCTTGTTTATTGCTTGTTTTCATCCAACTTGAAATAATATATATATATATATATATATATATATTCATTCGTTTAGATTGGTCTGGGTGAGTAACTATCTGAATCATAAAGACTATGTTAATGGTGAGGCTAAGCCTTTAAGAATTTTCATTATTGGACGTAGAACCATTTTTATGAGTTTGCACTTAGTGTTCAAGCCATGGTGGCTACATTATCCAAGAGGTTGGATTCAGTTTTGTTATACAAGCACTAGTATATTAGAAATTATAAATTAATAACAACAACGTTGTTGTTATTATTATTATTAATTAAGATTAAAATTAATAAAGAAATAAAAAAAATTGTCATAAAAGGGTCAACTAAAAAAACTAGAAATAAAAAAAATTAGAACCGAATTCAAAAGTATAATATATTATAAATTTGAATTGAAGGACTAAATTAAAAAGAAATAAAAAATTTATTAAAGGTTCAATGATGAAAATAAAAAATCAAAAGAAGAAGGACCAAAACAAAAATACAAAAAACAAAAAAAATCAATATGCAATTTTTGGGGGAGCAATAAAAAGAAAAGACCTACTAACAACAAAGCTATAATTATTGAATTGTGACGAGAGGGAAAGAGGTGATTGTAGAGTGGTATGGGTGGTTGATGTTGTGGTGGTTTGATATGGCTATTTGGAGTAGAGTTGTTGCAACGATGACAGGGGCTAGTTCATTGGTTAAGGTTTCTGACAAGGTGAGGGCGATCAAGAATTGAGGTTTTTGTATTGATAGAAATGCAGAAAAACTCCAATCTTGAAAGCAAAAAATGGCATCACTAGTAGGAAGGGAAGTGTTGTTGAAAGCTATGGCGGCGGCAAATTGTGTATCTTATTCCTTACCAGTTTTAAATTGGAAACTTGTAAATCTATGAAAAATTGAAAGGTGCACCAGAGAAGTTGGAAATATCCGTAAAAATCAAAGCACAGGAAGGTGCTTCTGCTGCCCAGTGCGCGTTCGATATCCCTTTCATTTCTCTTTTTGCTGTTCCCCACCGAAAGTCCATCTTCTTTACAGTGTAAACTTACCAGTACGAGTACTTGACCTCAAGGAACCGGAAAAAAATTCGAAGTCATTGGGCTTGGCTAGATCTTGTGCTTCTTTAGTCAACACTTACCACACGGTTTGTTTCGTCTAGATTCGTGTAATTCTTGTTGAAATTTTATGTTTTCTGATTTCTAAGTAGAATTCTACATGTTCCAGCTTGAAATTGCTAATTGGTAGATTTAATTGCCGAATTTCTTGATCTTACCTTCTGTTTCATGTTTGACCACAGGAGCAGGCCTTATACAAAACTATTTTATCAATTTAATTTCAACTTTTAAAAATAACATGTTCTATTGGAGTTGCTCGTGTGCAGAATTATACGAGAGGAAGGCAACAAAGGGAAAGAGACAAAAGAAGTCCAAACATAATATAACCCCTGCTCTTGACAGGAAGGTGCCTCTGCTGCCCAGTGCGCGTTCGATATCCCTATAATTTCTGGTTTGGGAAAGTGGTTTTAGACCCGTTTGGAAATTTGATTTTTTTAATTATTTTTTATATATATTTTTGAATTATTTTGATGTATTTATATTAAAATTATTTTAAAAATAATACTAATAAAATTATTTTTATATATTTCTAAAAACAAATTCCTTTTAAAAAATAATTACTACTACATTTTTAAGCATCATGGTATAAGATTTGAGATGAGATATTGGTAATGGGAGAAAAATTAGTGTTTGAGATTAGGAAAAATCAAAGTTGGACTGTTTGTCATAAAAATATTAAAGTTTGAGATTCTAAAATCAATTTAATATGATTTTTTTTTGTTTTTCGTTAATTAGTTCCTGTTAATAGGGTGGTACGTGGCTAAGTTTATTTTTTTAAAAAAAAATTAATGGAAATTTATAATATTTAATATAAGAGTTTTATAGTTAATAGCATAGTTATTAAACCCGGCCCGGGGGTTGACCCGGCCAAGGGGCCGGGTCTCGGGTTTCATGGGTCAACCCGGGTTGACCCGGATTAACCCGTAATAATTAAAAAAAATTTAATATTTCATATGAAAAAATTCATGTAAATATATATTATATATATTATAAATAATCAAGTTTAAAATAATATTTTAAAAAGTTTTTTATCCCACGTTAAAAAGATATTATGTTAAGCTTTTAAGTTGAAGTATTTTAAGTTGAATTATATTTTTTCAATGTGGGATTTGAAACCCATTAGTATATATACTCTATGTTCCCAAGGAAAAAATCATGTTTTTTCAATGTGGGATAAAAAACCTTTTGGTTTAAATACTTCAACTTAAAGGGATAACATAGTATCTTTTCAATGTGGGATTTGAAGCCCTTTCATATATATACTCTATGTTCCCATGAACAAAGTTAAGTTTTTTCAATGTGGGATTTGAAACCCATTAGTATATATACTCTATGTTCCCAAGAAAAAAAATCATGTTTTTCCAATGTGGGATAAAAAACCTTTTGGTTTAAATACTTCAACTTAAAGGGATAACATAGTATCTTTTCAATGTGGGATTTGAAGCCCTTTCATATATATACTCTATATTCCCATGAAAAAAGTTATGTTTTTTCGATGTGGGATTTGAAATCCATTGGTATATATACTCTATGTTCCTAAAGAAAAAATCATGTTTTTTCAATGTGGGATAAAAAATATTTTGGTTTAAAAAACATAACTTTTTTCATGGGAACATAGAGTATATATATGAAAGGGCTTCAAATCCCACATTGAAAAGATATTATGTTATCCCTTTAAGTTGAAGTATTTAAACCAAAAGGTTTTTTATCCCACATTGGAAAAACATGATTTTTTCCTTGGGAACATAGAGTATATATACTAATGGGTTTCAAATCCCACATTGAAAAACTTTAACTTTTTTCATGGGAACATAGAGTATATATATGAAAGGGCTTCAAATCCCACATTGAAAAGATACTATGTTATCCCTTTAAGTTGAAGTATTTAAACCAAAAGGTTTTTTATCCCACATTGAAAAAACATGATTTTTTCCTTGGGAACATAGAGTATATATACTAATGGGTTTCAAATCCCACATTGAAAAAACTTAACTTTTTTCATGGGAACATAGAGTATATATATGAAAGGGCTTCAAATCCCACATTGAAAAGATACTATGTTATCCCTTTAAGTTGAAGTATTTAAACTGTCGTTACCTAATTTTTGACCCCACCTTTTTAATAAATTTTTCGAAAAATCCAAAAATAGTGAAAAAACAACAAAAATCCAAAAAAATATGTTTTTAATATATTTGCAATGTTTTTAGCATTTTCAACGTCTTTTAAAAAGAATTTTAATTTTCAATTGTTTTTTTTTTCGAACGCGTTCGACTTTTCACGCGTCATTTTAAAATAATTATTTTTCTCATAGAATTGATGTTGATTTTGCTCATTTTTAAAAATACAAGAAAAAAAACAAGAAAAATCAAAATTTACAAAAAAAGAAAGTTGAGGGACCAATTTGGAGGCTTGAACAAACTTTTACCTATAAATATAGGTTGAAAACTCAAAGCAAAGGGGGGGGGTCATTATGTAATTTTGGGAGGCAACACAAGGGGGAAAACCCTAAAAAAAACTAAACAGCTTCCTCTCTCACATGAAGGATCAGCCGCCAGCCCCTGCTGGGTTTTGATTTTTTTTCCAGCCGCCGGCTCCCCCCATAGATCTTTTTTTTTATTTATTTCTTCTTCAACCTCTGCCCGGCCGATCACCAAGGCCAGCAGCCTCTCATCATATTTTTTTCCTTTTTTTCACCAGCCTCAGCCGCTCATAACCCCGGTCAAAAATTAAAGAGAAGACAGGGGCGGTCGCAGCCTCCCTTTCCCTGATCACAAAGGCCGGCCGCCCCCCCCACCCCTTTTTTACTTTCAAATCCCCAAACAGTCCCCCCTCATTTTCATTTTCTTCTCCTACTGCCACCAGAGAACCAGCCACCGCCGACCTCCCTTCCTCATCCCCGCAGCTCCGGCGCCTCCCAAGTCTTCTCCCCTCAGCCGAAGCTTCCCGTTTCCTGTTGAAGACGACCGTTGTTTCCCCAGTTTGGACCCGTGGGTTTCTTCTCCTTCACCCATCTCCACCACAGCTTCTCCCCGCAGACCCACGGTCTCCCTCGCCCACCGCAGCATCACCGTCCTCACCGGAGATCCAGCAGCCCACACATGACAGCTCCCGGCCAACACTCTCCTCTCCACAACGAACCCAGCCGAACGGACGCCAGCAGCCACGGACGACCACCGCTGCCACCAACAGGAGTGAAGACCGTCAACGCAACGACCACCACCGACAACTCTCCTCCTCCACGACCAATCTGCCACCGGAGAAGAAGAAGAAGCAAGAACAGATCGGACAAGAAGAAGCAAAATCCGAAGCAGATTTGAAGGAGAAGAGAAACAGATCTAAAAAAAATTTTAATTAAAATCAACTGCCATTTGCGTTTCTTGGATTTGCAGGTGGTCAGTTTTCTCACGGGCAGCAGGAGATTGAAGAGGGGAAGAAGGCGATCCAGACCCCCCTGCTGTTGGATTTTTTCTGGTGGTGGCGCGTGGATCCACGCGCCGCCAGTGGCGGTGGTGCGTGAGATCCACGCGCCGCCAGTGTTCATGCGCCCAGAAATCCGACTGACACTGTTCCGGAGGTGCAGAAGTGGTTTCTAGATTGTTTAGGGGTTGTCTTGTAATTTAAAATTTATTTGATGTATTTTTTATTTGGTTTTGAATTTTTTATTTTGCATTATGTAAATGTGGATGTAAAAGAAAAAGAAAAAAGAAAAGAAAGAGAAAGTGATAATAAAAAAAAAAGAAAAAGAAAAAAAGAAATGTTTGTGTGTGCTTGTATGTTTTTTTATGTATGTTATTGAAATAAAAAAAAAAAAGAATTTAATGTATAGTCACAAATATCGAAAGGACAGATAAAAATCATGTTGAATTTTCCATGGAAATGTAGAACATGTATCTACATATAGTCTGGAAAAGTAATAACTGATTTATCAAAACCTTAGAATTGGGCTAAAATTTTATTTTTAATATCACATCAAGTCCACGAAGCTTGAAAGTGAATGTGGTGTGTATTTTTGTTATGAATGTTTTTTTTATTATTATAATAAAATTGCAAGAATTAAAGAAGAATTTAATATTCCGATTTAATCACGGATAAAGAATCATGAACTTACATGTAAGTTGTATTTTCTAAAATTCGATGAAAGAACATAATTTTTAAAACTTCTTTAACACATCAAGTCCACAAAGCAGCTTACCTCAGGTAGGGTGCGTTAGGGGTGCTAATACCTTCCCTAACCACAACCAGTCCCTTACCCGCGATCTCTGACAAGACCAGTACATCAGGTTTCCTAGTAGCCCTCATTGAATTACTAGGTGGCGACTCTAAAGAACCAAATCAGCAAAACATAACGAATAATCGCCAGTCGATGCCGCGCTTAGGATTTTTTGGGGTGCGATAGAATGGCGACTCCACTGGGGACGGTATTGTTTTCAACATTATTGGACTAAGCTTTGTATATTTGATGTGTATGTTTTTGCATTTTTGTCTTATTTTATTTTTGCTTTTTTTTTCCATGCATTTTGTAGAATTATATCATGCATCACATAATTAATTTTTTTAAAAGCACACACAAGCTTCAGGTTAGGAGGGGGACTAGCAGCTTACCTTACGACTTTTAGTCAAGGTTTAAGTTTGTGTAAACCCCAACTCTTCGTTGAGTGCTTAGACTGGTAATAGTTGGACACGTGCCATCTCACTGCCTACAAGCCCCCATATTGCCTCCACGAGGGCGATCACTGGGACAACGAGAGTCCCTTTTTAGAGACTAAATAGTAAACCTACCTTTTGTCTCACTTAAAAAGATTAGAACCTGCCTGTAGGATGTATGCTCTGTAAATATTTGTTTTGCATCCGAGCAAACCCTTCTTGAAGCATCTTGAACTCAAGACATGTGGGTGACACATTGGCCGTCACTCCGAAAATTTTCATTGTAGAGTTTGGGCAAAAATCATGATTTTTGTTTCATCATACAAGAGTTACGACCATATTGTCACCCCTCGAAGGGCGAGTTTGTCATATAGATTACATATTCATACATTTATCATGCATGTACCGGGTTGAAAGGTAGGTCCCCCGCACAAGCTGTGCTGCAAGTGATTGAAAAGATGAGGGAAGTGAACAAAGGAATCAGATAGAGGCTCATTATCAGATTAAGGTTGAGAGCATCAAAGGTGAAACAGCCAGACTCAGATATACTCGAACAAGTGTTGAGCATCACATGGAAAGAGAATGTCTGCACAGTCTTCTGTGGGAACACTGCTTGTCCACGTCCAATTGAAGCTGCCTCTCATTTTTAGTCATGAACAACAACAACAATGCTTTCAGTCATCAACTAATGACAACTTTGGTTCTTGTCCAGTTGCACTGTTAAGTGTTCATCGCCTCTACATCATCTAATGGAACCAAACAACTACTAGCCTCCTGTCCATGGTGCATTAGTCTGCTTTGAAGTTACCCCAATTATGAGCTCAATTTCAGTCAGCAGCACAAGATGTTGGTCTGAAAAACCGTGATCAGACACTGAACTTCTACGTGGTAGAGCTCTTTCTGTAGAGATTTATTTGTGGGTCTGCCAATGGGAAATGCAAAAGGGGATGTATTAATTTCATATGCTTTGAAACTTTTTTTTTCCCACCAGTGGCACGAGCAAAACATTGTACTAGGCAGAGGAGTTAGGCCTAGTCTGAAAATATGAGCAGTCGTCGAACTTCAACGTGGCAGAGCTCTTTCTACAAAAATCTGTTTATGATGCTGCAAGTTGAGAGTGCAAGAGGGGATTTACTAATTGCATATGCTACAAATATTTCTCTCATCAGTTTCAGCACGAAGAAACTGTAGCATGTTGAAGAGCCAGATTTGGTCTGAAAAATATGAGCAGACATCAAAATTCAACGTAGCAGAGCTCTCTCGGCAGGAATCTGTTTGTGGATCCGCAAGTGGGAAATCCAAGAAGGAATACAGTAGTTTCAGATCATCTATGATTTTCCTCCAACAGTGTCAGTATTAAAACGCAAAAGTAGAGAGAAGAGACATGCCTAGACTGAAAAACATGAAGAAGACTGAAACTTCCACATAGCAGAACTCCCTCTATTGGTGCTTGTTTGCTGCACCGTTCAAGAGGAATCGAAGAAGAAATAGAGGAGATTCATGTTCATCATTCCCATAGAAGAGATAAGGCATGATTCCACGTGTCGGTAGTGGCGATACTACAAGTTTCTGGGCGCTGCCAAGATTACCAAGCTGTGGGAAAATTTTCTAACAATCCTCAACCAACCACAACAACATTGGAAGATTGAAATGATGTTGTGAGGATTTGCCGAAGAATTGAACAAGCTATGAAGAGAGGAAAGATTGAAGGATCTGCCATGGATTCCAGAACAATGATGAGAGGTGAATCAGGAGATGACTTTGATAGTGTGAAACCTTAATTATGTGGTCTAGCCAGGTCTCACGGTTGCATCAATTGCTCAAATGTCTTTGCCAAGATTGACATTCCTCTGCCACTTAAGTTTGTCGACCAGAATCTGCCAGATTCTAGATTTTTGCTAGACGCCGACAAATCCCATGCAACCACCAATTTCTAGGTGGTATAATCCAGATAAGAGATGTGATGTCATGGTAGGGTCCTCAACCATTTCAATTGAGCAATTGCAAGAATTTCAAGAAGCGAGTCTGAAAGTTGGTAAGCAAGGGACAAGTGGAGCATGCAAAGGAGGGTGTCAT
Organism: Populus tomentosa; assembly: GCA_018804465.1. Lineage (NCBI taxonomy): Eukaryota > Viridiplantae > Streptophyta > Magnoliopsida > Malpighiales > Salicaceae > Populus > Populus tomentosa. Next base: position 10,458,351 of record CM032001.1, read on the forward strand.
TGGCTATATTGTTCCCCGAACATCTTCAGAATGACATGTGATCGAAAATGCTTGGCAAAACACAGATATTGCCAGAAAAGCTGATTCAAGAATGGTGATGAACAGTCAATCATATTGTTATGGAATTCTGCATTTTGTTTTGGGATCACATCTCATCCTTCAACGAAACATGCCTTGCTTTTGTCTCTTTGTTGTTTTGAAATCAACAGATGTTTAGCATTTTATTTTGACAAAATATTTTGATCAAACTCCAACATGCGATAAAGGTTAATCAAGTCGGAAGATTAAAAGTGTTTTGATTATAGAAATGACTCGATGCTTGAAAATAACATGAGGTGACTAAACAATTTTGAACTCATACCTCCTGAAACTGAACCACACATCATATAGCTAAGTTTTAACCGTATGCATAATGACATGTAGTGGATTCAATAGTTATGGACTCGTGAATCATGATTCTTACAAGTCCCAATCATTACACTGGATGAGGTTAAAATTTATCGGTTCTAACCGACCTTGCTTGAAATGAGAAAAGGCCATCTTTGATATTCCCTTCATTTTCTAAAGATTATATCCCTTGTAGTCCCATTTTAAGCTGGATAGAATATTTTTTTTATAAAAACCCTGACTAGGATCACACCCCACACTGGGGGCAAATGAGAGATATTTTGAAGACATTGATATGATTAATGGATAAAGAGGAAGGCTTAGAACAAAAGTCCAATGATTGAGAGAGAGCTAAGAAGAAGACACATAGACTGGGGGGCATATAAGAAAGTTTTGAGGAAGGCTATGATGAAAGAAAAAAAAAAAGAAAAAAAGAAGAAGAAGAAGAAGTTGAAATTGCCCTCACTTAAATATAAGTCAAAGATAAAGGAAGGAGAACGCCTATCAAGTCTATGAAGAGCAAAAGAAATTTCAATCAAGGAAAGGCACAGCAAAAGTCAATACCAGAAAAAGACTAAGTTATAAACGTGACTTTTGGTGTCCATTATAAAGCCTCCGATGTTATCAGATGATTAAGGTTGGTTATTCATCAAGGAAAGATGGATTTGCATTATAACTTATGTTAAGAAAAGTCTGAACTTTGAGGTTAACAAGGTTATATGTCGTTTCCTCTACAAAGACAACAATAGAACATAGTTGATGAATAGTTGATGTTGATCCTAGGTCTTTGAAACCCTCAAACACCTTTTGAGCCTTTGAATTTCCTTTCTTTCATAGCCATGAACCAAAGCCTGCATTACGTGCTTTTAAAAGCCCTTTTTAATCAAGCAAGCAATTTGAACCGATAAATGGCGCTCTCAAAACTTGAAGAGATTTTCCATAAGGGTCGTGACTTCATGAATTAAGCTATGAGTTATTATGCATGCTGATAAAATAAATGCTAAGAAATAACATTTCTTGATAAAGCCCGAGTTTTGACTTGAGCATTTGTTTTTTTTGAAATTCAAAAAAAAAAAAAAGGTCACCTCATCATAGACTATCAAATGATATACCCAATATCAAGGATTCAAATTGATACAAAGAACCATGGAAAAAGCCATTTTTAATCCTACATTGGGTCAATTTCTATTTTCAAAATGCATGACAATCAAAGGACTATATATTTCGAATAACGCGTGTTGGGTCTTTGATAAAAAAAAGCTTGATTTTCAAAAGATTTTCAAAAAGGACATCTCTGATTTCATTTCAACAAACTAGACTTTGAATAGACATGATCTTTGAAATATGAGAGTTGATTCCAGAACAAGGAAGATTATCAAACACAAAAGAACATTAATTGAGTATGCAAAATCGTTGATAGAAATGACATTGAAGTCCTCGACACTCCTTGAAAAGTTGAGCAACTGGGGGCAATACAGTGGACCTTAAAAAGGAAAACAAACAGTATCCAGATCAGCTGGGGGCAAAGAAAGAATCACATAATGAGTCATCAAAGGCCATCAAAGTCATTCCTGGCATTCACAAAATCCATTTGGTTGTAAACAGAAGAATGAGCATGTTCAGATCAACTAGGGGCAATGTTGTTCAAAGACAATCCATGATTTAGTGAACTTCAGCAGCAATTGATGAGCAACGCTGCACTTGAAGGATATTTTCATATCTTCATCTTAGGTCACCCTCTGAAACATGGCTATGACTCCTGACAGATGTTATCGGGTGAGTGCATTTGAATGAACATCGAACATATGCACACCACCAAGACTGACTATGGAACAATGCTGCACTTGAAGGACAATCTCATATTGTCATCCTTTGAAACATGGTTATCGACAGACGTTATCACGTAACTGCATTGAATTAATGTCAGAAAGGCACCCACCCCGAAGACTGACTGTGTGGGACAATTGGTTTTGAAGCCAGATGAGCACTTCACCGCACGATTATGGGTGATAAAAGCAGCGTCATTGATGAGGCCGAGGCATTTCTTTTCACAATCTGATTAGAAGAGTTGAAAGGAATCTATTGAGAAGAACACTGAGCATATAACCATGAGCCTTTGTACTGCAAGCTATGAGATGCATGTCTGGACGACTGGATGATTTCCAAGAAGGCTGATGTTAACATGTACTTGAAGAGTACTGTTTCAACTGGAGGCAAGATCATGACTGATTGACAATTTTAATGGGCGTTGGCACGCAAAACCAATCAAAGGACAATTCTTGAGAGAATATGGGAGATGAATGATTTGTTCCATTCCTTCAGGATGAATCGAGCAACACCACACTTGCAAGTAGGGTCAAACTTGATGAACGATGCGAGCAGTAATTGTCGAAGACAGCTCGGGATGGGCATTGCATTTACAGCTGAGTGGATGGCTAGCACATGAATGAGCCAATACATCGAAAGAACAAGACAAGCTTTGGAATGCAAACAAGGGCACCCTATGATGATGGAACATCAAAGAGGGGGGACCTATATTTCAAATCAGGTAAGGATGCATGCATATCATCTAACCTAAAAAAACAAAAATAACCATTTGCATATATTTTTGAATTGTTACAGGAAAATCCTTAATGAGGTCCAGCAAGATGGTGGAAAAAGAAAGAAGCATTGTGGTGATGATAATAAAGAATCGGCTTTGATCATGGAATAAAAGGGAAGATGGGATGAACCCTACCATTAGGGAAATCCTAAAGAAATGAAAAGATCACCCTTGTAGTCAGCAAACACCGAGTTTTCAAACCCTATGATCGGGGATTATCAGGAAGCACCAAGTTTTCCAGCCCGTCTTCCGTCATCCCCTCAGGACTTCGCCAGGTAAGTCCTATTTTTCACACTGGTCATATCATATTTTTTCCATCCGGGTAGGTCACCCATGACAATGAGACCGCACTTCATCATTTTTTTTCCATCTGGGTAGGTCACCCATTATATTGAGACCACACTTCATATTGTTTCCATCCGGGTAGGTCACCCATGATAATGAGACCGCACTTTATATTGTTTCCATCCGGGTAGGTCACCCATGACAATGAGACCGCACTTCATCATATTTTTTCCATCTGGGTAGGTCACCCATTATAATGAGACCACACTTCATACTTTTTTCCATTTTTGGGTAGGTCACCCATTACAATGAGACCGCACTTCACATTCTTTCTATTTGGGTAGGTCGCTCATCACAACGAGACCACTTCATCATATTTTGTCCATCTGGGTAGGTCACCCATTACAATGAGACCACACTTCATATTTTTTCCCCCTGGGTAGGTCACCCATAAGAATGAGATCACTCTTCCTCCTTTCCACTTGGGTAGGTCACCCATTATAATGAGACCACTTTTTACACATTCTTTTGTTCCAGTTGAATGAGGTCGCCAGATGGGATCTCATGTAGCTTTGGTTAAAGGGACTCTCCATATGGGATTTCAGGTTGACCGAGCCACACACACATGATTTTTGGTTCTGGTTAGAGGGGATTGCCGAAAGGAATCTCAGTCTATCCCAACCACACAGGTTTTTTGGTTCTGGTTAGAGGGGATTGCCGAAAGGAATCTCAGTCTATCCCAACCACACAGGATTTTGGTTCTGGTTAGAGGGGATTGACAAAAGGAATCTCAGTCTATCCCAACCACACACAGATTTCGGTTCTGGTTAGAGGGGATTGCCGAAAGGAATCTCAGTCTAGCCCAACCCTACACATTCCTTGGTTATGGTTAAAGGGGATCGACGAAGGGATCTCAGTTTAACCTAATTGGAAAGGATTTTTGGTTCTGGTTAGAGAGGATTGCCGAAAAGAATCTCAGTCTAGCCCAACCCTACACATTCCTTGGTTATGGTTAAAGGGGATCGACGAAGGGATCTCAATTTAACCTAATTGGAAAGGATTTTGGTTTTGGTTAGAGGGGATTGCCGAAAGGAATCTCAGTCTAGCCCAACCCTACACATTCCTTGGTTATGGTTAAAGGGGATCGGCAAAGGGATCTCAGTTTAACCTAATTGGACAGGATTTTGGTTTTGGTTGAACGGGATCGACGAAGGGATCTCAGTTCAGTCTAACTACACAATTCCTTGGTTATGGTTAAAGGGGATCGGCAAAGGGATCTCAGTTTAACCTAATTGGAAAGGATTTTGGTTCTGGTTAGAGGGGATTGCCGAAAGGAATCTCAGTCTAGCCCAACCCTACACATTCCTTGGTTATGGTTAAAGGGGATCGACGAAGGGATCTCAGTTTAACCTAATTGGAAAGGATTTTGGTTCTGGTTAGAGGGGATTGCCGAAAAGAATCTCAGTCTAGCCCAACCCTACATATTCCTTGGTTATGGTTAAAGGGGATCGACGAAGGGATCTCAGTTTAACCTAATTGGAAAGGATTTTGGTTCTGGTTAGAGGGGATTGCCGAAAGGAATCTCAGTCTAGCCCAACCCTATACATTCCTTGGTTATGGTTAAAGGGGATCGGCAAAGGGATCTCAGTTTAACCTAATTGGAAAGGATTTTGGTTCTGGTTAGAGGGGATTGCCGAAAAGAATCTCAATCTAGCCCAACCCTACATATTCCTTGGTTATGGTTAAAGGGGATCGACGAAGGGATCTCAGTTTAACCTAATTGGAAAGGATTTTGGTTCTGGTTAGAGGGGATTGCCGAAAGGAATCTCAGTCTAGCCCAACCCTATACATTCCTTGGTTATGGTTAAAGGGGATCGGCAAAGGGATCTCAGTTTAACCTAATTGGAAAGGATTTTGGTTCTGGTTGAAGGGGATCGACGAAGGGATCTCAGTTCAGTCTAACTACACAAGACCTTGGTTATGGTTAAAGGGGATCGACAAAGGGATCTCAGTTTAACCTAATTGGAAAGGATTTTGGTTCTGGTTGAAGTGGATCGACGAAGGGATCTCAGTTCAGTCTAACCACACAGACCTTGGTTATGGTTAAAGGGGATCGACAAAGGGATCTCAGTTTAACCTAATTGGAAAGGATTTTGGTTCTGGTAAGAGGGGATTGCCGAAAGGAATCTCAGTCTAGCCCAACCCTACACATTCCTTGGTTATGGTTAAAGGGGATCGACGAAGGGATCTCAGTTTAACCTAATTGGAAAGGATTTTGGTTCTGGTTAGAGGGGATTGCCGAAAAGAATCTCAGTCTAGCCCAACCCTACATATTCCTTGGTTATGGTTAAAGGGGATCGACGAAGGGATCTCAGTTTAACCTAATTGGAAAGGATTTTGGTTCTGGTTAGAGGGGATTGCCGAAAGGAATCTCAATCTAGCCCAACCCTATACATTCCTTGGTTATGGTTAAAGGGGATCGGCAAAGGGATCTCAGTTTAACCTAATTGGAAAGGACTTTGGTTCTGGTTAGAGGGGATTGCCGAAAAGAATCTCAGTCTAGCCCAACCCTACATATTCCTTGGTTATGGTTAAAGGGGATCGACGAAGGGATCTCAGTTTAACCTAATTGGAAAGGATTTTGGTTCTGGTTAGAGGGGATTGCCGAAAGGAATCTCAGTCTAGCCCAACCCTATACATTCCTTGGTTATGGTTAAAGGGGATCGGCAAAGGGATCTCAGTTTAACCTAATTGGAAAGGATTTTGGTTCTGGTTGAAGGGGATCGACGAAGGGATCTCAGTTCAGTCTAACTACACAAGACCTTGGTTATGGTTAAAGGGGATCGACAAAGGGATCTCAGTTTAACCTAATTGGAAAGGATTTTGGTTCTGGTTGAAGGGGATCGACGAAGGGATCTCAGTTCAGTCTAACCACACAGACCTTGGTTATGGTTAAAGGGGATTGACAAAGGGATCTCAGTTTAACCTAATTGGAAAGGATTTTGGTTCTGGTTAGAGGGGATTGCCGAAAGGAATCTCAGTCTAGCCCAACCCTACACATTCCTTGGTTATGGTTAAAGGGAATCGACGAAGGGATCTCAGTTTAACCTAATTGGAAAGGATTTTGGTTCTGGTTAGAGGGGATTGCCGAAAAGAATCTCAGTCTAGCCCAACCCTACATATTCCTTGGTTATGGTTAAAGGGGACCGACGAAGGGATCTCAGTTTAACCTAATTGGAAAGGATTTTGGTTCTGGTTAGAGGGGATTGCCGAAAGGAATCTCAGTCTAGCCCAACCCTATACATTCCTTGGTTATGGTTAAAGGGGATCGGCAAAGGGATCTCAGTTTAACCTAATTGGAAAGGATTTTGGTTCTGGTTGAAGGGGATCGACGAAGGGATCTCAGTTCAGTCTAACTACACAAGACCTTGGTTATGGTTAAAGGGGATCGACAAAGGGATCTCAGTTTAACCTAATTGGAAAGGATTTTGGTTCTGGTTGAAGGGGATCGACGAAGGGATCTCAGTTCAGTCTAACCACACAGACCTTGGTTATGGTTAAAGGGGATCGACAAAGGGATCTCAGTTTAACCTAATTGGAAAGGATTTTGGTTCTGGTTGAAGGGGATCGATGAAGGGATCTCAGTTCAGTCTAACCATACAGACCTTGGTTATGGTTAAAGGGGATCGGCAAAGGGATCTCAGTTTAACATAATTGGAAAGGATTTGAAAGGGATCGGCGAAGGGATCTCAGTTCAGTCTAACCATACAGACCTTGGTTATGGTTAAAGGGGATCGACGAAGGGATCTCAGTTTAGCCTAATCACGCAGAATCACTAGATGGGATTTCAGGTTGATCGAGCTATACACCGATTTTTGTTCTTGTTAGATCGCCAGATGGGATCTCAGGTAAACCCAGTCAAAAGGGCAGGTCGCCCCTGAAAACAGACCAGTGTGAGAGTGTGGGTCGGTCGCCCTTGAAAATAGACCAGAGTAGTATGTGTGGGCAGGTCGCCCCTGAAAACAGACCAGTGTGAGAGTGTGGGTCGGTCGCCCTTGAAAATAGACCAGAGTGAGTATGTGTGGGCAGGTCGCCCGTGAAAATAGACCAGTGTGAGAGTGTGGGTCGGTCGCCATTGAAAATAGACCAGAGTGAGTATGTGTGGGCAGGTCGCCCGTGAAAATAGACCAGTGTGAGTGTGTGGGCAGGTCGCCCCTGAAAATAGACCACTTTGAGTATATGTGGGCAGGTCGCCCGTGAAAGTAGACCAGTGTGATTGTGTGGGCCGGTTGCCCCTGAAAATAGACCACTTTTCTTCAAAAAGGGCATGTCGCCCAAGATAATAAGATCATTATCTTTTTCTTTTCTTTACAAAGCTTACTATGCAAAACATTGAGGAGTTTTGCTTCGTAAGCATTGTAAAGAGGGGGCATCTGTCGTTACCCAATTTTTGACCCCACCTTTTTAATAAATTTTTCGAAAAATCCAAAAATAGTGAAAAAACAACAAAAATCCAAAAAAATATGTTTTTAATATATTTGCAATGTTTTTAGCATTTTCAACGTCTTTTAAAAAGAATTTTAATTTTCAATTGTTTTTTTTTCGAACGCGTTCGACTTTTCACGCGTCATTTTAAAATAATTATTTTTCTCATAGAATTGATGTTGATTTTGCTCATTTTTAAAAATACAAGAAAAATCAAAATTTACAAAAAAAAGAAAGTTGAGGGACCAATTTGGAGGCTTGAACAAACTTTTACCTATAAATATAGGTTGAAAACTCAAAGCAAAGGGGGGGGTCATTATGTAATTTTGGGAGGCAACACAAGGGGGAAAACCCTAAAAAAAACTAAACAGCTTCCTCTCTCAAATGAAGGATCAGCCGCCAGCCCCTGCTGGGTTTTGATTTTTTTTCCAGCCGCCGGCTCCCCCCATAGATCTTTTTTTTGATTTATTTCTTCTTCAACCTCTGCCCGGCCGATCACCAAGGCCAGCAGCCTCTCATCATATTTTTTTCCTTTTTTTCACCAGCCTCAGCCGCTCATAACCCCGGTCAAAAATTAAAGAGAAGACAGGGGCGGTCGCAGCCTCCCTTTCCCTGATCACAAAGGCCAGCCGCCCCCCCCCCTTTTTACTTTCAAATCCCCAAACAGTCCCCCCTCATTTTCATTTTCTTCTCCTACTACCACCAGAGAACCAGCCACCGCCGACCTCCCTTCCTCATCCCCGCAGCTCCGGCGCCTCCCAAGTCTTCTCCCCTCAGCCGAAGCTTCTCGTTTCCTGTTGAAGACGACCGTTGTTTCCCCAGTTTGGACCCGTGGGTTTCTTCTCCTTCACCCATCTCCACCACAGCTTCTCCCCGCAGACCCACGGTCTCCCTCGCCCACCGCAGCATCACCGTCCTCACCGGAGATCCAGCAGCCCACACATGACAGCTCCCGGCCAACACTCTCCTCTCCACAACGAACCCAGCCGAACGGATGCCAGCAGCCACGAAAGACCACCGCTGCCACCAACAGGAGTGAAGACCGTCAACGCAACGACCACCACCGACAACTCTCCTCCTCCACGACCAATCTGCCACCGGAGAAGAAGAAGAAGCAAGAACAGATCGGACAAGAAGAAGCAAAATCCGAAGCAGATTTGAAGGAGAAGAGAAACAGATCTAAAATTTTTTTTAATTAAAATCAACTGCCATTTGCGTTTCTTGGATTTGCAGGTGGTCAGTTTTCTCACGGGCAGCAGGAGATTGAAGAGGGGAAGAAGGCGATCCAGACCCCCCTGCTGTTGGATTTTTTCTGGTGGTGGCGCGTGGATCCACGCGCCGCCAGTGTGCATGCGCCCAGAAATCCGACTGACACTGTTCCGGAGGTGCAGAAGTGGTTTCTAGATTGTTTAGGGGCTGTCTTGTAATTTAAAATTTATTTGATGTATTTTTTATTTGGTTTTGAATTTTTTATTTTGCATTATGTAAATGTGGATGTAAAAGAAAAAGAAAAAAGAAAAGAAAGAGAAAGTGATAAAAAAAAAAAAAAAATGTTTGTGTGTGCTTGTATGTTTTTTTATGTATGTTATTGAAATTAAAAAAAAAATTTAATGTATAGTCACAAATATCGAAAGGACAGATAAAAATCATGTTGAATTTTCCATGGAAATGTAGAACATGTATCTACATATAGTCTGGAAAAGTAATAACTGATTTATCAAAACCTTAGAATTGGGCTAAAATTTTATTTTTAATATCACATCAAGTCCACGAAGCTGGAAAGTGAATGTGGTGTGTATTTTTGTTATGAATGTTTTTTTTTATTATTATAATAAAATTGCAAGAATTAAAGAAGAATTTAATATTCCGATTTAATCACGGATAAAGAATCATGAACTTACATGTAAGTTGTATTTTCTAAAATTCGATGAAAGAACAGAATTTTTAAAACTTCTTTAACACATCAAGTCCACAAAGCAGCTTACCTCAGGTAGGGTGCGTTAGGGGTGCTAATACCTTCCCTAACCACAACCAGTCCCTTACCCGCGATCTCTGACAAGACCAGTACATCAGGTTTCCTAGTAGCCCTCATTGAATTACTAGGTGGCGACTCTAAAGAACCAAATCAGCAAAACATAACAAATAATCGTCAGTCGATGCCGCGCTTAGGATTTTTTGGGGTGCGACATAAACCAAAAGGTTTTTTATCCCACATTGAAAAAACATGATTTTTTCCTTGGAAACATAGAGTATATATACTAATGGGTTTCAAATCCCACATTGAAAAAATATAATTTTTTTCATGTGAACATAGAGTATATATATGAAAGGGCTTCAAACCTCACATTGAAAAGATACTATGTTATCATTTTAAGTTGAAATATTTAAACCAAAATTTTTTTATCCCACATTTAAAAAAAAAAAAAAAAACCCGGGTCTCGTCCGGGTTTGCCCGGGTCACCCGGGTCGCCCGGGTTTGGCCGGGCTGTTGCCACAGCCGGTCTTTTATTAAACCCGAACCGGTCCAGCCACCGGGTCGACCCGCCGGGCCGGGCCGGGTTTAATAACTATGGTTAATAGTTTGAAAATGCATTAAAAAATACTTTTCAATTGTGATGTGTGGGGCCAATCCCTGCTCTTGACAGGAAGGTGCCTCTGCTGCCCAATGCGCGTTCGATATCCCTTTCATTTCTCTTTTCACTTTAAAGAAGAAGAAGAAATATTGGGCTTGTCTGGGATCATGTAATTTCTCCTTGAAAAAAAAATATCTTAGAAACTTTTTATTGTATCTAAAATGTCCTTATTTACTTTTAAAAAAAGATAGTCATAGGAAAAACTTAAAAGATTAGAGAAATAAACATGATTATTTAATTTAATTTTGTTTTTGAGTTTATTTTCTTAAAAATATTTCTATAAATTCTTATTATTTTCATTTTAACTATTTTTATCTAGACAATAATTAAGGGCGTTATATGTATTAGAATATGTTCCTATAAAATCGCCCAATTTTTAAATAATTTTTACAATTTTACAGTACTTCGTAGGATTTTTGAGACTCACCTTGGAACTTTTGCATGCACATATTAATGCACGGTTTATGGTGTTTTTTTCACGGTCAGTTTTAAAATTTTGTTGGAAAGTTCTTGGAATGCAAAAATATTTATGTTAAATAATATGGACTTATAATTCATTAAAAAAATATGAATCACTCAATTGTGATGGGTGTGGCCTCTGCTGCCCAATGCGCGTTCGATATCCCTTTCATTTCTCTTTCTGTTTTTTCTCCACCGAAACTTCCATCTTCTTTACAGTGTAAGAAAAAGATCCGTAAGAAAATCACTGGAAACTTACCGGTACGAGTTCTTGACCTCAAGAAACCGGAAATAAATTCGAAGTCATTGAAATAAAAAGAAAGAAAAGGGCTTTGGAAGTTGGTTACTAAGATACCAGAAGAAGAAAAAATATTGGGCTTGGCTGGATCTTGTGCCTCTTTAGCCAACACTTACCACACGGTTTGTTTGGTCTAGATTCGTGAAATACTCGTAGAAATTTGGTGTTTTCTGATTTCTAAGTAGAATTATACATGTTCCAGCTTCAAATTGCTAATTGGTAGATTTAATTGCCGAATTTCTTGATCTCACCTTCTGTTTCATGTTTGACCACAGGAGCAGGCCTTATACAAAATAGCGTGGAAAGCAATTGCTGAACCAAGCGAGCTAGTTGAGGCCAGAAGGGATCGGTACTAGTTTATCGCTATAGGGATTTTCATGGCTTCCACCAGCGTGAAAGGAATAACCTCATCTTCATCTTCATCTTCTCCTCCTCCACTATATGTGCATGATGTGTTCCTTAGTTTTAGAGGCAAAGACACCCGGGACAATTTTACTAGTCATCTATATTCTAATCTGAAACAGAGAGGCATCGATGTCTACATGGATGATAGGGAGCTCGAGAGAGGAAAGACCATCGAACCTGCTCTCTGGAAGGCCATCGAAGAATCAAGGTTTTCTGTCATTATATTTTCAAGAGATTACGCTTCTTCACCATGGTACTTGGATGAACTTGTCAAGATTGTTCAGTGCATGAAAGAGATGGGTCAAACTGTTCTGCCAGTTTTTTATGATGTGGATCCCTCAGAGGTAACCGAGCGGAGAGGGAAATATGAGAAAGCCTTCGTTGAGCATGAACACAATTTCAAGGAAAACTTGGAGAAGGTCCGGAAATGGAAAGATTGTCTCTCTACGGTGGCCAATCTATCTGGCTGGGACGTCCGGAATAGGTAAATCGTCTATCTACTTCTTATTCTCAAATCTGCCCTGTATTGTTTCATTGATGAACAAGCATGATAGTAAATGTGTATTTTTTTCATATGCATGTTTTTTTTTTTTTAATGATATTTTGAACTGATGCGATCAAGCATTTCTAATCTTTATATAAAACTTCTTTCTATTCTTAGGTTTTTCTTTATATTTTGAAAATAAAATCAATATTAAAAAAAAATTAAAATGTATAAAACTGTTGAAAAACAAATCTAGCATGAACAAATAAAAAATTAGCTTAAAAAAATAAAATTTGTGAAGAAATGACAACATATTCATCATAAGAAATAAAAAATTGACTAAATTTTTTGAATATATTGCTTTTAACTTTTCAAAATAAAATAAAAATATTTTCCATCATGAATTAATTAAAAAATTCCAACTATTTATAAATAAAAGAGAAATATATATATATATATATATATATATTGTGAATATTTTTATTTTTATGTTTTTCTTTTTAATTTGGAATTAAATTTTGATAGGTGCCTTTTTGTTAAAAAAAAACTTAAAATTAATGTAAAAACAATTTCAAACTAGTATAGGTGGGTAAAAAAACTTTCCAAACTAGCATTGTTTCACGAGTTGTAGAGTCCTTTTGGGAACGTGGTTTGCCGTGTTTTTTAAAATTTTGAATTTTTTTAAAATTATTTTTTTATATATTTTCAGATCGTTTTGATATGCTGATATCAAAATTAATTTTTTTAAAATAATAATAAAAAATTATTTTAATATATTTCTAAATAGAAAACACTTTGAATCATAATTCCTATCATGATCGCAAACAGACCCGTAAAGATCTCACTTATGCAACTTGAGATATGCAAGTCTTACATGTCAAAAAAAATCTACCTTTCTTTTTTTTATTGGCCCATTTATTCATCTGGTTTCTCAATTTGTATATTTAGTTAACTTTAGTTCTATTATTACGATTATTTCATCCATTAATTTGCAAAAAAGAATAATATTAACATGTGTGATATTTGTGCATCTCAAGGTGCGTGGATTGGATTTGGGCATCCACTTAAACTATGTTAGTCTAAGAAATAGTTTTTGGGTAGCATATAGGAAAAAACTCGAAAATTAATAAATTTAAAGTTGTTTTTTAAAAGTTTACTATGCAAGATAATTGAAATTTTTGTTAAAAATAATTATAAAAATAACTTAGTGGTTGATAAAAAAAATATGACAGAACTCCATTTTCCTTTTGGTCTGTCAAAGCCAAACTTAATGAAGAGTTTTTGTTCTTATATGCATGCTTCTTTAGTAACTGTGTGATTCTATAGGCAATAACATAGATATTGTACGGACCATTCTTAGCATTAATACAATCTTAGTTCCTTCTTTAGTTTAATCTTTCCTTTTCTCTTTGTTATTGAAGCTATCTATTATCAAAGCCCCATCTTTCTCAAAGATTGATGTATTAATTTCCGGCTAACAGCCATACATTTTCGAGCTATATCTTTATTTTCCCATTATCACTGTCTGATTTGATTTGCACACAGAATGATTAATGTTTTGCACCCTCCTATGCAGGAAAGAATCGGAATCAATTAATATAATTGTTGAATACATATCCTACAAACTAAGCGTCACTATGCCAGTTAGCAAAACATTAGTGGGAATAGATTCTCGTCTAGAGATATTAAATGGTTTTAAAGGTGAAGAAGTTAGCGAAGCAATCTTCATAGGGATTTGTGGGATGGGTGGCATAGGTAAGACGACTGTTGCAAGGGTAGTATATGATAGCTTTCGTTGGCAATTTAAATGCAGCTGCTTCTTAGCAAATGTCAGAGAAGTTTTTTCTGAGAAAGATGGACCACGTCGTTTGCAGGAACAACTTCTTTCTGAAATCTTAATGGAACGTGCTAATATATGTGATTCTTCTAGAGGAATTGAAATGATAAAGCGGAGGTTACAATGTAGAAAGATTCTTGTTGTTCTTGATGATGTAGATGACCATAAACAATTAGAATCCCTGGCTGCGGAGAGTAAATGGTTTGGTCCAGGGAGCAGAATTATCATAACAAGCAGAGATAAACAAGTGTTGACTAGAAATGGTGTTGCTAGAATTTATGAGGCTGAGAAATTGAATGATGATGATCCTCTTACGTTGTTTAGCCAAAAAGCTTTCAAAAATGACCAACCTGTTGAAGATTTCGTGGAACTATCCAAGCAAGTTGTGGGCTATGCTAATGGCCTTCCACTGGCTCTTGAAGTTATAGGTTTGTTTATGCATGGAAGAAGTATCCTTGAATGGGGAAGTGCGATTAATAGACTAAATGTTATTCCTGACCGTGAAATTATTGATGTGCTTCGCATTAGTTTTGATGGCCTCCATGAATTAGAGAAGAAAATATTTTTAGACATTGCTTGTTTCCTTAAGGGATTTAAAAGAGATCGAATAATAAGGATACTTGACAGCTGTGGATTCCATGCACATATTGGAACACAAGTTCTTATTGAGAAATCACTCATAAGTGTCTCTCGAGATCAAATCTGGATGCATAATTTATTGCAGATAATGGGTAAGGAAATTGTTCGTTGTGAATCCCCTGAAGAGCCTGGAAGGCGCAGTAGATTGTGGACATACGAGGATGTCTGCCTTGCACTGATGGACAACACAGTGAGTAGCTGATAAGATTTCATGAAGTTTATTTTAATTTACGCTCCATCTCTACTTTGTATTTGTTTTTTACTTGTATTCCCCTTTTGGTTGACAGGGAAAAGAAAAAATAGAAGCCATTTTCCTGGACATGCCTGAAATAAAAGAATCACAATGGAACATGGAAGCCTTCTCTAAAATGAGCAAACTAAGATTGCTCAAAATCAACAACGTGCAGCTTTCTGAAGGGCCTGAAGATCTTTCCAATAAGCTACGATTTCTTGAATGGCATTCTTACCCTTCAAAATCATTGCCAGTTGGTTTGCAGGTGGATCAGCTAGTTGAACTTCACATAGCTAACATTAGTTTTGAGCAATTATGGTATGGGTATAAGGTGAGATCAACTAATTTAAGAGCCTTTGTATTATTTTTTTATCGTTTTCCTATATATGTATGATACTAGTGTCCATATTTCTTCTCCCCTGACTGATTGCAGAGTGCAGTTAATTTGAAAATCATCAATCTCAGCAACTCACTAAACCTGATCAAGACTCCAGATTTTACTGGAATTCCGAATCTCGAAAGTCTTATTCTTGAAGGTTGTACAAGTTTGTCTGAGGTCCATCCATCACTTGCACATCACAAAAAGCTTCAATATGTGAATCTTATGGATTGCGAAAGTATTAGGATTCTTCCAATCAACCTTGAAATGGGATCACTTAAAGTTTGCATTCTTGATGGCTGCTCAAAACTTGAGAAGTTTCCAGATATAGTAGGAAACATGAACTGTTTGATGGTGCTTCGATTGGATGGGACTGGTATTACAAAACTATCTTCATCGATGCATCATTTGATTGGCTTAGGTCTATTAAGCATGAATAGCTGCAAGAACCTTGAAAGCATTCCAAGTAGCATAGGTTGTTTGAAATCCCTTAAAAAACTTGATTTGTCTAGTTGCTCTAAACTTAAATATATACCAGAGAATTTGGGGAAAGTTGAAAGTTTGGAGGAGTTTGATGGAAGTGGAACTTCAATAAGACAACCGCCAGCATCCATTTTTCTTTTAAAGAATCTTAAAGTATTATCTTTTGATGGATGCAAAAGAATAGCTGTGAATCCCACGGATCACAGGTTGCCTTCTTTGTTGGGTCTGTGTTCTTTAGAAGTATTGGATTTATACGCTTGCAATCTAAAAGAAGGGGCACTTCCTGAAGATATTGGCTGCTTATCTTCATTAAAGTCTTTAGATCTGAGCCAGAATAACTTTATTAGCCTACCTGAAAGCATAAATCAGCTTTCTGGACTCGAAATGCTTGTCTTGGAGGATTGTAGGATGCTTGAATCATTGCCTGAGGTTCCATCAAAAGTTCAAACATTAAATTTAAATGGTTGTATACGCCTAAAAGAAATTCCAGATCCGATAAAGCTAAGCAGTTCCAAAAGATCAGAGTTCATATGTCTTAACTGCTGGGAATTGTACGAGCATAATGGCCAAGACAACATGGGGTTGACCATGCTTGAAAGATACCTCAAGGTCTTCTCTTAATCATACCTCAACCTCTTTGTATCTCTTTCCCTCTCCCTCTATCTATCTAACATTTTGGTTCTTCATGGTACAGGGTTTGTCTAATCCAAGACCTGGATTTGGTATCGTTGTTCCAGGAAATAAAATTCCAGGCTGGTTTAACCATCAAAGTAAAGGATCTTCAATTAGTGTGCAAGTGCCTAGTTGGAGCATGGGGTTTGTTGCGTATGTTGCATTCAGTGCAAATGGTGAAAGTCCTTCTCTTTCTTGTCATTTCAAAGCCAATGGAAGAGAGAATTATCGTTCGCCGATAAGTATTAGTTGTAATTCTATCCAGGTTCTGTCAGATCATGTTCGGCTATTCTATCTATCTTTTGATTACCTTAAAGAGCTTAAAGAATGGAAGCATGAATCCATTAGCAACATTGAGTTGTCATTTCATTCCGACGAGCGACGAGTAAAGGTGAAGAATTGTGGTGTTTGTTTGTTATCTTCTTTGTATAGTACATCCCAACCATCTACCCATTTTATTGTTACAAGTTTTGAAACAGCTTCTTCATATAAAGCTTCTTTAGCTTTTTCTTCATCTTACCATCATTGGATGGCTAGTGTTTTCCCTGGCATCAGAGCCGCAGACACTAGTAATGCTATCACCTATTTAAAGTCAGATCTAGCTCGGAGAGTCATTATCCCAGTCGGGAAGGAACCAGAGAAAGTAATGGCAATTAGATCAAGACTCTTTGAGGCCATTGAAGAATCAGGGCTATCAATTATTATATTTGCAAGAGATTGTGCTTCTTTACCTTGGTGCTTTAACGAACTTGTCAAGATTTTTGGATTCATGGATGAGATGAGATTGGATACTGTGTTTCCAGTTTCTTATGATGTCGAAGAATCAAAGATAGATGATCAAACAGAGAGTTACACAGTTGTCTTTGATAAGAATGAAGAAAATTTTAGGGAAAACGAGGAGAAGGTACAAAGATGGATGGATATTCTCAATAAAGTTGAGATTTCATCTGTATCGAAAAGGTAATAATTAATTCTTCCTTTTTATATATTTTTTAAAAAATATTTTTTAAATTTATGTTTCAATTAATATTCCTCATCTATAATTATTATTTATTTATTTATTTTTGGATAGATATTATTTTTTATGTTGTTCATATTTAATTTTAAAAAAAATATTATTATAATTCATCAATAATTTTTTTTAATCTTTTTGTATAAAAAAATTATTTTTAGATATCATAATATATACAGCAACCTTGCATAATATGTTTTCGATTTTTATTTTATTTAATCAATTTAATACGTGTGTGTTTATTTAATATCATTTGATTGAATAAAAAAATTAATTTTAATAAATAAATTCAAAAAAATAACTAGGTAAATGTTCCATCTATTAACACATTTGAATTTTTTAAAATTTTATTTTTAGTTATTGTTAATATATTTTTATTATTAATAATTCATATAGTTATCAATTTATTTGATTACATGTATGTATGAGCTTTTAAATTTGCAATTTAAATTTTTTTATGTATAAATTTGCATCGAAAAAACATGCATGCACAACTTTTTTGTAAGAGAAAATAATATATGGTTGTAAAAGACCGTCATCTTTTTTTTTTCGCAAACATCTTGCAACTAAAAAAAAAAAAAAGTTAGTGCGCAGGGGCCTTAACAAAATGCGGCAATTGGACTTGCTTAGTAGTCCCAACAATGAATGACCTTTGCTTCTTTGTTTTTTTTTTTTTCCTTTTATATGTTTTTTTTATTTTATATTTAGATTAACATCCTTTCTCCTTTTTTTTATGTTGTTCAGGGATCCTCTTTGAAA
Source organism: Populus tomentosa (assembly GCA_018804465.1). Taxonomy (NCBI): domain Eukaryota; kingdom Viridiplantae; phylum Streptophyta; class Magnoliopsida; order Malpighiales; family Salicaceae; genus Populus; species Populus tomentosa. Next base: position 10,476,402 of record CM032001.1, read on the forward strand.
TGATGGTTCATTTTTTAGTTATGTATTTAATTTTTGAGAAAGTTTTTTTGATTCATTTATAATTTTTTTAACATTTTGTAAAAATAAAATTTATTCTTGAAAATAAATTTTTTTATTTTCAAATAATATTTCTAATAAGTGCAGCCTTGCATATTTTATTTTATTTTATTTTATTCAATCAATTTGATGTGTATGTCTATTTTTATTATCGTTTGATTGAATAAAAAACTTGTTTTAATTAATAAATTTAATAAATACAATCACGTAAATATCTCATCTTTTAAAATTGAATATTTTAATTTACACTTGTTTCTCAATTTTTTCACTTTCACTTTTAGTTATAGTTTACAATTGTTTTTTTTTAATTTATTAACACACATAATTCTTAATTTATTTGATTATATTTATGTATAATTTGTTTTTCACTTAGAATTTTTTAAATACAAAAACATGTTGAAAAAATATATCTATAAATATTTTATTAATTGTTTTTTTTAACACCCAACAAAACATGTAACATCGATTCCATGTACAGTTTCACTATACCTGAGCTACAGCAGCAGCTCACGCAGGAGGAGCAACTGCTCGAGCAGGAGGAGGAGGTGCTCGAGCAGGAGGAGGAGCTGCAGCTGCAGCAGGTGCTCCAGCAGCACCTCGATGAGCGGCGACAGCAGGACCTCGATGAGCGGCGACAGGTGCTCCGGCAGCGGCGACAGGTGCTCGTGCAGTGGCGGCAGGTGCTCATGCAGCGGCGGCAACAGGTGCTCCGGCAACAGCGGCTGCAGCAGGAGCAACTGCAGCTGCAGCGGCTGCAGAAGGAGCAGGTGCAGCTACAGCTGCAGCGGCTGCAGAAGGAGCAGGTGCAGCTACAGCTGCAGCGGCTGCAGCAGGAGCAGGTACAGGTGCAGCTGCAGTTGCTGCAGCAGGAGCAGGTGCAGGTGCAACTGCAACAGCACAAGCAGGTGCAACTGCAACTGCTGCAGCAGCTGCAACGGCTGCAACTGCAGCGGCTGCACCGCCAAAAGTTTCTTTAGCTTGAAGATCTTCAGCAGTTTTTGCTCATGGTTTTGGTTTGGGGAATTAGATTCACATTTTACTTTGTATGGATTTTCTTCTTAAATTTAGGATAATCCCATGTTTGTGGATGGAAGGATTGTTTCCATATTAAACAAGCTCTAAAACTTTTACATTGCGGAAAGCCTACCTTTAGAAAATTTATACCATTATTTTGAATTGATCAACTGCATTAGAAAATAATATAAATTATATTTTAAGATTTTATTAGATTGAATTAGTTTTTTTATATGGTATACGATTATAAGTTTAAATTTTATTATTTCTATTTATATGATAAGCATTAAAACACAAGATAATATGAACATGTACAAGTTTTTAGCTTAAAGTGCTTTTACTTAAATATGACCTTACCTATCAGGTTAAGTTATTGGATTGAGATGGTTTTTTAATAATTTATTTTTTTAACTCTAGTTTTGGTGTATGTGTTAGATTTAAATTAAAAATAATATATATTTCTAAAAGATAAAACCAATAATTTCTTATCAATATGAATTTTTTTTACATCAATTTCATTCATAATTCTTTGAAATTATTTTTTATTTATCTATAATTAATTTCCTTTAATTGGAGGACCAACTCCCATATATTTTCTACCAAAAATTTTGATCTTTTGATTTTGATAAGAAACCCACAATTCTATCTCTAAACCGTCCACAGTTATGTGGAGAAACGTCGCAAAACAAGCCACTTTGAAATCCCAATCAAAGTCCCTCAATTTCCCTTCATTTCCAAGAACTTACAGCTTTTTAGGAGCCTCTAAAGAACCCATCTTTTTTGAGAAACTCAAGTTCCATTCGCTTAATAACACAGGTCCACGACTGAGTTTTCGAGCAATTGGCGAAGTATCAACCCATGAAGATTTTATGGGAAAACCCGGTTGGTTCTCCGCTGATGGTTGGTTCTCTTCCTCCTTTTGAGTTTTTACATAATAAAATAGCAGCCTTAATTACGAGAGTTCCATTTTTACATGACTGGTGTAATGAATTTTGAAAATTTTTAAGTTGGGTTAGGCTTGTGGTTCATGAATTCCTACAAAACAAGTTTTTCATGGGACAGAGAACTCAACTCTCTGATAACTAAGTTAACAACCACACATGAAAAACAAATGTATAACAATGAGAACAAGAACCTAAAAGAGTGTATTATGTGATTTTGAATTGTTGTTTGTGTGTTTATTACATCTCATGTGTCAAGAAATTAGCTCGTAAAAAGTGGAACAATAGATATATTATGTTGTTAAGTCAGGTCTAAAAATATTCGCTCATTCTTTGAATGAAAAATTGAGCTTTGTTCAGTGAGCAGTGATTATTGAAAAATCTAACCATAAATTTCATTAATCGTGTTTAATGTGATGAATGTTCTTTATTGCGGACGTGAAGTGATTTGAAAAATATAAATATTGAGCTCAATTCTTTAATTAGTTTTAGAATAATTAGTTTTAGAAACATGCTTTTGGTTGTAAATTAACATGCTTTTGGTTGTAAATTTCCCATTAGGACTCGATGAGCTCAATTCTCCTAACTGATGCACAATGGCATTTTCTTAAACAGGAAGGGCGCAAAAAAATATGGTGTTATTCAATGTGACCCATTAGTCCTCAAAGGCTTGATGAGAGTTAAAAAAAACGTGTATTTTAAGAAAAACACCGAGTGTTTCCCTAACTCACATTCCCTTATGTGAAAGGGCTAAGACTTGATGTATTTGTTCATTCTGTTATGTGTCTGTTGGTTTGTTTTCTTTATTATTATTTTTTTCGTCTGCTTTATGTTTTTGTAATTTTTTTTCTTTTTCTGTTTTTTTTATTCTTTTGTATATTTTATTTTTATCTATCTTCTGGTTAATCTTTTAATATATCAATTTCTATTTTTTTTTTAAAAAACCAAAAATAAAGGTCAAGAGAGAGAGAGTACACAAAGTTTAAAAAATAAACGTGGTGGGCATCCAACAACTCTTTTCAAGCAACATAAGTTCAGAAAAACAAAAGAGATGAGAGTTAAAAAAAACATGTGAGAAAGCCTGCGATAAAAACAAAAAAATACTATTAGAATTCACAGTAAAATAATAAAAGTAGAGTAGTTATATAGTGTTTTCATGAGCTCTTTTAGGTTTTTTTTTTTATATATAATTATAATTATAATACGGTGTATGGTATGAAAGAGTTCTATTATCACCGTGCTTTTCTTCTTACCTCCTCCCCTAGTTATTTTCTAACAGTATCTAACAGATGGGCGAATGACTCAATTCTCCACTTAGGCTGCAATTTTTCATATTTGTGTTTGAACTAGTCAGTTTTTCTATTGATGTAGAATAGGAAAGAAGACGAGGGAGACAATAGATGACGGAGGAGAATATTGTTGAAGAAAAATGGATTTGGGTAATATTATTTATATTAATAAAGTAATATAAGAAAAAAAGATAAAAGTTACATCTTGACAATAAGCGTTAAAGGTTATGATTCTAATTCACCACTCTTCACCCTTGCAATTATGTCTGTTATATGCTTGAAGCTTTTAGTGTATATATTTTATATTCACAGTATTAATCCCACATTACAGTATTAATAGTATTAATAGACAAGTAAGAAAAAAAACATTGAAAAGAAAAGAATGTAGAACAAAATAGAGGAGAATAGACTCTCAAAGAAAATTCTCGGCCAATTCCCATTAGAATTGTTTCTGCAAATAAGGTATACTTAATACTACATGAAAATGATGATTATTTATTATTTAATGTGATTGTGCTTAACTAGTAATACTGATCAAAAGAATATAATTTGAATGAAAAAGAACTCAAGGATGCACAAATGTGCAGGATTGTTATGCGCTTTATAACCTTTATAAAGAAAGTGGAAATGTTTCAGGTATCATATTTCAGTATAATAAGCATTAGGGATATTCAAGAAAACTGAAAAATTGATTAAACTAAAACAAAAATCAACTAGAAAAACCAAATGAAGAAAAGAAACTAAATAAAAAAATAAAAATTCAATCCAATACAGTTTTAAAATTCTCCGGTTCAGTTTCAATTTTAAAATTTTAAAATTTTGATGTGTGGGGCCCAACCCCTGCTCTTGACAGGAAGGTGCCTCTGCCGCCCAGTGCGCGTTCGATATCGCTTTCATTTCTCTTTTCACTTTTTCTCTACCGAAACTCCATCTTCTTTACAGTGCAAAAGGTGTTTGGATGCCCATGGATGGTGGCCCTTGATTTTCTGACCATCGAAGAAACCACAGCACACCATGTTCTTGCAAAAATATGCGAGCACTGTTAACTTTTGTTTAGGTTGAAGAAATATTTTTTTATTGTTAATAGAAGAATTGATGCATGTGATATCAAGAATTATATACAAAAATAAATGTTAGAATATAATATTGATGTAAAGTGAAGACTAATAAATCAAGAAAAACTGAAAGATCAATTATAACTTTTTTTTTTCTAACCAACTGTAAAAATCAAAGTACGCAAGTCCTGTCCAATAACAAACTGGGAACAAGACGCAATATTGAATCCAAACTCTGTCTTTCCTCTTTTCCTTTTTTTTCTTGGGTCAAAAATCATCATCACCTCTCTTTTTTATCCCTCTTAAAAAGACCAAAACAGCCCTTAAAAAACAACCTTACTTTCCAACAAACCAAAGACAAAACCTCCAATGTTTTACCAATTACAGTGATTTCAGTGCATGTTTTAGCTTTTTATTGATTAATATATTTTATGTGAAAAAAATAATATAAATATTTAAAACAAAGCTATTTTCTAACTTTTAGACTAAATATATTGTTTTAAACAACAATAATTTATACATTGAAGGGTCTTTTCGATCCTACTAGACCAACAAAATTATATAAATATTTAAAACAAAGCTATTAATATGATATTTATTATAGATTATATTTTATTATGCCTTTCATTGTTAAATTTTGTCATCCAATTTATAATGTAAAGTCATTGGAGCATAGCTATTTGAATAGCTAAAATACTTTTTTTTCTATTAAAATACTATTTATACATCTCTATGTAGAAAAAAACCAAATGCAAGGAGAAAGTACATATACAGTTGGCATTTGTTTTTCTCTTTAAAAACATAACAAGAAGAAGAAGGAAGCCTGCAAACCTCAATTGTGATGTGTGGGGCCAACCCCTGCTCTTGACAGGAAGATGCCTCTGCTCCCTTTCGTTTCTCTTTTTACTTTTTCTCCACCGAAACTCCATCTTCTTTACAGTGTTAGAAAAAGATCCGTAAGAAAATCCAGGGCTTTGGAAGTTGGTTACTAAGATACCAGACGAATAAACAAATATTGGGCTTGGCTGGATCTTGTGCCTCTTTAGTCAACACTTACCACACGGTTTGTTTCGTCTAGCTTCGTAGAAATTTGGTGTTTTCTGATTTATAAGTAGAAATGTACATGTTGCAGCTTGGAATTGCTAATTGGTAGATTTAATTGCCCAATTTCCTGATCTTACCTTCTGCTTCATGTTTGACCACAGGAGCAGGCCTTACACAATAGCGTGGAAAGCAATTGCTGACCCAAACTAGCTAGTTGAGGCTAGAAGGGATCGGTACTAATTTATCGCTATAGGGATTTTCATGGCTTCCACCAGCGCGCAAGGAATGACCTCATCTTCATCTTGTAACCAAAAATAGCACTGTTAACTTTTGTTTAGGTTGAAGAAATATTTTTTTATTGTTAATAGAAAAATAAATGTTAGAATATAATATTGATGTAAAGTGAAGACTAAATCAAGAAAAACTGAAAGATAAATATAATTTAAAATATTTGATCTCTTGTAACCAAAAAATTAACTTTCATCACTCATGCGCTCTTGACTCAATTTTTCTTTTGCTTTTTTATGCTGTCCCACTTAGATGATCTCTTATGCTCTTTTATGTGAATTGAAATTAGATTAGGTGCTTATAATTGGTTCATCTCATTTTTATTTTTATTTTATTTTTGGGAAGTAAACTTCCTTAATTTAGTTAGATAGTTTTTTCTTGGCTATTTTGTTTTGCATGCTTTAATCTTTTTTTCATTTGATTATCCTTGCTCATAATATCAAATTATCCCTTTGCTGTTTTGCAGACTTTATCAAGGTATTTGATTTCCTGATTTTCAGTATAATAAGTGTAACGGCCCTGATTTTTCTATATTCTTATTCGTAATATATTGGAAAATTTCAGGTAATTTTTTTTTTATATATAGGTTCCTCCAAAATTTCCACCAAAAATTCAGATGAGTCTTCCCTATACCGATAAATCCCACATCTATATATTTAAATTATAAATTTCCAGGGTTTTCACAATAAGCATTAGTGATACTCAAGAAAACTAAAAAATTAATTAAAAAAATTAACTAAAAACATTAAATGAAAAAAAAATCAAATTAATTAATTAAAAAATAAAAAAAATTTAGTTCAATTCAGTTTTAGTTTTTAAAACTAATAGAAAGAGACTGAATCAGAGTCAGAGTGGTCATTATTATTATATTCCCATTATTATTTCCTATTCTATATATTTTTCTACGTTGAAGCTTTTGAAAAGAAAAGTTTAACATTAATCGTTCATGCACTTTAGACCAAAATTTTCTTTTGCTTTTTATGTTGTCCCACTGAGATTACTTTTTTTGCTCTTTTGTGTGAATTGAAATTAGATTAGATGTTTATAATTGTTTCATCTCTTCTTTTTTTTTTTGAAAAGTAAACTTCCTTTAATTAGATAGGTTTTTTTTCTATTTTGTTTTGCAGGCTTTAATTTTTTTTTCTTTGATTATCCTTACTGTTAATATTAAATTATCCCTTTATTGTTTTGCAGCTGCCAATATATTCGGTCCGATTCGAATTGGTTTTCAGTTCATTTTAGATTATTTTCTCAAGAAATTATTGTTTCTGGTTGCTATTTAAAAAAAGGAAAAAAAAAAAAAGCAATATAGGTCATGGATTTCTTTTCCTTTACAGTAGTTAGATCTCATTAAAGCAAATAATTCATCAATCATAATCCAAACTCAAAACAAAGCATGCAAGTACACTATGAATAATGTTGATGGTAAAAAAATAAAATGATGTGTAAATTGAGATGGAGAGCTAAATATATAATTATAATATTTATCCCTCATTAAATGTTATTATGGTCGCTTCATAAAAAAAAAAAAACTCATTAGCTATAAATACATAATGATACTTTTAGAACAGAGATTCACAATCTTCATTCTCTATTGCATATATATTTTTAGAATACCTCTTTTTAGAATAGTATTCCCTACTTTCACTAAAAAGAATTTTTTGTAAGTATTAATCGATCACAAGCTACCGTGACCTATCTAACATCAATTATAAGTTATCAATCACATTAGGGATAATAAATAAGATTGATAAGACTAGTTAATTAACAAGTTATCCAACCTGAAAATCTATTTCTAAGTTACTTGAATTATTTTGGACTTTCTTGTAAAGCATGTTCACAGCTAAAAAAAAGAAAAAAAAAGAGCTGATTCAGCGAAGCAAGTTATAAGGGGTCTGTATTTGCTTTCATTAACTCAAATAGCAAGAGAAACACAATCCATACATAGTGTGTTCATCCAAATCAGTTGGAAATTGATGACCCAAAAAACAGGAAGCATTACAAACAACGCCCTGCATACCATAATTAGCATTTGTTTTTCTCTTTAAGAACAGAACAAGAAAAGAATAGAAGCCTAGTATTATATAAAACTGAAAAATGAAAACATTCATATAAATAAATTTTGATTTTAAAAGTTTAAAATTTAAAATTCAAATTATATCTTTTAACTTTGATATTACTTCATTAATTTTATAAATTACTCATATTAATTAATTTTATAATTAATAACATGATTGTATTATATAAAAAATAATTAAACTAGTTATATAATTATATTAAAATAAGTTTTCCATGATTATAGTAAATTAAGAGATCTCAATTAAATAATTTCAATAATCTACTCTGTCAGTACAAGAAACGTCAAGAATAATAGTTTTGCATGAACATTAATTAATTAATTTATAATAATAAAAGAAACATTTAATTGATTAAATTAGTAAATTCAAATATTTATTTTGACCATATTTGAACACATTCATATCAAAATCCTTAAATTATCATAAACCCTAATATTTTTAATAATTAATTATAAAAGAATAAAAGTAAAATTAAACAATAAAATAAATAGAAAAGACAAAAGAAATTTACCTAAAATATAATGCAAAAGAAATTACTTGCTTATTTGGACTTGAAGAGAAATTTATATAAGAGGAAGAGGTAGATAACCGAGGCTCAAAAGAAAATGTGACTCTTTATGTATAAAAATAAATTTGGGTAAATGATATATATATATATAACTCAGCAATAACTTTTCACTTACCCACACCAAAACTATTATATTAATATCTTAATATAAAAAAAATATTTAAAAAAAATTAAGGGGGAATATACCCCCTTTTATCCTCGTGTGGCTCCGTCAAGAACTTTAATCCATTGTCTATGATTCTTCACAACCTATTAAAAAAGGTTCAAGATTAGCCATTTCGAATGAGAAAAAAAGAAACAATCATAAATAACGAATCGAATATGGAAGAATAAATTACCGTATTTGGACGCAACGAAACCGAAAAAAAACTAAGGTAAAGTCTAGACAAGAGCGCGCGCATAAACTATTTATTGATGAGCTTGTTTGTATCAACATAAATAAATATCAAAGTAATCCAGGCAAACTTTTGCAGATTACGAAGAATCTAAGTCCGACAAAAAAGCTTTCAATCAAAGTGTATATTTGATATAGATTCAGTTTAGTAATAATTGTTTTTTAATATTTTATTTTTATTTTTTAAAATTTATTTTTAGCATATAAAAACATTATAAAAGATTGAAAAATTACAGTAAACCATATAACTTTTTGAAAGATTTTATACACGAAACCCTTGCTTAATGACCGTGTAAAATTAATACACTTGGACAGTATTTTTGCTACAGTTTTTTTGGATAGTTCAAACTCATTTAAAGTATTTTTAGTTGGATGTTCATATAGGTGAAAACAAAAGGATTACTGTTACCTAACATGAAGTTGAATGAAGGTTGACAAAGTCAAAGACAGCGATCAAACACTCATAAATACAATGAATCAGCTTGTTTTGGACTACCCACAGATACACCTGTTTTCCACCACGTTTGTTTTTGGACCCCTTATGTCTGAAAATGTCTTCAACAAAGCATATTCTCCTTCTTCTTCATTTTTTAATCTTTTGATATGCATATTAATTCAACATTATATAAGGCTTTTATGAATAAGGGGCTATTCACACAAAAGAATAAAAAGCCATAAACAAATGTGCAGCACACATCCATCAATGCAAGAAATGCCAGTTTTCAAGAACTCTAAGCAACTCCTGAATCCAGAACGAAACCCTCAAATATCAAATCTTTATATGTTTGAAAATCTAAAAAGAAGAAAAACCTAACAAATTTTTTTCTATTTTTTAAAATTTATCTTAATCTTATTTTTATTTATATTTAGATCAATATGTCTTTTCTCTTTTATGTTATTTAGAAAGTCTATTTGAAATGACAATTAGTTTTTAATTTTTTAGGATGTTTTTCTGATTAATTTTCTTTTAATTTTTTGTATAGATGAACTTTATTTTTTAAATAAAAAAAATTATTTTCAAATAATACTTATAATATATGCAGTCTTGCATACTATTTTTTTTCCTTTTATTTTATTCAATTAATTTAATGTGTGTGTCTATTTTTATTGTCATTTGATTGAATAAAAAAATTATTTTAATTAACAAATTTAGCAAACTCAACCATATAAATGTTATGTCTTGTGAAATTAAATATTTTGATCTACACTTGTCTCTTGATTTTTTCAGTTTTTATTTTTAGTCTTTGTTTATGATTTTTTTCACTTATCAACACACATAATTTTCAATGAGACCTTCAGAACAGAGAGGTTCATAATCTTCACTTTTTATTGTATATATAATTTCAAAGCATCTCTCTCTAGAATATTCACAACAAGAATTCACAGTTTTACCGACAGAAATATTTCGTCGGTCTGTGATTGATAGTACATCGGTAAAATATTTACCGACGGAATACGTCCGTCGGCTTACCTTTCATCGGTGATTCCCCATTCCGTCGCTATATCGGTCGAAAAAACAAAAAAACCATTTACCGACGGTTTTACAAACGGAATTTGCGCGCCAAAAAAAAAATTTCCCGCTTCAATAATACCGACGGATTGTTATTCCGTCAGTGATACCGACGGTTAATTTCTATTGGTAACTTAGTCGGTGAATTGTTGACATACCGACAGAATATACCGTATGTGAATTCGACGGTAATATATAATACCGACGGAATTAATCCGTCGGTAAATCGGTTGGTGAGTCATGAAAACACCGACCGGATGTATCCGTCTGGAAATTTGTCGGTGATGGTCGCGGCTACTGTCTAATGCCGACGGATTTATTCCGTCAGTAAATCCCTTTGTAATTGTTTTTTTTTATTTTTTTTATAATTATTTAGAATACATAATATAAAATGATATAAATTAATGGTAATAAAAACCAATTATGCAAATAAAATTTATATTAAGCATCAAAAACAAAAAATGTAATATAAATAATATTCATTACAAAATGAAATTGTTCAAAAAAAACATTAAATGAAATTTTAAATGTAAATAATGTTTATCAAAAATTAATATAAAGGAGGTTGAGGAGGATCAGGAGGAGGAGGAGGCTGACTATTATGCGGCCAACTTAGATTGGGTGCACATGTTCCACCTTGTGACATGTTTATGACCATTTGACGAAGCTCTTCATAGGCCCCTCTTTGTTGTGCAGATTCTGCTGTGTACTGTTCTTTGAGTTGTGCGTACGCCTCTGATATCTGGTTGCACCTTTGCTGCAAGGCCATGTACTCCTTAGATTGGGAGCTCGATACTGATTGGGAGCTCCCGGCGGTTGAAGCAGTACGGGTCTTCCACAAGTTGTCGGCCCTAGTGTTGGAGAGCCCGTAAACCCAATTCTTATCGGGTCCACCTGACGATCCAGCCTCCATCCATAAATCCGGATCAAATTCCGGATGGGTTGAAGGATCGTCCCCGTATGTCTCCCTCAACCGATTATTATAGGTCTCCTGAAAATAAAAAAAAAGTAATAATCATATTCAATTCAATAAACATAATAATAACTTACAAAATAAAATGGATGAATAAACATACCACAAAATGTTGGGCGCGGCTGTCAACGAACTGTTGCACCCCCTTTCGGCGGTCTTGACTCCGCACATGCGTCTCCACAAACAGCTCCATAGGGCTCGGCTCACGTCCAAAAGACGTAGCCTATAATGAAAAAAATTTATTAACAACAAATTAATTGAACGATATATTTCATTTAAATTAATCTTACCATCCGTTTTGCATGTGCAGCAAACGAAACGGAGCCGCCGGTGTGCGTTGTCACCGAGCCATGAATGGGCCGATTCCGGTTGCCAGCATCGGACTGTGAGCGTCGTGTGAACCGCTCAGACGTCATGTGCTCAAGATAGTGCGGCCATATATCCTCCGGGATGTATATCGGTTTGAAATCCCTCCAAACCGCAACATCGTTCCAGCCTTGGAACCCCCTATCCCTCGCAGTTTTTTTGCCTTTTTTTGGGCTTCGTACCAAAAATCACGCAACCTACTTAACGCAATAAAAAATTACATTTCGAAACATAAATTTTTTTTGTAAAAAAAAGTTGTATTGTTTTCGATGTTACCTAGTTGCCGCGTGATTTTCCCACACACTCCTCACAACACTGTTATGTTCGTCGTTCCAGCAGAATCGATTCTGTGTATAAAAAATAATTTTTAAAAATATTAATAATTTATTTACAATTATATTAAGAATTTATTAGAAATAAGCTGAACATTATATATTAACACGAACCTCAAATCTAGAAAACCATGCATTGATTTGAGGCATCCATTCAGGATGTCTGGATATCTGACTCCATTGAAACAATGGAATCTCCATCGACGCTTTAAACGCCGATGATATTACTCGGGCGGCCTCAATGTTTGTGAAGCTGAAAAGAATTGAAATTAATTAAATAGTGACTTCATAAATTTGTTTTTTTTTTTTTAAATTAAAACCTTAACAAACTTACATTGAAAGATCGTCCTTCCATTGTGCCTCGTACTTGCGGGTCCATCGATTCCGCTGCGAAGGCATGCCGCTTCTGCGATGTGAAACATTGCTGGAAGAGGCAGCATCAACCGACGACGCAAGTGGTGTAGGTGCCTCTTCTTGAGAGGCACCTAAGGAAATGTCTTCGTCGCTGCTAGACGAACTAGGTGCGACCGTACGTGAAGCTCTGGTTTTCATTCTCTGCATTATCTAACCAATTTTATATAAATAATTATATAATGCAATTGAAATGTTAAAAAAATTTTGGCAGCACCTCTCCTATACTTGGATACTACCCAAATCCACAAACCTGCAAATATTAACAATATCCACAACCAATTGACCCAATCTATACTAATTATTCCAACATATTCAATTACTAATCCTAATGTAAATTCTACATTAAAAATATTAATTCAACAAATTATTAAATATTCATTATGGCAATACAACAATAAAATTTATTCAATAAATTAAAAAAAATATAAACTAACTATTAAAAACATATGCAATTACTAATTATTCCAACAAATGCACTTACTAATTCTAAGGTAAATTCAACATTAACAATAATAATTTAACAAATTAATCAACAATTATATATGGCAATACAACAATAAATTATATTCAATAAATTAAAAAAAAAATATTAACTAACAATTACTAATTATTCTAACATAGTCAATTACTAATTCTAAATTAAATTCAATTTTAACAACAATTATCAAATAAATTATCTAATACCAATTATGACAACACAACAATAAACAATATTCAAAAAATTCAAAAAAAAAAACTACATCAAGAAAAGGAACGAAATATACATACCTTAATAATGTGTCCAGTTGAAAACTTTACCTACATTACAAAAAAATACACCAAAACAACAAAAATAAAAACAACTAAAACTAAAATAAAAGAAAATAAACTAAAATAGAAAAAATCACATACCTTTTAATATGATGAAAACAACAACTAATCTTGCTAGAGATTGAAGGTGAGAGCCTTGAAAGATTGAGAGCAAAAAAATCAAATGTGGAGGGCAGCGGAGGAGAAGAAAAATGAAGCGAAGCGGCAGGGTGGAAGTTATAAGGCAGATTTACCGACGGATTTACCGATGGCTATTAAAAATATTATTAATTTTTTAAATCCGTCGGTAACAGGTAAAAAATCTGTTGATAAATTTTGAATTTCGCACCGAATTTTTTAATTACCCTCCAAATTTTTCGCGGTCCGTCGGTAATATGACACGGTCAGAGGTGCATTCAGTTCGCACCCTTTGGAATTCGCGCATTCCGTCGGTATTTTTGTCGGTAAAATTTGCCCACCGACAACTTACCGACGGACATATTCTGTCGGTATATACGTCGCGAAAGTCGTCGGTATTGACGTCGGTGATTGTGGCATTTCTGTGTAATTATTTTCGAACTCTCTGTGAGATGCCGACGGACAACAGTCCGTCAGTGATGACGTCGGTGATTGTGGCATTTCTGTGTAATTATTTTCAAACTCTCTGTGAGATGCCGACGGACAACAGTCCGTCAGTGACGACGTCGATGATTGTGGCATTTCTGTGTAATTATATTTGAACTCTTTGTGAGATGCCGACAGACAACAGTCCGTCGGTGACGACATCGGTGATTGTGGCATTTCTGTGTAATTATTTTCGAACTCTCTGTGGGATGCCGACGGACAGTTGTCCGTCGGTTAAGACGTCGCTAAAGTCATCGGTATAAACGTCGGTGATTGTGGCATTTCGGTGTAATTATTTTCCAACTCTCTGTGAGATGCCGACGGAAAGTGGTCCGTCGTTATGGACGTTGGTGATTTTCAATGTACATTAGGTGTTGTGTTTGTATTTTCTGTTTACCTTCCTGCAAAAAAATCAATGACAAACTGTCAATCGCATAAAACAATAACAACAGTGCTTAAACGATAAATATATATTTCATGTTTCAAAATATATCATCCATAATGTAAATTACATTAAGAAAAAGGTTTTAAACAGAATTAGTCAGAATTATCTTGTTCTTCTTCTTCTTCATCATCAATTGAATAGCCATCACCTTCATCGCAATCTTCAATATGGATATCATCTTTTTCATCGACATTTGCTTGTCCGCTAGAGCTCAAAACAACGTTCAACTCCTCTACGTCAACATCAACAAGACTATCATCGGAAACACGAAAATTTGAATTTTCTTCCAATTCAATTGAAGGAGCAACTCGATATGGTTCAACCAACTCATAAACTTGAAAGACTTCATCCCGCACACTTGTTTCGTCGTTCTCATCCTGAACAACCTCGACACGACCCCGTGGTTTCGTTTTTAAAACGGACAACCAATCAACTCTTGATCGATCCTTTTTAAATGAAGGGGTGTATGTGTAATAAACTTGTTGACATTGCTTTGCGAAAAAAAAAGACATCGTTTATGTTGCAGAGTCTAGCTTTTGAGTTAATTTCAACCAGACCATGGTGCGTATCAGCTCTGATTCCTCTGTCCGTCGTGTCATACCAATAACATTTGAATAAAAACACTGTATTCTGCTCGCTATGATATTGTAGTTCGACGACCTCTTCTAATCTACCATAGTAGTCAACTTCTAACTCACTACTTGTGGATCCTTTAACACAAACACCGCAGTTGTATGTCTTTCTTCCTTGCCCGTATTCTTCAGTATGGAAAACATATCCATTGACAAAATACCCGTTGTAGCACTTAACTTTTCTTTCAGGCCCGAGGCTTAGTGAAGACAATGACTTAGACGCACTTCTTCCCATTTGATAAACCTTGTATACATGTAATGTACATAAATAAACGGTAAATGAACGATAATCTCGTAATGGCATGCATACGTACAGTAATTTTGCAAGTTAGAATGAGTTTGTGATAGTGCTTACATGTGTTCTGAACCATGTGGCAAATTGTTCATCTTGTAATTGAAAGATCTGGGAGTCGGTCAGCTGCGAGTTATTGGAGAGCAAATATTGTCGATGTTGCCTGCAAGTGATAATGAGTGTATGATTTCATAATATATAATTACCAATATTTTATTGACAAAGTTTAATTAGTATTACACATATATAAACTTACTGAATAAATGGTCTCAGCTCATCACAGTTAAATAGAACATAGTTGTGTGCTTGTTTGAATTCTATTTCCGAAAAATATCTTCCTCGTACGACATTTTTAGGTGTGGGTCGTCCAGTTTTGGAGAATATTGACAAGTTCCCACTGGAAGGCACTTCACCGCCATCGTCATGCCGTGGAACGCGATTGATTCTTGTTCTCATATGAGGTTCAAAATAGTAAGAGATAAATGTTGATATCTCTTCACCAATATAGGCCTCACATATCGAAGCCTCAACATGCGCCTTGTTCTTAACCTTTTTCTTGAGATTAAACAAGTACCTGCATTGAATTACAATTCAAGTATTTCCAATTAAGAAAAACATAGAAAAAAAATTTAGATATGAATTCCATTGCAACTGTAATATCTCACCGTTCGAATGGGTACATCCATCTATACTGGACCGGTCCTCCAGCTTTTGCCTCGAACGGTAGATGTATAGGGAGATGCTCCATTGAGTCAAAAAATGAAGGAGGGAATATCATCTCAAGTTTGCATAGTGTCTCGATGATATTTGTTTGAAGCCTCTCAATGTGCTCAACATTCAACTTGCTGGAGCATATATCTCTGAAGAAATGACTGATCTCCGTCAGTGCATCCCATATTCCCTTTGGCAACAAATCACGAAAAGCTAATGGGATGAGTGTTTGCATAAAAACGTGGCAGTCATGACTCTTCATTCCATACAATCTGCAGTCCTCTATGTTAACAAGCCTTGATATGTTCGATGCATGTCCATCCAGAAAACGCAGACTCTTAAGCCATTTGTAGACTAGCAGTTGTGCGTTTTTCTCATAAACCAACTCCATATTTTTACGGTTACAGTATAAAGCTATATCCAATCTAGACTTGATGTTGTCCTTTGTCTTCCCCTTCACATCCATGACAATGTTGAAAATATTGTCAAACACGTTCTTTTCGATGTGCATGACGTCAAGGTTATGGCGGATAAGATTGGTCTTCCAATAAGGAAGTTCCCAAAAGATACTTCGCTTTACCCAATTATGGGTCAAACCAAAACCAGGAAACTTTTGCTTACCTGATTGAAGGCCAAACACAATGTCACCGTACTCTGATACAACATGATGCAATTCTTCACCAGAAAGACGCGGGGATGCAACATCTTTTTCAACTCTGCCAACAAAGAAATCTTTTATGTTCTTTCTGAACCTGTGATTAAGTGGCAAGAAGCAACGGTGACAGTCAAAAAAAGAAGCTTTACCTCCGTTTGCTAGCGTGAATGCCTTGTTGTTTTCCATGCAGTATGGACATGCGAGTTTCCCATGTGTGCTCCAACCAGAAAGCATTCCATAAGCTGGAAAATCATTGATAGTCCACATCAAAGCCGCCCTCATAAGGAAATTTTGTTTCCTCGATATATCATAAGTCAAAGCTTCGGAGGACCACAACTGCGCCAGCTCATCAATCAACGGTCGAAGACAAACATCTATATTCCGCCCCGGGCTGCTTGGACCGGGTATGACAATAGATAAAAACATGAACTCCGGCCTCATACACATTCCTAGTGGCAAGTTATAAACTGTGAGTATGACCGGCCAACAAGAATAGGAACCAGCAAATGACCCAAATGGGTTGAATCCGTCTGTACACAACCCAAGATGGACATTCCTTGATTCAGCTGAAAAGTCAAGATGCACACTGTTAAAGCGTTTCCACGCTTCGCCGTCAGAAGGATGCACCATCACACCATCAACCGCATCATGTGTTTGGTGCCATGTCATGTGGTCAGCAGTCCTTCGTGACATGAATAACCTCTGCAGTCTAGGTGTGATCGGGAAATATCTAAGTTTTTTATACGCCACTAGAGTCTTTCCCCTGCCAGTTCTGGGTTTGTAACGAGAATGCTCGCATGTCATGCACTCGGTCATCTCAGCAGTTTCAAGGTAGTATAACATGCAGAAGTTAGGGCACATGTCAATTTTCTGGTATCCTAAACCGAGGGGTTTCATCATGGACTTCGCAGCATAGAAGTTCTCTTTCAGCCTGTTCCTTTCAGGTAAAATGCTTCTTGCCCAATCAATAATTTTGTCATACCCGACCTCACTCAACCCGTGATCTGACTTGATGGTGAACACCTATGCCACGACCGACAATTTACTGTGGTTTGTGCAGCCATCCCATAATGGTTCATCAGAATCTTTCAACAAATCAAAAAACCTAGTTGCCTCTACATTAGGTTCTTCTTCTACGATTGGACATTGACTGACATTACCTTGATTCATTCTCATTGCATCCATAACCATGTTTCTGTAAGGATTAGTGTTGTCATTTGCTGCTTCATGCACGTTGCTAGCACTAGAAGTTGACCCAACCACCGTTTCTCTCATTCTCCTATTACTAACAAATACCTCTCTATGTGCATACAAACACTGGTAATCCTCCACAAACCCTTTATGTAGAAGATGCATCATTACAACATCTGGATGCAGATACTTTTTATTTTGACACTTCCTGCATGGACACCTAATACCGCCTCCAGTAAAATTTCTAGGAATAGATGTTGCGAAATTAATAAAACCCTGAACCCCGTTACAATAATCCATCCTCCGCAATCCTTGGGGTGAATCAAGATACATCCATGAACGATCATCCATGACTTCTATCGAACCTCTATAAAATTATGATGACATCATGTATATATTAATTAACTAAGTTAGGTAAATAAACTTGTAAATATATTACTTTACCTCGAGATTATCCAACAAACCAATCACAACTTCTCATAAATATTAAATATTCATTATCATTTATCAACGTCCATACAAATTAATAAATATATATATTAACAGAAATTACCACTCTGCAATACCATCGATAAAACTTAAAAAGGACCCATTAAGCAAGCTATTAATTATTTCAAAACATAATATGTAATTCGGTAATTCCACAAAGTTTTAACGGTTTACAAACAAATACAATCTTACAAAATCTAAAACAAACCATAACAGGTATAAAATTATGCATTCATAAACTACAAGTTTGTTTGAGAAATAACAATAAAACATGTACATCTACTAATAAAAATACATATACTAAAAAAACAATAAAATTGACATTTAAATGTTAAAATTTAAACAGATATAATTACTTACAAAAATTGATAAAATCCGTCGGTAAATCAGAACACGGATGTTGTGACCACAAAACTTCAAGAAATACAACTGCTGAGATGAGAAAGATTTTGTTTGGGGGCGAGAGGGGGCTGGTTATTTGCAGATGGGGAGACTTAGGATTAGGAAGAAGAAGGAGAAATGGGGGAGGGGAGTTCGGCAGGGCGCCCATATATTCACTTTTTCCGACGGAATAACTCCGTCGGTGACTACGTCGCTACTTGTGACGGGGAATCGACACGTCACCGCATAGACCTGCTTTTTCAAATCCCTTGGTAATTCCGTCGGTATTTTTTGACGGTGCACCTGTCACGTCACCCGTATGGATCTGGCATTCAAATTCATCGGTGAGTCCGTCGGTATTTTTGCTGGTGAACCGGTCACGTCGCCCGTACGGGTCCTAGGTTTTGAATCCGTCGGTGATTGTGTCGGAAAAATCACCCACGAAAACCTCCGCCTCAGGTACCCATCCTTTTTTCAGTAATTCTGACTTTCCTTCCGTAATTCGGTCAGTAAATACCGACAGAAATATTCCGTCGGGGATTCCGTTGGTATTTAGCGAGTTTCTGGTAGTGATTATTGTTTTTTTTTTTAAAGATACTTAGTTAAGCTTTAGAGAGTTCTCACCTTTACTAAATAAGATCTTTTGCTGGTACTAACTAGAAGCTATCTACAAACACCCAGTATAAGATATCAGTCATATTGAGTAGGGATAATAAACGAGATTGTTAAGATCATTTAATTAACTAATTATTCAACTTGAAACCTATTTCTAAAATACTTGGATTTTTTTGGACTTCATTATAAAACATGTTCATAGCAAAAAAAAAAAAAAAAAAAGCTGGTTCAGCAAAGCAAGTTATAAGGGGTCTATATTTGCTTTCATTAACTAAAATAGCAAGAGCAACACAATCCATATATATACATAGGGTGTTCATCCAAATCATTTGGAAATTGATGATCCAAAAAACAGGAAGCATTACAAACAACGCCCTGCATGCCATAGAGATGAACATTTTTTTTTTCTAACCAACTGTAAATCAAAGTGCCCAAGCCCTAACCAATAAGAAACTGGGAACAAGACGCAATAGCTATTGAATTCAAGCTCGTCTTTCCTCCTCTCCTTCTTTTTCTTGGGTAAAAAATCATCATCACCTCTCTTTTTTATCCCTCTTAAGAAGAACAAAACAGACCTAAAAAATAACCTTACTTTCCAACAAACGAAAGACAAAACCTACAGTGTTTTACTAGTTACAGTAATTTCACTGCATGTATTTGCTTTTTGTTAATTAATATATTTTATGTGAAAAAAATAATATAAATATTTAAAACAATGCTATTTTCTAACTTTTAGACTAAATATATTATTTTAAACAACAACAATAATTTATACATTAAAGGGTCTTTTTCAATCCTACTAGACCAACAAAATTATATAAATATTTAAAACAAAGCTATTAATATGATATTTATTATGAATTATATTTTATTATGCCTTAAATTGTTAAATTTTGTCATCCAATTTATAATTTGAAGTCAATTGTTCGGAAAGTTGTTGAGCATCAAAAGCAGTAGAGCAACTACAATGCAAGAGGTCATTGGAAAGAGAAAACCAAAAAACTATTATTTTAGCTATTATTTTCAATTTTAACAACTCTAATGATTTATTTGAATAGCTAAAATATATTTTCTTCTACTAAAATACTATTTTTAAATATTTACATATAAAAGCCAAAAACAAGGAGAAAGTATATATACCCTTTAGCCAACATCTCTTTATCCATGGTTGGCTTTGTTTCTCTATTTAGAAATAGAACAAGAAGAAGAAAAGAAGCTTGCCAACCTCAAAACCTAAAAATTTTAACATTATTATATAAAGTTGAAAATTAAAAATATTAATATAAATAAATTTTGAATTTAAAAGTTTAAAATTTAAACTTTCATATTACTTCATTAATTTTATAAGTTACTCATATTAATTGTATAATAAATAACATGATTATATTATATAAAAAATAAGTTATATACTTATATTAAAACTAGTTTAATATAAAATATATTAAAATATAATTAGCTCTTCCAAATGGTTTTTTACCATTGAAATGCACAAAAATAAATAAAATTATACTTATATTATTTAAAAAACTATTTTATCAATTCAATTTTCAACTTTTAAAAATAGCATGTTTTATTTGAGTTGCTCTTGTGCAGAATTATTTAAGGGAGAGGAAGGCAACAAAGGGAAAGAGACAAAAGAAGTCCAAAAATATTTATTTTAAATATATGAATCAACTCAATTGTGATGTGTGGCCCAACCCCTGCTCTTGACAGGAAGGTGCCTCTGCCGCCCAGTGCAACTCAAATTTCGATATCCCTTTCATTTCTCTTTTTGCTTTTTCTCCACCGAAACTCATCTTCTTTACAGTGTAAGAAAAAGATCCGTAAGAAAATCCAGGAAACTTACCAGTACGAGTTCTTGATCTAAAGAAACCGGAAGAAATTCGAAGTCATTGGAATAAAAAGAAAGAAAAGGGCTTTCGAAGTTGGTTACTAAGATACCAGAAGAAGAAAAAATATTGGGCTTGGCTGGATCTTGTGCCTCTTTAGTCGACACTTACCACACGGTTTGTTTTCGTCTAGATTCGTGAAATACTCGTATAAATTTGGTGTTTTCTGATTTCTAAGTAGAATTGTACATGTTCGAGCTTGAAATTGCTAATTGGTAGATGTAATTGGCGAATTTCTTGATCTTACCTTTTGTTTCATGTTTGACCACAGGAGCAGGCGTTATACAAAATAGCGTGGAAAGCAATTGCTGAACCAAGCTAGCTAGTTGAGGCTAGAAGGGATCGGTACTGATTTTCATGGCTTCCACCAGCGTGCAAGGAATAACCTCATCTTCATCTTCTCCTCCTCCACTATATATGTATGACGTGTTCCTTAGTTTTAGAGGCAAAGACACCCGGGACAACTTTACTAGTCATCTATGTTCTAATCTGAAACAGAGAGGCATCGATGTATACATGGATGATAGGGAGCTCGAGAGAGGAAAGACCATCGAACCTGCTCTCTGGAAGGCCATCGAAGAATCAAGGTTTTCTGTCATTATATTTTCAAGAGATTACGCTTCTTCACCATGGTGTTTGGATGAACTTGTCAAGATTGTTCAGTGCATGAAAGAGATGGGGCAAACTGTTCTGCCAGTTTTTTATGATGTGGATCCCTCAGAGACATATGAGAAAGCCTTCGTTGAGCATGGACAAAATTTGGAGAAGGTCCAGATCTGGAAAGATTGTCTCTCTACGGTGACCAATCTATCAGGCTGGGACGTACGGAATAGGTAAATCATCTATCTACTTATTCTTATTCTCAAATCCTCCCTGGATTGTTTCAATGATGATCATAGCTTCTTCTTTTTTTCAAGGTTTTTCAATTTAAACATGTGATTAAATATCGAAATAATCACAATACAACAAGAGTTTCAAAACTAATTCTTGAGTAAATAATTATTAGTATATATTTTTTATTCATTAAATAGCATTTTAACGACCCTTTTGTCTATGATCAACCTTATTTTTCTTTAATTTTGACTTTTAAAATAAAAGAGGAGCACGTCGCAAATCTCAATCGTCACAATTTTTATAAAATAAAAATTGAAAACAAATTAAAAAAATTCTTGAATTTTTTACTAATTTCTATTATTTAATAGATCGAATAATAAAATTTCAATTATCTAAATTGAATTTATTGAGGCATCTTTAGAAAAGTCAATATTACAAAGACATTTTTAGTATCATTAGAATATTTTTTCCTGATTGTATTATAGAATAATAAAGGATAACTTTATCGATTGTATTAACAAAAAATTAAAATCCTTGAGAAATGTCTTTGATTTACTAATGGATTGTAAGTTGTAACAATGAATTTACTAATTTTTCATTCTAAAAAAGAATAAACTACTTAGGTATAATAGGGTGTTTTTATAAGGGCCAATAGTTATTATAGAATTGATAGGGGTAGTTAGTTTTTATTTTTTTACGGTATAATTACTTAGTTGCTTTTAAAAGCAAAAATAAATAAATTAGTTATATGGGTTTTTTTTAAGATTTTTCACTTTTGGTGCAATAAAATAACTTTATTTCCTTTAAAATTAAAAATACTTACCTTGTCTTCAAGGGCTTATTCATGCTTTTGTTTTTTTTGTGATAAAAAAAGAAGAAAAGTGGTTGGCTTGTTTGTAGAACACGCAAGCAAGTTGTTTTGCCTTATATAAGCAGTAGGGGTGAGCAAAAAAACTAAAAAAATAACTGAAAAAACCGAATCGTAAAAAAAAACCGATTAAAATTAAAAAAAAATCGATCGGTTCGGTTTTGGTTTTGGTTTTTTAAGCCTGAAACCGAAAAAACCAAATTGAACCGAACCCAAACCGAAAAAAACTGAAAAAAAACCGAACCAAACTAGAAAATTTTTGATTTGGTTACTTTTTTTTGATAAAAATCGAACCGAACTGAAAATTATCACCTCTAGTAAGCAGCACGAGCAATGGCTTATGACACCCAAAAAAGGCCATCATTGATGTTTATTGATTCACCACGACATGACCTACCTCCCTCGGTGGCATGTGTGGAGTAATTATTTCTGGTTTGGCACCAAATAACTTTCTTTTCTTTTCTTTTGTCTTTATCCTCGAATTTCGCACCCGACCTTCTAAACTTGTATAGTCACCTTTCAATTTTTTTTTTTTTTTCATATTTGGTCTATTTTCTTTCAATTGATATTTTTTTTATTTGAATTATTTTTTAGAATTGAAATTTGTTTTTAATTTTATACTTTTTAATTTTTTAAACTATTAGATTTGATTCTCATTCTTTTGATTACTATTTCTTTTATGTGAGATTATTTTTAAATTTTTTTTGACGATTTCATCCTTCATTTTTTATTGTTATGTTTTTTTACCATGGCAAGTTTTTAACGGATTGAGAATTGGGGACACGTTTAGGAGATTTATCTAGGTTTGTTTTTTTTTTTTTCAGCTCATGTTTTTTTTTTCCAGTTTTATTTTTCAATATTTAATTTAATTAGAGACTGGGCTCTATTAATTTTTTTATTTTCTTCTATAAGATTTTTAAATTTTTTTAAAAATAATCGGGGTTATCTTAAGTCTTTTTATTTCTTGCTATTTTTTTTAAAAATCCTTTTTTTTAATTGAATATATTTTTTTATGTTTAGCTTTTAATATTTGGTTTATTGAAATTGGGCGCTATTTTATTTTGATATGGGTTCCATGGAGTTTTCACGGATTTGTGCTTCGATTGCGAGTTTCACAAGTTAACCATAGTTACTCCAATTAGATCTAGTGTGTTGTCGTCACAATTAGATTTTTAAATAAATATATCATCCAATATATTATTATCTTAATATTTTAAAAGTGTTTTTCTAGCATGTATTGAATTGTTTACTTTCAAATACTATTATATTTTTTAAGGGTTAGAAAAAAATAATCCAACCCTTGAGGCCAAAAATCTAGTTAAAGAACTACACATTAAAGTGAAGTTTTCAACAAGTGGCAACTTATCATTAATATTTATGGTATGACATATAAGCTACATGAATTTTTTCCCATGAAAAAAATCATTTCTCAAAATACTATAGGTGGGAAAAAACTTTTCAAACTAGTACGGTTTCATCAATTGCATAGGTCTCACTTACGCAACTTCACACATGCAGGTTTCAAATGTCAAAAAATCTTCCTTTCTTTTTTTGTTGGGTTGGTCCCTTGGTTTTTATATTAATGAAATGATCATTATATTGAAATTAAATTTAAGATTGTATAAAAATTGAAAGACCAAATAAAAGATTAAATAAAGAAGAAAGATGAAGAAATGGGTTCTGAAAATTTGAGTTGTGAGAAGCATATGTGATATCAGTGCATGTCAAGGTGCGTGGATTGGATTTGCGCAACCACTTAAACTATGTTAGTCTGAGAAATTTTTTAGGACTATGCTAATATGGGAAAAAACTTAAAAATTAATAAATTTAAAGCTATCTTTTAAAAGTTAATTATGCAAGATAATTGAAATTTTTGTTAAAAATAATAATAAAAATAACTTAGTTGTCGTCAAAAAATATAATAGAATTCCATTTGCTTTTTGGTCTGTTAAAACCAAACTTAATGGATATTTAATTTCCTAGCTTTTGTTCTTGTGTCCATGCTTCTTTAGTAACTGTGTGATTCTATAGGCAATAAGATAGCTATTGTTAGGATCATTCTTAGCATCTATACAATCCTAGTTCCTTTATCAGTTTATTCTTTCCTTTTCCTTTCTGTTCTTTCTCAAAGGTTGGTGTATTAATTTCCGGCTAACAACCATACATTTTCGAGCTAAAATATGCTAATGTTTATTTTCCCATAATCACTATCTGCTTTGATTTCTACACACTGCATGATTAATGTTTTGCACCCTCCTATGCAGGAATGAGTCGGAATCAATTACAATAATTTCTGAATACATATCGTACAAACTAAGCATCACTCTGCCAACGACTAGCAAAAAGTTAGTTGGAATAGATTCTCGTCTAGAGGTATTAAATGGCTATATAGGTGAAGATGTAGGCAAAGCAATCTTTATAGGGATCTGTGGAATGGGTGGCATAGGTAAGATGACTGTTGCAAGGGTAGTATATGATAGGATTCGTTGGCAATTTGAAGGCAGCTGCTTCTTAGCAAATGTCAGAGAAGTTTTTGCTGAGAAAGATGGACAACGTCGTTTGCAGGAACAACTTCTTTCTGAAATCTTAATGCAACGTGCTTTTGTATGGGATTCTTCTAGAGGGATTGAGATGATAAAGCGGAGGTTACGACTTAAAAAGATTCTTCTTATCCTTGATGATGTAGATGACAAAGAACAATTAGAATTCTTGGCTGAGGAGCCTGGATGGTTTGGTCCAGGGGGCAGAATTATCATAACAAGCAGAGATACAAATGTGTTAACTGGAAATGATGATACTAAAATTTATGAGGCTAAGAAATTGAATGATGATGATGCTCTTATGTTATTTAGCTAGAAAGCTTTCAAAAATGACCAGCCTGCTAAAGATTTCGTAGAACTAGCCAATCAAGTTGCGGGTTATGCTAATGGCCTTCCACTGGCTCTTGAAGTTATAGGTTCGTTTTTGTATGGAAGAAGTATCCCTGAATGGAGAGGTGCAATTAATAGAATGAATGAGATTCCTGATGGCAAAATCATTCATGTGCTTCGTATTAGTTTTGATGGTCTCCATGAATCAGATCAGAAAATATTTTTAGACATTGCCTGTTTCTTGAAGGGGTTTAAAAAAGATCGAATAACAAGGATACTTGACAGCTGTGGATTCAATGCAAGTATTGGAATACCAGTTCTTATTGGGGATCAAGTCTGGATGCATAATTTATTACAGATAATGGGTAAGGAAATTATTCGTTGTGAATACCCTGGGAGTAGATTGTGGACATACAAGGATGTTTGCCTTGCACTGATGGACAACACAGTGAGTAGTTGATAGAGAACATTATCCATAAGATTTCATAAAGTTTATTTTAATTTACGCTCCATCTCTACTCTGTATTTTTTTTATTTGTATTCCTTTTTTGTTGACAGGGAAAAGAAAAAATAGAAGCCATTTTCTTAGACATGCCTGGAATAAAAGAGGCACAATGGAACATGAAAGCCTTCTCTAAAATAAGCAGACTAAGATTGCTCAAAATCAACAACGTGCAGCTTTCTAAAGGACCTGGAGATCTTTCCAATAAGTTGGGATTTCTGGAATGCCATTCTTACCCTTCAAAATCATTGTCAGCTGGTTTACAGGTGGATGAGCTAGTTGAACTTCACATGGCTAACAGTAGTCTTGAGCAATTATGGTATGGGTGTAAGGTGAGATTAACTAATTTAAGGGCCTTTGTATTTCTTTTTATCGTTTTCCTATATATGTATGATAGAAGTATCCATATTTCTTCTCGTTGTCTGATTGTAGAGTGCAGTTAATTTGAAAATCATAAATCTCAGCAACTCACTACACTTGACCAAGACTCCAGATTTTACTGGAATTCCAAATCTCGAGAGTCTGATTCTTGAAGGTTGTACAAGTTTGTTTGAGGTCCATCCATCACTCGGATATCACAAGAAGCTTCAATATGTGAATCTTATGGATTGCGAAAGTATTAGGATTCTTCCAATCAACCTTGAAATGGAATCACTTAAAGTTTGCATTCTTGATGGATGCTCAAAACTTGAGAAGTTTCCAGATATAGTAGGAAACATGAACTGTTTGATGGTGCTTCGTTTGGATGGGACAGGTATTGAAGAACTGTCTTCATCAATTCATCATTTGATTGGCTTAGAAGTATTGAGCATGAAAACCTGTAAGAACCTTAAAAGCATTCCGAGTAGCATAGGTTGCTTGAAATCCCTTAAAAAACTTGATTTGTTTGGCTGCTCTGAACTTGAAAATATACCAAAGAATTTGGGGAAAGTTGAAAGTTTGGAGGAGTTTGATGTAAGTGGAACTTCAATAAGACAACCGCCAGCATCCATTTTTATTTGAAAGAATCTTAAAGTATTATCTTTTGATGGATGTAAAAGAATAGCTGACAATCTCACGGATCAAAGGTTGCCTGCTTTGTCAGGTATGTGTTGTTTAGAAGTACTGGATTTATGTGCTTGAAATCTAAGAGAAGGGGCACTTTCTGAAGATATTGGCTGCTTATCTTCATTGAAGTCTTTAGATCTGAGCCGAAATAACTTTCTTAGCCTGCCTAGGAGCATAAATCAGCTTTCTGGACTTGAAATGCTTGCCTTGGAGGATTGCACGATGCTTGAATCATTGCCTGAGGTTCCATATAGAGTTCAAACGGTAAATTTGAATGGTTGTATAAGCCTAAAAGAAATTCCAGATTCGATAAAGCTAAGCAGTTCCAAAAGATCAGAGTTCATATGTCTTAACTGTTGGGAATTGTACAATCATAATGGCCAAGACAACATGGGGTTGAAGATGCTTGAAAGATACCTCAAGGTCTTCTCTTAATCATACCTCAACCTCTTTGTATCTCTCTCCCTCTCCCTCTATCTATCTAACATTTTTGTTTTTCATGGTACAGGGTTTGTCTAATCCAAGACCTGGATTTGGTATCGCTGTTCCAGGAAATGAAATTCCAGGCTGGTTTAACCATCAAAGTATGGGATCTTCAATTAGTGTGCAAGTGCCTAGTTTGAGCATGGGGTTTGTTGCATGTGTCGCATTCAGTGCAAATGGTGAAAGTCCTTCTCTTTTTTGTCATTTTAAAGTCAATGGAAGAGAGAATTATCCTTCGCCGATATGTATTAGTTGTAACTATATCCAAGTTATGACAAATCATATTTGGCTATTCTATCTATCTTTTGATAATCTGAAAGAGCTTAAAGAATGGAAGGATGAATCCTTTAGCAATATTGAGTTGACATTTCATTCTTTCTAGCCAGGAGTAAAGGTGAAGAATTGTGGTGTCTGTTTGTTATCTTCTGTATATATTACACCACGACCATCTTCAGCCCATTTTATTGTTACAAGCAAAGAAGCAGCTTCTTCATTTAAAGATTTTTTACCTTTTTCTTCGTCGTACCATCAATGGAAGGCCAATGTTTTCCCTAGTAATGTTGTCACCTATTTAAAGTCAGATCTAGCTCTAAGATTCATTGTGCCAGCCGAGAAGGAACCAGAGAAAGTAATGGCAATTAGATCAAGACTCTTTGAGGCCATTGAAGAATCAGGGCTGTCATTTGTTATATTTTCAAGAGATTGTGCTTCCTTACCTTGGTGCTTTGAAGAGCTTGTCAAGATTGTCAGCTTCATGGATGAGATGAGATCGGACACTGTGTTTCCAGTTTCTTATGATGTCGAGCAATCAAAGATAGATGATAAAATAGAGAGTTGCACAATTGTCTTTGATAAGAATGAAGAAAATCTCAAGGAAAACGAGGAGAAGGTACAAAGATGGATGGATATTCTCAATGAAGTTGAGATTTCATCTGGATCGAAAAGGTATGTTAACAAATCTGCATTTTTTTTCTTCTTTTTTTTTTTGCATGGAAAAACACCGTGCAAGGTTCAGTGCACAATGGGGTTACAAGTTTTTTTTTCAAGGTAGATTATGAATTTCAGAAAAATTAATACTAAACTCATTGGAGTTTATGGTCTAGATTAAACCAACATGTTTTAATATGGACGATATTGTTTAATTTTTTTTTAGGTTTGTTATAAATTCAAAGGGAAAAAAATATTGTACTGGTTGAGTGTATAATCTAGGTCACGAGTTGTTTTAAAAAAGTTGAGTATAAATATAAGAAAAAACAATTACAACATGGTTGAGGTTTATTTATAAAGATTGATCTTTTTAAGGTGTTGTGCTTTTTTAATTCTAGAATTTTTTTTAAAGTTGAATATAAATTTAAGAAAAAACAATTATTGAACCTCGTTTGAATTGATGATCCGGGTCATATATTAATTTTTTATAAGGTTTAAGGAAAAAAATATTGAACACGACAGAAGCTTAGCCGCCGGCCGCCCCTTTTACATTCCGCTGGCCACCTAAAACAGAGGAGAAGGTGAAACAAAAAGAGAAGAAACAGATCTGAAACAACGAAAGATGGACTCAGATCTGAAAAAGAAAGAAGACTGGGAATAGCCGATCTGAAAACAAAACTAAAACAGACTAGTTTGTTGCGTTTTTGGGTGATTTGCAGGTAACGACGCTGCTCACAGCCGACCGGAGGGTGAAGAGGGAAGGAAGCCATTACGGATCTCCCCACGCCCTGGATTTCGCCAGTGACGGTGGCGCATAGAGGAGACGCGCCGCCAGTGCCCCACAGTTCCAGAAGTCCTCCTTTACAGTTCCTGGATTCTTTAGGGACCTTTTTGTAATTTTTAGATGTTTGAACATTCATTTAAATTTCTGTTAAATGTTTTTTTTGTAGTTTGTGTTATTCTGAAACATGTAATAGAATGAGTATAGTCATGAAAAAGAGATGTGTGTGTGTGTTTGTATTTTTATTTATGTTATTGAATTATAAAAATAAAAGAGATGACATGAAAAAGAACTAATTGTTAATTTAAATATGGTTAAATATCTCAAGGACAAATAAAATCAAGTTGTATTTTTCATGAAAATGTAAGAACAAGTTTCTACATATATTCTGGGATTTAATAACTGATTTATCAAAGCCTTAAAAATTTGATTAATATTTTAAATTTTCAAATCACATCAAACCGCAAAGCAGCTTACCTTAGGTAGGGTGCGTTAGGGGTGCTAATACCTTCCCTAGCCATAACCAGTCCCGTACCTTCGAATCTCTGATCACGACCAGTAAATCCGGGTTTCCTAGTAACCCTCAATAAATACTAGGTGGCGACTCCCAAAGAACCAATCAAGCAAAGACAACGAAAAATTGCCAAATCACCGCGCGGGTGATGTGCGACAAAGATCTTGAAGAGAGCCGTGAAGTTGCATAATATAAGAGTTGGAGGTGGATGTGAGAGCTTGCTCAAGAGTGCCCCAAGCTTAACAAGAACTTTGACAGCCAACAACAAGATGCAAAACTTCCATAGATAGGAAGGAAAGAAGAGCACTTAGAATGAGTTGGTCCTGTTGTTTCCAGGTTTGAAAAAGCGGATTTACCTGAAAATAGATACCATCATGGGAAAGAACATGTGTTGATGGATGTCATAACCCAATTCTGGGTTATTCCTAAAAAATTAACTTGTTTTTCAAAATAAAAATTAAAAAATAAAATAAAGGTTGGCAACATGGAGAAAGTAGGCTAGGAAATTAAGCTGTAATTTTTGAGGAAAATTCAAGGCCTAATGGTACCCATTTATGCCTAAAAATGGAGGAAACAATGCAAATTCAAGGTCAAATTTGATTTAATCATGGGCCAAATTGAATTTTAATTAAGTTTGAGAATTAATTTTGGTTCAATTAAAGGATTTAATTAAGTGCAAGGACTTAATTATACTTTAAATGGGTCAAATTAATTTTATTTGGGGTTTAATTAGTGAAACATTAAGTCCAATGATATAATTAAATTTTTAATAGGCCAATTTGATTTAATCATGGTCCAAATTAAATTTTAATTATGATTAAGAGTTAATTTGGGTCCAATTGAAGGATTTAATTAAGCGTAAGGACTTAATTATACTTTAAATGGGTCAAATTAATTTTATTTGGGGCTTAATTGGTGAAAAATTAAGTTTGGGAGCTTAATTTGGGCTTAATTGAGAAGATTAAAATTTTAAGAGACCAAATTTATTTTTTTCCAAGTTAATTTGTTGAGATTAGGGGTAAAATTACAAGAAAATTGAATTTTTGGGGTCAATTAGGGGTTAAATTGACAAAATTCGTATCCAGGGACCAATCTGCAAGAGGCGCCACACTTTAGGGGCTTAATTGACAAAAACTGGGGCTAAATTGAAACAATTAAATGTTTAATGGTCAATTAGGGGTTAAATTGACAAATTCCAAGACCAAGGACCATATTGTAAAAGACGCGTAACTTCGGGATTCCAATTGAAGTTCAGAAGGGGCTTAATTGCATTAAATCAAAACTTTAGGATCAATTAGGGGTTCAATTGAAAGCAATTGAAAGAAAAAGGACTAAATTCAAATTCAATAAACATCCCTAATTAAGTCCAAAACGGCGCCGTTTTACATGGAAAAAAAAACGAGGACTAGACGACGCGTCGTCTGGTCACTGTTCATTGTCTTCTTCTTTTACCCGGTTAAAGCTGGTTTGGTAGCCTACTTTTCAGGTGCATTTAATGCCCCGGTGTAGCAGAGATTACCCCGGTGTAGCAGAGATTACCCTTTTCCACCTCCTATAAATAGAGGCGGATTTGATGCCCTGAGGGAGGAGAAAACAGGGTCCAAAGTCGGCCAAAAACCAGCCTTTTCGCCCCATTTCTACAGTTTCTTTTTCTTCCTTCTCTCTTCACCGCGTCTTCTGCCGTTAAAGACCCCACATAAGCCTTTCTCCTCCACCAAAAGACGGAGTCTCAGCCTCCCCACGAATCCCAAATCCTTACTAACGATAAGGGCAGCCGCCAAAAGTTTTCTTCTTCCTATGCAAATTTTCTTCTTCCCTCTGCAGATTTTCTTCCTATGCAAATTTCTTCTTCCTGTGCAGTAGCAACACCGGCCACCATCTCTACCACAACTTCAGCTACCGTCACCACGCCAACCCCTCACCGTCTCCACTACCAGCGGTCGCCTTAACCCCTCACTAGCGGCAAAGCATACACCGCCGGTCTCTCTCTCTCCCCTACAGATATCCATCTTTCTTCCTGCTCTACCACCCACCACCAGCTCCACCGCTGCAACCACCGGCAGCACATTGTCATCCTCGGCCGGACCACCGCCACGCCAGGTTGTCCGCCCTCTCTCCCTTTCCCCTTCTTCTTCTTCTTCGCCATCTTTGTTCACGCATGAACAGTGGGCGTGAATTATAATTCACGTCCACTGTTCATGCAGTGGACTGTTTTTTTTTTTATCCAAAAATTTTCAAAACAATCATGTAAAAAAATGTGATTTTCTCACATAGTTTTTAACTAATTTTGCATAATATCGGGTTGTATATTTACATTGTAAAATATAAATCCGGTATTAAAATACCCGATTTTTCTTCGAAATATTTTTTTTAAAAAATTTCAAAACATTTTCAAAAAGAAAAAAATATTTTGTTACATGCGGTCAAATTCTAAAATTTTTCCAAGCATATTTTTCAAAAAAAAACAAAATTGCATCTTTTTCATGTTTTAAAAAAAATCCAAAAATGGATATCATAACCGGTTTATGATTATCCATTAGGATTTGGCCAACATGTCAAAAAAATAATAAAAATAAAAATTAGGGTCTAGACGTAGACTTTAATATTTGTGCGGAGTAAAATTACACGATAAAATACACCCTCAAGTGTTAAAGATACAAGGTGTAAAAATGCGATGCTAAAATTCAGACTTTAGAATGGTTAGGATATAACCCAATAAGGTAGAGATTTTCTCATGAAGAGAGATCTACCTTGAGCCTTAGAAAGACCAACAAAAAGCAATCAAACAACAATGCATCTTACCTTAGGTAACGTGCACTAGGGTGATGTGTCTTCCCCTTGCACAACTAATCCCTTACTCAGACTCTCGCAGACCATAGGTTCCTAGTGACCATAATACTAGGTGGCGACTCCTAAAAATTAATCATAATCCAAAACCCTTCCCAACACACAACACACCTCACCCAAGAGTCACGACAAAAAGCCTCTATCATCGCCAGACGACGTCGCGCTACCCCCGCGACAATGGACATGTGTTGGAGCCATCAACAAAACCAAAAACTCCTTGGCCTAGGAGATAAGACAGCATCTGCATACGCCAATATAAATAATTGGTGTTTGTTAATTTGAGGGAGATGACTTGATGATTGTGAGAAAGGGAGATAATGCTTGCAGCAGTAGAGGCAGCAGACGTGGGCAGTAAGAGGAGGCGTTCACCAGCCATGGCAGAGGAGAATCCAGGCGGTGACGCAGCAAAGGAAAACAGAGGAGGCACTGTAATAGAAGAGGGTTGCAGTGCCGAAGAAGAAGAAAGCTGGACTGCTGGTGCTGCAGAATTTGAAGATGTATGTGGCTGATGTTCCATTGAATAAGGGAGGCTGGGAGGCTGTGAGAAAAGTAGGTTTAATTTATTTTAGGGTTTTGTGGCTCTGATACCAAGTTGAGAATAATGGAATGTGTTGGGTTGTACCTTAGCCAACCTTCCTATTTATATAGAGGCAGCAGAACACTGCAGTAACTGTAGGAATTACAACATCCTATATTAATTTCCTATTTTGATAGATACATGAGTAACTGTAGGGATTACAACATCCTATATTAATTTTCTATTTTGATAGATACATGATATACATTCTATAATACTTTATAACATCGATTCCATTTATAGTTTGACAATGCGTGGGATGAGAAAAAGAATGTTTATTTTTCACGTCCTTTTTATCTAATCTATTTTTTTATGACAATTTTGCCTAAACCAAAGATACCTGCTTTACCAAATCTGAATATGGATAGAAATTTTTATTATTCATTTGGGTTTGGAGGGATTAATAATTTTAATGTTTGAAAAAAATTCCCATTATGCCAAGCTACATATACACACACACAACACTTCTGACTTCTCCTTCCTACTCTTAGCAGCATAGTAGCTCCAGCAACGTAGCAGTAGCAGCGGATCCAGCTCCACCTCGACCAGCAGCGGATCCAGCTGCTTAAGCGGCGGCAGGGACGGCTCCAGCCTCTTGTGAGGCGGCTCTAGCAGAGGCGGCGGCGGTAGATGCTGCCCCAGCCATTGATCCAACAGCGTTACCGTTGGATCCGGGAGAACAAGCACTTGTCTCTGAGCAGCTTGAGCTGCCTCCTGAGCAGCAGCTGTCTGAGCACCAGGTTGACCAGCTGCTTGAGCAGCAGCCTGGGATTTGGTTAGGAATCTAACTTGGGTTAGCTTGAAGATCTTTGTCGCACCCCAAAAACAAAATCAGCGCGCGCCATCGGTTGGCGATTTAAGTCTCGTTGTAGTGTTTGCTCGTTTGCTTGAATTGGTTCGTTGGAGTCGCCACCTAGTAATTCATTGAGGGCTACTACGAAACCGGATGTACTGGTCTTGTCAAAGATCGCGGGTAAGGGACTGGTTGTGGTTAGGGAAGGTATTAACACCCCTAACGCACCCTACCTGATGTAAGATGCTTCGCGAATTTGATGTGTTAAAGAAGTTTTAATAATTGTCTTTTCATCGGAAATTAGAAATATCACTTACGTATAAGTTAATAATTCTTAACCGTGATCCGATCAAAATATTAAATTCTTCTTTAATATATTTGCAATTTTATCATTAAAAAATATATACAAATAAATAAAACAAAAAACACACACACACTTTCACTATTTTATTTTTGTTTTTTTCTTTTACATCCACGTTTACACAAATTCAAAACAACTACAAAAATTACATTAATTAATTTGAAATTTACAAAAAATAGACCTAAAACTCTAAAAAAAACAATTCTGGGAAGCATTCTGGGTCTGCTGAACGTTGGGGGCGCGTCTCCCCACGCGCCGCCGCCACTGGCGGCGCGTGGGTTCACGCGCCGCCGCCTAAATCACACAAACAGCATGGGAGATCAGAAGCGGCTTCCTCTCTTCTTCCTCGCCGGTGGTCACTGCCACCTTCGCCTGCAACAAGAAACACAAAAAAGGGGCCACAAACAATTGATTTTACTCCATTTTTGTCCATATCTATTCTAATTTTTCGTTTTTTAGATCTATTATTTTTGGTTATCTTTCTCCTTCCTGGCGTCCGTTCGTTCCTTCTTCAATCGGTGGCCGGTCTGGCGTTTGGGTGGCGACGACGCTGGGCAAGAGGAGCTGCTGCGAGGCCGGTCTATGCAAAGGAAAGCTGGTGGAAGACGGCGGAGGCAACGGCTTGCTTCTGTGGAGGAGACGCCGCTGTAAAGCTGGTGGGTCTGCGGGTCGTCGCTGCTGGCGGACGGTGTGGACGGCGCTGTTCGGCCGAAGAAGGAGGCGCTGCTGCTGAGGCGAAGTGAGGAGAGAGCTGGGAAAGGAGCACTGTCAAGGAAGGAGAGGAGGAGCTGGGATGGCTGCGTGGTCTGAAAAAATCAGAACCAAGGGGACGAAAATAAAAAAATCCGGTGGGGGGGGGCCTGTGAAATGGCTGAGAAGAAGGGAAAAATCTGGTGATCAGCGGCTGTGAAGAAAAAATCAAAACCGGGAGAGGGTTGCTCTGATTTCTCTTTTGGCAGAGGAGAAGTAGTCGGCGGCGTGAACAAAAAAGTTCCAGCGGGGAGGGGCTGCTGTTTGGAAAAATGGGGAGCCAAGTCTTGGCCGGCGGCTGGAGAAAAGAAATCAAAACCAGCCGGGGAGGGGGAACGGCTCTTTCTTTTTAGGAAAGGGGCGGCTGTGTATGAGAGGGTTTAGGTTAGGGTTTTTTTTTTTTTTTTTTTCAGATGTTGTCAAAATTGCCCCCCCTCCATTTGCAAGTGTTGGAAACCAGTATTTATAGGCAAAAATGTTGCCAAGTTCTCAAACTTGGTCCCTCAACTTCTTTCTTTTTTGTACATTTTGACTTTTTCTTATTTTTTTATATATTGTTTTTAAAACGACCAATATCAACGTCGACTCGATGAGAAAAATCAACGATTTTAAAAATGACGCGTGAAAAGTCGAACGCGTTCGAAAGACCCTTAAAAATTTAAATTCTCTTTTTTATTTATTTTTTTTAGACGACGTTGAAAATGCTAAAATGATGAAAATATATTAAAAAACATATTTTTTTGGAGTTTCTTTATTTTTCTCTATTTTTTTGGATTTTTTTGAAAATATATCAAAAACATGGGTCAAAAAATAGGTAGCAACGGATGCCCCCTCTTTACAATGCTTACGAAGCAAAAATCCTCGATGTTTTGCATAGTAAGCTTTGGAAAGAAAACAAAAGAAAAATGATTTCATTATCTTGGGCGACTTGCCCACACACTCACACTAGTCTATTTTCACGGGCGACCTGCCCACACATACTCAAAATGGTCTATTTTCAGGGGCGACCGACCCACACACTCACTCTGGTCTATTTTCAGGGGCGATCGGCCCACACACTCATACTGGTCTATTTTCAGGGGCGACCGGCCCACACACTCACACTAGTCTATTTTCAGGGGCGACCTGCCCTTTTTATTGGGTTTACCTGAGATCCCATCTAGCGATCTAACAAGAACAAAAACCGGTGTGTAACTCGGTTAACCTGAAATCCCATCTAGTGATTCCCTTTAACCAGAGTCGTCTGTGTGGTTAGACTGAACTGAGATCCCTTCGTCGATCCCCTTCAACCAGAACCAAAATCCTTTCCAATTAGGTTAAACTAAGATCCCTTCGCCGATCCCCTTTAACCATAACCAAGGTCTGTGTGGTTAGACTGAACTGAGATCCCTTCGCCGATCCCCTTCAACCAGAACCAAAATCCTTTCCAATTAGGTTAAACTGCTCGATATTTTCTTAGAAAATGAATCATGGAGCCAACCCTATCATATGTTTCTTTATTGCCCCCTAGCTTGATCATGCCCCCAAGTATTCAAATCAAGTTTGGGGATAAGGCTATGTGAAGGAAGGTTTGACAAGGAATTGTTTTCATGCAAAAAATTTTGGAATTCCAAAGTTATTCCAGACACAGAAATTATTTTAACATCGATTCAAAGCAAACTCATTCTGAACAAATTCAAGTGTTTCCTATGGAGAGGTTATCAGAAGTGATGAAAACTTCTTTTTTTTTTTTTTGGCTTTTGGTAGAAAAAAAATATGGAATGACATCCGGTTTGTCAGAAAAGGTTTAAATTTCAATTTGAGGGTTATTGAGAACCGAGATTCAAAGCATATATTTTATTTGCATGAATAATGATTTGGTTCACATGAGAAAGCATTGCCTACCGATCCAGATTGCTTGCCTTTGATCAGAAAGGGCTTGATTAGGCACGTAATGTAGGCTTGGGCTCTTGGTTAAGAAGAAAATGATATTTGTAGGCTCAAAAGGTGTTTAAGGGATTTGAAAACTAAGGATCACTTGTGCTTGTTTCTTGACCTTTTGTCATTTGACTGTCTTTCGAAAATTGTCTATCGTGCCCCCTTGTGTTGGGCTTGGGCTTGTTCTCTTTGTTTTTGTTTTCTTCATATGGTTTTGAGCATCATAATATTGTTTTGTTTTTTTGTTTTTTTTTTATGCTCAAAACTCTTGATCCTTTGGATTTTTCTTCATGTCCCTCTAGATTTATTCGGGCACTTTTGATGATTGAGAATTTTCTTTTATGCCCCCTAATATTGCTTGGGCACTTTCGATCATTAAGGTTTTCTCTATGTCATCGCACTTGCCCCCAGTGTGGGGTGTGATCCTAGCCAAGGTTATTTATCTTAAGAAAAGCATAAGGCTCAAAAGGGGACTGCAAATGATATATTTTAGCCTCATGAAAAGATTATCAAAGATGGCCTTTCTTCATTTCAAACTCATGCATTTAGGATCGGTAAGCCTTACTTTCATGCGAGTATGTAATGTGATTTCTCCTTATTCATTCAAATAAAACTCAGCTTTTGAAGTCACTTCATGGGTTCTTGCTGTTTTTTTTTTTGGGTTTTTCTAGATGTATGGTTACCTTTCTAAGGAATCACCTGAATTTCCAGAACTCATTTGTTTTGGACAAACATCAACATGATTTCAGTTTCTGTACTAAACTTTGAATTCCCAAAAATCCTTGTGAACATGTGCGATTATGCATAGTTTTGAAAGAAAGGAAAACACACCCAAAGATTCTTGGTGTGATGGTTTCATGCTTAAAGGTTATGCTCAATATGTTCTTTGTATGAAACAACAACAAAAATGAAGGTATATTATGAACACAGGAAAACACATGATCTTATTAACAAGAAAAGACTCATTTGACAGGGAAAGTTTTTTTTTATTTTTTTTTTATGAAATTTAGAGCCAAATTACCAACAAAATCGGAACAGGTTGAAACAAACTTTTCTAGGCATGATCAAACTGAGGTAGGTTTTTTTTTTTTTTCAGCACAAGAATGGGCTCCATTATGCACCAGTGGTGCAATTCCCTTCGGTCAGCCTTCCCACAAAAGCTTTTTGCACAAAATACATGATTGCACCGAGGCTCTTGACAAATTTTGCCCCCATTTT
Organism: Populus tomentosa; assembly: GCA_018804465.1. Classification (NCBI taxonomy): domain Eukaryota; kingdom Viridiplantae; phylum Streptophyta; class Magnoliopsida; order Malpighiales; family Salicaceae; genus Populus; species Populus tomentosa. The sequence goes on from CM032001.1 coordinate 10,514,727, forward strand.
CTTCGGGCTGAGTCATTGTTGGGTTTTGAACAAAGATGCTAGGTCGGTTGGAAGGAACTTTCCTAGAGTTATTTTTCAGTATCTACTCGAGTAAGCTAGAAGCAAGTCACACATGTCTTCAAAAATTACGACGAGCATACTCTTCATCTTCCGTGTTTTTCTTCATTCAAAGTCGGGTGTTATAGACTCGTAGGGGACCTACTTTTCATTCTGGTGCATGCATGACAAATGTATGAACATGTAATCTATATGATGAACTCACCCTTCGAGAGGTGGCAATATGGTCGTAACTCTTGTATGATGGACAAGAATCGTGATTTTTGCCCAAACTCTACAATGAAAATTTTCGGAGCAACGACCAATGTGTCACCCATAAGTCTTGAGTTCAAGATGCTTCAAGAAGAGTTTGCCCTTATGCAAAAAACGATAGCACATACAACCTAAGGACAGGTTCTATTCATTATGTGAACATGGGTAGCTTTTCTATCTAGTCTCAAAAGGGTCTCATATCTGCCCAGTGACGTTCTTCGTAAAGACAGTATGGGGGCGTTGCAAGGAATGGTTAAGGCACGTATACCCACCATTACCAAGCAGGCACTCAAATATGAGTTGGGTGTTTCACGCATCTAAACCCTAACCAATAGTCTTATGGCAGATCGCTAGTTCCCCACCTAACCTAGAAGCTTGTGTGTGCTTTCAAAAATAAATACAGGTGATGCATGAATCAATTCTATAAAATGCATGGGAAAAAATATTAACAAAAAGATAAAAATGCAAAAAAACTTAAACACATCAAATACATAAAGCTTAGTCCAATAATGTCAGAAACAGTACCTTCCCCAGTGGAGTCGCCATTCTGTCGCACCCAAAAAAAAAATCAGCGCGCGGCATCGGCTGGCGATTTAAGTCTCGTTGTAGTGTTTGCTCATTTGCTTGAATTGGTTCGTTGGAGTCGCCACCTAGTAATTTATTGAGGGCTACTAGGAAACCGAATGTACTGGTCTTGTCAGAGATCGCGGGTAAGGGACTGGTTGTGGTTAGGGAAGGTATTAGCACCCCTAACGCACCCTACCTGATGTAAGCTGCTTCGCGAATTTGATGTGTTAAAGAAGTTTTAATAATTGTCTTTTCATTGGAAATTAGAAATATCACTTACGTATAAGTTAATAATTCTTAACCGTGATCCGATCAAAATATTAAATTCTTCTTTAATATATTTGCAATTTTATCATTAAAAAATATATACAAATAAATAAAACAAAAAACACACACATACACTTTCACTATTTTATTTTTGTTTTTTTCTTTTACATCCACGTTTACACAAATTCAAAACAACTACAAAAATTACATTAATTAATTTGAAATTTACAAAAAATAGACCTAAAACTCTAAAAAAAACAATTTTGGGAAGCATTCTGGGTCTGCTGAACGTTGGGGGCGCGTCTCCCCACGCGCCGCCGCCACTGGCGGCGCGTGGGTTCACGCGCCGCCGCCTAAATCACACAAACAGCATGGGAGATCAGAAGCGGCTTCCTCTCTTCTTCCTCGCCGGTGGTCATTGCCACCTCCGCCTGCAACAAGAAACACAAAAAAGGGGCCACAAACAATTGATTTTACTCCATTTTTGTCCATATCTATTCTGATTTTTCGTTTTTTAGATCTATTATTTTTGGTTATCTTTCTCCTTCCTAGTGTCCGTTCGTTCCTTCTTCAATCGGTGGCCAGTCTGGCGTTTGGGTGGCGACGACGCTGGGCAAGAGGAGCTGCTGCGAGGCCGGTCTATGCAAAGGAAAGCTGGTGGGTCTGCGGGTCGTCGCTGCTGGCGGACGGCGCTGGTCGGCCGAAGAAGGAGGCACTGCTGCTGAGGCGAAGTGAGGAGAGAGCTGGGAAAGGAGCACTGTCAAGGAAGGAGAGGAGGAGCTGGGATGGCTGCGTGGTCTGAAAAAATCAGAACCAAGGGGACGAAAAAAAAAATCCGGTGGGGGGGGGCCTTGTGAAATGGCTGAGAAGAGGGGCTGCTGTTTGGAAAAATGGGGAGCCAAGTCTTGGCCGGCGGCTGGAGAAAAGAAATCAAAACCAGCCGGGGAGGGGGAACGGCTCTTTCTTTTTAGGAAAGGGGCAGCTGTGTATGAGAGGGTTTAGGTTAGGGTTTTTTGTTTTTTTTTTTTTCAGATGTTGTCAAAATTGCCCCCTCTCCATTTGCAAGTGTTGGAAACCAGTATTTATAGGCAAAAATGTTGCCAAGTTCTCAAATTTGGTCCCTCAACTTCTTTCTTTTTTGTACATTTTGACTTTTTCTTATTTGTTTTGTATTTTTTTTGAAAACGAGCAATATCAACGTCGACTCGATGAGAAAAATCAACGATTTTAAAAATGACGCGTGAAAAGTCGAACGCGTTCGAAAGACCCTTAAAAATTTAAATTCTCTTTTTTTTTTTTTAGACGATGTTGAAAATGCTAAAATGACGAAAATATATTAAAAAACATATTTTTTTGGATTTTCTTTGTTTTTCTCTATTTTTGGATGTTTTTGAAAATATATCAAAAACATGGGTCAAAAAATGGGTAGCAACAATCTTCATCAGTTTTCCATGCATGGATCTAATTTCTTATTAGCTCTTGATTTTTTTTCCTTGTTAATTACCATCAAAGTACAGTGAGCAGTGATTGCAAGACATCCTGTAATCTTCCTTCTTGTTTGCATGTTCATCAAAGTAGCCCACACGAGGGAAAAAACATAGCAAAGATTTTCAGGGAAACAAAATGTGGAGTGGTGTGAGCAATTATCAGTCCAGTTGTGTACGAATTGCATTGAAGCTTAGAATGCTAGATATCCAGCAAAATTATTTTTTTTTTTATAGAAATTGAACGATATAAAAACTGGGGGTGGGGGGGGGGGGAATGAATATAAGAGCTCAATAATATGATAAAGGAAAAAATAACTGCAGGCATAAATGTCATTAATAGAAGGCATGGTGAAAATTTAATTCCTTGGACCTTTTCATTAGAAAAAGCACCTTTTTCTAAAACAACAAAGCATAATGAGTAGGTGGTCTAAAATTTCAAAATTTAAATTGCAAGTTTTTCATATATATTTTTTCAAGCAGCACCATGTCATAAGGGATCGACAATAGACAAAGAATCTTCCTTCCTTAAAGACCTAAGGTTTAAAACATAACTGTGCAAAAACTTTGTGATTTAGCATTGAAAATCTCTTCAATTAGCATATCGAAAAAGTTGTGTGTGATTGGGTTAAAAACAAGAGGTTTTATGTGAGGAAGCTAGCACAAAAAAGGTGGCTAATAACATGCTCTAATTGTAAAACGAAGAGCAAAGTGTAATTTTTAAACAAAGTAAGGTTGGAAAGACAGTGAAAAAAGCTAAAAGATGTGCGCATAACATTTGTTGTTGCTAAACAAAACTACAAGCGCATGCTTTAAGTGAAGAGTGCTGCGTTGCAAGCTCTTGATCATCCTCAGCACAGCCTGGTACTTTTTGATGTCAGAAAAAGAACTTGCATCAAGCACAAAATGACACAAAGCCTTGAGCAAAACCCAGAGTGCAAACATGGAAACCAATGCTTCTTACGTGAACAATGTGCAGATAAGCACTGCCATGAGATAATGCAAGCATATATGTTAATTCTATAATTACAATTGTGAGTGCCTGCAAGTTATGGAAATTCCACAGCTCTGGCATGTACTCAGCTCAATCAGGTCACCTCTTCTTTGATAGTCCATCGGCCACTAAAAATAATCACTCCCCTACTCTGCTATGGAATGGTTATGCCCCCCCAAAAGTGGATGTGTTCATTTGGCTTCTTCTTCACGGAGGTTTGAGTACAAGAAGTTTTTTAGCTGAGAGGAGAATCATTAATTATGAGGAATCTCACTGCCCATTCTACTGCAAGGAAACTGAGACAATTAATCATCTTTTCCATTGGTGTCCTATAACATGGTCTCTTTGGGGTCGTTTCTTGAAATGGTTCGGGTGCTCAGGTTGTCTGCACAAAGACCCAAATCAAAATCTACAGGAATGGTCCGGATTGATTAATGGAAATTTTCAGCGACGTGCTATTACCCTCCTCTGTAAAGGTCTGTATTGGTCAATTTGGATAGCGCGCAACCGCCTAATCTTCGAATCCAAGGCTCCTGATTGGGATATGATTTTTGATCTCACTTTTCATCGTTTGGCTTTCTGGTTGAAGTCCTCAGTTACAAATTTCAGCTATACAGGCTCAGATCTTTTTAGAAATCCTGAATGTATTATGAACTGGACTAACTAATTAAGTCCCTCTTCACTTTGGTCTTTTCTTTCTTTATATTCCCATTGTATTCTATCTTTCGTTCAGCCCCACTTACTTGATGGGGCTGCTTAATTAATATATAATTATCTCGTTTACTATATATATATAAAAAAAAAACAATTGTGAGTGCCTAAGACATCTTGACTGCGAATCTTCACTCTTTGTGCTCACTGGTGCAAACTTTGCTATGCTAACCATTTGTTAATCCTATAACTATGATTGCTGATCAGACCATAGCCAGCATTTATTGTCCAAGTAGAATCTCCAATTTCTTCTATTTGATGGGGCATCAGGAAAATCAGCAACATTGTTCTCTTTCTTTAAAAGAAAAAACCCCAAAAAGATGACATGTGTTTTATTTTCTAAGTTTACAATATGAGGGTCGCATGGAAGCACCCTGCTCTCTATTTATCAAAAAATCTTCTCAACCCAATAGCTTAAGCTATTAGGTGAGGTCCTATGATATAATTTATATTATTATCTAATACACCTCTTCAAGTGAAAGCCCTTTGAACTTGAAACTTGCACATGCCTACTTTACCATGTGCTTTATTTTTATCAAATAAATAGAGATGGTGAGATTTGAACTCGTAACTCGTGACCGCTTGGTCATCAAGGCTCAAATACCATGTTAAAAAGCATTCTCAACCCAATAACTTAAACTATTAGCTAAGGTCCCAGAATATGATTTATATTATTCTCTAACATTATTTATTATTTATAAAATAAAATTTACACTAAATAACAGCCTCCATGAGATTTGACACCACAAACTATCACAGAGTAAGCTTTGGCCTCTTACATGTCCTCGCCATATTTGGCTTCTCAAAGAAAGCGTTTAGAACCCTCCTAAGCGTTTAGGACCAAGTGTGCACACAAAACACACTTGGTCCTTCCACCCATTGTCACCATCTCTTCCCTCAAGTCCAACTCAATCAGTTCATCTATACCAGCTGGAGTTGTAGCAGATAACTTCAACAGCAGATCAACATCTTCTTATCTACAGCAGATCAACTTCAGCTTATCTTCTCAACACTTCCCTCACGGCCCTTGCAACATTATCAGACAATAGTTTCCTTTTATCATAATAGCTGAATATTACTTTCACAACGTCATTTACCCACCAGGAAATACACATTCCAATCTACAACCTATTAATGGTAATTGTACTAACCAGATCAAGACCAGCAGCATGGAAACAAATCAATCACATGGTAACAAGTCAGAAACAGAAAGAGACGTTGGCTGATTATGGCAACAAATCAACTGCAGCAACAAGGAATATCCCATGGTAACAAGACAGAAACAGAAAGAGAGGGTGGCTGATTATGGAAACAAATCAGCTGAGAATTAGGCTAGTTAATGTATCAAAATTAAGCAATTTACTATGTTATAAGAACCAGCAGCTCCTGTAGAATATTATGTTATATGTTCACGTTTGACATATAAGAAAACAGAGAAATCTTTCCTCCTCTGAAACCACCTTGTTCTCTGAAATTTCCTCTCTACCACCATACATTTCTTTCAATTATGACACTGTATTTGTCAGCTTTTTCACGCTCTAGATTGTCAACAACGATGTTCTAAAGAATAATGTGCACATGCCTCGCAATCCTGAGCAACATGGGTTCTTTACATGGGCACATTCAATTTAACTTTATTGCATTTCTTGCCTTCACAAACCTAACAATCTGATCTATCAATACTAACTACAAACGTAATCAAATTGTATCCTATTTGATGTTATTTTCGAAGCAACTATCAGTCCGCTAAACAATCTTTGCTTGATCTTGCACAACCAACAGACATACATGAAGAAAAGAAGTATTCTTTTTCCATTCCAATAGCAAAAAAAAAAAAAGGCAATCACATTTCCATGTTCTTCAAAGCTATTTGTTATGCAACTTCCTCACCAACTGTTAACACTCATTAATCTCTAACAGCAGTAGACATATATGAAGAAGAAATCAACAATCATCCCACTTTAACATCCCAAAAAAGGTACTGGGTTAGAAATCACCACCCACCTTCACTAACTTACCTTACCTTTTGATGGCCAACAATACAACGCGAAGAAAATAAGTTTTCTTTTTCCATTTTCTAAGCTAAAAAAAAAAGTAAATGTAGAAGTACGGTGTGTGGTATCTGGGTTTATCATATGTCGGGCTCTATCTAAAGCTGGTTTTTGCTTAGTGAGACCAGGTGTATTTATACATTAACTTCAAATTTTTTTATGAAGAAGAAAATCATCTCATAAGCTAACCAAGATGGCTCGTTAAAGCGAGCTTGGGTTTTGTGCCTAGCTTGATGAAGCAGCTTGGAAGAGATCGAAGTTGGTGTGTGTCAAAGAACCATCTCAACCCAATAGCTTAAGCTGTTAGGTGAGGTCCTAGGATATGATTTATATTATTCTCTAACACCCCCCCTCAAGTGAAAGCCCTTTGGGCTTGAAACTTGCACATGCCCACATTACCTTGTGCTTAATTTTTATCAAATAAATGGGGATGGTGAGATTCGAACTCGTGACCGCTTGGTCATCAAGGCTCTGATACCATGTCAAAGAACCATCTCAACCCAATAGCTTAAGCTGTTAGGTGAGGTCCTAGGATATGATTTATATTATTCTCTAACAGTGTGCCAGTGTAACAGGGTATTTACACACTAGCTTAAAAATACTATTTGAAAAAAAAAAAATCCTTAGTTAATAATAAATCTCACAATTATTAATGATTGGTTATATATACTTTAATTACTATGTATCGATATTGTTGCCTACCCGTGCAGTTTCTTCCCTCAGCAGGGCCTGGATCCAGCAGACCAGCAAAGACAGAAGTTTGTTCTTTAGTCTTGCCATCAGCAATGTGAGCAACAGCTTCGTCAGTCAGCCGGCACTGAAAACATGGGATGTGTTTTTTAAATGGAAAGAGTGAAATCGAATTGATTTTTAGAATCAAAATTTAATTACGGATCTCATTGAGATTTAAACCTAATTTGAATCTAATGAGCCAAAACCACGCTGTTTGATTTAAATCAAATGGCATGTTTTGCATAAAATGACATAAAGAAAAGAAGGAAAAGACGTTGTTTTACTGTGCACCGTGTTCTTTCTGTGTGCCAGATTTTGCAGATAAGAGATGGTTTTGGCTTACGACTGTTCTCATACCCTTTTTTCCTTCAAGACATTCTACTATGTTCCTTGAGGAAACTGGAGAAGTCCTCATGCGCTCCGTGTTGTTGATAGAATATGGAGTAATGGAGGCTGTCTTGCTGATTTTTAATGTTTTATTTGCTTATTTTTACTTGCGGTTTGATTTGTAGACAGAGGATAATATTAGACGACACACCACAGTCATCCCACTCAGCCAGCACCAAGCATGTCATGCAGGACGTTGTAGCCACCACCACGCAGGACATGCAGGACGTTACAACAATTGCACACCAGCCGCCTGCTACTCTGGCAGCTGTAACAAGAATTGTAAATACAGTAGATTCTTCCATTCTGTTATAAACGTACAGAACGATTTAGTGTGTTAGGAAGTTGTTATATTAAGTATTATATAAATATAGCAGTGCACAATGTAAATAAGTAAGACAGTGAATTATTTTGATATACACAGTGAAGTTTTTCGTCCTTCATGTAAATTCTCTTATTCTTCATCTTTTCACATCTTCTTCAGCTTATTTCATGGTATCAGAGCTTTAGAGAATAGTATCCATGGAGGATTTCTCAGAACACCAATGTTCGCCAAATATACATATTAACCCAAACACTACCCATACAGCAAACACTTAGCAATATTTGAATCTTAACAATCACAGCAACCCCTTTCGACTAGACACCGGAGACAACCCAGCCATAATTCTAGTAACAGAGTTACTTAATGGCGACAACTATGCAACTTGGTCTCGTGCCATGCAAAGAGCTCTTCGGGCCAAGAATAAACTGGCATTTATCACAGGAACCATCAACCAACCAACTGACCAAACAAACCCTCTTTTTGATTTATTTGAATGATGTAATGACATGGTGGTTTCATGGCTTCAAAATTCTATCAGCACCTCTATCAGATCTAGCATAGCATTTGTTGATAGTGCTCGAGATATCTGGCTTGATCTTCAAGATCGTTTTTCACATCAAAATGGCCCACGCATCTATCAGTTGAAGAAATCCTTAGCCAATCTATCACAGGACAATGATACTGTCAATATTTACTATGGTAAGCTAAAAACCATTTGGGATGAAACATTGATCTATGATCCTATTCCATCTTGCAGCTGTGGTGCCATGAAGATTATCTCTGATCGTTATCAGCGAGATTATGTCTTTCAATTTTTAATGGGATTGAATGACTCTTACTCTGCCATACAGGACCAAATCATGTTGCTTGATCCCATTCCTACCATCGCTCGTGTCTTCTCAGTCATTCAGCAACAGGAACGTCAGCATCAACTTGCTTCTCCTTCCACACAACATGATGCTATGGCTTTTGCACTCAGAAGGCAATCTTCATTTCCTGCCAAATATCCGTTGAACTCTAAATTCAAAAAGGAACACACCTACTGTACTCACTGCAAGATTACTGGGCACATGCTGGATACTTGTTTCAAGGCTGGCAATGCTGCAGCTCCCATTTGTTCTCATTGCAATCTCACTGGTCACACTGTTGTAACCCATTTCTGGGTCCCCACATAAAAAATAATAAAATACAAAAACAATTCAAAAAAATATATTATCAAAAAATAGAACAGTGAAAAAATGCCAAAGCGCCCTAAAAATGCTCAAAAAAATTGTTTAAGGATTTTCAAAAATATAAAAATTATTTTTTGACAGTATATCATTGACTGATGAGAGCCCCGATGATAAAGAAAATTCAATTTGTGAAAGAAAAATGCAAAATCAGAAGTTTATGGACTCAATTAAAACTATTAAAGGTTTAATTGCATTTATGAAGATTTTAATTGCAAGAAAAGTTGATTTTTGCACACCACAGTCATCCCACTCAGCCAGCACCAAGCATGTCATGCAGGACGTTGTAGCCACTACCACGCAGGACATGCAGGACATTACAACAATTGCACACCAGCCGCCTGCCACTCTGGCAACTGTAACAAGAATTGTAAATACAGCAGATTCTTCCATTCTGTTATAAACATACAGAACGATTTAGTGTGTTAGGAAGTTGTTATATTAAGTATTATATAAATACAGCAGTGCACAATGTAAATAAGTAAGACAATGAATTATTTTGATATACACAGTGAAGTTTTTCGTCCTTCATGTAAATTCTCTTATTCTTCATCTTTTCACATGAGTAATGGAGGCTGTCTTGCTGATTTTTATTGTTTTATTTGCTTATTTTTACTTGCGGTTTGATTTGTAGACAGAGGATAATGAGTAACCATATAAAAATATTGAAAGATAAGGGAAAACATAAAGTTTCTTAAATTTACTTTTAGACAACCTTCATCTGAGGTGATGAACTAGGAAGAAAGATGAAAGTTAACATGTACAATTATGAGATAAAAATCAGCTATGGAGCTAGTAGTGCCTGGAAAATTAGATTTTGAAGTTACGTTCCGTAAAGTTTTGTCGAATGTTGAATGGGGTTTTTCTGGATTTCTTTTTAATATATCTGTAGTTTTTACTTTCAGTCGAAGTTCTTCTGTTGTTCATGGTTCCAGGGAGGACACTAAATGTAGGTACGAAAAACAATGTAGTGTAAGATCCTTTAGATACCAAGTTCGTACAATGTTTTCATTAAGTGTTAAACTTTTCATATCACGGGCCTTATTAGGCTGAATATTCTATCACGCCTTTCTTTTTTGAGCTACAATTTCTTCAAAGCATGGGCATGGTGGACTCATAAGAGCCACATTCAACTTTCCTTTGTCAGAGCTCTTCTCATGTTTCGACGTCATTGTTTCACTATGGATTTATACTTTTGCATTTCCCTGTTTATTTTTAAATTCAATAAAAAAGACAGAAAATATATCACAATATTATTTATGTTTTGAATTCTATAATTTTCTTTTTATCTTTTTAGTCAAATATATTTTTATCTTTTTTATATTCAAAATACTAAACAAACACAACATACATGTAAATATAAATACACAATATCCATACCCTAACAAAAATATTAATTTAGTAATAGGTTTTTTTTATAAGCCTAACAAATTGTCGCTTTGGTAGGCATGCTTTGAAATAGAATATGAATTTCGGAAGGTATTCTTTTTATTAATTAATAAACTTCTATAGTTTTCTCTTAGATGCGCCACCAATTTTTATTATTTATATTTACAACTATATAAACACATAAACATTAATATATATAATCAATATCAATATTTACATCAAAATTGAACTTGCTTCGTTTATAAATAGCAATGTACCAGCCCAAACTTATTTAGTCTGGTGTTAGCTAGAAGTAGGAGAGGTGGATCTAGCACTAGCTAGACTCAAGAAATAATTAGGTTTCGCCATGGACAAACCCAAATCTTGCTAGGTCTAGTGCTAGTCAATTCTAAACATGATTGAGCTTCATAGTGTCTCAGGCCAACGCGTGTTGGGTCTATCACTGGCCAGACCCAAAAGATAATTGAGTCTAACTACATAAACACTCCCTAGTCAAAGGTTTGAGATGGAAAAATTGCAAAGGTTTGAGATGGAATAATTGCAATGGGAGAGGAATTAGTGTTTGTGATCGGAACATCAAAGTTGGTTGTTTGTGATAGGAACATTGAAGTTTGAGATTCTAAACTCGATACATGGATTTCTCTTTGTTCTTCGGTTTGGTTGAGAGGATGGCGGCTAAGTTTTTTTTTTTATTGAATGTAAAATTTATAATATTTAAAATAAGAGCTTTAGAGTTATTAATTAGTTTTAAAATAATAATAATTTTGCAAATAATTAGATATTTTTGTAGGATTTTTTTACTTGTGTTAGTGAGGATATAAAGTGTTATCATAAACTATAATTTTTTTAAAAAATAGAAAATAAAATGAATTAAATTATAAAGTTTAATTTATAATAAATTCAAAATTAAAGAATAAAACTGAAATTTAGAGCCGTCAAAAACTGTTTCCACCACCGACACAACGCAAAACCTCTGAATTTACCCATGTTTATGTCAATTCATTGATGCACTTTTGTACAAAAATTTCTTTTGCTTTTTTATGCTGTCCCACTAAGCAGACCTTTTTAGTTTTTTTGTGTGAAAAAAATTAAATAAACTAGATAAAAAAAAAATCCTTGTATCCGGTTCAATTTCAATTTTAAAATTCTAAAATCGATTGAACCAGATCAAGTCATAGACTAGTTATTTTTATTATATTCCCATTATTATTTATTATTCTATTGATTTTTCTACATTGAAGCTTTTGAAAAGAAAAATTAACATTGATCATTCATTCACTTTTGAAAAACTTTATTTTGCTTTTTTATGTTGTTCCACTAAGATGACCCTTTTTTTTTCTTTTGTGAATTGAAATTATATTACATGTTTGTAATTGTTTCATCTCATTTTTATTTTTTTTTGTTTTTGAAAAGTAGACTTCCTGTAATTAGATTATCCTTAATATCAAATTATCCCTTTGCTTTTTGTAGGTCTTATCAATTAAGCTGTTCGGTTTCTTGATTTTAAATGAATTGTATTATAGAATAGGATTCTAATATAGGATGTTGTAATCATTACAGTTACTCATGTATCTATCAGAATAGGATTCTAATATAGAATGTTGTAATCATTACAGTTACTGCAGTGTTCTACTGCCTCTATATAAATAGGAAGGTTGGCTAAGGCACAACCAAACACATTCCATTATTCTCAACTTGATATCAGAGCCACAAAACCCTAAAATAAATTAAACCTACTTTTCTCACAGCCTCCTAGCCTCCCTTCTTCAATGGAACAGCCGCCACATACATCCTCAAATTCTACAGCACCAGCAGTCCAGCTTTCTTCTTCTCCGACAGTGCAGCCCTCTTCTCTTGCAGCGCCTCCTCTGCTTTCCTCTGCTGCGTCACCACCTAGATTCTCCTCTGCCATGGCTGGTGAACGCCTCCTCTTGCAACCCACATTTGTTGCCTCTACTGCCGCAAGCATTATCTCTCTTTCTCACACTCATCAAGTCATCTCCCTCAAATTAACAAACACCAATTATTTATATTGGCGTATGCAAATGCTGCCTTATCTCCTAGGCCAAGGAGTTTTTGGTTTTGTTGATGGTTCCAACACATGTCCATCAACACATGTTCTTGCCCATGATGGTATCTCTCTTCAGGTAAATCTGTTTTTTCAAACCTGGAAACAACAGGACCAACTCATTCTAAGTGCTCTTCTTTCCTCCCTATCTATGGAAGTTTTGCATCTTGTTGTTGGCTGTCAAAGTTCTTGTTCAGCTTGGGGCACTCTTGAGCGAGCTCTCGCTTCCACCTCCAACTCTCGTATTATGCAACTTCACGGCTCTCTTCAGGATCTTCGATAGGGTGATGAATCAGTAACTCAATTTATGCAAAAAGTGAAGGCCTTATTTGATGAATTGGCCGCTGCTGGTCGGCCACTTTCGCTTGAAGATTTCAATTTATATGTGTTTCATGGTCTTCGGGGAGAGTTTAAAGACTTAGTTACCAGTCTTATTACCAAGGCTGAACCTTTATCATATGCAGATCTTCACAGCCATCTCCTCACACATGAATTTCTTCACAAATCTTCTGCTGCCATACATGCTCCTCTGCTGCCCACACCGAGCATTCCATCTTCTGCTCTTGTTGTGCAGCGCCAGACTTTTGGCAATTCTGGCCGCAGCAGGGGCCGCTTCAACTGTGGCTGGCGTCCCAACTAGTCCAACAACAGAGGCAACCGATTTGTTGGATCCAGACCTGATCACCACAGCTTCCAAAACTCCTCCTTCGGTGACACTAGGCAGGGCTCTTGGCAGCTCAATAAGGGGTAGAATCCACGCTGCCAACTGTGTCAGAAATTTAGCCATACAGCTCCCCATTGCCCTCAACGCGAGGTTATGGCCAACAACCTACTGCTAACCTGGTGCAGCACAATCTCTCCTCAACCGGTTCTATTGATTGGTTTCCAAATACCGGTGCCAATCAACACGTCACACTTGATCTTGCCACCTTGACCGCTTCAGAACCGTATCTTGGTAATGATAATTTGCATGTTGGTGATGGTAAGGGCCTTTCTATATCTCATCTTGGTCATACAAAAATATATACACCACATCTTTCTTTCACCTTATCTAATGTTCTTCATGTTCCTGCAATCACAAAACCTCTGCTCTCTGTTTAGAAATTTTGTCTTGATAATAATGTTTATTTTGAATTTCACCCTCGTGTGTTTTATGTCAAGGATTTCAACACCCATGAAGTCCTTCTCTCAGGTGAGAGTAAAGATGGTCTCTATGCCCTGACCAAGTCTTCCGTCACGTCAATTCCTCAAACCTATTGGTCTCCCTGCACTTCTGCCTCTGCCGATTTATGGCATCGTCGACTAGGTCATCCTACTTTACGTATTTTTCAATTGTTAATCTCGAAAAATAAGATCATTTGTAACAACAAACGTCTTAATTTTCAATGTCAAATTTGTCCTTTAGAAAAATCATCGTGCTTGTCTTTAGGACCTACAGGTCACAAAACTTCTGCTCCACATGAATTAATTTTTAGTGATGTATGGGGCCCTGCTCCTCTTTTTTCTTCAGATGGCTATCGTTATTTTGTTATCTTTGTTGATGCTTATACTAAATATGTATGGTATTATCCTCTCGTTGCCAAGTCTGATGTTTACTCTGTTTTTCATCAATTTCAGACTCTTGTCGAACGTCAATTTTCATTAAAAATAAAATCTGTTCAAACTGATTGGGACGGTGAATATCGAAAACTATCCACATTTTTTCAGACCATTGGTATTAATCATCTTCTAATTTGTCCCCACACTTATGAACAAAATGGAACAGTAGAGCGTCGTCATAGGCATATTGTGGAAACAGGTCTTACTCTTTTAGGGCAATGTAAAGCCCCTTTTCGATTCTGGAATTATACTTTTGAAACCTCTGTTTATCTTATAAATCGCATGCCTACTCCTATTCTTGCCCATCACTGTCCATTTGATTGTTTATTTCAACGGTCTCCTGATTATCATTTTTTACGTACCTTTGGGTGTCTTTGTTTTCCTTTTTTACGTCCATATAATAATCATAAATTGGATTTTTGTTCCTCTCCATGTGTGCTTTTTGGATATAGTTCCTCGCATCTTGGTTATCGATGTCTTGACATTGCATCTCACCGTATTTATATTTCTCGTCATGTCTGCTTCCATGAACATGTGTTTCCATTTGATAATTCTGAACAGATTGCAAAGGTCTCCACCACAACCCCCACCCCACCCGTTATTGTCACCCTCCTAAATTTGCTAAACCACCCAACACCACCCACTTTCACGAGCCACCCAAACAGCCCACAACACTTCGCTTTGCCACTCTAAATAGCCACCCAACTACAACCTCCACCCATCCCTTGGCCATCATCCAATGCTTGTTTATCTAACCCTTATGATGCAGGTTCAGATCGTCAATTGGTCTCCTTCCTCATGGTCTTGGGGCACTTTCTAGTCCCTACTCTGCTTCGCCCTCCCTGGCCAGCACTCCTGCAGCTTCAGTCTCTACCTCCAGCCCCTCTTCTGTTGACAGTCCTGTGCTTAAGGCTGCTTCTTTATCATCCTCTCCCACTAGTCTACAACTTATGGTTGATTTATCTTCTTATCAGCTGCCACAGGTCTCCTCGCTACAACCATCTTTCCCTGTGCCTCCACCAGCACACAGCAGACATCTTATGACTCTTAGACTGCAGTAGCCGAAGACAGCTAATCTGGTTGCTTCCACTGCCGCTACTTCTACCTCCACACGGGTACTATATTCTCCCTCTTCTGATCCTTTTGCATTCACTGATGCTGACCGGTATGCAATTTGGCATAATGCTATGTGTGATGAGATCGCCGCTTTATGTGAAAATCACACTTGGTCTTTGGTTCCATTTCATCCTTCGATGAACGTTGTTGGCAGTAGATGGGTATATCGGATCAAACATTGTGTTGATGGTAGTATTGAGCGCTATAAAACGCGCGTTGTTGCTAGAGGTTTTACCCAGCAGGAAGGTATTGATTATTCTGAAACCTTCAGTCCAGTTATTAAGCAAGCCGCTGTCCAATTGGTTTTCTCTATCGGGGTTTCGCAAAATTGGAAGATTCATCAGCTTGATATTCATAATGCCTTCCTCAATGGTGTTCTTACTGAAGAGGTCTACATGAAATAGCCTCCAGGTTTCATTGACTCTTCTCTTCCATCTCGTGTGCAGATTGCACAAATCATTGTATCGTTTGAAACAGGCACCGAGAGCATGGTACACTCGTCTAAGTGATTTTTTGCTCTCCATCGGTTTCCGAGCTTCCAAGGTTGACACCTCCCTGTTTATCTTATATGATGGTACTAATATCTTTTATCTCCTGGTGTATGTTGATGATATTCTGCTCACGGGTAGCAACTCTGCTATGCTCCATCACCTTATATAGTTACTCAGCTCTAAGTTCAAGCTTCGTGACTTAAGTGTTGTTCACTACTTTTTGGGTATTGAAGTTCAGTCTACCAGTATGGGTTTAATGCTGCGTCAACATAAATATATTCTTGACATCCTCACCCGAGCTAGTATGACTTCCTAAAAACCAGTTGATACTCTAGTCTCCCCTTCGAAAGTCATTTTATTATCGGATCATTCATTCTCTGATCCTACATGATTTCGTCAAATCATGGGTGCTCTTCAATATCTTACCTTCACCCGTCCATATATATGTTTTGTTGTTAACAGAGTCTGTCAGTTTATGCATGCTCCTGCGGATTCTCATTGGGCCGCTGTCAAACGTATTTTACACTATCTTAAAGGTATGGCATCTTATGGTTTCCATATCACTCGAGGCTCCTCTTTTTCTCTACATGGCTTTACAGATGCAGATTGGGCTGGTAGTATTGATGATCGCAAGTCTACGGACGACTATTTTGTCTTTTTTGGTCAGACGCCGATTTCCTGGAAATCCGGCAAGCAACGCATTGTTGCTCGCTCCTCTACTGAGGCTAAGTATAAAGCCCTTGCTGATGGTACCACTGAAGTCATTTGGCTTCAATACTTGTTAACAGATTTGCAGGTTCCCTCAGTCTCTGCTCCTACCATTTGGTGTGATAATCTTGGTGCTACCTATCTCTCAGCAAATCCTATCTTCCATGCTCGTATTAAGCATGTTGAAGTGGATTATCACTTTATCCATGACCGTGTTGCCAAGAAAGAAATTCAGATTTGTTTTGTTCCCTCTCGGGATCAACTTGCCGATGTCTTCACTAAACCGCTTCTTGTTGCATCCTTTACTGCTTTTCGATTCAAGCTTCGAGTTGATCCCCCACCCTCAGCTTGAGGGGGCATATTATAGAATAAGATTCTAATATAGGATGTTGTAATCATTACAATTACTCATGTATCTATCAGAATAGGATTCTAATCACTACCAGAAAATCAATAAATACAAACAGAAATACCGAGAGAATATTTCTATCGGTAAATTTCCGAGGGATTTTACCGACGGCAATATTCCCTCGGTATATACCGAGGGAATTACCGTGGGAAAAAAAAATTAAAACAAAGCAAAAAAAAATGACTACGTGTCATTTTTTACCAACGGAATTAATCCATCGGGAAATCCGTCGGTAAAATGTGAACACTGTTCATCATGTCAATTACAAAGGGAATTACCGACGGAAAATTCCGTCGATATTTTCCAGACAGCTCCAGAACTGTTCATCTTCCAATTGCACTGTTAATTGTTTTACTTTACGGACAAAATCACCGACGGATTGAAAATGCGTCGGTGTGTTTTGGCGGTTTTCTGAAAAAATTCAATTGATTTAAAATTTTCATTTAAATATTACAGACGGAATCACCAACGGATTGAAAAATCATCGGTAATTTTTGGCGGTTTCTGAAAACTTTTTACGAAATTGAAAATTTAAATTAAATATTACCGACGAAATAATTAAAAAAAATTAATATTAAATTATCCGTTGGTAACGCGCCCCAATAAAAAACTTGAATCCGCTTATTTCACAAGAAACAGACTCATTATTTCTTGTTCTTCTTCTACTGCTTCTTCTATTGCTTCTTCTTCTTCTTCTTCTTCTTCTTCTTCTTCTTCTTCACTATATGTAAAAAACATCAATATCTATTTCTTTCTCTTCTTTTCTCTCCTCATCTCCTTCTCTTTGCCTCCATGCTCGGGTATGTCTTCTTCTTCTTTCTTCTTTTATCCTCTTAGTTTTTTTTAATTAATATGCTTTACGAATTTTTTTTTCCTTAGCTTCACTTGCAAGTATATTAAGGTAAGATTTTTCTTTTTTCTTATTTTTTCATGATTTTTTTCACTATATTTGTTTTTTATTTATTTTAATTGATTTTGTTTATAATAGTTGTATAAATGTTGTTGTGAGATTTTTTTTTTCATATGAGATCAATTTTTAGTTGATTTATTTATAGGATTTTTAAATTTTTAGCAATTGCAACTTCATTTTTTTCATATGAATTTTTTTAGTTGAATTAATTTTTTTGTTTTATTTTTTTGAGTTGATTTTCTTATTCTTTTTTCCAAGCATTTTGAGTATATATTATACAATGTTGATTTATGTTAATTTAATTATTTTATAATTTTATAAAATGAATTTTTTTAAAAATGTTTTTAAATAATTACCAACAGAAATTTCCGTCGGTAAATCCGTCGGTAATAAAAAAAACTTTACCGACGCGTCTGTTCCACCAGTAAATCCTTCGGTAATATTATTACCGATGGATTTAGTGACGGACAAAAAATTACCGACAAAAGATTCACCGACGGAAATTATCCGTCGGTGATTTCGTCGGTAAATTAATTACCGATGGAGTATGTGTCTGACACCGACGGAAAAATTCCGTCGGTAAAACTGTTAAATCTTGTAGTGAATTTAGGATGTTGTAATCATTACAGTTACTGCAGTGTTCTGCTGCCTCTATATAAATAGGAAGGTTGGCTAAGGTACAACCCAACACATTCCATTATTCTCAACTAATTGAATTGCACTGGTTAAATTTGAATTGATTTTTAGTTCATTTCAGATTATTTTCTCATGAAATGAATCGGACAATAAACACCCTTAATAATCATCTTGGCTTTAACTTTAACTAGCTATCTCAAATAAAGGTAATCGGTTCGAGTCTCACAAACTTCAGGGCTATTAAAGGCTTATATAGTCGTTAGCTTCAAAATTCGTGGAATTAGTTAAAGCATATATAAGCTGTTCCAGATACCCACATTACTAAAAAAAAAAAATTACAATTGCATCAGGCACATGGTGGAATTCATGGTTGCATTCGCTTTCACCCCCTGACTATGAACAGGAACCCAATCAAATGAAATGGATTTCCTGGAAATTGATCTCCTTGGTCCACAGCCTATTCGGTCAACCAAGTCGGCTACCACTTGCAGCACAATTCATCAAAAAACGATATTGTGAATTATCATTTGATGTCAAACCAGGTGGATTATCAGCTGCAGCCACAATTATTTGATGCATAGCAAAATAATTATTCAGAATCACACCTTGGCAGTCCTTTCCAGCCAACTTGATGTGTTGTGTGCTAATTCGATGAAAATCAAGGTCCCAAAGAGGGTGATGCCGCTGATGGTTGGTTCTCTTCCTCCTTGTGAGTTTTTACATAATAAAATAGCGGCCTTAATTATGAGAGTTCCATTTTTACATGACTGGTGTAATGAATTTTGAAAATTTTTAAGTTGGGTTAGGCTTGTGGTTCATGAATTCCTACAAAACAAGTTTTTCATGGGACAGAGAACTCAACTCTCTGATAACTAAGTTAACAACCACACATGAGAAAACAAATGTATAACAATGAGAACAAGAACTTAAAAGAGTGTATTATGTGATTGTTCACGATTTTGAATTGTTGTTTGTGTGTTTATTACTTGATAATCTTAGATATTTATACATATCATGTCTCAAGAAATTAGCTCGTAAAAAGCGGAATAATAGATATATTATGCTGTTAAGTCAGGTCTAAAAATATTCGCTCTCTTTTCTATGAGGCCTTTGGCCCCATCATGTATAGAGAAAGATATATTTGAAAATGAAGCCAGGATACAGTGTATCTACATATGTATTCTTTGAATGAAAAATTGAGCTGTGTTCCATTAGGAGTTGAAACCACCTAACTTGGCTTAGATGTAACAATGAATGATTATAGAAAAATCTAATCATAAATTTCATTAATCGTCTTTAATGTGATGAATGTTCTTTGTAGCAGACGTGAAGTGATTTGAAAAATATAAATATTGAGTTTTAGAAACATACATCTCGTGAAGATAATTATATAAACACTTATTGCACTAACCAATAGCTAGCAGTTCATACATTAAAAGAAAACACATGACCTTTCTAAAGTTTAGAGTGAAAATGTACTTTTGTCCCTTTTTCTTTATATATTTTTACTTTTGTTCCTATAGTTTTAGCATTTTAAGTTTTGATTCCAAATTATATTTCAATATTCCGTATGTTTGAAAGAGAAGAAAGAAAGTCACTCAATATTAGGTGAGGATAGAGAAAAGGATAGATTGGCCACAATTCAACAATAAAAAAAAAATATTTATTTTAAAGAAAGTTCAAAAATTAAAAAATGTTATATCTATTTTAATTAATAATAAAATAAAAGAATATAATAAAAGTCATATGATTGAGTTGAATTGATTAGTGTCCATGAACAACCAATCCATTATCGTAAAATTTAGATCAAAGCCTATATGTTTTTTGCTTCGAAACTTTAACTTCAATTTAAAACCATTTAAAGTGGATTAGAATAGATTTTGAAGTTGAAAATGGGTATATAAAAACTATTAGGATGGGTTTGAGGTTTTTATACTAAAAATTAGAAGTGATTATTTTCAATTTGATTAATTTTTACCTATAAAAATTACCAAGTCAAAATTTGGACGGTAGCTCTCGATTTTCTAGCTAATGATTTTGAAGTTGAAAAATGATTGAAAATGGCATTTTGCATGCCCATGAACGGTGGCTCTCTATTTTCTATCTATCAAAGCATCGCTAAAACATCGATTTTTTTTTTTTAATGTTTTATATGAAGTTTATTATATTTTATTTATGATTTAGATTTTTATTAGTTTCTAAAAATGATCTCTATGTTTATTTTATATTAATTTATTATATTATTTTTTATATATATTTTTAAAACACCTCAAAAACATTATAGATGGTTTCCACCACAACCAACAACTTTTTTCAGGAAAAGCTACAAGTGCCTAGAACTTTAATCCCTTCTCTATGCTTCTTGACAACCTATTAAAAAAGGTTCAAGATTAGCCATTTCGAATGAGAAAAAAAGAAACAATCATAAATAACAAATCGAAGATGGAAGAATAAATTACCGTATTTGGATGCAACGAAACCGAAAAAAAACTAAGGTAAAGTCTAGACAAGAGCGCGCGCATAAACTATTTATTGATGAGCTTGTTTGTATCAACATAAATAAATATCAAAGTAATCCAGGTAAACTTTTGCAGATTATGAAGAATCTAAGTCCGACAAAAAAGCTTTCAATCAAAGTGTATATTTGATATAGATTCAGTTTAGTAATAATTGTTTTTTAATATATTTTTTTTTTTTTAATTTATTTTTAACATCAAAAGTATATAAAAACATTATAAAAATTTGAAAAATTACAGTAAACCATATAACTTTTTGAAAGATTTTATACACGAAACCATTATAAAAGTATTTTTAGTTGGATGTTAGGTGAAAACAATAGGATTACTGTTTTCCACCACGCTTGTTTTGGGACCCCTTATATCTGAAATTGTCTTCAACACGCAATAGCTATTGAATCCCACAAAGCATATTCTCCTTCTCCTTCATTTTTTAATATTTTGATATGCATATCAATTCAACATTACATAAGGCTTTTATGAATAAGGGGCTATTCACACAAAAGACTAAAAAGCCATAAACAAATGTGCAACAGACATCCATCAATGCAAGAAATGCCCGTTTTCAAGAACCCTAACCAACTCCTGAATCATTATTGTTGTAACCCATTTTTGGGTCCCCATAAAAAATAAAATAAATAGCCAAAAGAGGTTAGAAAAATAACAGGAGGCAGAAGCACTCAGAAAATGGTCAGAAAATTGGTCAAGGAGTATAAAAATACAAAGATTGGATTTGTAACAGTATATTCTTGAAGGATGAGGGCCCTGTTTAGAAGGAAAATTTAAATTTTGAGGAGAAAAGCCCAAATTTGGATGTTTATGGACTTAATTGGATTTTTAATTGGATTTGTAGAGGATTTGATTGCAAGGAAAATTGATTTTTAAGTCAATTTGGACTTTAATTAGAAGAAATTTAAGTTCTAGGCCAAAATATATTTTTTAGGATTTTATTGGGTCAAATCAGGGGCTTAATTGCATAATTATTGAAGTTTAATGGCCAATTAGGGGCTTAAATGTGAAAATCCGAAACCAGGGACCAATTTGGAAAAGGCGCAAAGATAGAGGGAGCTGTTTGGAATTGATTCAGGGGCTTAATTGAAGAAATTGAAAGTTTATTGATCAATTGAGGGCTAAATTGCATAAATCAGAGGCCAAGGACTAAAGTGAAAAACGCGGCCAACTATAGGGGCGGGGATCGAATTTGGCAGGGATGCAATTGAATTTTATTCTTAAAATCAGGACTCGATTGAAGGACTTAATAGAACAAATGATAAATTAAGGACTGATTCAAAAACAAATGTTCTGGCGCCTCTTTTAAATGAAACGGCGCGTTTTCTCCAAAACGACGTCGTTTCATACATAAAAAAAAAAGAAAAAAAAGGAGAGAAGACCGAACGGTGCCGTTTTGAACGGCACTGTTCCCCTTTCTTCTCCCCCCCCCCCCGAAGAAGGAAAAGATTGCATTGTTTAATTTTTTGGCCGGTCCCTCTAGCCCACCCACCAACCGAGGCCCCACGCCGTTGGGCCACCGACAGAAGACACTGGCCGACCACCCGCCGCGCTGCCGAAACCGAGGGAGGTCCGCCTGGACAGCCGCTCCCCAACCAGCCGCTGCGCGACCCGCTCCTTGGCTCCACAGTGAAAAGCCAAGCCCACTGTCTCTATCAATAGAGAACAGAATAAAAGAAAAAGGAAAGAGGAGAGAACACGAAAGAGAAAAAAAAGAACCCAAAGAAAACAAAGAAACTGAAGAGAGAGAGGAGGAGAGAGAAACAACCTAACAGAGGAGAGAATCACCGAAAACCCCAAAAACCTGAGAGCAAAGGGAAAGGTTTGAAGCTGGGAGGGAATTTAAAAAACCAAAACCAAGCAAAAAAAAAAAAGAGAGGACGTCGACGGATTAGTTGGAAATCGCCGTGAGGAGCTGCCGTGAGTTAGGACACTGCCACCGCCTCCACCGCAGCACCGCCAGCAAGCCATCGTCTCCGCCACGCCAGGTACGCTTCCTTTCCCCCCTTGCACATTGTTTTTCTCCCGAAGCCTGCATAAGTTGCCTCCTGCATGCAGAATCGTTCTACATGCAGGAGGCGGGGGGGGGGGAAATAATTCCCCCCCCTGTTTTTTTCTTCTCTGGGCAAGATGGTTTCTGGCCTAGAACTATTGGGACGGGCCATAGTGTTTCTGGCCCAATCCGGCGGTCTGGGCTGGGTCCGACCCAGACCGAGGTAGACCAGTTGTTGGGCCGAGATCGGCCCAATCCCTTTTGGGCCGAGTTCGGCCCAACGACTTTTAGGGCTAGGGCTGGCCCAGTTAGTTGGGTCGGCCCAGCCCACTTAATATATTAACATATTAACATATTTATAAATTATATTATATTATTATATTATATTATGCTTGTATATATATATATATATATATTTATTTTTATTTTTAAAAAAAAAATTCCAAAAAGTCTAAAAAAATATTGTTGTTTTCTTTTCATATATATATATATATATATATATATATATATATATATATATATTATATTGGTTTGTATTTTTATACTGTGGAGATACAAATTCAGTGTTCAAAAAATGTCGTTCAAAAAATTCTAAAAAATTCCTTAAAAATATTGTTGATTTTTCCGCACATTTTTTTAATGATTTTTATATTGGTTTGTATTTTTATCCTATGGAGATACAAATTCAGTGTTTAAAATACCCGTTTTCGTCAAAAAAAAAATGTTTACAAAAAAAAAATGTTTTCTTACGTGTTGCATATCGCCAATACTCTCACATGTTTTGGATGTTCTTTTTATAGAACAAAACAAATATTGGAAGCTTTGAAAGTGTGTTTTCGCATAGATTTTTTAAACGCAAACTATTTTCTTGTATTTCTGGATTTTACAACATGTTTGTTAAACTCCAAAGGGTATTGGCCAATATTCCAAAAACTATAGAAATCTTATTTTGGGGGAGGGAATTCATTTATTATTCACCGCTAATGTTTGGATAAAGAAATCCTTAAAGGACGAATATCCAAAATATTATTGGGAGTAATAAATCCGTACACATTCTTGAAAGAAACCTTGATTATAATAGAGGACATTTCAAAATTTCAAGTTTTTTTACTCCACGGTTTACGAGCCATGAAAGTATGAAATACTAAGGCAAGATGAGTTTTAGATTTCTAATTTTTTTTCTTTTCCTTGCGATTTACGAGTCGCAAACTCTTGAAATACTAAGGGAAAAATGAGCTTTCAAAGCACATGGAATCTCCTTAGATTTCTATCCAAAATAAATGGATGGGACTAGAAAACACCAACACCATAGATTATAGAGCAAACCAAACACCAAGCAGCTTACCTTAGGTAGGGCGTACTAGGGGTGCTAATACCTTCCCTTTACGCAACCAGTCCCTTGCCTTAGAATCTCTGAAAGACCAGTTAGGGTTCCTAGTGACCAAGATACTAGGTGGCGACTCCAAAGAACCAAATCAGTAAAAACAAAATCGCTAGTCAAACCCGCACCGGATTTTTTTTGGGGTGCGACAGAATGGCGACTCCACTGGGAACCCTTGGACTAAGCTTGATTTGTTTGTTTGTTATTGGTTTTTGTTTTCTTATGATGCTTTATTTAAAAGCTTTAGCATATATCTTTACATTCTATCATACATGGCATAGTCATGCATCACTTTATTATTATTATTATGTTTTGGAGGGCAAACACATGTAACTTTAAGATTAAGTGGGGGACTAGCAACTTGCCTTATGACTTGAGTCAAGGTTTAAGTTTGTGTAAACCCCAACTCTTTGCTGAGTGTTTAGACTGATTGTGATTGGTACACGTACCATCCCACTATCTGCTAGACCTCCATATCGCCTTTACGAGGGTGATCACTGGAACAACAAGAGACCCTCTTTTAGAGACCCAGTAGTAAACCTACCCTATGTCTCACGTAGAGGAACTAGAACCTATCCTTAAGGTGTATGTTCCAATATATCTTTTGCATCAAAACAAGTCTAAACCCCAATGCATTTTGAATAGCAGGACTTGTGAACGAAATGGCCATCATCA
Source organism: Populus tomentosa (assembly GCA_018804465.1). NCBI lineage: Eukaryota > Viridiplantae > Streptophyta > Magnoliopsida > Malpighiales > Salicaceae > Populus > Populus tomentosa. The sequence goes on from CM032001.1 coordinate 10,539,683, forward strand.
TTAAATCTTCCATCGTAGAGTATGGAAAAAATTCTGAACTGTCACAATTGACTGAAGGAGACTGCCTTAGAAGCGATGCTAAAAGATGTCACCAATCAAGAACCTGAATTGCATATTGAATGAGGTGAACAAATTAACGACTCATTTTTAGATTGTGGATAAAGATGCATTTTTTAAGAAATACAGATGTTTGATGGAAATTGCAAAGGTAGAAGTTTTAAGCCCAGCTGTGCGAGCTTTAGTTCATTTTTGGGATCCAGACTACCGATGTTTTTCCTTTGGAAGCATAGACTTGTGCCCCACGGTTGAGGAATATGGATTGTTGACCGAGTTTCCCAACGACCTGTATCGGATTTATTCTCCTTTAAGATCCGACAAGATCATCTCTGAACTGTCAAAACTGCTCAGAATCTCCAACTTGGAAAAGTTTCTGGAAAAGAATGGTACCGGTTTGAAATGGAGGATGCTAGAATTGGAAAAGAAGTCAGGAGTAGAAAAAGAGAGATTGATTGCCCTAGGTATATTTGGCCTTGTGTTGTTCCCAAGTCAGATTGGTTTAGTGAGTTTGGAGGCCGCTGCTGCTTACGTGGAGTATGAGAATACACAAATCAATCAAGTGGCTGCTATTTTAGCCGAAACAATTTTGACACTTAACCATTGTAGGAGGGCCGGAAAAGGAGCAATGAGATGCTGCACGCAACTGTTGTATATTTGGATGGTTAGCCATATCGAAACAAAGAAACCTGTCTTCAATAATTTTTTGTGGTTCACCCAAAAACCCCTAAAGTTAGTAGAAGAAGAAGAATGGGGAGATCTAGAGAACCAGGGTTGGGTTGATAAATTAGAAGGTTTACCTAATAGCGATTTTAAGTGGAGAGCCCCATGGGTAACGATAGTGAAGGTCCTAATGAGTTGTGGACAAAGGCGTTGGGTACCATTGGTGGGGATTACGGGTTATGTAAGTTATGCTCCTGCATTAGTGGTAAGACAACTTGGGGGCATGCAGTTCATTCCCAGGACTATGGGAATTGCTCAATTCTCTGGTTTTTTCAAAGATCCCATGGCAGAAGAGGTTTTGGAGATCATCAAACAAGATTGGAAGCATCTAGTGTTGGTGGAGATAGAAGGGTTGAGAGATCCAAGTGTGAGCGAAGGATATGTAAAATGGAGAGACTTAGCTACTTCAGCCACGCCTTGCGTAGAAGCTAAATCTCCTCAAGATGTAGCGGAGCCTATTAAGAGAAAAAGAGTGAACATGGAAGATGATTTAGCTGCTTCAGCCATGCCTTGTGTAGAAGTCAAATCTCCTCAAACTGTAGAGGAGCCTATTAAGAGAAAGAGGGTTAGCAGTGAAGAAGAATTGAGAAGGCAAGTGGAAAAACTGAGAATAGAGTTGAGCAAGAGCAGAAAAGACAAGGCAATGTTGGAAGAAATGATGCTAGAAGAGGATAAAAGAAGAACATTTCTAGATGAGCAAATACAGTCTAGAGATGCGAAAATAACAAAGCTTGAGTTAAAGTTGGTTGAGGAGAAGATTGCTAGGGAAGGAAGTGAGAAGGAGCTTAAAGGGTTGAGTTTGGATTGGATGCAAAGTTGCTTAGAACTTGAAGCAATGGAGATGGACTTTAGTGATTGCCAAGAAAGTGCAGAATATTACCAAGAAAAATTTGCGCAAGTGCAATTCGAACTAATGGATAGGATTAGGAAGTATGATGATTTGAATAAGAAATATATGGAGGAAAGCGAAAGGGGAGGATTCGAGGATGTTAAAGCAGAGTTAGCGGTCAAGAAGAATGAGATAAAAGTTATGAGGATAAAGCTTGACAAAGAACGCGAAAACTCGAAGTATTTAGACGAGAAGCTAGTAGCAATGAAAAAGCACAAAGATCAAATCAACGCCAACAACACTGCTTTGAACAGAACCAACATGTTGCTCATAGAAAAAATGACCAAAACAGATGAGCAAATGGACGAAGCTGCTGCACATGCTCGAATTATTAGAATCAATGCGCGGAATGTGGGAGGAGACATCATTCGCTATCGCCGAAGCCTAGCTGAAACTGATGCCTTTCTAGGGAAGATTGAGAACCGTGGCTTTGCTTTCTTACCTTTGGCTAAAGAGTTTATGGAGGAAAGGGATTAGCATGTTGTATTTCTTTTATTTCTAAATGTATTTTTATCCAAGCGTTAATGAAAAGGGCGTTGACCCATCTTCTTATGCAAAATCTATCTCTTGGTGAACATGATTCAAGCAAATGAATCGAAAGGCAGAACTCCTATCAAAGCAATGTGACAAGAGAATGCTTCTAATGTGATGTTATTCGTTCATAAAAAAAGGTTGCATCCATACCCAATGAAACATGCATTTTTCAATCATGCATCCATCACAATCATACATTTTTCTCATACATCTATGCATGCATCTGCATATTAAGAAACATAGGTCCCCCTTCTAGAATCCACAACACTCGACAAAGAACAAGAATGGAAAACGAAGAAAGGTCACAACCAGAAGCTTAGTACCAAAGAGAACTTGAAGGAGTTCGGAATGATGTGGCGCACCTAACCAGTATGCTAGAGCAGATATTGAGAGCCAGAGATGGAGAGGGAACGTCTACTCAACCTAATGAAGCACCAACAGCAGCTCAAATTCCTATCGCACCTATAAACATAGGGGCAAATACACCAACTAAGCAGAGTCCTAATCCTACTCGGCCCATCCAAATCCCTATTACAATGGATTTAACAAACAAAGATCCACATGACTTCAAATTCTCTAATCATGAAGGAGATGATAAGTGGACTGCACTAGAAGAGAGGTTAAGGGCAATTGAAGGAAATGATTTGTTTGACCCAATTAGGGCCGCTGAAGTATGTTTAGTGCCTAACATTGTTATTCCAAAGAAGTTCAGAGTGCCAGAGTTTGTTAAGTATACTGGGATGGAATGCCCAAAGACCCATCTTCGCTCCTACTATAACAAAATGGCAGAGGTTATCCACGACGATAAAATGTTAATTTACTTCTTCCAGGATAGCCTGACCGGATCGGCCCTCAGTTGGTATATGAGGTTAGACAACATTAGGATCAAGAAGTGGACGGACCTGACAGATGCTTTCTTAAAGGAATACAAGTTTAATCTTGAGATTGCTCCTGATACGACCAGTCTGATTACCATGGAGAAAGGAACTCAAGAGTCTGTGAGGGTTTATGCTCAAAGGTGGCGTGACCAAGCTATCAATGTACAACCTCCGCTAATAGAGACAGAAATGGTGACGTTGTTTGCTAATACTTTTAAGGCTCCATACTATGAACACCTTATGGGTAGTTCAGCACAACATTTCTATGATGTTGTGCGGATTGCTGAGAGGATTGAACAAGGAATCCGAAGTGGGAGAATTGCAGAACCTATAGAGAAGAGAGGTTTCATTGGAAAGAAGAAAGAAAATGAGGTGAATAACCTAGAAAGGAGAAGCAAAAACTACCAAATACCTACCACCCGAGTCACTAGTATTAACTTTTCCAAACCCCCCATTCCAAACCAACCCAATCAAATAAAATTCCCAGCAAATAACCACAGTAATTACCAAAGAAAGGATAACCAACCATCAGAAGAACAACTACCTCCTTTACCAATAACCTTAAAAGAATTGTATGCCAAGCTGTTGAGTATTGGGAAGATAGCTCCCCTGCCCATACCACCTATGCAACCACCTTTCCCTACCTGGTACAACCCCGAGGTGACTTGTGAATACCATGCTGGTCACGCGGGCCATAGCATTGAGTCTTGCTTTGCTTTTGAAAGAAAGGTGTTGCAACTGATCAAAGTGGGATAGGTCACTTTCGAGGATTCGCCTAATAAGAATTCAAACCCTTTACCCAAACATGTTGATAGTAGGGGAGGAGTGAATACCATGGAGATTGGTAGCAAAAACAGGGTGTTGAAAGTGACCATGCCCAAGCTATACTTGATGTTGGTGCAGTTTGGACATTTGGAAGAATCGACTGAGTACTGCACAGGGGAAAGTAACTTTTGCCCTTTCCATTAAAAGAAGGGCATCACATTGATGAATGCATTGAATTTCATCAAAAGGTTGCAAGAATGCTAACTCTAGGAGAGTTAAGGATTGAGGCCGTAAGTGACAATGAAGAGGTAGAGATGATAGAGAAATGTCGAATCCAATCAACAACTAATGGTCAATCAAAATTGGTATTAACTAGGCCCTCATATGCAAGCAAAGTAGACTATGGAGTGATGCCTGGAGATTATGGTTATACCTGGAATATTAAAACTCCTTTGCCGCTGTTCCGAACTGAGATAAGTGGGCTAACTTGGAGTGGTCGTTGTTTCACACCTGAAGAACTAGAAAGACAAAGAAAGGCTAAAGGCAAGGAGGTGTTGGACCTCGATAAAGAGTTTGAGGTGAATAAACCTGTGACTGAGGAAGAAACAAATGAGTTCCTGAAATTGATGAAGCATAGTGAGTACTGTATAGTGGATCAGTTAAAGAAGACCCCTGCTAAGATCTCCATCATGTCATTAATACTCAGCTCCGAGCCACATCGTAATGCTTTGCAAAAAGTACTGAATGAGGCCTATGTGCCCCAAGATATTGAGCAAAAGACTATGGAGCATCTAGTAGGGAGGATCCATGCTGCCAATTACTTGTATTTCACGGAAGATGAACTTGACGCTGAAGGAACTGGACATAACAAGCCCTTGTATGTCACGGTCCGATGCAAGGATTGTCTCGTCGGCAAGGTTCTCATCGATAACGGTTCGGCCCTTAATGTGTAACCAAGGCATATGCTAGATCAAATGCCGATAGATCCCTCACATATGCAACCCAGTGTGATAACGGCGAGAGCATATGATGGCTCACCAAGGCAAGTGATAAGGTCAATTGAGGTCGAACTAGCTATGGGTCCACAAGTCTTTCTAGTAACCCTTCAAGTGATGGATATCCATCCTTCCTATAGCATGTTGTTAGGAAGGCCATGGATACATTCTGCGGGAGCTGTCACCTCTTCGCTACATCAATGTTTAAAGTACATTGCCAACGGTGTCCTGGTTACTGTTAAGGCTGAGGAGACTATATCGATGGTAAGAAATGTGGCGGTTCCATTCATTGAAGCAGAAGATTGTAAGGATGAAAACCTTCATGCATTTGAGATTGTGAATACCGAGTGGGTGCCCGAGAACACTGTGGTGAGGAAGCCAGAAATCTCGGAAGCCACTAAAATGCCCGCTAAAAGCTTTTTGGAAAACAAGATTCCTTTCTCATACGATATGGAGCAAGGAAGGCTTGAATGGATGGGTATAATCAAATTGAAAGCTGCAGAACAGAGGTTTGGGCTTGGATATAAGCCCAAGAAAGAGGATTATAAACGAGCTGCTGGTGCAAGAAGGGAGAAGAGAATGGCTAGGATTGAAGGAAGGAAGCCTGAAGAAGAAAACTTAGCCATCCCTCCAATCAGGATTTCATTTCCAAAGGTCGCATATGTGATACAAGCTGATAGGGGACATGGAGACCTCTTTTAGAAGCTTTCTTCAATGAACATAAACACTCTGGAGGAAAATCAAGTCAAGGACATTGCTGAGAAAATTGAATCCGAAATGAGGGATGAAGAGCTGCCACAATTAACCATCCACACTTTGGAAGAAGTCACCGTCAAGACTTTTGTTCGGAAGCTAGCCAAAGGGGAGAAGTTCCAGAATTGGGAGACCCAAGAAGCTCCATTGGTTTTTAAAATGTAATCAACAATGATTGTTGGATTATATTTTTATCTATGATGTTTGCCTTTTTTCTGTTTTGTTTTTATTCATTGACAATCGAGGCTCAAGATGTCAATTGGATTTTATTTTGTTTGTGAGCCAATCTTTTGTTTTTAATGAGATCATGCATTTTCAAAATTCATCTTGATGTCTTACTATGCATTTACACATCACTTTCCGCTTTCAGGAACCCTGAAAGTGGATCCTCCACAACAACACCTGCACTTTACATTGAGAATGAATGGCCAAAATTTAAAGAATACATAGTGGCTGTAGAAGATGAGGAATGGGAGGAGGAAAACATATGGGAATTCACAAAATTAATAGAACAACACGAACAGGCTTGGAGGCCCGCTAAAGAGGAACTTGAAACCATAAATGTAGGCAATGAAGAAATCAAGCGAGAGCTGAAGATAGGGACTTTGATCACCCCTGAAGCAAAGGAAGAGTTGATTGCACTGCTCAAAGATTATGTAGATGTATTTGCCTGGTCCTACGAGAATATGCCTGGCTTGGATACGGACATTGTAGTACATAGAATACCACTGATGGAAGGATGCAAGCCGATTAAGCAGAAGTTAAGGAGAACTCATCCGGAGATCTTAATCAAAGTAAAGGCAGAAATTGAAAAACAATGGAACGTTGGTTTTTTGGAAGTAGTGAAGTATCCACAATGGGTGTCAAACATAGTAGTGGTACCCAAAAAGGAAGGTAAAATCAGAGTTTGCGTGGACTTTAGGGACTTAAACCGGGCTAGCCCTAAAGATAATTTCCCTTTACCACACATAGATATGTTAGTTGATAATGCAGCACGCAGCTCCATATATTATTTCATGGATGGGTTTTCAGGCTACAATCAGATAAGAATGGCACAAGAGGATAGGGAGAAGACAACCTTTGTAACACCATGGGGAACCTTTTGCTACAAAGTCATGCCATTTGGTTTAAAGAATGCTGGGGCCACTTACCAAAGGGCTATGGTGACTTTGTTTCACGACATAATGCACAAAGAGATTGAAGTATACGTGGATGACATGGTTGCTAAATCTAAAGAGGGAGAGAATCATGTCCAAATATTGAAGAAATTATTTGAAAGGTTAAGGAAATATAAGATGAGGCTTAACCCAGCAAAGTGTTCATTCGGGGTGAAATCCGGTAAGTTGTTGGGATTTGTGGTGAGTGACAAAGGGATAGAAGTGGATCCTGAAAAAGTAAAAGCTATTCAATCTATGTCGCCCCCCAAGACTGAGAAGGAGGTGAGAGGTTTCTTAGGAAGGTTGAATTACATCGCTCGGTTTATATCCCAATTAACCGTGACTTGTGATCCGATCTTTTGTTTGTTGAGGAAGAAGAACCCTGGAATATGGAATGAAGAGTGTGATAAAGCTTTTGAGAAAATCAAGCAGTACTTGCTAAATCCACCTCTACTTGTTCCTCCCGTACCAGAAAGGCCATTGATATTATACCTAACAGTAACCGAAACAGCAATGGGATGTGTGCTTGGGCAACATGATGAAACCGGAAGGAAGGAAAGGGCCATTTATTACCTAAGCAAGAAGTTCACAGAATATGAGTCTAGGTATACTGTGATTGAGAAGCTGTGTTGCGTACTAGCATGGGCTACAAAGAGATTACGTCAATATATGTTGTATCACACTACATGGTTAATTTCCAAATTAGACCCATTAAGGTACATTTGTGAAAAACCTTATCTATCTAGCCGAATTGCAAGATGGCAAGTTCTTTTGGCTGAGTATGACATAGTATATATGACAAGGAAAGCTATGAAAGGGAGTGTTATTGCCGGTCACCTGGCTGACCATGCTATGGAAGATTATGAGCCGTTAAACTTTCACTTTCCCGATGAAGAAGTGTTTGCAATCGAGGAAAAGAGATCAGATTGGTGGGTTATGTATTTTGATGGTGCTGTAAATGTATGTGGTAACGGAGCGGGTGCAATGATAACCTTTCCTGATAAGAAGCAGTATCCGATTTCAGTTAAGATGCAGTTCGGGTGCACCAATAACACAGCTGAGTATGAAGCTTGCATTCTTGGTTTAGAGGCTGCATTAGAGATGAACATCAAAAAGATAGATGTGTATGGAGACTCAATGCTGATCATTTGCCAAGTAAAAGGAGAATGGCAAACCAAAGAAGAGAAGTTAAGGCCTTACCAAGAATACCTGGCTAAGTTGGCTAGAGAATTTGAGGAAATAGAGTTCACCCATCTGGGAAGGGAAGGGAACCAGTTTGCAGATGCTTTGGCCACACTAGCATCTATGGCCAAGATAGACTTTGGGCACAAGGTACAACCAGTACACATCAATATCAGAAATAACCCCGCTCATTGCTGCTCAGTCGAAAGAGAAGTGGATGGAAACCCGTGGTACTATGATATCAAGAATTTCATCCAAAACCAGGCATATCCCATGGGGGCATCCAAAATCGACAAGAAGACCTTGAGAAGGTTGGCAATGGATTTTTATCTTGATGGGGAGATTTTGTATAAGAAATCATCTGACGGGACTTTGTTGAGATGTTTGGATGAATTTGAGGCAAAAAGTATGTTACGGGAAGTCCATAAAGGGATTTGCTCAACCCATGCTAGTGGACATGTTATGGCTAGGAAGATACAAAGAGCCGGGTACTTTTGGATGACATTAGAGAAGGATTGCATCGATTATGTCCGAAAATGTCATAAGTGCCAAGTATACAGTGACAAAATCAATGCCCCTTCGGCTCCTCTATTTAGCTTGACATCTCTGTGGCCCTTCGCGATGTGGGGAATTGATGTGATTGGACCTATAAACCCAAAAGCTAGCAATGGTCATAGGTTTATTCTAGTGGCTATTGACTACTTCACAAAATAGGTAGAAGCCGAGTCATTTGCTCATGTGACGCAAAAAGTGGTGAAGAAATTTATTGAGAGAGATTTGATATGTCGATATGGTCCACCAGAAAAGATTATAACTGATAATGCCCAGAATTTCAACGGCAAGATGATAATAGAGCTCTGCACTAAATGGAAAATCAATCATTCCAATTCTTCTCCATATAGACCAAAGATGAATGGTGCGGTAGAAGCTGCCAACAAAAATGTCAAAAAGATTATTCAGAAGATGGTAGTCACCTATAAGGATTGGCATGAGATGTTGCCATTTGCCCTTCATGCATATCGCACTGAAGTTCGAACCTCAACAGGAGCCACCCCGTACATGTTGGTATACGGAATGGAGGCGGTGATACCTTTAGAAGTGGAGATCCCATCATTAAGAGTGTTGTTAGACTGTAAGCTGGAAGAGGTAGAATGGGCAAAAGTTAGATACGAACAATTGAACCTAATCAGTGAAAAGAGGATAGCCACAATCTGTCATCATCAACTCTACCAAAGAAGGATGGCGAAATCATATGACAAGAAGGTTCGACCTCGAGGATTCCACGAAGGAGATCTTGTACTAAAGAAAATATTGCCTTTACCTGGAGAAGATCAGAGTAAATGGGCGCCTAACTATGAGGGGCCTTACGTGGTGAAAAAAGCATTCTCAGGAGGAGCTTTGTTACTGTCTAGAATGGATGGGGAAGATCTAGTTAGGACTGTGAATTCTGACTCTGTAAGGAAATACTATGTTTGATGTATTTCGTAATTTCCCAGTCAATAAAATAAATTTCGGCCATGAATTCTCTTTGTAAAGAGTCTTTATATATATATATATATAAACATATGATCTCATAGCATTTGAAATCTTTTACTTAAAAGAACCTTTTTTTATGGCATGACTAAGGAGATGACTCCATCAATTGGAGAGAACCAAATCAAATCTGCTTGACATATAGTTGCACATCACACTAGGGGGCAAAAGGTGCACGAAGTGCACATAAGGGTCCATAGTGAACCCAAGCCGAAAAGGGGTATCATAATAAAAACTTCTAAAAAAGCATCTTTTATAAGAATTGCTAATTGCATTAAAAGTTTCAGTTTTCATGAACAAAACCAATTTTTTCTTTTAAAATAATAAAGCACAAAACTCAATGGAGCAAGAAAGGGCCCTATAAGGAACAAGAGATCTCTTCACTAAAAGGATATGAAGCATATTTCGGTTCATGAGAAAAGCTTGAAACAAGAGCTCGAAGAAGTTTACGACGAAAGGGGGACCTATGTTTCCAAGATAGGTAACAAAAACATACATGCATATTGACCATAATGCATTGCTCTCAACATTTGTCAAATCGGGATTTCTCAAGTAGTGTGTTTTCTAACCCTACCTCATTTTGAGCGTGCCTTTGAGCCCTCACTTCTTAGGTAGTGTGTTTTCTAACCCTACCTCCTTTCAAGTGTGCCTTTGAGCCATTGTCAACCTTTTTTCTGGGTAGGTCACCCATTACAATGCGACCAAACACTTCATATGTTTTCCATCTGGGTAGGTCACCCATTACAATGAGACCGCACTTCACATTTTTTCATTTTTGGGTAGGTCACCCATCACAACGAGACCGTTTTTCATATTCTTTCTTTGGGTAGGTCACCCATCACAATGAGACCATTATTTTTTCTAGGTAGGTCACCCATAATAATGAGGTCATTCTTCCCCCTAGGTAGGTCACCCAAAGAATGAGACCACTCTTCCTTTTTCCACTTGGGTAGGTCACCCATCACAATGAGACCATTATTTTTTCTGGGTAGGTCATCCATAAGAATGAGACCATTCTCTATTTTTTTTTTACCTGGGTAGGTCACCCATAATAATGAGACCATTCTTCCCCCTGGGTAGGTTACCCAAAGAATGAGACCACTCTTCCTTTTTCCATTTGGGTAGGTCACCCATCACAATGAGACCATTATTTTTTCTAGGTAGGTCACCCATAAGAATGAGACCATTCTCCATTTTTTTTTACCTGGGTAGGTCACCCATAATAATGAGGCCATTCTTCCCCCTAGGTAGGTCACCCAAAGAATGAGACCACTCTTCCTTTTTCCATTTGGGTAGGTCACCCATCACAATGAGACCATTATTTTTTCTAGGTAGGTCACCCATAAGAATGAGACCATTCTCCACTTTTTTTTACCTGGGTAGGTCACCCATAAGAATGAGGCCATTCTTCCCCCTGGGTAGGTCACCCAAAGAATGAGACCACTTCCTTTTTCCACTTGGGTAGGTCACCCATCACAATGAGACCATTATTTTTTCTGGGTAGGTCACCCATAAGAATGAGACCATTCTCCATTTTTTTTTTACCTGGTTAGGTCACCCATAATAATGAGGCCATTCTTTCCCCTGGGTAGGTCACCCATAAGAATGAGACCACTCTTTCCCTTTTCCACTAGGGCAGGTCACCCATCATAATGAGACCACACACACATTTTTTGTATAGGTTATGGGTAAAGGAATCGCCAGATGGGATTCCAAGTTAAAAGAGATCGCTAGATGGGATCTCGGATGGATTTTCATGTTGATCAAACTGAAGTAAGAATTCAGAGGATCGTCGGATAAGGATCTCGAGATGACTAAGTTTTGACCATAGTTTTTGGGCTAAAGAGGATTGTTGTAAAAGACAAAGTTTCAGATCAATTAAGCTTCGACCAGATCAGTTTCGGGAGTTCCGTTTTGGGTTTATCTTTATAACACTTACTGCACAAAACCCCTGCTCCGTAAGTATTATAAAGAGGGGGCATCTGTTGTAACCCATTTTTGGGTCCCCATAAAAAATAAAATAAATAGCCAAAAGAGGTTAGAAAAATAACAGGAGGTAGAAGCGCTTAGAAAATGGTTAGAAAATTGGTCAAGGAGTATAAAAATACAAAGATTGGATTTTTGACAGTATATTCTTGAAGGATGAGGGCCCTGTTTAGAAGGAAAATTTAAATTTTGAGGAGAAAAGCCCAAATTTAGATGTTTATGGACTTAATTGGATTTTTAATTTGATTTGTAGAGGATTTGATTGCAAGGAAAATTGATTTTTAACTCAATTTGGGCTTTAATTAGAAGAAATTTAAGTTATGGGCCAAAATATATTTTTTAGGATTTTATTGCGTCAAATCAGGGGCTCAATTGCATAAATATTGAAGTTTAATGGCCAATTAGGGGCTTAATTGTGAAAATCTGAAACCAGGGACCAATTTGGAAAAGGCGCAAAGATAGAGGGAGCTGTTTGGAATTGATTCAGGGGCTTAATTGAAGAAATTGAAAGTTTATTGATCAATTGAGGGCTAAATTGCATAAATCAAAGGCCAAGGACTAAAGTGAAAAACGCGGCCAACTATAGGGGCGGGGACCGAATTTGGCAGGGACGCAATTGAATTTTATTCTTAAAATCAGGACTCGATTAAAGGACTTAATAGAACAAATGATAAATTAAGGACTGATTCAAAAACAAATGTTTTGGCGCCTCTTTTAAATGAAACGACGTCGTTTCATACATAAAAAAAAAAAAAAAGAGAAGACTGAACGGTCAAAACGGCACTGTTCCCCTTTCTTCTTCCCCCTGAACATATAGCGGGGAAGAAGGAAAAGATTGCATTGTTTAATTTTTTGGCCGGTCCCTCTAGCCCACCGACCAACCGAGGCCCCACGCCGTTGGGCCACCGACAGAAGACACTGGCCGACCACCCGCCGCGCTGTCAAAACCGAGGGAGGCCCGCCTGGACAGCCGCTCCCCGACCAACCGCTGCGCGACCCGCTCCTTGGCTCCACAGTGAAAAGCCACACCCACTGGCTCTATAAATAGAGAACAGAATAAAAGAAAAAGGAAAGAGGAGAGAACACGAAAGAGAAAAAAAAGAACCCAAAGAAAAACAAAGAAAACCGAAGAGAGAGAGGAGGAGAGAGAAACAACCTAACAGAGGAGAGAGTCACTGAAAACCCCAAAAAACCGAGAGCAAAAGGAAAGGTTTGAAGCTGGGAGGGAATTTAGAAAACGAAAACCAAGCAAAAAAAAAAAGAGAGGACGTCGCCGGATTAGTTGGAAATCGTTGTGAGGAGCCGCCGTGAGTTAGGACACTGCCACCGCCTCCACCGCAGCACCGCCAGCAAGCCATCATCTCCGCCGCGCCAGGTACGCTTCCTTTCCCCCCTTGCGCATTTTTTTATCTCCCGAAGCCTGCATAAGTTGCCTCTTGCATGCAGAATCGTTCTGCATGCAGGAGGCGGGGGGGAAAATAATCCCCCCCCCTGTTTTTTTCTTCTCTGGGCCAGATGGTTTCTGGCCCAGAACTATTGGGACGGGCTAAAGTGTTCAAAAAATTCTAAAAAAATCCTTAAAAATATTGTTGATTTTTCCGCACATTTTTTTAATGATTTTTATATTGGTTTGTATTTTTATACTGTGGAGATACAAATTAAGTGTTTAAAATACCCGTTTTCGTCAAAAAAAAATGTTTTCTTCCGTGTTGCATACGACCAATACTCTAACATGTTTTGGATGTTCTTTTTATATAACAAAAAAAATATTGGAAGCTTTGAAAGTGTGTTTTCGCATAGACTTTTTAAACGTAAACTATTTTCTTGCATTTCTGGATTTTACAACATGTTTGTTAAACTCCAAAGGGTATTGGCCAATATTTCAAAAACTATAGAAATCTTATTTTGGGGGAGGGAATTCATTTATTATTCACCGCTAATGTTTGGATAAAGAAATCCTTAAAGGACGAATATCCAAAATATTATTGGGAGTAATAAATCTGCACACATTCTTGAAAGAAGCTTTGATTATAATCGAGGACATTTCAAAATTTCAATTTTTTTTTACTCCACGGTTTACGAGCCGTGAAAGTATGAAATACTAAGGCAAGATGAGTTTTAGATTTCTAATTTTTTCTTTCTTTTCCTTGCGATTTACGAGTCGCAAACTCTTGAAATACTAAGGGAAAAATGAGCTTTCAAAGCACATGGAATCTCCTTAGATTTCTATCCAAAATAAATGGACGGGACTAGAAAACACCAACACCATAGATTATAGAGCAAACCAAACACCAAGCAGCTTACCTTAGGTAGGGCGTACTAGGGGTGCTAATACCTTCCCTTTACGCAACCAGTCCCTTGCCTTAGAATCTCTGAAAGACCAGTTAGGGTTCCTAGTGACCAAGATACTAGGTGGCGACTCCAAAGAACCAAATCAGTAAAAACAAAATCGCCAGTCAAACCCGCACCGGATTTTTTTTGGGGTGCGACAGTTATAAGAAGCACAATAGTACTGTCCGGTTGTTCAAATAGTTAAAATACATTTTCTTCTACTAAAATACTATTTTTACATATCTACATACAAAAGCCAACGTCTCTTTATCTATGGTTGCTGGTTGGCTTTTGTTTCTCTCTTTAAAGACACAACAAGAAGAAGAAAAGAAGCTTGCAAACCTAAAAATTTTAACATTATTATATAAAACCGAAAACTGAAAATATTAATATAAATAAATTTTGATTTAAAAAATGTAAAATTTAAACCTTAAATTATATCTTCAAACTTTCATGTTACTTCATTAATTTTATAAATTACTCACATTAATTATACAATAAATAACATGATTATATTATATAAAAAATAATTAAACTAGTTATATAATTATATTAAAATTAGTTTAATATAAAATAATTACTACTGCATTTTTAAGCATCATGGTATGAGATGAGATATTGGTAATGGGAGACGAATTGGTGTTTGAGATTGGAAAAAAATCAAAGTTGAACTGTTTGTCATAAAAATATTAAAGTTTGAGATTCTAAACTCAATTTAATATGAACAAATATTGGGTTTGCACTTAGTGTTCAAGCTATGGTGGCTAGCTACATTATCCAAGAGGTTGGATTCAGTTTTGCTATACAAGCACTAGTATATTAAAAATTAATAATAAAAACATTATTATTATTATTAGAATTAATAAAGAAATAAAAGACCATGATGTATTACTATACATAGATCGAAGCCTAGATCATATTTTTTTTTCCAGAACATTGATTTCAATTTAAGACCGATTAAATTGGATTGTAATATATTTTGAAGTTAGAAGTAGGTCTCCAGAAGATATTAGGAGGAGTTTGAGGATTTGTTTTTACTGAAGAAAAAAGGTGTTATTGTGAGTCATAGTGATGGATGGGAGTCAACCCCGTCCATCATTTACGGAGACAATAATGCATCCTTACGTGAGGCTTTATGGTCTGATATTGTGAGTCGTGGTGATGGATGGGAGTCAACCCCATGGATTCTTATGGGCGACTTTAATGCTATCCACAACCAGTCAGAGAGGTTAGGAGGGTCTTCTACGTGGGCTGGTCATATGGACAGATTGGAAACATGTATACGTGAAGCGAAAGTGGATGATTTTCGGTATTCAGGTATGCATTATACTTGGACGAACCAATGTCCTGAGAATATGATTATGTGGAAACTAGATAGAGTTCTTGTGAATGAGAAGTGGAATATGCACTTTCCATTGTCAAAAGCGAGATTCTTGCCTGCTGGTATGTCAGATCATTCTCCCATGGTGGTAAAAGTCACTGGCAATGTTCAGAACATAAAGAAACCATTCAGATTCTTCGATATGTGGATGGATCATGACGAGTTCAAGCCCTTGGTGAAGAAAGTATGGGATCAACATTCGGGAGGTTGTCCAATGTATCAACTGTGTTGCAAACTAAGGAAGCTAAAGCAGGAACTTAAACATTTCAATAAGACTCACTTCTCCAATATTTCCGATAAAGTCAAAGATGCAAAAGATCACATGGATAAGGCTCAACAAGCTCTGCATACAGCACCTGAGAATCCAACATTGCGTATGCGAGAAAGAGATGTTGTTCGTAACTATGCTTCTACTGAGATTGGGGGATCAGAATACTAGCTACTTTCACAAATCAGTAAATGGTAGACAGAATAGAAATAAGCTTCTCTCGGTTACAAGGGAGGATGGAGAAGTTGCTGAAGGGCACGAGGTAGTCAAATCAGAAGTAATTGCATACTTCCAGCGTGTATTGGGAGTGAAGCAGATGCCTATGGTCCTAAACGAGGAAGTGATGCAATCGGCAATTAATTACAAATTGTCTTCAACTCAACAACATGTACTAGCACAAGATGTAACAAGAGAGGAGATTAAGCATGCTATGTTTAGTTTGAAAAACAACAAAGCTCTTGGTCCGGATGGCTTCAACGCATGTTTCTTCAAAAGAATGTGGCACATAGTGGGGGAAGATGTAATCAACGCTATTAGCTCCTTCTTACAGACTCGTAGAATGCTTAAAGAAATGAATGCTACATCCATTTCCCTTATCCCTAAAGTTGCTAATCCTACGAGGTTGACAGATTTTCGTCCTATATCTTGCTGCAATACAGTATACAAATGCATCGCAAAGATTCTAGCTAGGAGAATGAAAGTTGTTTTACCATCCTTAGTAGGTCCGTATCAAACAGCTTTTATCGCTAGACGGAGAATCAGCGACAATATTCTTTTGTCTCAGGAACTAATGAAAGGCTATCATACAACTACGGGTCCTGCTCGTTGTGCTATGAAAGTAGACCTGATGAAGGCTTATGAATCGGTTCGGTGGGATTTCGTTGATGCTACGTTAATAAAAATGGGATTCCCTAGAACAGTCATTGATTGGATCATGGTTTGTGTTACATCATGTCAATTCTCAATCAACGTCAACGGTGAACTTGCAGGTTACTTCCAAGGGCGGAGAGGGCTGAGACAAGGTGATCCATTATCTCCATATTTGTTTGTCCTATGCATGGAAATCCTGTCAGGGCTGTTCTGCAATATGAGTGCCAACCAAAACTTCAAGTTCCACTGGAGATGCAAGAAGGACATAATTTCTCGACGACTTGATGATATTCAGCAAAGGGGATGTATATTCAATTCGTATGATAAAAAGTGTACTCATAGAGTTTCAAGTTCTATCAGGTCTATATCCAAATCCAAACAAAAGTGACATCTTCTTGAGCGATCCGTTAGGTGCTGAGAGGGAACAGATTATCAATATTCTTGGGTTTAGAGAGGGGGAGCTTCCTATGAAATATTTGGGAGTGCCTCTTATCTCGTCCAGACTAAAGGCTGTTAATTGTAAGGGCCTCGTGGATCGAATTACCGCTAAAGTTCGACATTGGACCTGCAGAACACTCTCTTTCGCAGGGCGAGTACAACTGATTAACTCAGTCTTATTCTCCATCCAGGTCTATTGGGCATCTCTATTCCTATTACCTGGGAAAGTAGTGAAAAATGTTGAGCAAATTATGAGATCCTTTCTTTGGTCAGGTTCATATATGAGCACTACTAGGGCTAAAGTGGCTTGGGATCAGGTATGTCTTCCAAAAATGGAGGGGGGGCTAGGCATAAAAAGGATATCAGAATGGAACAAGATTGCCTTGTTGAAACATATTTGGAACTTGTGCAATGACTCAGATGGCTCAATCTGGTCTACTTGGATCAGATCCAATCTCTTGCGAGGTAGGAATTTCTGCACAATCAAGGCGCCAGGAAGCTGCTCTTGGGCTTGGGGAAAGATTCTAAAGCTCAGATCCTTAGCATGGTCGAAGATGAAGCACATCATCAGAGATGGAATGACAACCTCTCTATGGTTTGACAATTGGCATCCTCACAGCCCGCTCGCTGATACTTACGGTGAACGATTCATCTATGATTCAGGTATGGAACACAACGTGAGAGTGAACGTGCTGATTAATAACTTAGAATGGAGAATTCCTATCACTCATGCTATTGGCTGGTACCCCATTATAGAAGCTATTTCTTCCACATCTACTCCTAAGGGGCAAAAGGATGAGATTGTTTGGTTGGATTCGGCAAATCAGAGTTTCTCGGTCAAAGTAGCTTGGGAACAACTAAGAAATCATCATCAAATGGTTGATTGGCATGACATCGTGTGGTTCAAGAATGTTGTCCCAAGACATGCATTTCTTCTTTGGGTGGCTATCCAACGGAAACTCTCAACGCAGGATAGACTTCATCGGTTTGGTATTCATGGTCCCAATAGGTGCTCACTCTGTCTCCGCAATAATGAAGATCACAACCACTTGTTCTTTGAATGCTCCTTTACGAAAGCATTATGGTGGAATGTTTGTGACAGATGCGACATTCCAAGAATGACAAAAAGCTTGGATGAATGGATTCGATTGGGCACTGTCTCTTGGCATGGCAAAAGTTTCGTCAACTTTTCTCGTAAACTGGGTTTCGCAGCTACAGTGTATTGTATCTGGCAAGAACAGAACGCAAGGATCTTTGCAGATGTGTCTAAAGCTTCGAATTTGGTTTTTCATCAAATCGAATGTATCATTCACGATAAGCTTGTTTTGATGAGGAATGTTCAACAAACAGATGAAAACATAAGGATCCAAAGACTTTGGAGGGTCAATAACATGGACTCTTAATTTGATGTTTAGCTGGTTGTTTTTGTACCCCTAGCATATCTAGTTAGTCTAAGTTTTTGTTTTGTTATGTGGCTAGCCTGTAGCCATTTGTTGGTTTTCGTTTCTGTCCACATTGTAAATCTTGGGTATGCCCATTATATTCTTTGTATCATTTTCTTTTAATACACAAGTCAGCTTACCAAAAAAAAAAAAAAGGTGTTAGGATGCACATGGATGGTGGCCCTTGATTTTCTGACTATCGAAGCATTGTCGAGAAAACATAGCACCACATGTTCTTCCAATAAATAACGTGTCCTTTTCTACTTCTTGTTGTGGATATCGGATTAAAAGTTACTTAATTTTCAATGGAAAAAAAAAAAGTGTGAGCACTGTCAACTTTTTTTAAGTTGACGCATGTTTTTAATCAAAGCAATCAGAATGATATACAATAAAAAAAAATGTGAAAATGCAAATCAAAGAATAAATCTAGAAACTAAGTGATAAATATGGTTCAAAATATATGATTTCATGTAGCCAAAAAAAAATTAACAATTTAAGTTCTATCAACATAAAATAATTTTCTTAGTGTCCTTTTTTTTTAATTAATTGTCAACCAAAAATATGTTTTTGTTTGATATTGTGTTTCCACCTTATGTTTGAATACATTTTAAAAATATGTTTGTTTTATAAAAATATCAAATTAATATTTTTTGAGTGTTTTTTGATATGCTTATATAAAAAATCTAAAAAGATATTTTTAAGCATTTTAAAAAAATCACTTTAAAAAAGAACTTTGTACCACAATATTAAAAGCATACTAAATATCCAATAGACCCCAAAGATTTGAAATAACCATAAAAAAAACATATTCTCAATTAAATCTTCTTTATCCTATTATTGTGATTTTTTTAAATTTATTTATTTATTTATCAGAATGTTTATGTTTTGAAGAAAAAAAGGTTATGAGAGTCATAAAAAAAATTTAATTAAAAAAATAATTAATGGTTTTATAATTATGCCATGAATGTATATTTTTTATGTAATCATGCAGTAATAAAAAGGTTGTGCAGAAAGAAAAAAATCAAAATTTATTCTAGAGCCAACGGAAATAAAGGTCGCGAAGAGGGTGACGCCGCTGATGGTTGGTTCTCTTCCTCCTTGTGAGTTTTTGTGGAGACGTTCGGCCTCGGACATTACAGTTGAGGCAGGAAGAAATATTGGATTATCTCTTGTAGTCTTCGTCTATGCTATGTTAATTATGGGTAGAAAGTGTCGGGAGATGAGTGGCTGGGATTCATTAATGGATAGCGGCGTTAAGAATTTTCATTATTGGACGGAGAACCATTTTTATGAGTTTGCATTTGGTGTTCAAGCTATGGTGGCTCCATTATCCAAGAGGTTGGATTCTGTTTTGTTATACAAGCACTAGTATATTAAAAATAAAAAAAATAGTAATAAAAAAATTAAGAATAAAAATCAAAATAAAAAATAAATTAGTGTAACTAAAATTTTTCAATTGAAAGGTTAACTGAAAAGAAAAATAACTTGAATAAAAACAAAAATAAAAAAATAATAAGAATAAAATTAAAAAAAAATAACACACCATAAATTTGGATTGAATGGTGAGATTAAAAGCCAATAAATTTTTTATAAAAAAGTTAAAGGGAAAAAAAAAAGAGAAATCCAAAGAATATAGACCAAATAAAAAAAAGGAATATGTGAAAATTCAAAATCGAAGGACTAAATTAAAAAGAAATAACACTTATACAAAAGGGCAAAAGGAAACAAAAATATAAATTGAGGAACAAATTAAAAATAATAAAATAAAATAAATTTGAATTGAATGATGAAATTGAAAAAAAATTATCATAAAAGAGTCAACTAAAAAAACTAGAAATAAAAAAAGGACCAAATTGAAAAGTATAATATATTATAAATTAGAATTGAAGGACTAAATTAAAAAGAAATAAAATTTTTATTAAAGGTTCAATGATGAAAATAAAAAATCAAAAGAAGAAGAACCAAAACAAAAATACAAAAAACAAAAAAACCAATATCCAATTTTTGGGGGAGCAATAAAAAGAAAAGACCTACTAACAACAAAGCTATAATTATTGAATCGTTGACGATAGGGAAAGGGGTGCTTGTAGAGTGGTTGTTGGGGCTGTTGGTATGGGTGGTGGATATTGTGGTGGTTTGATATGGCTATTTGGATTGGTGTGAAGGAGTGGAGTTGTTGCAACGATGACAGAGGGGCTAGTTCATAGGTTAAGGTTTCTGACAAGGTGAGGGCGATCAAGAATTGATAGAAATGCAGAAAATTGGGATCACCAAGGGAAGTGTTATTGAAAACCATGGCGGCGGCAAATTGTGTATCTTATTCCTTACTAGTTTTTAATTAGAAATTTATAAATCTATGGAAAATTGAAAGGTGCACCGGAGAAGTTGGGAATATCCGTAAAAATCAAAGCTTATGACGACATAAGTTTTAAAGAATTTGATTATTTCAATTAGGCCTTTCTATAAAAGTAGTGTTGGCACCTCAAGAATAATCCTAATGATTTGTGTAGCAGAGTGCTTAAAAGAGATTCATATCAATATCCCAAAAAGTTGGATTGGGAAAGCGGTTTCAGACCGTTCGGAAATTTGAATTTTTTTTTAAACAAATAACTGCTATTATATATACAAGCGCCTTGATAAAAGGTTTGAGATGAGAAATTGAGAATGGGAGAAGAATTGGTATTTGGGATCGGAGAGGAATCAAAGTTGGGTTGTATGTGATAAAAATATTAAAGTTGGAGATCCTAAACTCAATTTAATATGAATTTTTTTTTTTTGTTTTTCGTTAATTAGTTCCAGTTCAAAAGGGTGGTGCCTAAGTTTATTTAAAAAGAAAATCAATGGGAATTTATAATATTTAATGTAAGAGTTTTGTAGTTATTAGTTTTAAAATTCATTAAAAAATACTTTTCAACTGTGATGTGTGTGGCCCAACCCCTGCTCTAGACAGGAAGGTGCCTCTGCTGCCCAATGCGCGTTCGATATCCCTTTCATTTCTCTTTTTGCTTTTTCTCCACCGAAACTCCATCTTCTTTACAGTGTAAACTTACCAGTACGAGTTCTTGACCTCAAGGAACCGGAAAAAAATTCGACGTCATTGGGCTTGGCTAGATCTTGTGCCTCTTTAGCCAACACTTACCACACGGTTTGTTTCGTCTAGATTCGTGAAATACTCGTAGAAATTTGGTGTTTTCTGATATGTTCCAGCTTGAAATTACTAATTGGTAGATTTAATTGCCAAATTTCTTGATCTTACCTTCTGTTTCATGTTTGACCACAGGAGCAGGCCTTACACGCGTGGAAAGCAATTGCTGAACCAAGCTAGCTAGTTGAGGCCAGAAGGGATCGGTACTAGTTTATCGCTTTAGGGATTTTCATGGCTTCCACCAGCGTGCAAGCAATAACCTCATCTTCATCTTCTCCTCCTCCACTATATATGTATGACGTGTTCCTTAGTTTTAGAGGCAAAGACACCCGGAACAACTTTACTAGTCATCTATATTCTAATCTGAAACAGAGAGGCATCGATGTGTACATGGATGATAGGGAGCTCGAGAGAGGAAAGAGCATAGAACCTGCTCTCTGGAAGGCCATCGAAGAATCAAGGTTTTCTGTCATTATATTTTCAAGAGATTACGCTTCTTCACCATGGTGCTTGGATGAACTTGTCAAGATTGTTCAGTGCATGAAAGAGATGGGGCAAACTGTTCTGCCAGTTTTTTATGATGTAGATCCCTCAGAGGTAGCCGAGCGGAAACGGAAATATGAGGAAGCCTTCGGTGAGCATGAACAAAATTTCAAGGAAAACTTGGAGAAGGTCCGGAACTGGAAAGATTGTCTCTCTACGGTGGCCAATCTATCTGGCTGGGACGTCCGGAATAGGTAAATCGTCTATCTACTTATTCTTATTCTCAAATCTGCCCTGTATTGTTTCATTGATGAACAAGCATGATAGTAAATGTGTATTTTTTTCATATGCATGTTTTTTTTTTTTTTTTTTATGATATTTTGAACTGATGTGATCAAGCATTTCTAATCTTTATATAAAACTTCTTTCTATTCTTAGGTTTTTCTTTATATTTTGAAAATAAAATAAATATTAAAAAAAAATTAAAATGTATAAAACTGTTGAAAAACAAATCTAGCATGAACAAATAAAAAGTTAGCTTAAAAAATAAAATTTGTGAAGAAATGACAACATATTCATCATAAGAAATAAAAAATTGACTTAATTTTTTGAATTATTGGTTTTAACTTTTCAAAATAAAATAAAAATATTTTCCATCATGAATTAATTAAAAAATTCCAACTATTTATAAATAAAAGATATATATATATATATATATATTGTGAATATTTGTATTTTTATGTTTTTCTTTTTAATTTGGAATTAAATTTTGATAGGTGCCTTTTTTGTTAAAAAAACATAAAATTAATGTAAAAACAATTTCAAACTAGTATAGGTGGGTAAAAAAACTTTCCAAACTAGCATTGTTTCACGAGTTGTAGAGTCCGTTTGGGAACGTGGTTTGCCGTGTTTTTTTTAATTTTGAATTTTTTTAAAATTGTTTTTTTTATATTTTCAAATCATTTTGATGTGCTGATATCAAAATTAATTTTTTTAAAATAATAAAAAAAATATTATTTTGATGTATTTCTAAACAAAAAACACTTTGAATCATAATTCTTATCATGATCGCAAACAGACCCGTAAAGATCTCACTTATGCAACTTGAGACATGCAGGTCTTACATGTCAACAAAATCTACCTTTCTTTTTTTGTTGGCCCATTTATTCATCTGGTTTCTCAATTTGTATATTTAGTTAATTTTAGTTCTATTATTACGATTATTTCATCCATTAATTTGCAAAAAAAGAATAATATTAACATGTGTGATATTTGTGCATCTCAAGGTGCGTGGATTGGATTTGGGCATCCACTTAAACTATGTTAGTCTAAGAAATGTTTTTTGGGTAGCATATGGGAAAAAACTCAAAAATTAATAAATTTAAAGTTGTTTTTTTTAAAGTTTACTATGGAAGATAATTGATTTTTTTGTTAAAAATAATTATAAAAATAACTTAGTGGTTGATAAAAAATATGATAGAACTCCATTTTCCTTTTGGTTTGTCAAAGCCAAACTTAATGGAGAGTTTTTGTTCTTATATGCATGCTTCTTTAGTAACTGCGTGATTCTATAGGCAATAACATAGATATTGTACGGACCGTTCTTAGCATTAATACAATCTTAGTTCCTTCTTTAGTTTATTCTTTCCTTTTCTCTTTGTTATTGAAGCTATCTATTGTCAAAGCCCTATCTTTCTCAAAGATTGATGTATTAATTTCCGGCTAACAGCCATACATTTTCGAGCTACATCTTTATTTTCCCATTATCACTATCTGATTTGATTTGCACACAGCATGATTAATGTTTTGCACCCTTCTATGCAGGAAAGAATCGGAATCAATTAATATAATTGTTGAATACATATCCTACAAACTAAGCGTCACTATGCCAGTTAGCAAAACATTAGTGGGAATAGATTCTCGTCTAGAGATATTAAATGGTTTTATAGGTGAAGAAGTTAGCGAAGCAATCTTCATGGGGATTTGTGGAATGGGTGGCATAGGTAAGACGACTGTTGCAAGGGTAGTATATGATAGCTTTCGTTGGCAATTTAAAGGCAGCTGCTTCTTAGCAAATGTCAGAGAAGTTTTTTCTGAGAAAGATGGACCACGTCGTTTGCAGGAACAACTTCTTTCTGAAATCTTAATGGAACGTGCTAATATATGTGATTCTTCTAGAGGAATTGAAATGATAAAGCGGAGGTTACAATGTAAAAAGATTCTTGTTGTTCTTGATGATGTAGATGACCATAAACAACTAGAATCCCTAGCTGCGGAGAGTAAATGGTTTGGTTCAGGGAGCAGAATTATCATAACAAGCAGAGATAAACAAGTGTTGACTAGAAATGGTGTTGCTAGAATTTATGAGGCTGAGAAATTGAATGATGATGATGCTCTTACGTTGTTTAGCCAGAAAGCTTTCAAAAATGACCAACCTGCTGAAGATTTCGTGGAACTATCCAAGCAAGTTGTGGGCTATGCTAATGGCCTTCCACTGGCTCTTGAAGTTATAGGTTCATTTATGCATGGAAGAAGTATCCTTGAATGGGGAAGTGCGATTAATAGACTAAATGATATTCCTAACCGTGAAATTATTGATGTGCTTCGCATTAGTTTTGATGGCCTCCATGAATTAGAGAAGAAAATATTTTTAGACATTGCTTGTTTCCTTAAGGGATTTAAAAGAGATCGAATAATAAGGATACTTGACAGCTGTGGATTCCATGCACATATTGGAACACAAGTTCTTATTGAGAAATCACTCATAAGTGTCTCTCGGGATCAAATCTGGATGCATAATTTATTACAGATAATGGGTAAGGAAATTGTTCGTTGTGAATCCCCTGAAGAGCCTGGAAGGCGCAGTAGATTGTGGACATACGAGGATGTCAGCCTTGCACTGATGGACAACATAGTGAGTAGCTGATAAGATTTCATGAAGTTTATTTTAATTTACGCTTCATCTCTACTTTGTATTTGTTTTTTACTTGTATTCCCCTTTTGGTTGACAGGGAAAAGAAAAAATAGAAGCCATTTTCCTGGACATGCCTGAAATAAAAGAATCACAATGGAACATGGAAGCCTTCTCTAAAATGAGCAGACTAAGATTGCTCAAAATCAACAATGTGCAGCTTTCTAAAGGACCTGAAGATCTTTCCAATAAGCTACGATTTCTTGAATGGCATTCTTACCCTTCAAAATCATTGCCAGTTGGTTTGCAGGTGGATCAGTTAGTTGAACTTCACATGGCTAACATTAGTTTTGAGCAATTATGGTATGGGTATAAGGTGAGATCAACTAATTTAAGAGCCTTTGTATTTTTTTTATCGTTTTCCTATATATGTATGATAGTAGTGTCCATATTTCTTCTACCCTGACTGATTGCAGAGTGCAGTTAATTTGAAAATCATCAATCTTAGCAACTCACTAAACCTGATCAAGACTCCAGATTTTACTGGAATTCCAAATCTCGAGAGTCTTATTCTTGAAGGTTGTACAAGTTTGTTTGAGGTCCATCCATCACTTGCACATCACAAGAAGCTTCAATATGTGAGTCTTATGGACTGCAAAAGCATTAGGATTCTCCCAAACAATCTAGAAATGGGATCACTTAAAGTTTGCATTCTTGATGGCTGCTCAAAACTTGAGAAGTTTCCAGATATAGTAGGAAACATGAACTGTTTGATGGTGCTTCGATTAGATGGGACTAGTATTACAAAACTACCATCATCGATGCATCATTTGATTGGCTTAGGTCTATTGAGCATGAACAGCTGCAAGAACCTTGAAAGCATTCCAAGTAGCATAGGTTGTTTGAAATCCCTTAAAAAACTTGATCTGTCTGGTTGCTCTAAACTTATATATATACCAGAGAATTTGGGGAAAGTTGAAAGTTTGGAGGAGTTTGATGGAAGTGGAACTTCAATAAGACAACCGCCAGCATCCATTTTTCTTTTAAAGAATCTTAAAGTATTATCTTTTGATGGATGCAAAAGAATAGCTGTGAATCCCACGGATCACAGGTTGCCTTCTTTGTTGGGTCTGTGTTCTTTAGAAGTATTGGATTTATGCGCCTGCAATCTAAGAGAAGGGGCAGTTCCTGAAGATATTGGTTGCTTATCTTCATTGAAGTCTTTAGATCTGAGCCAGAATAACTTTATTACCCTGCCTGAAAGCATAAATCAGCTTTCTAGACTCGAAATGCTTGTCTTGGAGGATTGTAGGATGCTTGAATCATTGCATGAGGTTCCATCAAAAGTTCAAACATTAAATTTGAATGGTTGTATACGCCTAAAAGAATTTCCAGATCCGATAAAGCTAAGCAGTTTCAAAAGATCAGAGTTCATATGTCTTAACTGCTGGGAATTGTACGAGCATAATGGCCAAGACAACATGGGGTTGACCATGCTTGAAAGATACCTCGAGGTCTTCTCTTAATCATACCTCAACCTCTTTGTATCTCTCTCCCTCTCCCTCTATCTATCTAACATTTTGGTTCTTCATGGTACAGGGTTTGTCTAATCCAAGACCTGGATTTGGTATCGTTGTTCCAGGAAATAAAATTCCAGGCTGGTTTAACCATCAAAGTAAGGGATCTTCAATTAGTGTGCAAGTGCCTAGTTGGAGCATGGGGTTTGTTGCGTATGTTGCATTCAGTGCAAATGGTGAAAGTCTTTCTCTTTCTTGTCATTTCAAAGCCAATGGAAGAGAGAATTATCGTTCGCCGATAAGTATTAGTTGTAATTCTATCCAAGTTCTGTCAGATCATGTTTGGCTATTCTATCTATCTTTTGATTACCTTAAAGAGCTTAAAGAATGGAAGCATGAATCCTTTAGCAACATAGAGTTGTCATTTCATTCCGACGAGCGACGAGTCAAGGTGAAGAATTGTGGTGTTTGTTTGTTATCTTCTTTGTATAGTACATCCCAACCATCTGCCCATTTTATTGTTACAAGTTTTGAAACAGCTTCTTCATACAAAGCTTCTTTAGCTTTTTCTTCATCTTACCATCATTGGATGGCTAGTGTTTTCCCTGGCATCAGAGCCGCAGACACTAGTAATGCTATCACCTATTTAAAGTCAGATCTAGCTCGGAGAGTCATTAACCCAGTCGAGAAGGAACCAGAGAAAGTAATGGCAATTAGATCAAGACTCTTTGAGGCCATTGAAGAATTAGGGCTATCAATTATTATATTTGCAAGAGATTGTGCTTCTTTACCTTGGTGCTTTAACGAACTTGTCAAGATTTTTGGATTCATGGATGAGATGAGATCGGATACCGTGTTTCCAGTTTCTTATGATGTCGAAGAATCAAAGATAGATGATCAAACAGAGAGTTACACAATTGTCTTTGATAAGAATGAAGAAAATTTCAGGGAAAACGAGGAGAAGGTACAAAGATGGATGGATATTCTCAATAAAGTTGAGATTCCATCTGTATTGAAAAGGTAATAATTAATTCTTCCTTTTTATATATTTTTTTAAAAATATTTTTTTAAATTTATGTTTCAATTAATATTCCTCATATGTAATTAATTAATTAATTAATTATTTTTGGATAGATATTATTTTTTATGGTGTTGTTCATATTTAATTTTAAAAAAACTTATTATAATTCATCGATAATTTTTTTATCTTTTTGTATAAAAAAATTATTTTCAGATATCATAATATATACAACAACCTTGCATAATATGTTTTTTATTTTTATTTTTATTTTATTTAATCAATTTAATACGTTTGTGTTTTTTTTAATATCATTTGATTGAATAAAAAAATTAATTTTAATAAATAAATTCAAAAATATAACTAGGTAAATGTTCCGTTTATTAACACATTTGAATTTTTCAAAATTTTATTTTTAGTTATTGTTAATATATTTTTATTATTATTAATTCATATAGTTATCAATTTATTTGATTACATGTATGTATGAGCTTTTAAATTTGTAATTTAAATTTTTTATATATTAATTTGCATTGAAAAAACATGCATGCACAACTTTTTTGTAAGAGAAAAAAATATATGGTCTGTAAAAGACCGTCATCTTTTTTTTTCGCAAACATCTTGCAACTAAAACAAAAAAAACTTAGTGAGCAGGGGCCTTAACAAAATGCGGCAATTGGACTCGCTTAGTAGTCCCAACAACAAATGACCTTTGCTTCTTCTTGTTTTTTTTTTTCCTTTTATATGTTTTTTTTTATTTTATATTTAGATTAACATCCCTTCTCTTTTTTTTTATGTTGTTTAGAGATCCTCTTTGAAATGATGGTTTATTCTTTAGTTATGCATTTAATTTTTGAGAAAGTTTTTTTGATTCATTTATAATTTTTTTAACATTTTGTACAAATAAACTTTATTCTTGAAAATAAAATTTTTTATTTTCAAATAATATTTCTAATAAGTGCAGCCTTGCATATTTTATTTTATTTTATTCAATCAATTTGATGTGTATGTCTATTTTTATTATCGTTTGATTGAATAAAAAACTTGTTTTAATTAATAAATTTAATAAATACAATCACGAAAATATCTCATCTTTTGAAATTAAATATTTTAATTTACACTTGTTTCTCAATTTTTTCACTTTTCTTTTTAGTTATAGTTTATAGTTGTTGTTTTTTTTTAATTTATTAACACACATAATTCTTAATTTATTTGATTATATTTATGTATAATTTTTTTTCACTTAGAATTTTTTAAATACAAAAACATGTTGAAAAAATATATCTATAAATATTTTATTAATTGTTTTTTTTAACACCCAACAAAACATGTAACATCGATTCCATGTACAGTTTCACTATACCTGAGTTGCAGCAGCAGCTCACGCAGGAGGAGCAGCTACTCGAGCAGGAGGAGGAGCAGCAACGCCTCGATGAGCTGCGGCAGGTGCTCCGGCAGCGAGGGCAGGTGCTCAGGCAGCGGCGGCACCAGGTGCTCCGGCAACAGCGGCAGGAGCAGGTGCAGCTGCGGCTGCGGCAGGAGCAGGTGCAGCTGCGGCGGCTGCGGCAGGAGCAGGTGCTGCGGCGGCTGCGGCAGGAGCAGGTGCAGCGGCAGGAGCAGGTGGAGCAACAGGTGCAGCGGCTACACCTCCAAAAGTTTCTTCAGCTTGAAGATCTTCAGTAGTTTTTGCTCATGGTTTTGGTTTGGGGAATTAGATTCACATTTTACTTTGTATGGATTTTCTTCTTAAATTTAGGATAATCCCATGTTTGCGGATGGAAGGATTGTTTCCATATTAAACAAGCTCTAAAACTTTTACATTGCGGAAAGCCTATCCTTAAAAAAATTTATCATTATTTTGAATTGGTCAGCTGTATTAAAAACTAATATAAATTATATTTTAAAATTTTATTGGATTGAATTGGTTTTTTGATATGGTATATGATCATAAGTTTAAATTTTATTATTTCTATTTATTTGATAAGCATTAACACACAAGATAATATGAACATGTACAAGTTTTAAGCTCAAAGTGCTTTTACTTAAAGATGACCTTACGTATCAGGTTAAGTTATTGGATTGAGATGGTTTTTTAACAATTTATTTTTTAACTCTTGTTTTGGTGTATGTGTTAGATTTAAATTAAAAATAATATATATTTCTAAAGATAAAACCAATAATTTCTTATCAATATGAATTTTTTTTACATCAATTTCATTCATAATTCTTTGAAATTATTTTTTATTTATTTATAATTAATTTTAAGTATTTTAATATTTTATGTTATAATTAATATTCATGCAAAAAACTATTTTTGAACAAAATCTTAACTCATTAATTTAATTTTTGATTAAAATTTATATACAATAACTATATTTTAAAACTAATTTCTTCTAACTATCAAAAATTAATTCAATCCAATAATTTAATAAAAATTAATTAGTAACAATTTTTTTATAAGCCTGACAAATTGATAAACTTCTATACTTGCTTACTCCAAAATATAATCACTTACTAGATGCATTAATATTAATATATATAATCACTTACTCCAAAATTGGACTTGCTTCGTTTGTAACTGGTTTGAGAAAAAATAATAAAATTTAATTCTACATTCCTAATTATGCTCTGCAAATTACAAACAATAAAGATTAATAAAATTATATGCCAAAATTATTTTTCTTTGTTATTGAAAAATTGGCCCAACTTTATCATAAGAATCCACCCACGACTTGCAATTTATAACCCCCAAGCCCTTGGAAACTTTTGAGATCATACAAATGCCCCTTCTAGTCCTAGATTCATGGCAACACAAGTAGTGAAAAGAGAGAAACAAACAAGACGATTTAGCCAAAAACCCCAAAGAAGGTTTATGCAGGGTTTAAGGCGGCCGGTATGCTAATACCACTACCATACCCTCTCTATGAACTCATTTCTTTTCTCAAGCTGCATTACCCGCGCATTTCAATTCATCTCTCAATCACTTCAATTCCATTTTATTTTTTTTTTAATTTCCTTTAATTAGAGGGCCAGCTCCCATATATTTTCTACCAAAAATTTTGATCCTTTGATTAGTTTTGATAAGAAACCCACAATTCTATCTCTAAACCATCCACAGTTATGTGGAGAAACGTCGCAAAACAAGCCAGTTTGAAATCCCAATCAAAGTCCCTCAATTTCCCTTCATTTCCAAGAACTTACAGCTTTTTAGGAGCCTCTAAAGAACCCATCTTTTTTGAGAAACTTAAGTTCCATTCGCTTAATAACACAAGTCCACGACTGAGTTTTCGAGCAATTGGCGAAATATCAACCCATGAAGATTTTATGGGAAAACCCAGTTTTATTTTTTTGAGAAATAGTGATAGTACTAATGGGAATCGGTGTGCTGGATTTTGTCCAAGAGGGTATGTGAGTGTAGCTGAGGCAGTGTCATCAACAGATGTTGAAGATAATGTGTCTGGTGCGGATGAAGTGCAAGAATTGCTGCCAGAAATGAGGAAAGAAGAGGAGAAAGAGGAGCACTTTAGGAGGAGGAGGCTACATGCTAACCCTGGAATAGGGTCAAGGAAGCATAGGGTCTTGAGGAGAAGGCAAGTGAAGATTGAGGGGGAAGCATGGGAACTGGCAACGAAAGAATATAAGGAGCTTTTGAAGGATATGTGTGAGCATAAGTTGGCTCCTAATTTACCATATATGAAGAGTTTGTTCCTTGGTTGGTTTGAGCCTTTTAGAGATGCAATTGCGAAAGAGCAGGAGTTGATTGGAACGGGGAAGAGTAGGCAGGGTTATGCTCCGTATTTTGATCTGTTGCCAGCTGACAAGATGTCTGTTATTGCAATGCATCAACTCGCAGCAATGGTAATGACAGGTGGGGAACATGGATGTGCAAGAGTTGTGACTGCTGCTTGTATGATTGGTGATGCAATTGAGCAGGAGGTAAGTAATTTTTAATGTTTTATTTGCTTATTTTTACTTGCGGTTTGATTTGTAGACAGAGGATAATGAGTGCCCGTATAAAAGTATTGAAAGATAAGGGAAAACATAAAGTTTCTTAAATTAACTTTTAGACAACCTTCATCTGAGGTGATGAACTAGGAAGAAAGATGAAAGTTACTATGTACAATCATGAGATAAAAATCAGCTATGGAGCTAGTAGTGCCTGGAAAATTAGATTTTGAAGTTACGTTCCGTCGAATGTTGAATGGGGTTTTTCTGGATTTCTTTTTTATATATCTATAGTTTTTACTTTCAGTCCAAGTTCTTCTGCTGTTCATGGTTCCAGGGAGGACACTAAATGTAGGTACGAAAAACAATGTAGTGTAAGATCCTTTAGATAGTAAGTTTTTACAATTTTTTCATTAAGTGTTAAACTTTTCATATCACGGGCCTTATTAGGCTGAATATTCTATTACGCCTTTCTTTTTTGAGCTACAATTTCTTCAAAGCACGGGCATGGTGGACTCATAAGAGTGACATTCAACTTTCCTTTGTCAGAGCTCATCTCATGTTTCGACATTGTTTCACTATGGATTTATACTTTTGCATTTCCCTGTTGGGGACAGCAATTATCTTTATCATTTCAATTATGTGAGTTCTTGTTTGTGCCTTTGTTTTGTAAGTTGTTTAAGTTTTTCTCTTCGTTTAGACGTTAAAGGCATGCATGACACTTTGCTCTACTGTCTCTTCTGACTATGGGAGTTGCTTCCTCTTTTCTTTTCCTTTTTTTTTTTTTAAAAAAAAAAAAGGACTTTAGAATGCAGAGATATTTAGGTGTACCATTCTTAATCCATGTTTTGGACCTCCTAACTCTTCAGTTTTGTTCTCTTTCTTTGAACTGAGGACTGAATCTGTAACAGTTTCTGTGATGAAACAGATTAGAATACACAATATCTTGGAGAAAACAAGGAAGAAAAAGGAAAAAGCTAATGACAGCAAGAATGGTGTAGAAGGTGAATCCCCTGCTGTCATGAAGGAACAAGAAAACCTAAGAAAAAAGGTTACTGATTTGATTAAAAAACAAAAGCTGCCAGCTGTGAGGAAGATTGTGAAGGGGAAGGATGATTCAAAACCATGGAATGCAGATGCTAGGGCTAAGGTTTGTGTGCTTGTAATCATTGATAAAAGCTAATTTTCTTGAACAAATGTATCGTGTGCGAATTTGATTTCTGTCGTTGCACTTTGAAGGTTGGAAGCCATCTAATTGAATTGCTGTTACAAACAGCTTATATACAGCCTCCCTGTGATCAGTTAGCTGATAGTCCATCTGAACCTCGACCTGCATTTGTACATACATTCAGAACTGTGTCATATGAAAATAAGTATGGCGTCATTCTTTAATTGACTCGATGTGCTCAATTTATCTTTTCTTCCTTGTAATTGCTCCTAACTGATGCACAATGGCCTTTTCTTAAACAGGAAGGGCGCGAAAAAATATGGTGTTATACAATGTGACCCACTAGTCCTCAAAGGCCTAGAGAAAACTGTGAGTAACCCTGTTATACTTTCAAAGCAGATAGGTTAGTTTCTAGATTTTAGAGCTGAAACAGATCAGATTTGGAGGCAATTTCCATGGTGCCTCTTAAGTTGCAGATGTTTGTCTTTCATTCTTTTTTCTTGCACAAGAAGTCATAAAAATGTTGTTTCTCCAAACAGGCTAGGCACATGGTGATTCCTTATATGCCAATGTTGGTGCCACCACTTAGATGGAGAGGGTATGTTAACTTGTTTTATATTTACATTTTTTCCACGATTGTCTTGTTTTAATTTTATATTTTTTAGTTGGATATATTCCAAGTTTAGAAATATTAACATAGTGTTTTGGTTACTTCTGTTTGATGCCTGGAGCTGTTTTCAATTTTCATGTCAAGTTAAATGCTTAAAATGGTATAATAGATAAAGGGATGAATCTCTGATTATAAAGACTGGAATTCCAATCCCAATTTCAGCTAATTGAAATTAACATTTCAGCATGTTTCAAGGCTCTGCCTCTCCATTTCTGTAACCTCCATTGGAAGGGAAACTAATTGTCTTGCAGGTGTTTATTCAAAACATGGTGAATGTGAGATATGAGATGGAAGGTTTTGTCTAGGATTCTCAACAAAACGGAGAACACTGTCTTTAAACATTGAAGAGCATTTGCTAATCACAGCCATGTCTAATACCGGAAAATTAACATTATTGCCACAGGCAGGAGAATTTAGGGATTGCTATGGAATTCTTTATTATAATGTTTTTGATGTTAAAGGGAGAGGTATACTTCATGGAAAAGAATGGCTGGCAGTTAGAGATAAAATATAGAGAAAGAAAAGGTGTTAGGTTTTCTACAAGGATGCTGTGGTGGATTATTTTAGCTCAAGAAAAGATAAGAGTATCGAATTGTTGTTTTCATGTGAAGTCAGACATGTAGTTAATTTAGGATTAGGATAGTACATAGAGAACTTGATTGAAGTAGTTTAGTTTCTTTAGGTGAAGATTCATATATAGGTATTTATTTCAAATTTCAAATGTGCCAGAAGCGCAAGGAGACAACAGATGATTACATGGGAGAAATGGCACAGACATATCTCTGCTGTCAAACTGAGATTTTTTAACCTTATTGTTTGGCAAGTTAGTTAGGATATGTTTTTCATGGACTTTGGTTAACTTTTTCATGAATAGGGATCACAATCCTCATTGGAAAAACTACACATGCTTTGGAATATGAAGAGGCCTCTATGGCAGCTTCTGCCATTCAACCTATTGCCTTTAAATCTGATAAGCTCCCTAGCGCTTTTGGTTGTAAATTGCCCATTAGGACTGGGATTCCTGGACACACTTTCTATCTACAAAAAGAAAAGATTTAAACCAGTGATTGCACTCTGAATATCTTAATTTGATCAGATTGAGCATCAGATGAAAACCGTTTCATGAATTGGTTTTGGGGAAAGAGCACTTTGTTTACTAGCAAGTTTATAGTGGTCTTGGCTCTTTCACTCAATCATCATGCAAGTTGCAGGAGGCACATTAGCATAGTCCCCACTAAAATTAATTTTAGATCCTTGTATACAAATTTGGAAGATACAAATTCTTCATAATGTTCCTTACATACGCTACTTTAATCTGGCATCTAATGAGTTTGTGGTTGGATGCTGGTTCCCATGTAGTTGTAGCAACTCTTAACACCATTGCTTCTAGTAACAAATCAGGACCTGGCATTTAAGCAGCTTTTTGGTGTGTTCTAAGCTCTTCTTTGATAATTGTGTCATAGCTTGTGATATTTACCTCTCTCTTACTCGTGTCGAGCATAACCTCAATGCCCTTTGCAGTTATGATAAAGGCGCTCACTTGTTCTTACCATCCTATGTCATGCGGATACATGGTGCTAAACAGCAACGTGAAGCAGTTAAGAGGGCACCTAGGAGGCAGCTACAACCAGTTTTTGAGGTCTGTACACATTAGATGCATTGCATGGTTACTGATGCGTATTTTATTGTTAGAACTAAATCATCTTTTGGTACTAACATGTGATGTTCATTGAACACAATCTTATACTGATAATTGTGTATACCTTCACATGCTATCACATGTGTAGATTTTACCAGCTTAGCTTCTGGTTTAACAAGGATTCTCTTTTGTTTGAATTAATTTTCCAGGCCCTGGATACACTAGGGAATACCAGATGGAGGGTAAATAAGAGGGTACTTAGTGTTGTTGATAGAATATGGAGTAATGGAGGCTGTCTTGCTGATTTGGTAGACCACAGTGATGTGAGTATCTTTTCTAACTTTCCTCAATGTAACTTTTTTTTTTTCTGAGAAACTCCTTTACCTTTACCTTTGTGTTCCAAGAATTGATCATGATAGCAACTAAAAAACCTTTCTCATTTAATATCTTCATTTCAGGTTCCTTTACCTGAGAAGCCAGAAACAGAAGATGAAGCACTTCTTAAGAAGTGGAAGTGGAAACTCAGAGGAGTGCAAAAAGAGAACAGGGAAAGACATGCACAGCGTTGTGACATAGAACTTAAACTTGCTGTAAGACTCAATTTACTTTATTTTAGACAGTACACTTTCAATCTTCTTGATGGCGTTCATGCCATCATTCTTAATTGGCTCCAGGTAGCACGGAAGATGAAAGATGAAGAAGGTTTCTATTATCCACACAATATTGACTTTCGTGGGCGTGCCTACCCCATGCACCCATACTTAAACCATCTTGGATCAGATCTGTGCCGGGGGATTTTGGAGTTCGCAGAGGGACGCCCTCTTGGAAAGTCAGGCTTACGCTGGCTGAAGATACACATTGCAAATCTATTTGCTGGTGGTGTAGACAAGCTATCTTATGAGGGACGGATAGCTTTTACTGAGAATCACCTTGATGATATATTTGATTCTGCAGACAAACCACTTGACGGAAAGCATTGGTGGTTGCATGCAGAAGATCCATTTCAGTTCTTGGCTGTGTGCATTAACCTAACTGAAGCTTTGAGAAGCTCCTCGCCAGAAACATATATTTCACATATTCCTGTTCATCAGGTATATCTTATCAATGTATTGCATTGTGCTCATATAAACTTTTTATGGACATTTTTTAAGGATTGTAAAGCATCCTACCCAATTGAGCACAGTTTTACTGGAATGGTAGGGAATGGATTGAGAGAGGCAGAGGTGTTAGGAAGATGAATGGTAAAAGGAGAGTCAAGATTCTTTGTTATTGTACCTTGTATGCTTTAGGAAAACAAATAAAATGATAAGCTTAAGTGGTTTCTATTGGTTGTATTACATAAAAAACTGTTGGACTATGTGGGACAATCAACTTAAGTACTCTTCCCTGGGCTTATCTTTGTACTTCTGGCCTATAATTTTTCTCATAACCTGTTCTGCCTTCTGATGGACCCCTTCCCTCTTATGGTTTTTTGTAGGATGGTTCCTGCAATGGCCTACAACACTACGCTGCACTTGGAAGAGACAAGGTAACGTCCTTAACTTGAATTGGATGATGTTATGAAGTTTTTATTTTCTTAATGATTACTGCTGATAAAAAAAAACCCAATATGTGCAATCTGTTTGTCTGATTTTCATTTCCTAAGGCACTATGCTGATGCCAATCATTGTTGAATTCAAGTCGTGTTTTTTAGAAGTGGTCTGCAAACTTTTATTTTTTGAACTTCGTTTTTAATTTTGAAAAAGGAAAGTAATGCATTTTATTATATTTTGAATCCCTCTGCTTTTGTTAAATCATTGGAATCTTGAACAGTTGGGAGCAGCTGCTGTTAATCTAGTTGCAGGAGAGAAGCCTGCAGATGTCTACTCGGGAATAGCTGCTAGGTAAGGGGTTTCCTCATGATACAGTAGAAAAGATTTGAGCTAAGATGAGCTTTTGTTGAAGCAAACCAATGGAGCTGGTTGTTTTTACTCAGACTGATTTAAAGATTAGGTCGAAGATTTGAAAACACAGATTTTTTGAGAAACTAAAAAACTTGTGCTGAAAATTGTGGAAACTCTTGGTTAGTGGGCTTAATAAAGGGATACCCTTCTTTAAATCTGAAGTTCCATTTAATTACATGAGGACAGAATCTGAATTTTTAGATTTATAACCAACTCTTAATAGGATGACCTGCAAATATGATCCTAGGGATATAAACCAAAAATGCTTCCTAATTGGGTCCCAGTTTTTCTGAAACACACCTACCAGCATGTATTGGATCGAATAGAAATCTGCAATTAACATTATCATCCCAAAGACTAAGAGTTTGGAAGCCCTACTCTCACAAAACTAAAAGAAGCCGAGTTTTCTGGCTTTCAAGGAAATCCAGGCATTTGTAATGAAGTAGTAACATCCAATCGAAGGTTAATATTTGTGCTTAAATTAGGAACTTTAATTTGTTTCAATTCAATCAAAGCAAAACTTTAGTCAGCAATGCTCTTATTTCGTGGCCTATGACCAGATCCATATGTTAGCCCTTCATGTGCAGTAGTCAAAGTCCTGTAGTATTCATTGGATATGTTTGATTGGAGCCAAATTTGTAAAGCCTCGACAAGAATTTTTCTTTTTCAATCCTATATTTCTGTAGTGCATTTCTGGATGTGAAGCAAGCAGATATCTGCAAAAGGATGCTGTGATAAACATGCACTTTTGTGATGCAGAGTACTTGATATCATGCGGAGGGATGCACAGAAAGATCCAGATGTTTTTCCTGATGCATTGCGTGCAAAAGAATTAATTAACCAGGTTTTCTGCATGCTTTGATTGTTGATCGGAGTGGTCTCCTGTCACTAAGGGATTGCTTAGTTACTATTGGGTCAACATTGTTTCATGGTTTTCCTTTTCTTTTTGGCCCATTCAAAAGATAGGGTTTACCTTGCCATTTTTCAATGTGGATAAGTTCTTTTACTTTCAAACTAATGGTGGTTTGACTCCATCTAGGTGGATAGGAAATTGGTGAAACAGACAGTGATGACATCTGTATATGGTGTAACTTACATTGGTGCTAGAGACCAGATCAAAAGGAGGTTAAAGGAACGTGGTATCACAGAGGATTCAGATATCTTTGGTTGTTCTTGCTATGCTGCAAAGGTGTGAAGGGAGCATCCCAACAGTGATGATTCATAATTCCTTAGCTTTACTCTTTTTCATAAAACATGTCACTTACAATATTTTATATTGTTGCTTGATCAGGTGACCTTAACTGCCTTAGGAGAGATGTTTGAAGCTGCACGAAGTATCATGAACTGGCTTGGGGATTGTGCAAAGGTGAGTCTGTCTCAATTTATTTGTTTTTCCTTTATGTTGATTTTCTTTTTTTGGTTATTTTTTTTATCTAGTTTCTATACCAACAACTGACATTCTGTTTACATTTTCTCTTTGCATTTTACCTGACCAGATTATCGCATCTGAAAATGAGCCAGTGAGGTGGACAACTCCCCTAGGACTTCCTGTTGTACAACCTTATCGTAAATTAGGGACGCGAAGTGTGAGTTCTATAACATTTGCAGAAGCATAGTAGATCATATAGTACTGACAGGAAAAAAAAAATGATTGGCATTTTGTTACATTCATATCAATAGAGAGGGCATTTTGAGTACTCTTATCTTCCTTTTGTGCAATTACTGCAGATCAAAACTTCACTACAGGTTTTAATACTACAAAAAGAAACTGACAAGGTAACGTTACTTTATCTTTGTTGCTCGTTTTTGCTTTGGTAATCAAGATTCCATAATATTTACTTTGACTTCGAGTCTGTGCTAAGATTTTGATAACACAAGAAATTGTGAAAAATCTGAAGTAACCTGTTTTTATTGCTGAAATGTTGTTTGAGGATATAGTATCTTACATTGGTACATTCTGCTAGCTGTTTCCCAATTTTCTGAACCAATTTTTCTGAACATGATTTCTGGTAGACTTCAGTGGGTGCCTTGGCTTTTTGTCTAGCTAAATTGCCCTGATTTTTTTTCTTTATTTAGTCTGGACTGTGACCAAAATACTAAAACAAAGGGGGAAAAGGTTGTACCTTCTGGCTCTTGGATCTCAAAGTTTGGCAGTTCTTTTACTGTTACAGGTTATGGTCCAACGACAGAGAACAGCTTTCCCACCAAATTTTGTTCATTCCCTTGATAGTTCTCATATGATGATGACTGCAGTTGCCTGCAAAGGGGCAGGCTTAAACTTTGCAGGTTTTTCACTCATTGCTGGATTTTGTCTCAATTGCTGTCCTATTCCTAGTTTTGATTTCTCATTACTGCATATCGGCATACCATCACAGGAGTTCACGATTCATATTGGACGCATGCATGTGATGTGGATGAAATGAACAGGATACTGAGGGAAAAGTTTGTTGAACTCTATGAAACACCTATATTGGAGAATGTAAGTATTAGCACTGCTATATTGTTCTAAAACTCATAAGGGCAATGGCCCATTCATTGGCATCATTATATATTTGTAGAAGGCAAAAACCCAATACAATATTTTTGAAGTTTATTTGTCAGAGCGGATAAGAGGAAATTAATTATTTTTTACTAGCTTTATTCGATTGCGGTTGTTTTGGTTGTGAATAAAAGAACAAAGAAAAGAGATACGTACCATATGTTTAAAGAAACAACACTTGTTGCAGTTAATTAAAGCATTCCTTATAATATGTTCTCATCTGCTGTTTCAATTATGTTTTGGGATAAAAAAAAATGCCTATAAATTTCAACTTGAATTAGCATTTAAAAGAATTGTGCAGTGTCAAATCCAAGTTTGAGGGTTTTTTCGTTTTTAGCAGAACTCATCATTTATACTGTTGGATTTGTATGCAGTTGTTGGAGAGCTTTGAAAAGTCTTTTCCCACGTTGTCATTTCCGCCTTTGCCTGACCGGGGAGACTTTGAGCTGAGGGAAGTGTTGGAATCACCTTATTTCTTTAACTGATTCAGTGCAAGGGGTCCTCTCATTGCTACACCAACGTGGCCCCCTTCTTTTATGGGTGTCATTAATTCTTTGTTCCTTGCCAAGCCTGGCTATGGAAACCTGTGATCTAATGAAGAACTTCCTGCTAGAGACTAACCTCTCTATTGTATATAGTATCTTGAAAGGAGTCGTCAAGCATTGAAGATCTTCATTTGGTCTGTGAGTTTTGACTCAGCTCTGCATGCTGTTGTATAGCAAGCATATTTATTTTGTTCTGGGAATAGGCTTCGCTGGGTTCTTGCATTGAACAAGAATGAATGAAGAGACTTGTGATCATTGTGACCCACCATAGTTCCAATCCATCTTCTTAACCACCAAAGCAACACCCATTAGCCACCACCACATACAGAAAACAAAACACTAACAACCACCAGATGGCCGCATTTGAGATTCACCATTACAAATCAATCCATACCAGCAATAGCCATACTCTGTTCATTTGTATGAGGATCATAACAACACAGGAAATCAAACTCTGAGAGAGACATGAAAGAGAATGGAATTAAATGAGTCTTCTGCCAAAATTATTATTTTTATTTGTAATTTTTTTACTTCTTTTTTCTATCTTAATTTAAAAAATCATAGTAAAAAAATTAAAGTAATTTTTTTAAAAAATTGACATCAACAGACAAGTTATCCAACACTAAGTCAGCGTTATTACCTGCATTATTAACAGCTTAACTTACATGATCCTGTTAAGCATGTTGGTGATAAATAACTAAATCTTTTAATTAGTTGAATTTCATTTTTCTTCTTTTATACTTGTTATTCAAAATTGTCATTAATATTATTTTTATGCCTATAAAATAAATAAATAAATAAATATAATAGAGAAAAATCCCATCTTTCATTTTATTCTATATATTTTACTTATCAACTAATTTTGTCATTAATATTTACCAACTAATCCTTTTTATTATTTATCAAACTTGCCGAAATTTGTAAAAAGTTGAGATAAGTGTTTGGTTGACCTTTTTACATTAAAAGGTTTAGCATTGCATGTTCATAGTTTATATATATATATATATATATATATATATATATATATATATATATATATTAGTCTTTGTTGTAACTTATTTTCGAGTCCCCACAAAAATAATAAATAATTTTAAAAAATAAAATAAAATTGTGTGGTTACTGTTCATCATCTTCCCCGTGAAGCTGTACGGGTAGCCCCTTTGCAGGCGCGTTTAATGCCTCGTTTGTTTTCCAAAATTGACAAATCATGCACCAAAATGACCACCTGAAACCCCTCTATCCCCGAGAATTTCCCACTCGAGCCTATAAACGCTGAAACGGCTCTGTTGAGTGGCTCAAAGTGGCCACCTCGGGCAGTTCACAGCCTTGAGCTGCTAAATTTGACAGTTCGAGGTGCACACTTTGAGCCAACGGTTGAGATACTTCCCAACTGAATCAAAGGCTGCAATTTTTTTGCTTTTTTATGTTGTTCCACTAAGATGACCCTTTTTTTTTCTTTTGTGAATTGAAATTATATTACATGTTTGTAATTGTTTCATCTCATTTTTATTTTTATTTTAAAAGTAGACTTCCTGTAATTAGATTATCCTTAATATCAAATTATCCCTTTGCTTTTTGCAGGTCTTATCAAGCTGTTCGGTTTCTTGATTTGAAATGAATTGAATTGCACTAGTTAAATTTGAATTGATTTTTAATTCATTTCAGATTATTTTCTCATGAAATGAATCTGACAATAAACACCTTTAATAATCATCTTTGCTTTAACTTTAACTACTTATTTTAAATAGAGGTTATCAGTTCGAGTTTTATAAATTTCAAGGTTATTAAAGAATTATATAATTATTAGCTTTAAAATTCATGGAATTATTTAAGATATACAAGCGGTTTCAGATACCCACGTTACAAAAAAAAAAAAATTACAATCGCATCAGGCACATGGAAATTGAAATTGATTTCCTGGAAATTGATCTCCTTGGTCCTCCTTGGTCCACAGCCTATTCGGTCAACCAAGTCGGCTACCACTTACAGCACAATTCATCAAAAAACGATGTGAATTATCATTTGACGTCAAACCAGGTGGATTATCAGCTGATTAATTTTTTTTTTATCTTTGTATAGATGAATTTTATTTTTTAAAATAAATTTTTTTTTTTCAAATAATATTTTTAATATGTGCAGTCTTGCATACTAATTTTTATTATTATTATTCAATCAATTTAATGTGTGTGTCTATTTTTATTATTATTTGATTGAATAAAAAATTATTTTAATTAACAAATTTAGCAAACTCAACCGTATAAATATCATGTCTTGTGAAATTAAATATTTTAATCTACACTTGTTTCTTGATTTTTTAAGTTTTTATTTTTAGTCTTCGTTTATGATCATTTTTTTCACTTATTAACACACATAATTCTCAATGAGACCTTCAGAATAAAGAAGTTCATAATCTTTATTTTTTATTGCATATATAATTTCAAAGCATCTCTTTCTAGAATATTATTGTAATGTTCTCTTTTCCAAAAATATTTATTTAAGCATTAGAAAGTTCTCACCTTCACCAAATGAAATCTTTTGCTAGTACTAATCAGAAGCTATCTTGCCTTATTATACCCAATATAAGCTATCAGTACTCATATTAAGTAGGGATAATAAATGAGATTCTTAAGATAATTTAATTAACTAATTATTCAACTGAAACCTATTTCTAAAATACTTGGATTTTTTTGGACTTCATTATAAAACATGTTCATAGCCACAAAAAAAAAAAAAAGCCGATTCAGCAAAGCAAGTTATAAGGGGTCTATATTTGCTTTCATTAACTGAAATAGCGAGAGCAACACAGTCCATATATATGCATAGTGTGTTCATCCAAATCATTTGGAAATTGATGATCCAAAAAACAGGAAGCATTACAAACAACGTCCTGCATGCCATAGAGATGAACATTTTTTTTTCCTAACCAACTGTAAATCAAAGTGCCCAAGCTCTGACCAATAAGAAACTGGGAACAAGACGCAATAACTATTGAATTCAAGCTCGTCTTTCCTCCTCTCCTTCTTTTTCTTGGGTAAAAAATCATCATCACCTCTCTTTTTTATCCCTCTTAAGAAGACCAAAACAGCCCTAAAAAATAACCTTACTTTCCAATAAACTAAAGACAAAACCTACAGTGTTTTCCAACAAACTAAAAATGCTCTAAACCGAATGATTTGTGTAGCAGTACGTGCTTAAAGAGATTTATTTCCACACAACATAATTTTTAAAAGCAAAAGAGATTAGAATCAATATCCCAAAAATTTGGCTGGGAAAGCAGTTCATGACCCGTTTGAAATTTATTTTTTTTATGTTGTTGAATTGTTTTGATATGTTTATATTAAAAATAATTTTTTTTAAAATAAAAAAATATTTTAATACATTTTTAAATAAATTATTTTAAAAAAAATAAGTACTACCACATTTTTAACCTCCCTTAATCATAGGTTTGAGATGGTATGCTAGCAATGCGAGAAGAATTGGTGTTTTTTTATCGGAGAAAATCAAAGTTGGACTGTTTGTTAAAAAAATATTAAAATTTGAGATTCTAAACTCAATTTAATATGAATTTCTTTTTGTTTTTCGTTAATTA
This sequence comes from Populus tomentosa, assembly GCA_018804465.1. Lineage (NCBI taxonomy): Eukaryota > Viridiplantae > Streptophyta > Magnoliopsida > Malpighiales > Salicaceae > Populus > Populus tomentosa. The sequence continues at coordinate 10,582,974 of CM032001.1, forward strand.
GATTCAGTTAATAGTGTGGTGGCTAAGTTTTTTTTTTTAAAATAAAATCAATGAGAATTTATAATATTTAATATAAGAGCTAGCTTTATAGTTATTAGTTTGAAAATAATAATAATTTTTGTATATAATTAGATATTTTTTATTGATTTTGTTATATGTTAGTGAGGACATAAAATGTTATCATAAATCATAATTTCTTAAAAAAATAGAAATAAAATGATTAAACTATATATATAATGATCAAGGTTCAACGTAATTACTTTTTATTGTATGTAAAATGTCCTTATTTACTTTTAAAAAATAGATGCTTGACTTGAAAATTCATTACAAAACATGAATCAACTCAATTGTGATGTGTGTGGCCCAACCCCTGCTCTTGACAGGAAGGTGCCTCTGCTGACTGCTGCCCACTGCGCGTTCGCTATCCCTTTCATTTCTCTTTTTGCTTTTTCTCCTCCGAAACTCCATCTTCTTTACAGTGTAAGAAAAAGATCCGTAAGAAAATCCAGGAAACTTGCCAGTACGAGTTCTTGACCTAAAGAAACCGGAAAAAATTCGAAGTCATTGGAATAAAAAGAAAAGAAAAGGGCTTTCGAAGTTGGTTACTAAGATACCAGAAGTAGAAAAAATATTGGGTTTGTACTTAGTGTTCAAGTTATGGAGGCTACATTATCCAAGAGGTTGGATTCAGTTTTGTTATACAAGCACTAGTATATTAAAAATTAATAATTAATAACAACAACATTATTATTGTTATTATTATTGTTAATGAATATTAAAATTAATAAAGAAATAAAAGACCATGATGTTTTACTATAGATAGATCGAAGCCTACATATATTTTTTTATTGTTAATAGAAGAATTGATGCATGTGATATCAAGAATTATATAGAAAAATAAATGTTAGAATATAATATTGATGTAAAGTGAAGACTAAATCAAGAAAAACTAAAAGATAAATATAATTTAAAATATTTGAACGACTTTTGCTTTTTTGCAGACTTTATCAAGGTATTTGGTTTCCTGATTTTGACCAACTGAACGAGTTTGTTTTGAATTGATTTTTGGTTTTTTAAAAAAATTATTGTCCTGGTTTGGTGAATTTCTTAGATCTAAATTGGATCGATCCGAAACATGAACACCCAGCTACCTCAAAATTGTAATCACCTTGGCTGTAACTTCAACCACCCAACTACCTCCAAATTGTAATCACCTTGGCTGTAACTTCAACAACCCAACTACCTCAAAATTGCAATCACATCAGGCACATGGCGTTGCATTCGCATTCATCCCCTGACTATGAAATGGATTTCCTGGAATTTGATCTCCTTGGTCCCCAGCCTATTTTCTCCGAGACCGTGCAACGTGTTGAAAAAATTCGAAGTCATTGGAATAAAAAGAAAGAAAAGGGCTTTCGAAGTTGGTTGCTAAGATACCAGAAGAATAAACAAATATTGGGTTTGAACTTAGTGTTCAAGCTATGGTGGCTAGCTACATTATCCAAGAGGTTGGATTCAGTTTTGTTATACAAGCACTAGCTAGTATATTAAAAATTAATAATAAAAACATTATTATTAGAATTAGAATTAATAAAGAAATAAAAGACCATGATGTTTTACTATAGATAGATCGAAGCCTAGATCATATATTTTTTTTCAAAACATTGATTTCAATTTAAGACCGATTAAATTGGATTGTAATAGATTTTGAAGTTAGAAGTAGGTCTCCAGAAGATAATTCGGACGAGTTTGAGGATTTGTTTTTACTGAAGAAAAAAGGTGTTAGGATGCACATGGATGGTGGCCCTTGATTTTCTGACTATCGAAGCATTCTCGAGAAAACATAGCACCACGTGTTCTTCCAATAAATAACGTGTCCTTGTCTAGTTCTTGTTGTGGATCGGATTAAAAGTTACTTTTCAATGGAAAAAAAAAAGTGTGAGCACTGTCAACTTTTTTTTAAGTTGAGGAAATTTTTTATTATGAATAAAAAGAATTGATGCATGTTTTTAATCAAAGCAATCAGAATTATATACAATAAAAAAATGTTAAAATGCAAATCAAAGAATAAATCTAGAAACTAGGTGATATATACGGTTCAAAATATATGATTTCTTGTAGCCAAAAAAATTAACAATTTAAGTTCTATCAACATAAAATAATTTTCTAGTATCCTTTTTCTTTTTAATTGTCAACCAAAAATATGTTTGTGTTTGATATTGTGTTTCTACTTTATGTTTGAATATGTTTTAAAAATATGTTTGTTTTATTAAAATATCAAATTAATTTTTTTTTAGTATTTTTTGATGTGCTTGTATAAAAAATCTAAAAAAATATTTTTATACATTAAAAAAAATCAGTTTTAAAAAGAACTTTGTACCACAATATTAAAAGTAATATCCAATAGACCCCAAAGATTTGAAATAACCATAAAAAAACATATTCTCAATTAAATTCTCTTTATCCTATTATTGTGATTTTTTAAATTTATTTATTTATTTATCAGAATGTTTATTTTTTGAAGAAAAAAAAGTTATGAGAGTCATAAAAAAAAATTAATTAAAAAAATAATTAATGGTTATATAATTATGCCATGAATGTATATTTTTTATGTAATCATGCAGTAATAAAAAAGTTGTGCAGAAAGCCAAAAATCAAAATTTATTCAAGAGCCAACGGAAATAAAGGTCGCGAAGAGGGTGATGCCGCTGATGGTTGGTTCTCTTCCTCCTTGTGAGTATTTAATGGTGCTGCAATTAATATCAACCGCATTACAGTTGAGGCAGGCATTTAATGGTGCTTCAGCAGGAAGAAATATTGGATTATCTCTTGGAGTCTTCGTCTATGCTATCTTAATTACGGGTAGAAAGTGTCGGGAGATGAGTGTTCAGGCTATGGTGGCTCCATTATCCTAGAGGTTGGATTCAGTTTTGTTATACAAGCACTAATATACAGGGACGGAGCAAGAAAAGAAAGTTTGAAGGGGCAAGAAATATAAATTAAAGGGTCAAGAAATATTATAATATTTATAATTATAAATATACAAGGGAGGGGCATTTTCTTGCAGGGGCCGGGGCCTCTGCCAGCCCCCCCTCCCTCCGCCACTGCTAATATATTAAAAATTTTAAAAAAATAGTAATAAAAAAATAAGGATAAAAATCAAAATATAAAATAAATTAGAGTATAACTAAAATTTTTCAATTGAAGGGTTAACTGAAAAGAAAAATAACTTGAAAAAAAACAAAAAAAAAATAATCCACCATAAACTTGGATTGAATGGTGAGATTAAAAGCCAATAAAACTTTTATAAAAGAGTTAAGGAAAAAAAATCCAAAAAATATAGACCAAATAAAAAAAGGAATATGTGAAATTCAAAATCGAAGAACTAAATTGAAAATAAATAACACTTATACAAAAGGGCAAAAGGAAATAAAAATATAAGTTGAGGATCAAATTAAAAAGTATAATATATTATAAATTAGAATTGAAAGACTAAATTAAAAAGAAATAAAACTTTTATTAAAGGCTCAATGATGAAAATAAAAAATTTTTATTGAAGGATCAATTTTTGAGGGAGCAATAAAAAGAAAAAACCTACCAACAACAAAGCTATAATTATTGAATTGTTGAAGAGAGGGAAAGAGGTGATTGTAGAGTGGTTGTTGGGGCTGCTGGTATGGGTGGTGGATGTTGTGGTGGTTTGATATGGCTATTTGGGTTGGAGTGAAGGAGTGGAGTTGTTGCAACGATGACAAGGTTATTGAAAACTATGGCGGCGGCAAATTGTGTATCTTATTCCTTACCAGTTTTTAATTAGAAACTTATAAATCTATGGAAAATTGAAAGGTGCACCGGAGAAATTGGAAATATCCGTTAAAATCAAAGCTTACAACGACATAAATTTTAAAAAATTTGATTATTTCTATAAAGTCTTTCTATAAAAGTAGTGTTGGCACCTCAAGAATAATCCTAATGATTTGTGTAGCAGAGTGCTTAAAGAAATTCGAATCAATATCTCAAAAAGTTGGATTGGGAAAGCGGTTTTAGACTGTTTAGAAATTTGATTTTTTTAAAATTAATTTTTTTATATTTTTAAATTGTTTTAACATACTTAAATCAAAATTATTTTTCAAAAAATTAATAAGAAAATTATTTTAATATATATAAAAAAATATACTTCAGAAAAATAACTGTTATTATATATTCAAGTACCGTTGTTAAAAGGTTTGAGATTAGATATTGGGAATGGGAGAAGAAGAGGTATTTGGGATCGGAGAGGAATTAAAGTTGGGTTGTTTGTGATAAAAATATTAAAGTTGGAGATTCTAAACTCAATTTAATATGAATATTTTTTTGTTTTTCGTTAATTAGTTCCAGTTCATCGGGTGGTGGCTAAGTTTATTTTTTAAAAAAAATCAATTGGAATTTATAATATTTAATGTAAGAGTTTTGTAGTTATTAGTTTGAAAATTCATTAAAAAATACTTTTCAACTGTGATGTGTGTGTCCCAACCCCTGCTCTTAAACATATTTCTATAAATTCTTATTATTTTCATTTTAACTATTTTTATGTAGACAATAATTAACGATTTTTGTGATTCACCTTGGAACTTTTGCATGCACATATTAATGCAAAGTTCTTGGAATGCAAAAGCTTTATGCGCTGGAAAAGAGACAAATTTTGTTAAATAATATGGACTTGATAATTCATTAAAAAATATGAATCACTCAATTGTGATGGGTGTGGCCAATGCGCGTTCGATATCCCTTTCATTTCTCTTTTTGTTTTTTGTCCACAGAAACTCCATCTTCTTTACAGTGTAAAGAAAAAGATCCGTAAGAAAATCATTGGAAACTTACCAGTACGAGTTCTTGACCTCAAGAAACCGGAAAAAATTCGAAGTCATTGTAATAAAAAGAAAGAAAAGGGCTTTGGAAGTTGGTTACTAAGATACCAGAAGAAGAAAAAATACTGGGCTTGGCTGGATATTGTGCCTCTTTAGCCAACACTTACCACACGGTTTGTTTGGTCTAGATTCGTGAAATACTCGTAGAAATTTGGTGTTTTCTGATTTCTAAGTAGAATTATACATGTTCCAGCTTGAAATTGCTATTTGGTAGATTTAATTGCCAAATTTCTTGATCTTACCTTCTGTTTCATGTTTGACCACAGGAGCGGGCCTTATACAAAATAGCTTGGAAAGGAATTTCATGGCTTCCAGCAGCGTGCAAGGAATAACCTCATCTTCATCTTCTCCTCCTCCACTATATATGTATGACGTGTTCCTTAGTTTTAGAGGCAAAGACACCCGGAACAACTTTACTAGTCATCTATATTCTAATCTGAAACAGAGAGGCATCGATGTATACATGGATGATAGGGAGCTCGAGAGAGGAAAGACCATCGAACCTGCTCTCTGGAAGGCCATCGAAGAATCAAGGTTTTCTGTCATTATATTTTCAAGAGATTACGCATCTTCACCATGGTGCTTGGATGAACTTGTCAAGATTGTTGAGTGCATGAAAGAGATGGGTCAAACTGTTCTGCCAGTTTTTTATGATGTGGATCCCTCAGAGGTAACCGAGCGGAAACGGAAATATGAGGAAGCCTTCGGTGAGCATGAACAAAATTTCAAGGAAAACTTGGAGAAGGTCCGGAACTGGAAAGATTGTCTCTCTACGGTGGCCAATCTATCTGGCTGGGACGTCCGGAATAGGTAAATCATCTATCTACTTATTCTTATTCTCAAATCTGCCCTGTATTGTTTCATTGATGGACAAGCATGATAGTAAATGTGTATTTTTTTCATATGCATGATTTTTTATTGTTTTATTTTTATGATATTTTGAACTGATGGGATCAAGCATTTTTAATCTTTATATAAAACTTCTTTCTATTCTTAGGTTTTTCTTTATATTTTGAAAATAAAATAAAATATTCAACAGAAAAATTTAAATGTATAAAAATGTTGAAAAACAAATCTAGCATGAACAAATAAAAAAGTTAGCTTAAAAAATTAAAAATTGTGAAGAAATGACAACAAATTCATCATAAGAAATAAAAAATTGACCAAAGTTTTTGAATATGTTGGTTTTAGCTTTTCAAAATAAAATAAAAAGATTTTTCATGTTGAATTAAAAAATTCAAACTATTTATAAATCAAAGAGACAAATTTATTTTTAATTTGTTTTGTGAATATTTTTATTTTTTTTATTTAGAATTAAAATTTGATAGGTGTCTTTCTTTTACTAATGGATTGTAACAATGAATTTACTAATTTTTCATTCTAAAAAAAAAACTACTTATTAAGAACAATAGGGTCTTTTTATAAGGGCCAATAGTCGTTATAGAATTCATAGGGGTACTTAGACATTTTTTTTTTAACAGTATGATTACTTAGTTACCTTTAAAAGCAAAAATAAATAACTTAGCGATAGAGACTCTTTTAAGATTTTTCACTTTTCAGGGTGCAATAAAATAACTTTATTTCCTTTAAAATTAAAAATACTTACCTTATCTTCAAGGGCTTAGTCATGATTTTTTTTTTTTGTGATAAACAAAAAAAAAAAGTGGTTGGCTTGTTTGTAGAACACACAAGCAAGTTGTTATCTCTTACACTCTTACTTTAGCAACACGAGCAATGTCTTATGACACCCAAAAAAGGCCTTCATTGATGTTTTCTGATTCCCCATGACATGACTTATCTCCCTGAGTGGCATGTGTGGAGTAATTCTTTTTGGTTTGGCACCGAATGACTTTCATTTCTTTTCTTTTCTTTTGTCTTTATCCTCGAATTTCACACCCGACCTTGTAAACTTTTATAGTAACCCTTCAATCTGGTTTTTTTTATTTAATATTTGGTTTATTTTCTTTGAATTGATATTTTTTATATATAAATTATTTTTTAGAATTGAAATTTTTTATTAATTTTATACTTTTTTATTTTTTAATCTATTAGATTTGATTCTCATTCTTTTGATTACTATTTATTTTATGTGAGATTATTTTTATTTTATTTTATTGGTGATTTCATCCTTCATTTTTTATTGCTATGTTTTTTTTACGCTGGCAAGTTTTTAAAAATTTGATATATATATATATATATATATTATTTTTTATTTCATACTTTAACATCGAATTAACCTTTTTAGTTAAGTCTGGATTTAGGATTTAACAGATTGAGAATTTGGGATACTAACCTAGATTTAGGAGATTTGTCTAGTTTTTTTTTTTAAGCTTATGTTTTTTTTTCATTTTTATTATTCAATATTTAATTTAATTAGAGACTGGGCTCTATTAAATTTTTTTTATTTATTTTCTATAAGATTTTTAAATAATTTTAAAAATAACTGAGGTTATCTTAAGTCTTTTTATTTCTCATTCTTTGTTAAATCTAGCTCCTATTTTTTTTAAAAAATCCTATTTTAATTGAATAATTTTTTTATGTTTAGCTTTTAATATTTTGTTGATTGAAATTGGGCTCTATTTTATTTTGATATGGGTTCCATGGAGTTTTCACCGATATGTGCTTCGGATCGTGAGTTTCACAAGTTAACCATAGTTATTCCAGTTCGATCTAGTGTGTTGTTGTCACAATTATATTTTTAAATAAATATATCATCCAATATATTATTATTTTAATATTTTAAAAGTGTTTTTCTAGCACGTATTGAATTTGTTACTTTCAAATATTATTATATTTTGTAAAGGTTAGAAAAAAAATAATCCAGCCCTTGAGGCCAAAAATCTAGTTAAAGAACTACACATTAAAGTGAAGTTTTCAACAAGTGGCAACTTATCATTAGTATTTTTAATAGCACATTAAAGGTTATCATCTATGGTTCAATTTTGAAGGTATGATAGATTATAAGCTACACGAATTTTTTTCCCATGAAAAAAATTATTTCTCAAAATACTATAGGTGGGAAAAACAATTTTCAAACTAGCATAGGTCTCACTAACGCAACTTCACACATGCAGGTCTCACATGTCAAAAAAATCTTCCTTTCTTTCTTTGTTGGGTTGGTCCCTCAATTTTTATATTTAGTTAACTTTAGTTTCATTATTACGATCACTTCATCTATTCTTTTGCACACAAAAAATATATGAATTAAAGTTAATATTTAGCATATGTGATATCAGTGAATCTCAAGGTGCGTGGATGGGATTTGCGCAACCACTTAAACTACGTTAGTTTGGGATAAAAAATTTGTGCTATGCTAATATGGGAAAAAACTCAAAAATTAATAAATTTAAAGTTGATTTTTTAAAGATAATTATGCAAGATAATTGAATTTTTTGTTACAAATAATTATAAAAATAACTTTGTGGTCGACAAAAAATATGATAGAACTCCATTTGCTGTTGGTCTGCAAAAATCAAACTTGATAAAGAGTTTTTGTTCTTGTATGAATGCTTCTTTAGTGGCTGTGTGATTCTTAGCATCAATACAAACCTAGTTCCTTTTTCATTTTATTCTTTCCTTTTCCTCTTTGTTCTCGAAGCTATCTATTATTATTAGGGCCGTATTTTTCTCAAAGGTTGGTGTATTAATTTCCGGCTAACAGCCATGCATTTTCAAGCTACAATATGCTAATGTTCATTTTCCCATTATCACTACCTGATTTGATTTCTGCACACTGCATGATTAATGTTTTGCACCCTCCTATGCAGGAATGAATCGGAATCAATTAAAATAATTGTTGAATACATATCATACAAACTAAGCGTCACTCTGCCAACAATTAGCAAAAAAATAGTTGGAATAGATTCTCGTGTAGAGGTATTAAATGGCTATATAGGTGAAGAAGTAGGCAAAGCAATCTTCATAGGGATTTGCGGAATGGGTGGCATAGGTAAGACGACTGTTGCAAGGGTACTATATGATAGGATTCGTTGGCAATTTGAAGGCAGCTGCTTCTTAGCAAATGTTAGAGAAGTTTTTGCTAAGAAAGATGGACCACGCCGTTTGCAGGAACAACTTCTTTCTGAAATCTTAATGGGACGTGCTTCTGTATGGGATTCTTATAGAGGGATTGAGATGATAAAGCGGAGGTTACGACTTAAAAAGATTCTTCTTATCCTTGATGATGTAGATGACAAAAAACAACTAGAATTCTTGGCCGCGGGGCCTGTATGGTTTGGTCCAGGGAGCAGAATTATCATAACAAGCAGGGATACAAATGTGTTAACTGGAAATGATGATACTAAAATTTATGAGGCTGAAAAATTGAATGATGATGATGCTCTTATGTTATTTAGCCAGAAAGCTTTCAAAAATGAACAGCTTGCTAAAGATTTCGTCGAACTATCCAATCAAGTTGTGGGTTATGCTAATGGCCTTCCACTGGATCTTGAAGTTATAGGTTCGTTTTTGTATGGAAGAAGTATCCCTGAATGGAGAGGTGCAATTAATAGAATGAATGAGATTCCTGACGGAAAAATCATTCATGTGCTTCGTATTAGTTTTGATGGTCTCCATGAATCAGAGAAGAAAATATTTTTAGACATTGCCTGTTTCCTAAAAGGGTTTAAAAAAGATCGAATAACAAGGATACTTGACAGCTGTGGATTCAATGCAGGTATTGGAATACCAATTCTTATTGAGAGATCTCTCATAAGTGTCTATGGGGATCAAGTCTGGATGCATAATTTATTACAGATAATGGGTAAGGAAATTGTTCGTTGTGAATACCCTGGGAGTAGATTGTGGACATACAAGGATGTCTGCCTTGCACTGATGGACAACACAGTGAGTAGCTGATAGAGAACATTATCCATAAGATTTCATAAAGTTTATTTTAATTTACGCTCCATCTCTACTTTGTATTTTTTTTTACTTGTATTCCTTTTGTGTTGACAGGGAAAAGAAAAAATAGAAGCCATTTTCTTGGATATGTCTGGAATAAAAGAGGCACAATGGAACATGAAAGCCTTCTCTAAAATAAGCAGGCTAAGATTGCTCAAAATCGACAACGTGCAGCTTTCTGAAGGACCTGATGATCTTTCCAATAAGTTGGGATTTCTGGAATGGCATTCTTACCCTTCAAAATCATTGCCAGCTGGTTTACAGGTGGATGAGCTAGTTGAACTTCACATGGCTAACAGTAGTGTTGAGCAATTATGGTATGGGTGTAAGGTGAGATTAACTAATTTAAGGGCCTTTGTATTTCTTTTCATCGTTTTCCTATATATGTATTTCTTCTCCCTATCTGATTGCAGAGTGCAGTTAATTTGAAAATCATCAATCTCAGCAACTCACTACACCTGACCAAGACTCCAAATTTTACTGGAATTCCAAATCTCGAGAGTCTGATTCTTGAAGGTTGTAAAAGTTTGTTTGAGGTCCATCCATCACTCGGATATCACAAGAAGCTTCAATATGTGAATCTTATGGATTGCGAAAGTATTAAGATTCTTCCAAGCAACCTAGAAATGGAATCACTTAAAGTTTGCATTCTTGATGGATGCTCAAAACTTGAGAAGTTTCCAGATATAGTAGGAAACATGAATTGTTTGATGGTGCTTCGTTTGGATGGGACAGGTATTGAAGAACTGTCTTCATCAATTCATCATTTGATTGGCTTAGAAGTATTGAGCATGAAAACTTGTAAGAACCTTAAAAGCATTCCGAGTAGCATAGGTTGCTTGAAATCTCTTAAAAAACTTGATTTGTTTGGCTGTTCTGAACTTGAAAATATACCAGAGAATTTGAGGAAAGTTGAAAGTTTGGAGGAGTTTGATGTAAGTGGAACTTCAATAAGACAACCGCCAGCATCCATTTTTCTTTTAAAGAATCTTAAAGTATTATCTTTTGATGGATGCAAAAGAATAGCTGAGAGTCTCACGGATCAAAGGTTGCCTGCTTTGTCGAGTCTGTGTTCTTTAGAAGTACTGGATTTATGTGCTTGCAATCTAAGACAAGGGGCACTTCCTGAAGATATTGGCTGCTTATCTTCATTGAAGTCTTTAGATCTGAGCCGAAATAACTTTCTTAGCCTGCCTAGGAGCATAAATCAGCTTTTTGGACTTGAAATGCTTGCCTTGGAGGATTGCACAATGCTTGAATCATTGCCTGAGGTTCCATCTAGAGTTCAAACGGTATATTTGAATGGTTGTATAAGCCTAAAAGAAATTCCAAATCCGATAAAGCTAAGCAGTTCTAAAAGATCAGAGTTCATATGTCTTAACTGCTGGGAATTGTACAATCATAATGGCCAAGACAGCATGGGGTTGACGATGCTTGAAAGATACCTCAAGGTCTTCTCTTAATCATACCCCTAACCTTTTTGTATCTCTCTCCCTCTCCCTCTATCTATCTAACATTTTTGTTTTTCATGGTACAGGGTTTGTCTAATCCAAGACCTGGATTTGGTATCGCTATTCCTGGAAATGAAATTCCAGGCTGGTTTAAGCATCAAAGTAAGGGATCTTCAATTAGTGTGCAAGTGCCTAGTTGGAGCATGGGGTTTGTTGCGTGTGTTGCATTCAGTGCAAATGGTGAAAGTGCTTCTCTTTTTTGTCATTTCAAAGCCAATGGAAGAGAGAATTATCCTTCGCCGATGTGTATTAGTTGTAACTCTATCCAAGTTCTGTCAAATCATATTTGGCTATTATATCTATCTTTTGATCATCTTAAAGAGCTTAAAGAATGGAAGCATGAATCCTTTAGCAACATTGAGTTGACATTTCATCCTTTCCAGCCAGGAGTAAAGGTGAAGAATTGTGGTGTATGTTTGTTATCATCTGTATATATTACACCACGACCATCTTCTACCCATTTTATTGTTACAAGCAAAGAAGCAGCTTCTTCATTTAAAGCTTCTTTAGCTTTTTCTTCGTCGTACCATCAATGGAAGGCCAATTTTTTCCCTAGTAATGCTATCACCTATTTAAAGTCAGATCTAGCCCTAAGATTCATTGTGCCAGCCGAGAAGGAACCAGAGAAAGTAATGACAATTAGATCAAGACTCTTTAAGGCCATTGAAGAATCAGGGATGTCAATTGTTATATTTTCAAGAGATTGTGCTTCTTTACCTTGGTGCTTTGAAGAGCTTGTCAAGATTGTCGGATTCATGGATGCGATGAGATCGGACACTATGTTTCCAGTTTCTTATAATGTCGAGCAATCAAAGATAGATGATCAAATAGAGAATTGCACAATTGTCTTTGATAAGAATGAAGAAAATCTCAGGGAAAACGAGGAGAAGGTACAAAGATGGATGGATATTCTCAGTGAAGTTGAGATTTCATCTGGATCAAAAAGGTATGTTAACAAATCTGTTTTTTTCTTCTTCTTTTTTTTGGCATGGGAAAAACACCGTGCAAGGTTCAGTACACAATGGGGTTACAAATTTTTTTTTTTCAAGGTAGATTATGAATTTCAAAAAAATTAATATTAAACTCATTGGAGTTTATGGTCTGGATTAAACCGACATGTTTTAATGTGGATGATATTGTTTACTTTAATTTTTTTTTAGATTTGTTATAAATTCGAAGGGAAAAAAATATTGAACTGGTTGAGTGTATAATCTAGGTCACTAGTTTTTTTTTAAAGGTTAAGTATAAATTTAAGAAAAAAAAATTTCAACCCGGTTGAGGTTTTTTTTATAAAGTGTGATCTTTTTACGGTGTTGTGCATTTTTAATTTTTGAATTTTTTTTAAAGTTGAATATAAATTTAAGAAAAAACAATTATTGAACCTCGTTAAATTCATGATCCGGGTCATATATTAATTTTTTTTAAGGTTTAAGGAAAAAAATATTGAACCCGATTGAGTTCATGAACTAAGTTACGAGGTTAACGAGTTAAGGCACAATAACTGGACAATTTTTTTTTTCTAATGTTGTTTTTTTTTTACTGATATCTTTTTTTATATATCCTGTTTTAGATAATTTTCAATTTATGTTTCAATTAATATCACTAATATGTGATTGTTTTGTTTATTTAACCTTTTTTTAATATAAATTGTTTTTTGATAGTGTTGTATGTATTTGTTTTTAAAGGTTGAATATAAATTTAAGAGAAAATAATATAAAGTCTGGTTGAGTTCATGGTCTGGGTTACATGTTTAATTTATTTTTGGTTAAAGGTTGAATACGAATTTAAAGGGAAAACAATATTGAACCCGGTTGAGTTCATACACTGGGTCACGGACTTAACGAGTTAAGCCACAACAACAAAACAATGCTTTTTTTTTTTATTGCTTTTTTTTTTACTGATATGTTTTATAAATTTTTTTTAAATATTTTTTAAATTTATGTTTTAATTAAAATTCCTCATCTGTGATTTTTTTTGTTTATTTATTTATTTTCGGATAGATATTTTTTTATGGTGTTGTCCGTATTTAATTTTTGAAAAATTTATTATGATTCATCAATAATTTTTTTTATCTTTTTCTATAAAAGAGCTTTATTTTAAAAAATAAAAAATATTTATTTTCAGATAACATAATATGTACAACGACCTTTCATAATATTTTTTTTTCTATTTTTATTTTATTTAATCAATTTAATACGTGTATTTTTTTTAATATCATTTGATTGAATAAAAAGATTAATTTTAATAAATAAATTCAAAAAATATAAATGTGTAAATGTTATGTTATTAGCACATTTGAATTTTTAATTTTATTTTTAGTTATCGTTACTAAATTTTTTTTTTATTAATTCACATAGTTATCAATTTATTTGATTAGATGTATGTATGAGCTTTTCAATTTATAGTTTAAATTTCTTTATGTATAAAATTGCATAAAAAAAACATGCATGCACAACATTTTTGTAAGAGAAAAAAATATATGATCAATAAAAGAGCATCATCTTATGTTTTTTCACAAACATCTTGCAACAAAAAAAAGGGTTAGTGGGCATGGGCCCTAACAAAATGCAGCAATTGGATTAGCTTGACTTAATAGTCCAATCAACGTCAGGCCTTTGTTTCTTCTTTTTTTTTTTTTCTTTTTATATGTTTTTTTTTAATTATATTTAGATTAACATCCCTTCTCTTTTTTTATGTTGTTTAGAGATCCTCTTTGAAATGATGGTTATTTTTTAGTTATGCGTTTAATTTTTGAGAAAATTTTTCTGATTCATTTATAATTTTCTTAATCTTTTGTACAGAAGAACTTTATTCTTGAAAATAAAATTTTTATTTTCAAATAATATTTCTAATATGTGCAGCCTTGTATATTTTTACTTTATTTTATTTTATTCAATCAATTTAATGTGTATATCTATTTTTATTATCGTTTGATTGAATAAAAAACTTGTTTTAATTAATAAATTTAGTAAATTTAATCATGTAAATATCTCGTCTTTCAAAATTAAATATCTTAATCTACACTTGTTTTTTGATTTTTCCACTTTTATTTTTAGTTATAGTTTGTGATTGTTTTTTTTTTACTTATTAACACATATAATTCTTGATTTTTTTTATTACATTTATGCATTTTTTTTTTCACTTAGAATTTTTTAAATACAAAACATGTTGAAAAACATTATCTATTAATTTTTTATTAATTTTTTTTTAACACCCAACAAAACATGTAACATTGATTCCATGTACAGTTTGACTATACCTACGCTGCAACAGCTGCTCGAGGAGCAGGAGCAACAACTCCAGCAGCAGTGGTGGTGGCGGCAGCAGCGGTTCGATGAGGAGCTGCTCCAGCAGCAGCAGGTGCTCCAGCCGGTGCCGCAGCTGCTCCAGCAGCGGCGACTGCAGCGGCAGCGGCGGCTGCAGCTGCTCCGACAGCAGCAGCAAGTGCTCCAGCAGCAACAGCTGCAGCAGCAGCTCCCTGGGTTTTGGTTAGGAATTTAACTTGCTTTAGCTTGAAGATCGTCGTCAGTTTTTGCTCATGGTTTTGGTTTGGGGTAATTAGATTCACATTTTACTATGTATGGTTTCTTCTTAAATTTAGGATAATCCCATGTTTGTGGATGGAAGGATTGTTTCCATATTAAAACTTTTACATGGCGGAAAGCCCGTGCTCTGGAAAATCTCAACCATTATTTTTGTATCGCTAGTCTGCCTATATTTGTAACTCTGGTTTTGGGTGTATGTGTTAGATTTAAATTAAAAACAATATATATTTCTAAAAGATAAAACCAATAATTTCTTATCAATATGAATTTTTTCTTTTTTTTATTATCCAAAAAAAATATGATTTTTTTTTCATCAATTTCATTCAGAATTCTTTGAAATTAATTTTTTATTTATCTATAATTAATTTTAAGTATTTTAATATTTCATGTTATAATTAATATTCATGGAAAAAAATATTTTTCAACAAAATCTTAACTCATTAATTTATTTTTTGATTAAAATTTAAATACAATAACTACGTTTTAAAACTAATTTCTCCTAACTGTCAAAGAATCAATTTAATCCAATAATTTAAACTATTAGGTAAGGTCTCAAGATATTATTTATATTATTTTCTAAAACCCCTCTCAAGTGGACGCATTTTGGACTTGAATTTGCATAAGGCTACATTACCTTGTGTTTAATTTTTATTAAATAAATGAGGATGATGAGATTTGCATAAGGCCACATTATTCTTGAATTAACATAAATCTTGCAACTCAAGATAATCTTTTATTAATTTTTTTTTTTTACAAAGACTTATTTCTCAAGTTGATACAATGAATGAATTAAAGAGTTTTTCAATTTTCCTTCTTTTGAAAATAATTTGTAAATAAGCTGAATGTTTTTTCTTCCCCTACATTTGTGGTTGCATTGCTCCAAGTTCACTCACTATTTTTAAATTCAATAAAAAATGGTGTTTGATTATTATTATTTTAAAATAAAAAAGATAAAAACAATGAAAACAGAAAAAATGTATGGACATATAATTTATGTTATGGATTTTATATATTTTCTTTCATTTTTTAGTTAAATATATTTTTATTTTTTTTACTAAACAAACACAACATACTTATAATGATGCATTTCGGAAGGTATTTCTCTAATAAATTAAATTAATTTAGTAACAATTTTTTTATAAGCCTGACAAAATATTGCTTTGGTAGGCATGCTTTTAAATAGAATATGAATTTCGGAAGGTATTTCTTTAGTAATTAGTAAACTTCTATACTTTTCTCTTAGATGCACCAACAATTTTTATTATTAATAGCTTTATATTTACAACTATATAAACACACACACACACACACACACACACACACACACACACATATATATATATATAATCACTTACTCCAAAATTGGACTTGCTTCGTTTGTAACTGGTTTGAGACAAAAATAATAAAATTGAATTCTACATTCCTAATTATGCTCTGCAAATTACAAACAATAAAGATTAATAAAATTATATGCCAAAATTATTTTTCTTTGTTATTTCAAATTGGCCCAACTTTATCTTAAGAATCCACCCAGGACTTGCAATTTATAGCCCCAAGCCCTTGGAAACTCTTGAGATTATACAAATGCCCCTTCTAGTCCTAGATTCATGGCAACACAAGTAGTGAAAACTGAAAAGAGAGAAACAAACAAGACGATTTAGCCAAAAACCCCAAAGAAGGTTTATGCAGGGTTTAAGGCGGCCGGTATGCTAATACCACTACCATACCTCTCTATGAACTCATTTCTTTTCTCAAGCTGCATTACCCGCGCATTTCAATTCATCTCTCAATCACTTCAATTCCATTTTTTTTTTTTTAATTTCCTTTAATTAGAGGGCCAGCTCCCATATATTTTCTACCAAAAATTTTGATCCTTTGATTAGTTTTGATAAGAAACCCACAATTCTATCTCTAAACCATCCACAGTTATGTGGAGAAACGTCGCAAAACAAGCCAGTTTGAAATCCCAATCAAAGTCCCTCAATTTCCCTTCATTTCCAAGAACTTACAGCTTTTTAGGAGCCTCTAAAGAACCCATCTTTTTTGAGAAACTTAAGTTCCATTCGCTTAATAACACAAGTCCACGACTGAGTTTTCGAGCAATTGGCGAAATATCAACCCATGAAGATTTTATGGGAAAACCCAGTTTTATTTTTTTGAGAAATAGTGATAGTACTAATGGGAATCGGTGTGCTGGATTTTGTCCAAGAGGGTATGTGAGTGTAGCTGAGGCAGTGTCATCAACAGATGTTGAAGATAATGTGTCTGGTGCGGATGAAGTGCAAGAATTGCTGCCAGAAATGAGGAAAGAAGAGGAGAAAGAGGAGCACTTTAGGAGGAGGAGGCTACATGCTAACCCTGGAATAGGGTCAAGGAAGCATAGGGTCTTAAGGAGAAGGCAAGTGAAGATTGAGGCGGAAGCATGGGAACTGGCAACGAAAGAATATAAGGAGCTTTTGAAGGATATGTGTGAGCATAAGTTGGCTCCTAATTTGCCATATATGAAGAGTTTGTTCCTTGGTTGGTTTGAGCCTTTTACAGACGCAATTGCGAAAGAGCAGGAGTTGATTAGAACGGGGAAGAGTAGGCAGGGTTATGCTCCGTATTTTGATCTGTTGCCAGCTGACAAGATGTCTGTTATTGCAATGCATCAACTCGCAGCAATGGTAATGACAGGTGGGGAACATGGATGTGCAAGAGTTGTGACTGCTGCTTGTATGATTGGTGATGCAATTGAGCAGGAGGTAAGTAATTTTTAATGTTTTAGATTTACTTGCGGTTTGATTTGTAGACAGAGGATAATGAGTGCCCATATAAAAATATTGAAAGATAAGGGAAAACCGAAAGTTTCTTAAATTTACTTTTAGACAACCTTCATCTGAGGTGATGAACTAGGAAGAAAGATGAAAGTTACTATGTACAATTATGAGATAAAAATCAGCTATGGAGCTAGTAGTGCCTGGAAAATTAGATTTTGAAGTTACGTTCCGTAAAGTTTTGTCGAATGTTGAATGGGGGTTTTCTGGATTTCATTTTTATATATCTATAGTTTTTACTTTCAGTCCAAGTTCTTCTGCTGTTCATGGTTCCAGGGAGGACACTAATGTAGGTACGAAAAACAATGTAGTGTAAGATCCTTTAGATAGTAAGTTTTTACAATTTTTTCATTAAGTGTTAAACTTTTCATATCACGGGCCTTATACTACGCCTTTCTTTTTTGAGCTACAATTTCTTCAAAGCATGGGCATGGTGGACTCATAAGAGTGACATTCAACTTTCCTTTGTTAGAGCTCATCTCATGTTTCGACATTGTTTCACTATGGATTTATACTTTTGCATTTCCCTGTTAGGGACAGCAATTATCTTTATCATTTCAATTATGTGTGTTCTTCTTTGTGCCTTTGTTTTGTAAGTTGTTTAAGTTTTTCTCTTAGTTTAGATGTTAAAGGCATGTGTGACACTTTGCTCTACTGTCTCTTCTGACTATGGGAGCTGCTTCCTCTTTTCTTTTCCTTTTTTTTCTTTTAAAAAAAGAACTATACAATGAAGAGATATTTAGGTGTACCATTCTTAATCCATTTTTTTTGAACTCCTAACTCTTCAGTCTTGTTCTCTTTCTTTGAACTGAGGACTGAATCTGTAACAGTTTCTGTGATGAAACAGATTAGAATACACAATATCTTGGAGAAAACAAGGAAGAAAAAGGAAAATGCTAATGATAGCAAGAATGGTGTAGAAGGTGAATCCCCTGCTGTCATGAAGGAACAAGAAAACCTAAGAAAAAAGGTTGCTGATTTGATTAAAAAACAAAAGCTGCCAGCTGTGAGGAAGATTGTGAAGGGGAAGGATGATTCAAAACCATGGAATGCAGATGCTAGGGCTAAGGTTTGTGTGCTTGTAATCATTGATAAAGGCTAATTTTCTTGAACAAATGTATCGTGTACGAATTTGATTTCTGTCCTTGCGCTTTGCAGGTTGGAAGCCGTCTAATTGAATTGCTGTTACAAACAGCTTATATACAGCCTCCCTGTGATCAGTTAGCTGATAGTCCATCTGAACCTCGACCTGCATTTGTACATGCATTCAGAACCGTGTCATATGAAAATAAGTATGGAGTCATTCTTTAATTGACTCATGAGCTCAATTTATCTTTTCTTCCTTGTAATTGCTCCTAGCTGATGCACAATGGCCTTTTCTTAAACAGGAAGTGCGCGAAAAAATATGGTGTTATACAATGTGACCCACTAGTCCTCAAAGGCCTAGAGAAAACTGTGAGTAACCCTGTCATATTTTGTTCTTCTAGTGATATCTAGTTTTCATATTTTATCATCCTTTATGACATGAACTTGTGTCGGGGTGCCATATACTTTCAAAGCAGATAGATTAGTTTCTAGATTTTAGAGCTGAAACAGATAAGATTTGTAGGCAATTTCCATGGTGCCTCTTAAGTTGCAGATGTTTGTCTTTCATTCTTTTTTCTTGCACAAGAAGTCATAAAAATGTTGTTTCTCCAAAAAGGCTAGGCACATGGTGATTCCTTATATGCCAATGTTGGTGCCACCACTTAGATGGAGAGGGTATGTTAACTTGTTTTATATTTACAGTTTTTCCACGATTGTCTTGTTTTAATTTTATATTTTCTAGTTGGATATATTCCAAGTTCAGAAATATTAACATAGTGTTTTGGTTACTTCTGCTTGATGCCTGGAGTTGTTTTCAATTTTCATGTCAAGTTAAATGCTTAAAATGGTATAATAGATGAAGGGGTGAATCTCTGATTATAAAGACTGGAATTCCTATCCCAATTTCAGTTAATTGAAATTAACATTTCAGCATGTTTCAAGGCTCTGCCTCTCCATTTCTGTAACCTCCATTGGAAGGGAAACTAATTGTCTTGCAGGTGTTTATTCAAAACATGGTGAATGTGAGATATGAGATGGAAGGTTTTGTCTAGGATTCTCAACAAAACGGAGAACACTGTCTTTAAACATTGAAGAGCATTTGCTAATCACAGCCATGTCTAATACCGGAAAATTAACATTATTGCCACAGGCAGGAGAATTTAGGGATTGCTATGGAATTCTTTATTATAATGTTTTTGATGTTAAAGGGAGAGGTATACTTCATGGAAAAGAATGGCTGGCAGTTAGAGATAAAATATAGAAAAAGAAAAGGTGTTAGGATTTCTACAAGAATGCTGTGGTGGATTATTTTAGCTCAAGAAAAGATAAGAGTATCGAATTATTGTTTTCATGTGAAGTCAGACATGTAGTTAATTTAGGATTAGGATAGTACATAGAGAACTTGATTGTTATGATGAAGGTGAGTTCTTGATGTTATAATTGTTTGAATGCATATATTTATATGATAATATGTTTGTTAAGAAAATAAATGCTTAGACTTGTCATTAATTTGGTTAATATATATATATATATATATATAGCCTTCCAGTAAAAACTGTGGTAATGGATTCAGTTGAATGGAAGAATAAGCTCATAGGTTATGAAAATGGGAATTTGAATTATTTTTTTATTCTAGGCCTCGGTTTGTAAATAAATTTTTTTTATGAATTTATTCCTTTTTTTATATATATAAATATCTTATTTTAGTGCTGATATCAAAGTTCTCTTTTATGCATGTTTTTATTATACAATAAAATCAACGTTAAAATATTTATTTTTAATCAAAAGAAAAAAATTTAAAAATATTAGTATAATTAATAATAAAAAAATTAGAAATAAATATATAATAAAAGTAACTTATCATAAAAAATAATACTATAAGGACGACGTGGCTTTGCATAACTAACTCGAGGTGCATATTTAAAAATTTCAAATTTTTTTTTTATTATTTGGTGATATTTCCAACTATTCATTATATATATATTGGCTCTTGCAACGACATTATTATTAGGTGAAATTTCCAACTATTCATTAGGTCGCGAAGAGGGTGATGCAGCTGATGGTTGGTTCTCTTCCTCTTTGTGAGTATTTAATGGTGCTGCAATTAATATCAACCGCATTACAGTTGAGGCAGGAAGAAATATTGGATTATCTCTTGGAGTCTTCGTCTATGCTATCTTAATTACGGGTAGAAAGTGTCGGGAGATGAGTGGCTGGGATTCATTCATGAAGAGCGGACTTAATTATGAGAGTACAATTTTTACATACTAAATGGCTGGGATTTCCTTTCGTTATATAGGATGACCCCTGGAATTCTCACATTATCAATTGTCTTTTTGTTTTGCAGTAAAAATTGTGTGTTATAAACACTCTTATATTTTTGCTCCATCCTTTCCATCAATCCCCCTGTCACCGATTTGTTATTAGAATGTTGGGATATGCTATCGTTGTATTGGTGGGTGAAAGTTTATTTTGAATTTAATTGAATTTTTCTAATCTTTTTTAAACAAATGTTTTTTTATTTTTTTTTAACATTTTTTTAAAAATTTATTATAGAGATGGGGATATGATAATATAGTAGTTGTAGTGGCGAGGACTTCATATATATATATTGTGTTTTTTATTTTTATTTTTATTTTACTCAATCTCATAATTAAATTTTTGTTGCATAGTTTTTAATTAATAAACATGTAATTATAAATGAAGGAAAGACAAAATTGGCTGGACTTGTTTGTTTCAATTTTAATTTTTTGGTTTTATCTTTTTTATTTGTTGTTTAAAGCTTTTTTTTAACTCTGAATCAATTATTTATTTTTTATGATTTTTTTTAATTATAAAAGTATATTCCAAAGAATATTTTAAAGTTACTGGGCAAATAACATTCTTTTATCTTTTTCATTGATGATCTCATCAGGTGTATTTTCTGAAAATATTTTATAATTAAATTGTCTATGCCTAAACATGATTTAATCTAATATAACAGAACTCTAAAACGCGTCGTGTTTTCACTGTAGCATTAATTGTAGTTTTTTTTTTTTTCAGCAGGTTTTTTTTTTACATGTGTTTTTTTCTTTTTTTTTACCCATGTTTTTTTTTTGCACCAAGTTTTTTTTTTTTTTTTCAAAATTATCTTTACTAATTTTTTTTTTAATTTTGAGCTGGTTGAAAATTTAACCATGTAGTTTTTTTTTAAAAAAAACATTGTGGATTGCTATAATATTTTCATACATTGTTTTCTTTTTTCTTTTTATAATTTCTTTATTTCTTTTTTTTTTCAAAATGGTCTTTGTAGATTTTATTTTTTTATATATTAAGTTGGTTAAAAATTTAACTTTGTAGTTTTTTTTTTTAAAATAACAATATGGATTGCTATAGTATTTCTCCACATGTTTTTTTTAAATTATCTTTATCAAATTTATTTTTTCAATATTGAGCGAGCTGATAATCTAGCTTTAGCTTTCCCCACATGTATTTTTTTGTTATTTTTTTTTTCAAAATTGTCATTTTTTACATATTTTCTTTTTTTTTTTTTCAGAATTTTTTTTTTTTTTTTACTACTGAGCTGGTTGAAAATTTAGTTTTTTTTATTTTTTTCTTTAAAACACTATAGCTTTCCCCACATATTTTTTTTTCGTTTTTGTTTCCTTTTTTTAACATGTTTTTTTTTTTATTTCTTTTACACAAAATTGACTCTTTTTTTAAAATAGTATTTTTTTCTTTAAAACGCTATAGGTTTCCCCACGTGTTGTTTTTTTCCGCTTTTTTTTTCCTTTTTCTTACATGTTTTTTTTTCATTTCTTTTACCCAAAATTGACTTCTTCTTCTTTTTTTTTAATAGCCTTTGTCGGTTTTTTTTATATATTGAGATGGTTGAGAACTTAGCTTTGAATCTTTTTTTTTTAAAAAAAAAACTATGGATTACTACATTGTTTTCCTTACATGGTTTTTGTTTGGCTGTAGTGTTTCCCCTGTCGCACGTGTGCGGCGTCGCGGCGAAAAATTATATAGTGTTTGTTTTTTCTTAATCTATAATGTAAATCTATCTATATCTATGGGGATACAAAAAAAAATATTGTCTTTTATTGGTAGAAAATGGAATGGGAGTCGCCACCTAGTATTTTGGTCACTAGGAACCCTAACTGGTCTCAGAGATCGGGTACGGGGACTGGTTGCGTAAAGGGAAGGTATTAGCACCCCAAATACGTACTACCTAAGGTAAGCTGCATTGTTTTATTGTCTGATAAAAACTAAGGTATTTTCGTGTTTTCCTAGTTGTTGGTCTGTCTGTGGTTCAAGAAAAATCCTCCTCGGTAAGAAAGGCTTTATCTTATCGGGTAAAATCCTAACCGTTCTAACGTCCATACTAAAATTTCATTAATAATATTTAGGAATACGTTTTACGTATAAATTCGTAATCCCAAATACTAAAAGAAAACAAAAAAAAATATTTTTTGAATTTTTGAAATATTGGCCTAGTTCTCATGGCTTGAATAAACTGGTTATTAAAGCCAAAATGCATGTTAATACATATATTGTTTTGGAAATTTCCTTTGTTGTGTGAAAATATGATGTTATAATATATATATATATATATATATATATATATATATATATATATTGGAGAGACTAGGCCGTATTTTAAAACAAAAACAATTTTTTGAAAATATTATTATTATTCTTGTTTTGACAAAAATCGGGTATTTTAATACTGAGCTTGTATCTATACGGTATAAAAATACAACCCAATATTAATCCACTTTGATAAAAATATGCAGAAAAATCAACAACATTTTTAGGGACTTTTTAGAATTCTTTTGAAAGCAAAAACATTTTTTATTCTGAAAATATTTGATATTTTGACGAAAACCGGGTATTTTTAACACTGGTTTTGTATCTTTACGGTATAAAAATACAAACCAACATTAAACCACTTTGACAAAAATATGCAGAAAATAAACAATATTTTTCAAAGATTTTTCAAAATATTTTTTCTTATTTTTATACATATAATATGCAAAGATTTTTTTTTATTTTATAAAATTATAATACACACACCCACACACACACACACACACACACACACACACATATATATATATATATATATATATATAATTCACGTCCTGCGTGAATAGTAGGACGTGAATAATATTTCACGCATACTGTTCATGCAACAGTAGATAAGGAGGAAGAAGAAGAAGAGGAGGAGGAAAGGAAAAGGAAGGAGGAAGAAAGGAAGAGGGGCTCACTTGGACGAAGAGGTTGTGGCTGCTGTGATGATGTGGGTCAGCCGGTGGTTGCAGCGGTGGAGTTGGAGGAAGACGACGTCGGTTTCCTCTTGCAGAGGAAGAAAGAAGAAGAAGAAAAATCTGCAGAAATTGGGCGAAAATGTTGGTTTTTGGCTGACTTTGGACCTGAATTTTTCAACCCTCAGATCATAAAATTCGACTCTATTTATAGGCTGTGGAAAAGGACAATCTTGTCTACGTTGGCGAAAAATTTCAGCCCTTGATTCAGTTGGGAAGCATCTCAACCGTTGGCTCAAAGTGTGCACCTCGAGCTGCCAAATTTGGCAGCTGAAGGCTGTGAACTGCCCGAGGTGGCCACTTTGAGCCACTCAACGGAGCTGTTTTGGTGTTTATAGGCTCGAGCGGACAATGCTAGAGGATAGAGGGGTTTTAGGTGGACATGTTGGTGCACGGTTTGTCGGATTTGGGGGCCACACGAGCCGGAAAATGCGCCTGGAAAGCAGCCACTCGGGCAGTTTTTTCGGGGAAGAAGATGAACAGTAACCAGCCGATTTTTTAAATTGATTTATTATTTTTGTGGGGACCCAAAAATGGGTTACAACATCCCCCACATGTTATTTTTTTAAATTATCTTTGTCGAATTTATTTTTTCAATATTGAGTTGGTTAAGAATTTAGCTTTAGGTTTAGCTTTCCCCACTTTTTTTTTTTTGTTTTTTAAAATTTTCCCCATGTTTTTTCATTATAATTATATTGTATTATATTATATTATATTATATTATATAACTGTTTTTTTCCTTTTTTTTTCCTTTTTATTTTTTTAATTAATTTTTTTATTTAATTTAGTTTGTTAATGTTTGATGGGTTAACCTGATTTGACGTGTTATTTTTTTTATTCAGTTTAGTTTGTTAAAGTTAATTTTCTTTCTATTTAATTATCAGATTTTCATACTTTTATGACACGTATATTGGGCTTGACAGGTTAACTTGGTTTAATTAGTTAACTCGGTTAATTCTAGGTAAACCCGTCATTTTTTTTTCTATTTAGTTATCAAACTTTCATGACGCGAATCTCAGGTTTTACGGGATAACCTGGTTTAAAGGGTTAACCCAAGTAATTCAATTTTTTTTCTTTTTCTCCATTGGTTTTTTCCTTCCTGTTGATTTTTTTTCTTTGTTTTTTTTAATTAATCTATTTAATTATCACACTTTTATGACACGATCTTATAGTCAGACCCACATCCAATATTCTTGGGTCCGGTGTTGTAGTCAGGCTCACTTAAACTTGGGTCATGCAAGTTTAATTTTATTATTAATATTATAAATATTACTTTTAGGTTAGACGTTATAGCCAAACCTAAGATTCTTGGGTATAACTTTACAGAAAAACCTAAAATTTTTAAATTATTATTTTTTATACAAAAAAATAACACATGGCATCGCGCGGGTCAAGTGTCTAGTATATATATATATATATATAAGTTGAAGGAGAGGGGCCGTTGCAATGGTGACAGAGTGGCTGGTTCATTGGTTAAGAATTCCGACAAGGTGAGGGAGATCAAGAATTGGGGTTTTTGTATTGATAGAAATACAGAAAAACTCCAATCGTGGAAGCAAAAACTGACACCACAAGTAACAAATTCCTTCCCAGTTTTTTTATTGGAAATTTATAAATCTACGAAAAATTGAAAGGTGCACCAGAGAAGTTGAAAATATCTCTTAAAATCAAAGCTTACGGGCCATGAGTTTTAAAGAAATTAAGTCTTTCAATAAGTCCTTCTATAGAAGTAGTGTTGGCATCTCAAGAATAATCCTAGTGTAGCAGAGTGCGTAAAGAGATTTATTTCTACACAACTGAATTTTTGAAAGTAAAAGAGATTCAAATCAATATCCCAAAAAGTTGGTTGGGAAAGCGGTTCTAGACCTGTTTGAAAATTTGATTTTTTTTAATTATTTTTTTTATGTTTTTATATGTTTATATAAAAAATAGTTTTTAAAAAATAATAATAAATTATTTTGATGTATTTAAAAAAAAACTTTAAAAAACAATAGGTTTGATATGATATATTGGCAATGAAAGAAGAATTGGTTTTTGGGATCGGGAAAAATCAAAGTTGGGTTGTTTGTGATAAAATTAAATATTAAAGTTCGAGATTCTAGACTCAATTTAATATGAATTTCTTTTCGTTTTTTGTTAATTAGGTTTAGTTAATAGGGTGGTGGCTAAGTTGGTTTTTTTTAAAAAAAATTAATGAGAATTTATAATTTTTAATATAAGAGATTTCTAGTTATTAGTTTGAAAATAATAATAATTTTTGTATATAATTAGATATTTTTGTTGATTTTTTTCACATGATAACGAGGAGATAAAATGTTATTATAAGAAAGGGATCCGTAAGAAATCCAGGAAACTTACCAGTACGAGTTCTTATTTCGATTTGGGTTACATAGAGTTTCTACGTTCTCGTGCTTATTGATTAATCGATCGATCTAGTATATTATTATTTTAATTATTTTTTAAATAAATATGTCATCAATTTAATATTTTAAAAATGTTTTGTTTAACATGCATTTAGTTTTTTACTTTCAAAAATTATTTTATTTTTTAAAATTAAAAAACAATCGACTCAACAACATAGTGGGGCAAAAACATTAATTAACAAAAGTGAAGTTTTCAATAAGTGGCAACTAGTCATTATGTTATTTGGTATTTTTAATAGTTTACTATTTATGATTCATATATATATATATATATATATATATATATAGATAAAAAAAAAAAAACAAATAGCACATGAGTGTTTAAAAATTTCTTTAGGAACTAAATTGAAAACTTGCCAAAACAACTTTCCTTATAAGCTGCCAGCAGTACAAAAAAAAGAAGAAGAGGGAGTGTGCAGCCAGCTGATAGAAGAAAATAAAGAAAAGAGAAGGCTTTTGTTATTTTTCATAGAAATTGCTTGAAAATTAATTAAAAAAAAGTGTGTGTGATAGGAAGAGTATTAAATAATTAAAGAGAGGTTTAATGTATTAAGGAATTTACAAGGAGTTTAAAAGAGTTAAAATGTACTTTTAGAGAAGGAAGAATTGAGCTTAGAGGGAAGTGTGGAGGAGAGCTTGATTTAATTTGTTTTGACTTTTGATTCTTTTATTTTTTAAGGGTAAGAAAACTCTCTTCCATGATGATTCATTGGGTTGCTTTTTATGTTTGTTATTAGATTAAGCTTAGAGGAAATTTTTTTTTGTTAATAGTCGAAATTTTATTAAAAGGAAAAAGCTACAAAGATAGTAGCCTAACTTACATCAAAAGAACAAGCAGAGGAAAGGGAAGCACAAAAACTGTTGCATGAAACAGGGGATAACAATAAAAGGAGAACAAACAAATCAAAAGAAACCAACTCCTCCCGACTAAACATTCTCTATGTTAAGCTCGAAAGAGTTGGAGTCAAGCCTCAGCCATAAAGCAATACTTTGGCGCACCATGGAGAAACAGATTTGATGGTTAGGGGCAGCGTCATTAAAAATAACATCATTTCGATGAAACCAAAGATTCCAAACGACGCATGAGAAAAGAAGTTGCCATGAGAGATTTTGTTAAGAATTCCGACAAGGTGAGGGAGATCAAGAATTGGGGTTTTTGTATTGATAGAAATACAGAAAAACTCCAATCGTGGAAGCAAAAACTGACACCACAAGTAACAAATTCCTTCCCAGTTTTTTATTGGAAATTTATAAATCTATGAAAAATTGAAAGGTACACCAGAGAAGTTGAAAATATCTCTTAAAATCAAAGCTTACGGGCCATGAGTTTTAAAGAAATTAAGTCTTTCAATAAGTCCTTCTATAGAAGTAGTGTTGGCATCTCAAGAATAATCCTAGTGTAGCAGAGTGCGTAAAGAGATTTATTTCTACACAACTGAATTTTTGAAAGTAAAAGAGATTCAAATCAATATCCCAAAAAGTTGGTTGGGAAAGCGGTTCTAGACCTGTTTGAAAATTTGATTTTTTTTAATTATTTTTTTTATGTTTTTATATGTTTATATAAAAAATAGTTTTTAAAAATAATAATAAATTATTTTGATGTATTTAAAAAAAAACTTTAAAAAACAATAGGTTTGATATGAGATATTGGCAATGAAAGAAGAATTGGTTTTTGGGATCGGGAAAAATCAAAGTTGGGTTGTTTGTGATAAAATTAAATATTGAAGTTCGAGATTCTAGACTCAATTTAATATGAATTTCTTTTCGTTTTTTGTTAATTAGGTTTAGTTAATAGGGTGGTGGCTAAGTTGGTTTTTTTAAAAAAAAATTAATGAGAATTTATAATTTTTAATATAAGAGATTTCTAGTTATTAGTTTGAAAATAATAATAATTTTTGTATATAATTAGATATTTTTGTTGATTTTTTTCACATGATAACGAGGAGATAAAATGTTATTATAAGAAAGGGATCCGTAAGAAATCCAGGAAACTTACCAGTACGAGTTCTTATTTCGATTTGGGTTACATAGAGTTTCTACGTTCTCGTGCTTATTGATTAATCGATCGATCTAGTATATTATTATTTTAATTATTTTTTAAATAAATATGTCATCAATTTAATATTTTAAAAATGTTTTGTTTAACATGCATTTAGTTTTTTACTTTCAAAAATTATTTTATTTTTTAAAATTAAAAAACAATCGACTCAACAACATAGTGGGGCAAAAACATTAATTAACAAAAGTGAAGTTTTCAATAAGTGGCAACCAGTCATTATGTTATTTGGTATTTTTAATAGTTTACTATTTATGATTCATATATATATATATATATATATATATATATATATATATATATATATAGCTAAAAAAAAAAAAACAAATAGCACATGAGTGTTTAAAAATTTCTTTAGGAACTAAATTGAAAACTTGCCAAAACAACTCTCCTTATAAGCTGCCAGCAATACAAAAAAAAAAAAGAAGAGGGAGTGTGCAGCCAGCTGATAGAAGAAAATAAAGAAAAGAGAAGGCTTTTGTTATTTTTCATAGAAATTGCTTGAAAATTAATTAAAAAAAAGTGTGTGTGATAGGAAGAGTATTAAATAATTAAAGAGAGGTTTAATGTATTAAGGAATTTACAAGGAGTTTAAAAGAGTTAAAATGTACTTTTAGAGAAGGAAGAATTGAGCTTAGAGGGAAGTGTGGAGGAGAGCTTGATTTAATTTGTTTTGACTTTTGATTCTTTTATTTTTTAAGGGTAAGAAAACTCTCTTCCATGATGATTCATTGGGTTGCTTTTTATGTTTGTTATTAGATTAAGCTTAGAGGAAATTTTTTTTTGTTAATAGTCGAAATTTTATTAAAAGGAAAAAGCTACAAAGATAGTAGCCTAACTTACATCAAAAGAACAAGCAGAGGAAAGGGAAGCACAAAAACTGTTGCATGAAACAGGGGATAACAACAAAAGGAGAACAGACAAATCAAAAGAAACCAACTCCTCCCGACTAAACATTCTCTATGTTAAGCTCGAAAGAGTTGGAGTCAAGCCTCAGCCATAAAGCAATACTTTGGCGCACCATGGAGAAACAGATTTGATGGTTAGGGGCAGCGTCATTAAAAATAACATCATTTCGATGAAACCAAAGATTCCAAACAACGCATGAGAAAAGAAGTTGCCATGAGAGATTTTGTTAAGAATTCCGACAAGGTGAGGGAGATCAAGAATTGGGGTTTTTGTATTGATAGAAATACAGAAAAACTCCAATCGTGGAAGCAAAAACTGACACCACAAGTAACAAATTCCTTCCCAGTTTTTTATTGGAAATTTATAAATCTATGAAAAATTGAAAGGTACACCAGAGAAGTTGAAAATATCTCTTAAAATCAAAGCTTACGGGCCATGAGTTTTAAAGAAATTAAGTCTTTCAATAAGTCCTTCTATAGAAGTAGTGTTGGCATCTCAAGAATAATCCTAGTGTAGCAGAGTGCGTAAAGAGATTTATTTCTACACAACTGAATTTTTGAAAGTAAAAGAGATTCAAATCAATATCCCAAAAAGTTGGTTGGGAAAGCGGTTCTAGACCTGTTTGAAAATTTGATTTTTTTTAATTATTTTTTTTATGTTTTTATATGTTTATATAAAAAATAGTTTTTAAAAAATAATAATAAATTATTTTGATGTATTTAAAAAAAAACTTTAAAAAACAATAGGTTTGATATGAGATATTGGCAATGAAAGAAGAATTGGTTTTTGGGATCGGGAAAAATCAAAGTTGGGTTGTTTGTGATAAAATTAAATATTGAAGTTCGAGATTCTAGACTCAATTTAATATGAATTTCTTTTCGTTTTTTGTTAATTAGGTTTAGTTAATAGGGTGGTGGCTAAGTTGGTTTTTTTAAAAAAAAATTAATGAGAATTTATAATTTTTAATATAAGAGATTTCTAGTTATTAGTTTGAAAATAATAATAATTTTTGTATATAATTAGATATTTTTGTTGATTTTTTTCACATGATAACGAGGAGATAAAATGTTATTATAAGAAAGGGATCCGTAAGAAATCCAGGAAACTTACCAGTACGAGTTCTTATTTCGATTTGGGTTACATAGAGTTTTTACGTTCTCGTGCTCATTGATTAATCGATCGATCTAGTATATTATTATTTTAATTATTTTTTAAATAAATATGTCATCAATTTAATATTTTAAAAATGTTTTGTTTAACATGCATTTAGTTTTTTACTTTCAAAAATTATTTTATTTTTTAAAATTAAAAAACAATCGACTCAACAACATAGTGGGGCAAAAACATTAATTAACAAAAGTGAAGTTTTCAATAAGTGGCAACTAGTCATTATGTTATTTGGTATTTTTAATAGTTTACTATTTATGATTCATATATATATATATATATATATATAGATAAAAAAAAAAAAAAACAAATAGCACATGAGTGTTTAAAAATTTCTTTAGGAACTAAATTGAAAACTTGCCAAAACAACTCTCCTTATAAGCTGCCAGCAATACAAAAAAAAAAAGAAGAGGGAGTGTGCAGCCAGCTGATAGAAGAAAATAAAGAAAAGAGAAGGCTTTTGTTATTTTTCATAGAAATTGCTTGAAAATTAATTAAAAAAAAGTGTGTGTGATAGGAAGAGTATTAAATAATTAAAGAGAGGTTTAATGTATTAAGGAATTTACAAGGAGTTTAAAAGAGTTAAAATGTACTTTTAGAGAAGGAAGAATTGAGCTTAGAGGGAAGTGTGGAGGAGAGCTTGATTTAATTTGTTTTGACTTTTGATTCTTTTATTTTTTAAGGGTAAGAAAACTCTCTTCCATGATGATTCATTGGGTTGCTTTTTATGTTTGTTATTAGATTGAGCTTAGAGGAAATTTTTTTTTGTTAATAGTCGAAATTTTATTAAAAGGAAAAAGCTACAAAGATAGTAGCCTAACTTACATCAAAAGAACAAGCAGAGGAAAGGGAAGCACAAAAACTGTTGCATGAAAGAGGGGATAACAACAAAAGGAGAACAGACAAATCAAAAGAAACCAACTCCTCCCGACTAAACATTCTCTATGTTAAGCTCGAAAGAGTTGGAGTCAAGCCTCAGCCATAAAGCAATACTTTGGCGCACCATGGAGAAACAGATTTGATGGTTAGGGGCAACGTCATTAAAAATAACATCATTTCGATGAAGCCAAAGATTCCAAACAACGCATGAGAAAAGAAGTTGCCATGAGAGATTTTGTTGCTTGCCTTTAACCATAGAAAACCATTGGTAGCACATATCATCAACAGATTTTGGAAAAACACTGTAAAAGCCCCGATTAGAAAGTAGTTTCATCCATATATTCCAAGAGAAGTGGCAGTGAATGAAGAGGTGACTTGAAGATTCCAAGCTTTTATTGCAGAAAGCACATCTTGACTCCTGAAGGGAGAGGTAGTCGCGTTGAAATAGGAAATCTCTTGTGGTTACTTTGTCTTGGACAAGGAGCCAAAGGAAAAGCTGCACTTTTGGTGGGGTTAGTTTTATCCAAACAAAAGATTGGAATGGTTTGGCTCCACCGTAGAGTAACTGGTCCATCATTTTGGAGCAAGATTTTACACTGAAGAGGCCATCGTTGTTGAGGGTCCAGATTTTCTTATCCATCTTGTGGCAGAACATTGGCTTGGATTCCAGCAAGGATGATAAAAGTGATAGTTGTTCTTGTTCAAAATGAAAAAGAGGTCTGCGCCATTGTAGGGACCAGAGCCAGATTCCATTGCTCCATCTACCCATGTCAGCCACTAAAGCAGTTTTAGAGGAAGACAAAAGATATAGCCTTGGGAAGGCTGTTTTGAGAGGGTCATCACCAATCCAGTTGTCTAGCCAAAAGGATGTTAAATTGCCATTCCCCACCATGAATTTGCAATGATTCGTGAAGACTTGGTGAACGTCGGTTTGAACGATGGACATAATATCCTTCCATATCTTGGATGGTTGGTTGTAGAAAATTGGGATCCCATTCTCATAGGAGCCGCTGTCGAAGGGAACCGCTGTCGAAGGGAACCGATCTGCGGTTCTGTTGCGCCGCTGGGGAAGGAGCTGGATCTGCTGTGGAGATATCACTGGAGAAGGTCGGTCTGTGGTTCTGGTGATGACGGGGACTGCTCTGTGGGCGCTGCTCCGGTGGACGAAGCTGGCCATTGTGATGGACGAAGCTGCTGAGGGAAGATCGGTGGAAATGGGGGCTGTGGAAATGTGGCTGGCTGTCGGGTTGTTGGAAAATGAGGCTGATTTGGTTGATTTTGCTGCAACCGAGAGAGGGGTGAGGGAGATAATGAAATGGGGAGGCTGAAGGTCGGTTCAAGGGATGCCGGTCTGCTTGGGGAGTGGCTGAAGGAAGAAGAAACCGAATCTGGCAGGCCGGTTCAGGAGCTGTAAGGGGGGGCGGTGCTGGTGGAGAAATGGGGAGAAGATAGAGTCAGAAACTGGGGGAGGCTGGCCGGCTGGTTCAGGAGCTGTAGGGCTGAAGTTTGAGCCAGGGAAGGGCGGTTGCAGCTTTGGAAAAAATTGGAGAAGCCAAATCTTGGCCGGCAGCTTGGAATGAAAGAGATAGATTTAGGTTTTTTGTATTTTTTTCTGATATTGTCAAAATTGCCCCCCTCTATTGCAAGTGTTGGAAACCAGTATTTATAGATAAAATTTTTGCTAGTTTTTTCAACTTGGTCCCTCAACTTCTTTCTTTTTTGTAAATTTTGATTTTTCTTATTTTTTTTGTATTTTTTGAAAACGAGCAATATCAACGTCGACTCAAATGCGGAAAATCAATGATTTAAAAAATGACGCGTGAAAAGTCGAACGCGTTTGAAAATCTTTTAACAATTTAAATTCTTTTTTAGACGACGTTGACAATGCTAAAATGACGAAAATATGTTAAAAAACATTTTTTTGAATTTTCTTTGTTTTTCTCAATTTTTTTGAAAATATATCAAAACATGGGTCAAAAATTGGGTAGCAACAACTGGAATATGAAAGGCAAATACATGTTGTTGGCAAAGTTCCAAGCCTTTGAAATGTATAATGCACGTTATGAGGCAACAAATAGAGTGGACCAATTGGAAATGGAAGAAGACCTTTGAAAGGTCGTCTCGTCTGTGCTGTGTAGCAGTGACCTTTGAAAGGCATCAAAGACTTCCAAGTCGTTGGCGTTGTGCAATCAATAATTCAACATTAAAAAAAATCCGCACTTTCCAAGAAAATCAACTTTTAAGACATCAAAATCAGGCTTCTGTATATTTCCGTAGAATTGTTTTTTTAAGAAAACAAATTATGGAAATATTTTGGTAACGTTCTAGAAATAAGACGTCAGATTTTTCGTCCTTAACTTGCGGACCTTTCTTTATTGATTTTAATGAATTTAGATATAACTAGTAAATTCACGTTGTTTTATCTTATTAATTTATACAATCATTTTAATTATTATTTAATATTTTGTTTTCTTAATTTCTCTACTATCACATGATAAGTTGGCAAGGATAATGATGTCCAATATATTTCTGAAAATAATAACATGAGAGTCTTATACTGTTGTTATCACTATATTATATGCATGACAATCAATTTATTATTTTACTAATACTATATATCTACATGCAATAAATATATTTTCTATTTTTTTATTGTGTGTAAAAAATTTTTATAGTACACATGGAGTAACTAATATTTTATTAATTACTTTTTGAGCTCACCTATAAAAAAAAAAGATGGAAATTAATAGGGTGCAGAAAATAAAACTTATAGCTCACCAAAAATAATAATAATATCTATAAGGATTAACAAGGTAAGAGAAGATAGCCTAATTTAATATAAATTAATAGGGTGGAGAGGTATACTTCATGGAAAAGAATGATTGGCAGTTAGAGATAAAATATAGTGAAAGAAAAAGTGTTAGGTTTTCTACAAGGATGCTGTGGTGGATTATTTTAGCGCAAGAAAAGACAAGAGTATCAAATTTTGGAGAAAGAGCACTTTGTTTACTAGCAAGTTTATAGTGGGTCTTGGCTCTTTCACTCAATCATCATGCAAGTTGCAGGAGGCACATTAGCATAGTCCCCACTAAAATTAATTTTAGATCCTTGTATTCAAATTTGGAAGATACAAATTCTTCATACATGTTCCTTACATGCACTACTTTAATCTGGAATTTAATGAGTTTGTGGTTGGATTCTGGTTCCCATGTAGTTGTAGCAACTCTTAACACAACTATTGCTTCTAGTAACAAATCAGGACCTGGCATTTAATTAGCTTTTTGGTGTGTTCTAAGCTCTTCTTAGATAATTGTGTCATAGCTTGTGATATTTACCTCTCTCTTACTCACGTCGAGCATAACCTCAATGCCCTTTGCAGTTATGATAAAGGAGCTCACTTGTTCTTACCATCCTAAATCATCTTTTGGTACTAACATGTGATGTTCTTTGAACAAAATCTCACACTGATAATTTTATATACCTTCACATGCTATCACATGTGTAGATTTTACCAGCTTAGCTTCTGGTTTAACAAGGATTCTCTTTTGTTTGAATTAATTTTCCAGGCCCTGAATACACTAAGGAATATCAAATGGAGTGTAAATAAGAGGGTACTTAGTGTTGTTCATAGAATATGGAGTAATGGATGTTGTCTTGCTGATTTGGTAGACCATAGTGATGTGAGTTATCTTTTCTAACTTTCCTCAATGTAACTCGTGTTTTATTTTAACTCCTTTACCTTTACCTTTGTGTTCCAAGAATTGATCATGATGACTATAGCAATTAAAAAACCTTTCTCGTTTAATTTCTTCATTCAGGTTCCTTTACCTGAGAGGCCAGAAACAGAGTTTTTCAATTTTTCTTCTTTTGAAAATGATTTGTAAATAAGCTGAATGTTTTTTTCTTCCCCTATATTTAGTTGCTTCTCCCACTACATACCCTCCCCCTATGTCATTTTCTTTTTGTGGTTGGATTCCTCCAAGTTCACTCATTATTTTTAAACTCAATAAAGAAAAACAGAAAATTTATGTTTTGAATTCTATAATTTTCTTTTTATCTTTTTAGTTAAATATATTTTTATCTTTTTTATATTCAAAATACTAAACAAACATAGCATACATGTGAATATGAATACACAATATCCATACCCTAACAAAAATATTAATTTAGTAATAGTTTTTTTTTTATATATAAGCCTAACAAATCGCTTTGGTAGGCATGCTTTGAAATAGAATATGAATTTCGGAAGGTATTTTTTTTATTAATTAATAAACTTCTATAATTTTCTCTTAGATGCGCCAATAATTTTTATTATTTATATTTGCAACTATATAAACACATAAATACATAAACATTAATATATATAATCAATATCAATATTTACACCAAAACTGAACTTGCTTCGTTTATAAATAGCAATGCGCCAAGCCCAAACGTATCGAGTCTAGTGTTAGCCAGATCTAGGGGCGGTGGATCTAGCACTAGTGAGACCCAAGAAATGACTAGGTCTCGCCACCGCCAGATCCAAATCTTGCTAGGTCTAGCGCTAATCAGATCTAATTATGATTGAGCTTGGTAATGTGTCAAGCCGACATGTGTTGGGTTTGACACTGGCTAGACCCAAGAGATAATTGAGTTTAACTAAATAAACACTCCCTAGTCAAAGGTTTGAGATGGAATAATTGCAATGAGAGAGGAATTAGTGTTTGTGATCGGAACATCAAAGTTGGTTGTTTGTGATAGGAATATTGAAGTTAATTTGAGATTCTAAACTCGATTTATGGATTTCTCTTTGTTTTTTGGTTTGGTTAAGAGGATGGTGGCTAAGTTTTTTTTTAATTCAATGAAAAATTTATAATATTTAAAATAAGAACTTTATAGTTATTAGTTTAATAATAATAATAATTTTGTAAATAATTAGATATTTTTGTAGGACTTTTTTACATGTGTTAGTGAGGATATAAAGTGTTATCATAAACTATAATTTTTGAAAAAAAATAGAAAATAAATTGAATTAAATCATGAAACTTAATTCATAATCAATCCAATATTGAAGAATGAAATTGAAAAAAAAAATATATAAAGAAAATCTAGGTCAACCTGCGAAACTCGCAATACCGGCTAAAATCACAATACAGGTCATAAAACTAAAATAATCTTATAAAAAGAAAACATCAACAAATTATAAAGCTCAATCTTTAAGAAGGGAAATGTTGAAAGATTTTTTTTAAAAAAAAAAAACATGTAGATTTTTTTTAAAAAAATACCATTGCAAATTTTAACTTGGTAAGATTTTATGTTAATATTACTATATTAGATGAGTCCAGCTCACCATAACCTACATGGATGAATATGAGGTAATGGTGAGTCGAGCTTGTATAATAATTTAGGGGTAACAAAAGTTGTGCCCAGTATTTCTATAATACGACGAGGTTTAATTTCTTTTCTTTTCATAGTAATCTCTCAGTAGATAGCAGCATCAATCATAACAACTTCTATATTTATATTTATTTTAAATACTAATTAAACGTGATAAGTGTGGGGGTTAAATATAACGCTGCACATCAAATCTCTTGAAAAAAAAAATCATAATGGATTTTAATTATTACTTATTACTTATTTTATTATTACTTATTCTTTTAATTATTACTTATTTTATTTAAAATAATATATAAAATTATAATTATAATTATTTTAATTTTATCATCTCGAAAATTAAAGACCATATATTAATGGATAGATATCACAAAGATCACCGTACACAACTCAAAAGTGATGCTCTATACAAGTCTTGAGCAGATTTACAAGCACCAAAAACTGTTTCCACCACCGACACAACCAAAACCCATGAATTTACCCATGTTTGTGTCATTTCATTTATGCACTTTTAACCAAATTTTTATTTTCCTTTTTTATGTTGTCCCACTGAGCAGACCTTTTTTGTTCTTTTGTGTGAAAAAAAAAACTAAAAAACCTAATTAAAAAATAAAAAATTAATTTGGTTCGATTTAATTTCAGTTTTAAAATTTTAAAATTGATTGAACTACATCAAGATAGGGACTAGTCATTATTTTTATATTCCTGTTATTATTTATTATTCTATAGAAGCTTTTGAAAAAAAAAAAAACATTGATCATTCATTCACTTTTGAAAAAACTTTCTTTTGCTTTTTTTTGTTGTTCCACTGAGATGACTCTTTTTTTTTTCTTTTGTGAATTGAAATTATACTATATGTTTGTAATTGTTTCATCTCATTTTTATTTTTGAAAAGTAAACTTCCTTTAATTAGATTATCCTTAATATCAAATTATCCCTTTGCTTTTTGCAGGTGTTATCAAGCTGTTTGGTTTCTTGATTTCAAATGAATCTAATTAAAGCTGGTTGAATTGATTTTTAGTTTATTTCAGATTATCCTTAATATATATATATATATATATTGATTTTTAGTTTATTTCAGATTATCCTTAATATATATATATATATATATATATATATATATATATATATATATATATATATATATTCATTCGTTTAGATTGGTCTGGGTGAGTAACTATCTGAATCATAAAGACTATGTTAATGGTGAGGCTAAGCCTTTAAGAATTTTCATTATTGGACGTAGAACCATTTTTATGAGTTTGCACTTAGTGTTCAAGCCATGGTGGCTACATTATCCAAGAGGTTGGATTCGGTTTTGTTATACTAGCACTAGTATTGTTGTAACCCATTTTTGGGTCCCCATGAAAAATAATATAAATAGCCAAAAGAGGTAAGAAAAAATAACAGGAGGCAGAAGCGCTCAGAAAACAGTCAGAAAATTGATCAAGGAATTTAAAAATACAAGGATTGAATTTTTTTTTTACAGTATATTCTTGAAGGATGAAAGCCCTATTGAGAAGGAAAATTTGAATTTTGAGGAGAAAAGCCCAAATTTGGATGTTTATGGACTTAATTGGATTTTTATTTGAATTTATAGAAGATTTGATTGCAAGAAAAATTGATTTTTAAGTCAATTTGGGCTTTAATTTGAAGAAATTTATGTTCTGGGGCCAAAATATATTTTTTAAGAATTTATTGGGTCAAATCAGGGGCTTAATTGCATAAATATTGAAGTTTAATGACCAATTAGGGACTTAATTGTGAAAATCCGAAACCAGGGACCAATTTGGAGAAGGCGTAAAGATAGAGGGGGCTGTTTGGAATTGTTTCAGGGGCTTAATTGAAGAAATTGGAAGTTTATTGATCAATTAGGGGCTTAATTGTGAAAATCAGAGGCCAAGGACCAAAGTGAAAAACGCGGCCAACTATAGGGGTAAGGACCGAATTTGGCAGGGACGCAATTGAATTTTATTCTTGATTGAAGGACTCGATTGAAGGACTTAATAGAATAAATGACAAATTAGGGACTGATTCAAAACAAAAGTTTCTGGCGCCTTTATTTTAAAATGAAACGGCGCGTTTTATCCAAAACGACGCCGTTTCATGCATAAAAAAAAAAAAAAAAAAGACCGAACGGTACCGTTTTGAACGGCACTGTTCACTTTCTTCTTCCCCCCGAACATTACAGCGGGGAAGAAGGAAAAGTTTGCATTTTTTTTATTTCTCTGCAGCTCCCTCTTGCCACCGACCGAGGCCCTACGCCGGTGGGCCACCGACAGAAGACAATGGCCGACCACTCGCCGCGTCGCCGAAGCCGAGGGAGGCCCGCCTGGACAGCCGCTCCCCGACAGCCGCTCCTCGACCCGCTCCTGGGTCCACGTTGAAGCCACGCCCACGGGTTCTATAAATAACGCCCAACCCAGCACACCGACGGGGACGAAAAAAAAGAACAGAGGAGGAACCCGAAGACAACTTAGAAAAATCGAAGAGAGAGAGGAAGAGAGAGAAACACCCACCAGAGAGGAGAGAGAGCCAATGAAAACAAAAAAAAAACGAGAGAAGAGTGGAAAATTTGAAACTGGGAAGAAACTTAGAAACGAAAACCAAGTAAACGACCCGAGAGGACTTCGCCGGATTTGCTTGGGAAATCGACTGACCCGCCATCCGTCGTCTCCGCCGCGCCAGGTACGCTTCTCCCCCCCTGCACATTTTTCTTGTTATTTATAAATTTTGTCTCCTGCATGCAGAGGCGTTCTGCATGCAGGGGACGGGGGGGGAATAATTCCCCCCCCCCCCCCCGTGTTTTTTATTTATCTAGGCCAGATGGTGTCTGGCCTAGAACTATGTGGGACGGGCCAGAGGGATCTGGCCCAATCCGACGGACCCGGCCCAGACCGAGGTTAATTAGTACCTGTTGGGGCTGGGTCTAGCCAAGTTTATTCAGTGTTTAAAATACCCGGTTTTCGTCAAGACATCCAAGATTTTCAAAAATATAATTTTTTTAAAAAAAAACAAAATTTCTAAAATTCCTTAAAAAAATATTGTGGATTTTTCCGCACATTTTTTTTATGATTTAATATTAGTTGGTATTTTCATGTTGTGGAGATACAAATTCAGTATTAAAATACCCGATTTCGTCAAAAAAAAAATATATTGTTTACAAAAAAAAAAATGTTTTCTTGCGTGTTGTATACGGCCAATACTCTAACATGTTTTGAATATTATTTTTATAAAAAAAATATATTGGAAGCTTCGAAAGTGTGTTTTCACATAGATTTCTTAAACACAAATTATTTTCTTGCATTTTGGATTTTACAACATGTTTGTAAAACTCCAAAGGGTATTGGCCAATATTCCAAAAACTATAAAAATCTTATTTTGGGGGGAGAAAATTTATTTATTATTCACCGCTAATGTTTGGATAAAGAAATCCTTAAAAGGATGAATATCCAAAATATTATTGGGAGTAATAAATCCGCACACATTCTTGAAAAAAACCTTGATTATAATCGAGGACATTTCAAAATTTTAATTTTTTTATTCCACGATTTTTTTGAGTCGCAAACTCTTGAAATACTAAGGGAAAAATGAGCTTTCAAAGCACATGGAATCTCCTTAGATTTCTATCCAAAATCAATTGACGAGCCTAGAAAATACCAACACCATAGCAATTATAGAGCAAACCAAAACACCAAGCAGCTTACCTTAGGTAGGGCGTACTAGGGGTGCTAATACCTTCCCTTTACGCAACCGGTCCCTTGCCTTAGAATCTCTGAAAGACCAATCAGGGTTCCTAGTGACCAAAAATACTAGGTAGCGACTCCAAATCAGCAAAAACAGAACAAAACGAAAGTCGCCGGTCGAATGTCGCAAAAAAAACAAAATTTTATTATTATTTTTTTTTGGGTGCGACAGGATGGCGACTCCACTGGGGACCCTTGGACTAAGCTTGATTTGTTTGTTTGTTTATGCTATGTGTTATTGGTTTTTGTTTTCTTATGATGCTTTGTTTAAAAGCTTTAGCATATGTCTTTACATTCTATCATACATGGCATAGTCATGCATCACTTTATTATTATTATTATGTTTTGGAGTGCACACACATATAACTTTAAGTTTAAGTGGGGGACTAGCAGCTTGCCTTATGACTTGAGTCAAGGTTTAAGTTTGTGTAAACCCCAACTCTTTACTGAGTGTTTAGACTGATTGTGATTGGTACACGTACCATCCCACTATCTGCTAGACCTCCATATCGCCTTTACAAAGGTTGATCACTGGAACAGCAAGAGACCCTCTTTTAGAGATCCAATAGTAAACCTACCCTATGTTTCACGTAGAGAAACTAGAACCTATCCTTAGGGTGTATGTTCCAACATATCTTTTGCATCAAAACAATTCTAAACCCCAATGCATTTTGAATT
Organism: Populus tomentosa; assembly: GCA_018804465.1. Taxonomy (NCBI): domain Eukaryota; kingdom Viridiplantae; phylum Streptophyta; class Magnoliopsida; order Malpighiales; family Salicaceae; genus Populus; species Populus tomentosa. Next base: position 10,624,281 of record CM032001.1, read on the forward strand.
GCAGGACTTGTGAACGAAATGACCATCATCACTAAATCTTCCATCTTAGAGTATGGAAAAAATTCTGAACTGTCACAATTGACTGAAGGAGACTGCCTTAGAAGCCATGCTAAGAAGATGTCACCAATCAAGAACCTGAATTGCATATTGAATGAGGTGAACAAGTTAACGACTCATTTTCAGAATTTGGATAAAGATGCATTTTTTAGGAAATACGGACGTTTGATGGAAATTGCAAAGGTAGAAGTTTTAAGCCCAGCTGTGCGAGCTTTAGTTCATTTTTGGGATCCAGACTACCGATGTTTTTCCTTTGGAAGCATAGACTTGTGTCCCACGGTTGAGGAATATGGATTGTTGACCGAGTTTCCCAACGACCTGTATCGGATTTATTCTCCTTTAAAATCCGACAAGATCATCCCTGAAATGTCAAAACTGCTCAAGATCTCCAACTTGGAAAAGTTTCAGGAGAAGAATGGTACCGGTTTGAAATGGAGGATGCTAGAATTGGAAAAGAAGTCAGGAGTATAAAAAGAGAGATTGATTGCCCTAGGTATATTTGGCCTTGCGTTGTTCCCAAGTCAGATTGGTTTAGTGAGTTTGGAGGCCGCTGCTGCTTACGTGGAGTATGAGAATACACGAATCAATCTAGTGGCTGCTATTTTAGCCGAAACAATTTTGACACTTAACCATTGTAGGAGGGCCGGAAAAGGAGCAATGAGATGCTGCACGCAACTGTTGTATATTTGGATGGTTAGCCATATCGAGACAAAGAAACCTGTCTTCATTAATTTTTGGTGGTTCACCCAAAAACCCCTCAAGTTAGTAGAAGAAGAAGAATGGGGAGATCTAGACAACCAGGGCTGGGTTGATAAATTAGAAGGTTTACCTAATAGCGAGTTTAAGTGGAGGGCCCCATGGGTAACGACAGTGAAGGTCCTAATGAGTTGTGGACAAAGGCGTTGGGTACCATTGGTGGGGATCACGGGTTATGTGAGTTATGCTCCTGCCTTAGTGGTAAGACAACTTGGGGGCATGCAGTTCGTTCCCAGGACTATGGGAATCGCTCAATTCTCTGGTTTGTTCAAAGATCCCATGGCAGAAGAGGTTTTGGAGATCATCAAGCAAGATTGGAAGCATCTAGTGTTGGTGGAGATAGAAGGGTTGAGAGATCCAAGTGTGAGCGAAGGATATGTAAAATGGAGAGACTCAGCTACTTCAGCCACGCCTCGCGTAGAAGCTAAATCTCCTCAAGATGTAGTGGAGCCTATTAAGAGAAAAAGGGTGAACATTGAAGATGATTCAGCTGCTTCAGCCATGCCTTGTGTAGAAGTCAAATCTTCTCCAACTGTAGAGGAGCCTATCAAGAGAAAGAGGGTTAGTAATGAAGAAGACTTGAGAAGGCAAGTGGAGAAACTACGAATAGAATTGAGCAAGAGCAGAAAAGACAAAGCAGTGTTGGAAGAAATGATGCTAGAACAGGATAAAATGAGAACATTTCTAGATGAGCAAATACAGTCTAGAGATGAGAAAATAACAAAGCTGGAGTTAAAGTTGGTTGAGGAGAGGATTGCTAAGGAAGGAAGTGAGAAGGAGCTTAAAGGGTTGAGTTTGGATTGGATGCAAAGTTGCTCTAAACTTGAAGCAATGGAGATGGACTTTAGCGATTGCCAAGAAAGTGCAGAATATTACCAAGAAAAATTTGTGCAAGTGCAATTCGAGTTGATGGATAGAATTAAGAAGTATGAGGATTTGAATAAGAAATATATGGAGTTGGAAAGCGAAAGGGGAGGATTCGAGGATGTTAAAGCAGAGTTAGCAGTCAAGAAGAATGAGATAAAAGTTATGAGGATAAAGCTTGACAAAGAACGTGAAAAGTCGAGGTATTTAGATGAGAAGCTAATAGCAATGGAAAAGCACAAAGATCAAATCGACACCAACAACACTGCTTTGAACAGAACCAACATGTTGCTCATAGAAAAAATGACCAAAACAGATGAGCAAATGGACGAAGCTGCTGCACATGCTCGAATTGTTAGAATCAATGCGCGGAATGTGGGAGGAGACATCATTCGCTATCGCCGAAGCCTAGCTGAAACTGATGCCTTTCTAGGAAAGATTGAGAACCGCGGCTTTGCTTTCTTACCTTTGGCTAAAGAGTTTAGGGAGGAAAGGGATTAGCATGTTGTATTCCTTTTATTTCTAAATGTATTTTTATCCAAGCGTTAATGAAAAGGGCGTTGACCCATCTTCTTATGCAAAAATCCGTCTCTTGGTGAACATGAATCAAGCAAACGACTCGAAAGGCAGAACTCCTATCAAAGCAATGTGACAAGAGAATGCTTATAATGTGATGGTTGTTATTCGTTCACAATAAATACATTTTTATTGGCTGCATCCATACCCAATAAAACATGCATTTTTTAATCATGCATCCATCACAATCATACATTTTCTCATACATCTATGCATGCATCTGCAGATTAAGAAACATAGGTCCCCCTCCTAGAATCCACAACACTCGACAAAGAGCAAGAATGGAAAACGAAGGAAGGTCACAACCAGAAGCTCAGTACCAAAGAGAACTTGAAGGAGTTCGGAATGATGTGGCACACTTAACCAGTATGTTAGAGCAAATATTAAGAGCCAGAGATGGAGAGGGAACATCTACTCAACCTAATGAAGCACTAGCAGCAGCTCAAATTCCTGTCGCACCTATAAACATAGGGGTAAATACACCAACTAAGCAGAGTCCTGCTCGGCCCATCCAAATCCTTATTACAATGGATTTAACAAACGAAGATCCACATGACTTTAAATTCTCTAATCATAAAGGAGATGATAAGTGGACTGCCCTAGAAGAGAGGCTAAGGGAAATTAAAGGAAATGATTTGTTTGACCCAATGAGGGCCGCTGAAGTATGTTTAGTGCCTAACATCGTTTTCCCAAAGAAGTTTAGAGTGCCGGAGTTTGTTAAGTATACTGGGATGGAATGCCCGAAGACCCATCTCCGCTCCTACTATAACAAAATGGCAGAGGTTATCCAAGACGATAAAATGTTAATATACTTCTTCCAGGATAGCCTGACCGGATCGGCCCTCAGTTGGTATATGAGGTTAGACAATGTTAGGATCAAGAAGTGGACGGACTTGGCAGATGCTTTCCTAAAGCAATACAAGTTTAATCTAGAGATTGCCCCTGATAGGACCAGTCTGATTAGCATGGAGAAAGGAACTCAAGAGTCCGTGAGGGCTTATGCTCAAAGGTGGCGTGACCAAGCTATCAATGTGCAACCTCCGCTGATAGAGACAGAAATGGTGACTTTGTTTGCCAATACTTTCAGGGCTCCATACTATGAACACCTTATGGGTAGTTCAGCACAACATTTCTATGATGTTGTGCGGATCGCCGAGAGGATTGAACAAGGGATTCGAAGCGGGAGAATTGCAGAACCTCTAGAGAAGAGAGGTTTCATTGGAAAGAAGAAAGAAATTGAGGTGAACCTAGAAAGGAGAAGCAAAAACTATCAAATACCTACCCCCCGAGTCACTAGTATTAACTTTTCCAAACCCCCCACTCCAAACCAGCCCAATCAAATAAAATTTCCAGCAAATAACCACAACAATTACCAAAGAAGGGATAAGCAACCGTCAGAAGAACAACTACCTCCTCTACCAATAACCTTAAAAGAGTTGTATGCCAAGCTGTTGAGTATTGGGCAGATAGCTCCCCTACCCATACCACCTATGCAGCCACCTTTCCCTGCCTGGTACAACCCCGAGGTGACTTATGAATACCATGCTGGTCACACAGGCCATAGCATTGAGTCTTGCTTTGCTTTTAAAAGAAAGGTGTTGCAACTGATCAAAGTGGGATGGGTCACTTTTGAGGATTCGCCTAATCAGAATTCAAACCCTTTACCTAAACATGCTGATGGTAGGGGAGGAGTGAATACCATGGAGATTGGTAGCAAAAAGAGGGTGTTGAAAGTGACCATGGCCAAGCTATACTTGATGTTGGTGCAGTCTGGACATTTGGAAGAAACGACTGAGTACTGCACAGGGGAAAGTAACTTTTGCCCTTTCCATAAAAAGGAAGGGCATCACATTGATGAATGCATTGAATTTCATCAAAAGTTGCAATAATGCTAGCTCTAGGAGAGTTGAGGATTGAGGACGTAAGTGACAATGAAGAGGTAGAGATGATAGAGAATCAAGAGAAATGTAGAATCCAATCAACAGCTAATGGTCGCTCAAAACTGGTATTAACTAGGCTCTCATATGCAAGCAAGGTAGACTATGGAGCGATGCCTGGAGATTATGGTTATACCTCGAATATTGAAGCTCATTTGCCGCTGTTCCGAACGGAGATAAGTGGGCTAACTCGGAGTGGTCGTTATTACACACCTGAAGAACTAGAAAGACAAAGAAAGGCTAAAGGCAAGGAGGTGTTGGACCTCGATAAAGAGTTTGAGGTGAATAAACCTGTGACTGAGGAAGAAACAAATGAGTTCCTGAAATTGATGAAGCACAGTGAGTACAGTATAGTGGATCAGTTGAAGAAGACCCCTGCTAAGATCTCCATCATGTCATTAATACTCAGCTCCGAGCCACACCGTAATGCTTTGCAAAAAGTACTGAATGAGGCCTATGTGCCCCAAGATATTGAGCAAAAGACTATGGAGCATCTAGTAGGGAGGATCCATGCTGCCAATTACTTGTATTTCACGGAAGATGAACTTGACGCTGAAGGAACTGGACATAACAAACCCTTGTATGTCACGGTCCGATGCAAGGATTGTCTCGTCGGCAAAGTTCTCATTGATAACGGTTCGGCCCTGAATGTGTTACCAAGGCATATGCTGGATGAAATGCCGATAGATCCCTCACATATGCAACCCAGTGTGATAACGGCGAGAGCGTATGATGGCTCATCAAGGCCAGTTATAGGGTCAATTGATGTCGAACTAGTTGTGGGTCCACAAGTCTTTCTAGTAACCCTTCAAGTGATGGATATCCACCCTTCCTATAGCATGCTGTTAGGAAGGCCATGGATACATTCTGCGGGAGCTGTCACCTCTTCGCTACATCAATGTTTAAAGTACATTGCCAACGGTGTCCTGGTTACTGTTAAGGCTGAGGAGACTATATCAATGGTAAGAAATGTGGCGGTTCCATTCATTGAAGCAGAAGATTGTAAGGACGGAAACCTTCATGCATTTGAAATTGTGAATACCGAGTGGGTGCCCGAGAACACTGTGTTGAGGAAGCCAAAAATCTCTGAGGCCACTAAAATGGCCGCTAAAATCTTTTTGAAAAACAAGATTCCTTTCCCATACGATATGGAGCAAAGAAGGCCTGAATGGAGGGGTATAATCAAATTGAAAGCTGCAGAACAGAGGTTTGGGCTTGGATATAAGCCCAAGAAAGAGGATTACAAACGAGCTGCTGGTGCAAGAAGGGAGAAAAGAATGGCTAGGATTGAAGGAAGGAAGCCTGTAGAAGAAAACTTAGCCATCCCTCCAATCAGGATTTCATTTCCAAAGGCCGCATATGTGATACAACCTGATGGAGGACATGGAGACCTTTTTCAAAAGTTTTCTTCAATGAACATAAACACTCTGGAGGAAAATCAAGTCAAGGACATTGCTGAGAAAATCGAGTCCGAAAGGAGGATTGAAGAGCTGCCACAATTGACCATCCACACTTTGGAAGAAGTCACCGTCAAGACTTTTGTCCGGAAGCTAGCCGAAGGGGAGAAGTTCCAGAATTGGGAGACCCCAGAAGCTCCATTGGTTTTTAAAATGTAATCAACAATGATTGTTGGATTATATTTTTATCTATGTTGTTTGCTTTTTTTTCTGTTTTGTTTTTATTCATTGACAATCGAGGCTCAAGATGTCAATTGGATTTTATTTTGTTGTGAGCCAATCTTTTATTTTTAATGAGATCATGCATTTTCAAAATTCATCTTGATGTCTTACTATGCATTTACACATCACTTTCCGCTTTCAGGAACTCTGAAAGCGGATCCTCCACAACAACACCTGCACTTTACATTGAGAATGAATGGCCAAAATTTAAAGAATACATAGTGGCTGTAGAAGATGAGGAATGGGAGGAGGAAAACATATGGGAATTCACAAAATTAATAGAACAACACGAACAGGCTTGGAGGCCCGCTAAAGAGGAACTTGAAACCATAAATGTAGGCAATGAAGAAATCAAACAAGAGCTGAAGATAGGGACTTTGATCACCCCTGCAGCAAAGGAAGAGTTGATTGCACTACTCAAAGATTATGTGGATGTCTGTGCCTAGTCCTACGAGGATATGCCTGGTTTGGATACGGACATTGTAGTACATAGAATACCATTGATGGAAGGATGCAAGCCGATTAAGTAGAAGTTAAGGAGAACTCATCCGGAGGTCTTAATCAAAGTAAAGGCGGAAATTGAAAAACAATGGGACGCTGGTTTTTTGGAAGTAGTGAAGTATCCACAATGGGTGTCAAACATAGTGGTGGTACCCAAAAAGGAAGGTAAAATCAGAGTTTGCATGGACTTTAGGGACTTAAACCGAGCTAGCCCTAAAGATAATTTCCCTTTACCACACATAGATATGTTAGTTGATAATGCAGCACGCAGCTCCACATATTCCTTCATGGATGGGTTTTCAGGCTACAATCAGATAAGAATGGCGCCAGAGGATAGGGAGAAGACGACCTTTGTAACACCATGGGGAACCTTTTGCTACAAAGTCATGCCATTTGGTTTAAAGAATGCTGGGGCCACTTACCAAAGGGCTATGGTGACTTTGTTTCACGACATGATGCACAAAGAGATTGAAGTATACGTGGATGACATGGTTGCTAAATCTAAAGAGGGAGAGAATCATGTCCAAGTATTGAAGAAATTATTTGAAAGATTAAGGAAATATAAGTTAAGGCTTAACCCAGCAAAGTGTTCATTCAGGGTGAAATCCGGTAAGCTGTTTGGGTTTGTGGTGAGTGACAAAGGGATAGAAGTGGATCCTGAAAAGGTAAAAGCCATTCAATCTATGCCACCTCCCAAGACTGAGAAAGAGGTGAGAGGTTTCTTAGGAAGGTTGAATTACATCGCTCGGTTTATATCCCATTTAACCGCGACTTGTGACCCGATCTTTCGTTTGTTGAGGAAGAAGAACCCTGGAATATGGAATGAAGAGTGTGATAAAGCTTTTGAGAAAATCAAGCAATACTTGCTAAATCCACCTCTGCTTGTTCCTCCCGTACCCGAAAGACCATTGATTTTATACCTAACAGTAACCGAAACAGCAATGGGATGTGTGCTTGGGCAACATGATGAAACCGGAAGGAAGGAAAGGGCCATTTATTACCTAAGCAAGAAGTTCACGGAATATGAGTCTAGGTATACTGTGATTGAGAAGCTGTGTTGCGCACTAGCATGGGCTACTAAGAGATTACGTCAGTATATGTTGTATCACACTACATGGTTAATTTCCAAGTTAGACCCATTAAGGTACATTTGTGAAAAGCCTTATCTATCTAGCCGAATTGCAAGATGGCAAGTTCTTTTGGCTGAGTATGACATAGTATATATGACAAGGAAAGCTGTGAAAGGGAGTGTTATCGCCGATCACCTGGCTGACCATGCTATGGAAGATTATGAGCCGTTAAACTTTGACTTTCCCGATGAAGATGTGTTTGCAATCGAGGAAGAGAAATCAGATTGGTGGGTTATGTACTTTGATGGTGCTGTAAATGTATGTGGTAACGGGGCGGGGGCAGTGATAATCTCTCCTGATAAGAAGTAGTATCCGGTTTCAGTTAAGCTGCAGTTCGGGTGCACCAATAACACGGCTGAGTATGAAGCTTGCATTCTTGGTTTAGAGGCTGCATTAGAGATGAACATAAAAAAGATAGATGTGTATGGAGATTCAATGCTGATCATTTGCCAAGTGAAAGGAGAATGGCAAACCAAAGAAGAGAAGTTAAGGCCTTACCAAGAATACCTGTCTCAGCTGGCTAAAGAATTTGAGGAAATAGAGTTCACCCATCTGGGAAGGGAAGGGAACCAGTTTGCAGATGCTTTGGCCACACTAGCCTCTATGGCCAAGATAGATTTTGGGCACAAGGTACAGCCAGTACACATCAATATCAGAAATAACCCCGCTCATTGCTGCTCAATCGAAAGAGAAGTGGATGGAAACCCGTGGTACTATGATATCAAGAATTTCATCCAAAACCAGGCATATCCCATGGGGGCATCCAAAATCGATAAGAAGACCTTGAGAAGGTTGGCAATGGATTTTTATCTTGATGGGGAGATTTTGTATAAGAAATCATCTGACGGGACTTTGTTGAGATGTTTGGATGAATTTGAGGCAAAAAGCACGGTATGGGAAGTCCATGAAGGGATTTGCTCAACTCATGCTAGTGGACATGTGATGGCCAGGAAGATACAAAGAGTCGGGTACTTCTGGATGACGTTAGAGAAGGATTGTATCGATTATGTCCGGAAGTGTCATAAGTGCCAAGTATACAGTGACAAAATCAATGCTCCTCCAGCTCCTCTGTTTAATTTAACATCTCCATGGCCCTTCGCGATGTGGGGAATTGATGTGATTGGACCAGTAAACCCAAAAACCAGCAATGGTCATAGGTTTATTCTCGTGGCTATCGACTACTTCACAAAATGGGTAGAAGCTGGGTCATTTGCTCATGTGACGCAAAAAGTGGTGAAGAAATTTATTGAGAGAGATTTGATATGTCGGTATGGTCCACCAGAAAAGATTATAACTGATAACGCCCAGAATTTCAAAGGCAAGATGATAATAGAGCTCTGCACTAAATGGAAAATCAAGCATTCCAATTCTTCGCCATATAGACCAAAGATGAATGGTGCGGTAGAAGCTGCTAACAAGAATGTCAAAAAGATTATTCAGAAGATGGTAGTCACCTATAAGGATTGGAATGAGATGTTGCCATTTGCCCTTCATGCATATCGCACCACAGTTCGAACCTCAACAGGAGCTACCCCGTATATGTTGGTATATGGAATGGAGGCAGTGATGCCTTTAGAAGTGGAAATCCCATCATTGAGAGTGTTGTTAGACTCTGGGCTGGAAGAGTTAGAATGGGCAAAGGTTAGATATGAACAGTTGAATCTGATCAGTGAAAAGAGGATAGCCGCGATCTGTCATCATCAACTCTACCAAAGAAGGATGGCTAAATCATATGACAAGAAGGTTCGACCTCGAGGATTCCACGAAGGAGATCTTGTACTAAAGAAAATATTGCCTTTACTTGGAGAAGATCAGAGTAAATGGGCACCTAACTATGAGGGGCCTTACATGGTGAAGAAAGCATTCTCAGGAGGAGCTTTGTTACTATCTAGAATGGATGGAGAAGATCTAGTTAGGCCTGTGAATTCCGACTCTGTAAAGAAATACTACGCTTGATGTATTTCGTAATTTCCCAGTCAATAAAATAAATTTCGGCCATGAATTCTCCTTGTAAAGAGTCCTTTTATATATATATATATATATATATATATATATATATATATATATATATATATATAACATATGATCTCATAGCATTTGAAATCTTTTGCTTAAAAGAACCTTTTTATGGCATGACTAAGAAAATGACACCATCAATTGGAGAACCAAATCAAATCTACTTGACATATAGTTGCACATCACACTAGGGGGCAAAAGGTGCACTAAGTGCACATAAGGGTCTATAGTAAACCCAAGCCCAAAAGGGGTATCATAATAAAAACTTCTAAAAAAGCATCTTTTATAAGATTTGCTAATTGCATTAAAAGTTTCAGTTTTCATGAACAAAACCAATTTTTTTTTCTTTGGCACAAAACTCAATGGAGCAAGAAAGGGCCCCATAAGGAACCAGAGATCTCTTCATTAAAAGGATATGAAGGATATTTCGGTTCATGAGAAAAGCTTGAAACAAGAGCGAAGAGGTTTACGACGAAAGGGGGACCTATGTTTCCAAGATAGGTAACAAAAACATACATGCATATTAACCATAATACATTGCTTTCAACATTTGTCAGATCGGGGTTTCATCATCATTTCTCAGGTAGTGCATTTTCTAAACGCTACCTCTTTTCGAGTGCGCTGTTTGAGCCCTCACTTTTTGGGTAGTGAGTTTTCTAACCCTACCTCTTTTCGAGTGCACTGTTTGCGCCCTCACTTTTTGGGTAGTGCGTTTTCTAACCCTACCTCTTTTCGAGTGCGCTGTTTGAGCCCTCACTTCTTGGGTAGTGCGTTTTCTAACCCTATTTCTTTTCGAGTGCGCCGTTTGAGCCCTCACTTCTCGGGTAGTGCGTTTTCTAAACCCTACCTCATTTCGAGTGCGCCTTTGAGCCCTCACCAATATTTTTCTGGGTAGGTCACCCATTACAACGCGACCATTTTCTCTATATTTTTATTTGGGTAGGTCACCCATTACAATGAGACCGCACTTCATATTCTTTCTATTTGGGTAGGTCGCCCATCACAACGATACCACTTCATCACATTTTTTCCATCTGGGTAGGTCACCCATTACAATGAGACCGCACTTCACATTTTTTTTCCATCTTGGGTAGGTCACCCATTACAATGAGACCACCATTTTTTCTGGGCAGGTCACCCAAAGAATGAGACCATTCTCCATTTTTTTTTACCTGGGTAGGTCACCCATAAGAATGAGGCCATTCCTCCCCCTGGGTAGGTCACCCAAAGAATGAGACCACTCTTTTTTTTTTCCTTGGGTAGGTCACCCATCACAATAAGACCATATTTTTTCTGGGTAGGTCACCCATAAGAATGAGACTATTCTCCATTTTTTTTTTACCTGGGTAGGTCACCCATAAGAATGAGGCCATTCCTTCCCCTGGGTAGGTCACCCAAAGAATGAGACCACTCTTCCTTTTTCCTTGGGTAGGTCACCCATCACAATAAGACCATATTTTTTCTGGGTAGGTCACCCATAAGAATGAGACCATTCTCCATTTTTTTTTTTACCTGGGTAGGTCACCCATAAGAATGAGGCCATTCCTTCCCCTGGGTAGGTCACCCAAAGAATGAGACCACTCTTCCTTTTTCCTTGGGTAGGTCACCCATCACAATAAGACCATATTTTTTCTGGGTAGGTCACCCATAAGAATGAGACCATTCTCCATTTTTTTTACCTGGGTAGGTCACCCATAAGAATGAGGCCATTCCTTCCCCTGGGTAGGTCACCCAAAGAATGAGACCACTCTTCCCTTTTTCCTCGGGTAGGTCACCCATCACAATGAGACCATATTTTTCTGGGTAGGTCACCCATAAGAATGAGACCATTCTCCATTTTTTTTACCTAGGTAGGTCACCCATAATAATGAGGCCATTCTTTCCCCTGGGTAGGTCACCCAAAGAATGAGACCACTCTTTCTCTTTTCCACTCGGGCAGGTCACCCATCATAATGAGACCACACACATATTTTTTGTATTGGTTATGGGTAAAGGAATCACCAGATGGGATTCTAGGTTAAAGGAGATCACTAGATGGGATCTCGGATGGATTTCCATGTTGATCAAACTAAAGTAAGAATTCAGAGGATCGCTGGATAAGGATCTCGAGATGACTAAGTTTTGATCATAGTTTTGGGCTGAGGAGGATTGTTGTAAAAGACAAAGTTTCAGATCAATTAAGCTTCGACCAGATCAGTTTTGGGAGTTCCGTTTTGGGTTTATCTTTATAACACTGACTGCGCAAAACCCATGCTCCGTAAGTATTATAAAGAGGGGGCATCTGTTGTAACCCATTTTTGGGTCCCCATGAAAAATAATATAAATAGCCAAAAGAGGTAAGAAAAAATAACAGGAGGCAGAAGCGCTCAGAAAACAGTCAGAAAATTGGTCAAGGAATTTAAAAATACAAGGATTGAATTTTTTTTTTACAGTATATTCTTGAAGGATGAAAGCCCTATTGAGAAGGAAAATTTGAATTTTGAGGAGAAAAGCCCAAATTTGGATGTTTATGGACTTAATTGGATTTTTATTTGAATTTATAGAAGATTTGATTGCAAGAAAAATTGATTTTTAAGTCAATTTGGGCTTTAATTTGAAGAAATTTAAGTTCTGGGGCCAAAATATATTTTTTAGGAATTTATTGGGTCAAATCAGGGGCTTAATTGCATAAATATTGAAGTTTAATGGCCAATTAGGGACTTAATTGTGAAAATCCGAAACCAGGGACCAATTTGGAGAAGGCGCAAAGATAGAGAGGGCTGTTTGGAATTGTTTCAGAGCTTAATTGAAGAAATTGGAAGTTTATTGATCAATTAGGGGCTTAATTGTGAAAATCAGAGGCCAAGGACCAAAGTGAAAAATGCGGCCAACTATAGGGGTAAGGACCGAATTTGGCAGGGACGCAATTGAATTTTATTCTTGATTGAAGGACTCGATTCAAGGACTTAATAGAACAAATGACAAATTAGGGACTGATTCAAAACAAAAGTTTCTGGCGCCTTTATTTTAAAATGAAACGGTACCGTTTTGAACGGCACTGTTCACTTTCTTCTTCCCCCCGAACATTACAGCGGGGAAGAAGGAAAAGTTTGCATTTTTTTTATTTCTCTGCAGGTCCCTCTTGCCACCGACCGAGGCCCCACGCCGGTGGGCCACCGACAGAAGACAATGGCCGACCACCCGCCGCGTCGCCGAAGCCGAGGGAGGCCTGCCTGGACAGCCGCTCCTCGACCCGCTCCTGGGTCCACGTTGAAGCCACGCCCACGGGTTCTATAAATAACGCCCAACCCAGCACACCGACGGGGACGAAAAAAAAGAATAGAGGAGGAACCCGAAGAGAGAGAGGAAGAGAGAGAAACACCCACCAGAGAGGAGAGAGAGCCAACGAAAACTAAAAAAAAACGAGAGAAGAGTGGAAAATTTGAAACTGGGAAGAAACTTAGAAACGAAAACCAAGTAAACGACCCGAGAGGACTTCGCCGGATTTGCTTGGGAAATCGCCTGACCCGCTGTCCGTCAGCCATGACGCTGCCACCGCCTCCACAGCAACACCGCCAGCAAGTCGTCGTCTCCGCCGCGCCAGGTACGCTTCTCCCCCCTGCACATTTTTCTTGTTATTTATAAATTTTGTCTCCTGCATGCAGAGGCGTTCTGCATGCAGGGGACGGGGGGGGAAAATAATTCCCCCCCCAGTGTTTTTTATTTATCTGGGCCAGATGGTGTCTGGCCCAGAACTATGTGGGACGGGCCAGAGGGATCTGGCCCAATCCGACGGTCTGGGCCGGGTCCGGCCCAGATCGAGGTTAATTAGTACCTGTTGGGCCGAGATCGGCCCAACGACTGTTGGGGCTGGGTCCGGCCCAGTTTAGTTAGGCCGGCCCATCCCCTTTTAATATATAAATATATTATAATTATATTATTATTATTATTATTATTATATGTGTGTGTGTATATATATATATATGTTTTTTTGGGAAAAAAATCTGAAAAATCTAAAAAAAATTGTTGTTATTTTCTTTTCATATAAATATATTTTTGTTTTATACATTTGGTTTGTATTTTTATTTTGTGGAGATACAAATTCAGTGTTTAAAATACCCGGTTTTCGTCAAGACATCCAAGATTTTCAAAAATATAATTTATTTTAAAAAAACAATTTCTAAAATTCCTTAAAAAAATGTGCGGAAAAACACATTTTTTTATGACTTAATATTAGTTGGTATTTTCATGCTGTGGAGATACAAATTCAGTATTAAAATACCCGATTTCGTCAAAAACAAAAAATATATTGTTTACAAAAAAAAAAATGTTTTCTTGCGTGTTGCATACGGCCAATACTCTAACATGTTTTGAATATTATTTTTATAAAAAATATATATTGGAAGCTTCGAAAGTGTGTTTTCGCATAGATTTCTTAAACACAAATTATTTTCTTGCATTTTTGGATTTTACAACATGTTTGTAAAACTCCAAAGGGTATTGGCCAATATTCCAAAAACTATAAAAATCTTATTTTGGGGGGAGAAAATTTATTTATTATTCACCGCTAATGTTTGGATAAAGAAATCCTTAAAAGGATGAATATCCAAAATATTATTGGGAGTAATAAATCCGCACATATTCTTGAAAAAAAGCCTTGATTATAATCGAGGACATTTCAAAATTTTAATTTTTTTATTCCACGATTTTTTTGAGTCGCAAACTCTTGAAATACTAAGGGAAAAATGAGCTTTCAAAGCACATGGAATCTCCTTAGATTTCTATCCAAAATCAATTGACGAGCCTAGAAAATACCAACACCATAGCAATTATAGAGCAAACCAAAACACCAAGCAGCTTACCTTAGGTAGGGCGTACTAGGGGTGCTAATACCTTCCCTTTACGCAACCGGTCCCTTGCCTTAGAATCTCTGAAAGACCAATCAGGGTTCCTAGTGACCAAAAATACTAGGTAGCGACTCCAAATCAGCAAAAACAGAACAAAACGAAAGTCGTCGGTCGAATGTTGCAAAAAAAACAAAATTTTTTTTTTTTTTTGGGGTGCGACAAGTATATTAGAAATTATAAATTAATAACAACAACGTTGTTGTTGTTCTTATTCTTATTATTATTATTAATTAAGATTAAAATTAATAGAGAAATAAAAGACCAAACTGATAGATAGATGGAAGCCTAGATTTATTTTTGTTTTAAAATTTTGATTTCAATTTAATTAAGACCGATTAAATTTATTTTATTGTGAATAAAGAAGTTGACGCAAGTTTTTAATCAAAGCCATAAAAATTATACCCAAAAACAAATGTTAGAATGCAATATTGATGCAAATCAAAGAATGAATCCAAAAAAATTTAACAATTTAAGTTATATTGTGAGTATTTAATGGTGCTGCAATTAATATCAACCACATTACAGTTGAGGCAGGCATTTAATGGTGCTTCAGCAGGAAGAAATATTGGATTATCTCTTGGAGTCTTCGTCTATGCTTTCATAATTACGGGTAGAAAGTGTCGGGAGATGAGTGGCTGGGATTCATTCATGAATAGCGGCCTTGATTTTGACATGGTGGCGTTAAGAATTTTCATTATTGGACGGAGAACCATTTTTATGAGTTTGCATTTGGTGTTCAAGCTATGGTGACTACATTATCCAAGAGGTTGGATTCAGTTTTGTTATACAAGCACTAATATATTAATTTTTTAAAAAAATTAGTAATAAAAAAAATAAGGATAAAAATCAAAATATAAAATAAATTAGAGTATAACTAAAAATTTTCAATTGAAGGGTTAACTAAAAAGAAAAATAACTTGAACAAAAAAAAAATAATAATAATGAAGATAAAATTAAAAAAAATAATCCACCATAAACTTGGATTGAATGGTGAGATCAAAAGCCAATAAAACTTTTATAAAAGAGTTAAGGAAAAAAAATCCAAAGAATATAGACCAAATAAAAAAAGGAATATGTGAAATTCAAAATCGAAGAACTAAATTGAAAATAAATAACACTTATACAAAAGGGCAAAAGGAAATAAAAATATAAGTTGAGGACCAAATTAAAAAGTATAATATATTATAAATTAGAATTAAAAAACTAAATTAAAAAGAAATAAAACTTTTATTAAAGGCTCAATGATGAAAATAAAAAACTTTTATTGAAGGATCAATTTTTGAGGGAGCAATAAAAAGAAAAAACCTACCAACAACAAAGCTATAATTATTGAATTGTTGAAGAGAGGGAAAGAGGTGATTGTAGAGTGGTTGTTGGGGCTGCTGGTATGGGTGGTGGATGTTGTGGTGGTTTGATATGGCTATTTGGGTTGGAGTGAAGGAGTGGAGTTGTTGCAACGATGACAGAGGCTAGTTCATTGGTTAAGGTTTCTGACAAGGTGAGGGCGATCAAGAATTGAGGTTTTGGTATTGATAGAAATGCAGAAAAACTCCAATCTCGAAAGCAAAAAATGGCATCACCAAGGGAAGTGTTATTGAAAACTATGGCGGCGGCAAATTGTGTATCTTATTCCTTACCAGTTTTTAATTAGAAACTTATAAATCTATGGAAAATTGAAAGGTGCACCGGAGAAATTGGAAATATCCGTTAAAATCAAAGCTTACAACGACATAAGTTTTAAAAAATTTGATTATTTCTATAAAGTCTTTCTATAAAAGTAGTGTTGGCACCTCAAGAATAATCCTAATGATTTGTGTAGCAGAGTGCTTAAAGAAATTCGAATCAATATCTCAAAAAGTTGGATTGGGAAAGCGGTTTTAGACTGTTTAGAAATTTGATTTTTTAAAAATTAATTTTTTTATATTTTTAAATTGTTTTAACATACTTAAATCAAAATTATTTTTTAAAAAATTAATAAGAAAATTATTTTAATATATATAAAAAAACATACTTCAGAAAAATAACTGTTATTATATATTCAAGTACCGTTGTTAAAAGGTTTGAGATTAGATATTGGGAATGGGAGAAGAAGAGGTATTTGGGATCGGAGAGGAATTAAAGTTGGGTTGTTTGTGATAAAAATATTAAAGTTGGAGATTCTAAACTCAATTTAATATGAATATTTTTTTGTTTTTCGTTAATTAGTTCCAGTTCATCGGGTGGTGGCTAAGTTTATTTTTTTAAAAAAATCAATTGGAATTTATAATATTTAATGTAAGAGTTTTGTAGTTATTAGTTTGAAAATTCATTAAAAAATACTTTTCAATTGTGATGTGTGTGTCCCAACCCCTGCTCTTAAAAATATTTCTATAAATTCTTATTATTTTCATTTTAACTATTTTTATGTAGACAATAATTAATGATTTTTGTGATTCACCTTGGAACTTTTGCATGCACATATTAATGCAAAGTTCTTGGAATGCAAAAGCTTTATGCACTGGAAAAGAGACAAATTTTGTTAAATAATATGGACTTGATAATTCATTAAAAAATATGAATCACTCAATTGTGATGGGTGTGGCCAATGCGCGTTCGATATCCCTTTCATTTCTCTTTTTGTTTTTTGTCCACCGAAACTCCATCTTCTTTACAGTGTAAAGAAAAAGATCCGTAAGAAAATCATTGGAAACTTACCAGTACGAGTTCTTGACCTCAAGAAACCGGAAAAAATTCGAAGTCATTGGAATAAAAAGAAAGAAAAGGGCTTTGGAAGTTGGTTACTAAAATACCAGAAGAAGAAAAAATACTGGGCTTGGCTGGATATTGTGCCTCTTTAGCCAACACTTACCACACGGTTTGTTTGGTCTAGATTCGTGAAATACTCGTAGAAATTTGGTGTTTTCTGATTTCTAAGTAGAATTATACATGTTCCAGCTTGAAATTGCTATTTGGTAGATTTAATTGCCAAATTTCTTGATCTTACCTTCTGTTTCATGTTTGACCACAGGAGCGGGCCTTATACAAAATAGCTTGGAAAGGAATTTCATGGCTTCCAGCAGCGTGCAAGGAATAACCTCATCTTCATCTTCTCCTCCTCCACTATATATGTATGACGTGTTCCTTAGTTTTAGAGGCAAAGACACCCGGAACAACTTTACTAGTCATCTATATTCTAATCTGAAACAGAGAGGCATCGATGTATACATGGATGATAGGGAGCTCGAGAGAGGAAAGACCATCGAACCTGCTCTCTGGAAGGCCATCGAAGAATCAAGGTTTTCTGTCATTATATTTTCAAGAGATTACGCATCTTCACCATGGTGCTTGGATGAACTTGTCAAGATTGTTGAGTGCATGAAAGAGATGGGTCAAACTGTTCTGCCAGTTTTTTATGATGTGGATCCCTCAGAGGTAACCGAGCGGAAACGGAAATATGAGGAAGCCTTCGGTGAGCATGAACAAAATTTCAAGGAAAACTTGGAGAAGGTCCGGAACTGGAAAGATTGTCTCTCTACGGTGGCCAATCTATCTGGCTGGGACGTCCGGAATAGGTAAATCATCTATCTACTTATTCTTATTCTCAAATCTGCCCTGTATTGTTTCATTGATGGACAAGCATGATAGTAAATGTGTATTTTTTTCATATGCATGATTTTTTATTGTTTTATTTTTATGATATTTTGAACTGATGGGATCAAGCATTTTTAATCTTTATATAAAACTTCTTTCTATTCTTAGGTTTTTCTTTATATTTTGAAAATAAAATAAAATATTCAACAGAAAAATTTAAATGTATAAAAATGTTGAAAAACAAATCTAGCATGAACAAATAAAAAAGTTAGCTTAAAAAATTAAAAATTGTGAAGAAATGACAACAAATTCATCATAAGAAATAAAAAATTGACCAAAGTTTTTGAATATGTTGGTTTTAGCTTTTCAAAATAAAATAAAAAGATTTTTCATGTTGAATTAAAAAATTCAAACTATTTATAAATCAAAGAGACAAATTTATTTTTAATTTGTTTTGTGAATATTTTTATTTTTTTTATTTAGAATTAAAATTTGATAGGTGTCTTTCTTTTACTAATGGATTGTAACAATGAATTTACTAATTTTTCATTCTAAAAAAAAAACTACTTATTAAGAACAATAGGGTCTTTTTATAAGGGCCAATAGTCGTTATAGAATTCATAGGGGTACTTAGACATTTTTTTTTAACAGTATGATTACTTAGTTACCTTTAAAAGCAAAAATAAATAACTTAGCGATAGAGACTCTTTTAAGATTTTTCACTTTTCAGGGTGCAATAAAATAACTTTATTTCCTTTAAAATTAAAAATACTTACCTTATCTTCAAGGGCTTAGTCATGATTTTTTTTTTTGTGATAAACAAAAAAAAAAAGTGGTTGGCTTGTTTGTAGAACACACAAGCAAGTTGTTATCTCTTACACTCTTACTTTAGCAACACGAGCAATGTCTTATGACACCCAAAAAAGGCCTTCATTGATGTTTTCTGATTCCCCATGACATGACTTATCTCCCTGAGTGGCATGTGTGGAGTAATTCTTTTTGGTTTGGCACCGAATGACTTTCATTTCTTTTCTTTTCTTTTGTCTTTATCCTCGAATTTCACACCCGACCTTGTAAACTTTTATAGTAACCCTTCAATCTGGTTTTTTTTATTTAATATTTGGTTTATTTTCTTTGAATTGATATTTTTTATATATAAATTATTTTTTAGAATTGAAATTTTTTATTAATTTTATACTTTTTTATTTTTTAATCTATTAGATTTGATTCTCATTCTTTTGATTACTATTTATTTTATGTGAGATTATTTTTATTTTATTTTATTGGTGATTTCATCCTTCATTTTTTATTGCTATGTTTTTTTTACGCTGGCAAGTTTTTAAAAATTTGATATATATATATATATATATATATATTATTTTTTATTTCATACTTTAACATCGAATTAACCTTTTTAGTTAAGTCTGGATTTAGGATTTAACAGATTGAGAATTTGGGATACTAACCTAGATTTAGGAGATTTGTCTAGTTTTTTTTTTTAAGCTTATGTTTTTTTTTCATTTTTATTATTCAATATTTAATTTAATTAGAGACTGGGCTCTATTAAATTTTTTTTATTTATTTTCTATAAGATTTTTAAATAATTTTAAAAATAACTGAGGTTATCTTAAGTCTTTTTATTTCTCATTCTTTGTTAAATCTAGCTCCTATTTTTTTTAAAAAATCCTATTTTAATTGAATAATTTTTTTATGTTTAGCTTTTAATATTTTGTTGATTGAAATTGGGCTCTATTTTATTTTGATATGGGTTCCATGGAGTTTTCACCGATATGTGCTTCGGATCGTGAGTTTCACAAGTTAACCATAGTTATTCCAGTTCGATCTAGTGTGTTGTTGTCACAATTATATTTTTAAATAAATATATCATCCAATATATTATTATTTTAATATTTTAAAAGTGTTTTTCTAGCACGTATTGAATTTGTTACTTTCAAATATTATTATATTTTGTAAAGGTTAGAAAAAAAATAATCCAGCCCTTGAGGCCAAAAATCTAGTTAAAGAACTACACATTAAAGTGAAGTTTTCAACAAGTGGCAACTTATCATTAGTATTTTTAATAGCACATTAAAGGTTATCATCTATGGTTCAATTTTGAAGGTATGATAGATTATAAGCTACACGAATTTTTTTCCCATGAAAAAAATTATTTCTCAAAATACTATAGGTGGGAAAAACAATTTTCAAACTAGCATAGGTCTCACTAACGCAACTTCACACATGCAGGTCTCACATGTCAAAAAAATCTTCCTTTCTTTCTTTGTTGGGTTGGTCCCTCAATTTTTATATTTAGTTAACTTTAGTTTCATTATTACGATCACTTCATCTATTCTTTTGCACACAAAAAATATATGAATTAAAGTTAATATTTAGCATATGTGATATCAGTGAATCTCAAGGTGCGTGGATGGGATTTGCGCAACCACTTAAACTACGTTAGTTTGGGATAAAAAATTTGTGCTATGCTAATATGGGAAAAAACTCAAAAATTAATAAATTTAAAGTTGATTTTTTAAAGATAATTATGCAAGATAATTGAATTTTTTGTTACAAATAATTATAAAAATAACTTTGTGGTCGACAAAAAATATGATAGAACTCCATTTGCTGTTGGTCTGCAAAAATCAAACTTGATAAAGAGTTTTTGTTCTTGTATGAATGCTTCTTTAGTGGCTGTGTGATTCTTAGCATCAATACAATCCTAGTTCCTTTTTCATTTTATTCTTTCCTTTTCCTCTTTGTTCTCGAAGCTATCTATTATTATCAGGGCCGTATTTTTCTCAAAGGTTGGTGTATTAATTTCCGGCTAACAACCATACATTTTCGAGCTACAATATGCTAATTTTCATTTTCCCATTATCACTACCTGATTTGATTTCTGCACACTGCATGATTAATGTTTTGCACCCTCCTATGCAGGAATGAATCGAAATCAATTAAAATAATTGTTGAATACATATCATACAAACTAAGCGTCACTCTGCCAACAATTAGCAAAAAATTAGTTGGAATAGATTCTCGTGTAGAGGTATTAAATGGATATATAGGTGAAGAAGTAGGCAAAGCAATCTTCATAGGGATTTGCGGAATGGGTGGCACAGGTAAGACGACTGTTGCAAAAAATTAGTTGGAATAGAGTCTGTGTTCTTTAGAAGTACTGGATTTATGTGCTTGCAATCTAAGACAAGGGGCACTTCCTGAAGATATTGGCTGCTTATCTTCATTGAAGTCTTTAGATCTGAGCCGAAATAACTTTCTTAGCCTGCCTAGGAGCATAAATCAGCTTTTTGGACTTGAAATGCTTGCCTTGGAGGATTGCACAATGCTTGAATCATTGCCTGAGGTTCCATCTAGAGTTCAAACGGTATATTTGAATGGTTGTATAAGCCTAAAAGAAATTCCAAATCCGATAAAGCTAAGCAGTTCTAAAAGATCAGAGTTCATATGTCTTAACTGCTGGGAATTGTACAATCATAATGGCCAAGACAGCATGGGGTTGACGATGCTTGAAAGATACCTCAAGGTCTTCTCTTAATCATACCCCTAACCTTTTTGTATCTCTCTCCCTCTCCCTCTATCTATCTAACATTTTTGTTTTTCATGGTACAGGGTTTGTCTAATCCAAGACCTGGATTTGGTATCGCTATTCCTGGAAATGAAATTCCAGGCTGGTTTAAGCATCAAAGTAAGGGATCTTCAATTAGTGTGCAAGTGCCTAGTTGGAGCATGGGGTTTGTTGCGTGTGTTGCATTCAGTGCAAATGGTGAAAGTCCTTCTCTTTTTTGTCATTTCAAAGTCAATGGAAGAGAGAATTATCCTTCGCCGATGTGTATTAGTTGTAACTCTATCCAAGTTCTGTCAAATCATATTTGGCTATTTTATCTATCTTTTGATCATCTTAAAGAGCTTAAAGAATGGAAGCATGAATCCTTTAGCAACATTGAGTTGACATTTCATCCTTTCCAGCCAGGAGTAAAGGTGAAGAATTGTGGTGTCTGTTTGTTATCATCTGTATATATTACACCACGACCATCTTCTGCCCATTTTATTGTTACAAGCAAAGAAGCAGCTTCTTCATTTAAAGCTTCTTTAGCTTTTTCTTCGTCGTACCATCAATGGAAGGCCAATTTTTTTCCTAGTAATGTTGTCACCTATTTAAAGTCAGATCTAGCCCTAAGATTCATTGTGCCAGCCGAGAAGGAACCAGAGAAAGTAATGGCAATTAGATCAAGACTCTTTGAGGCCATTGAAGAATTAGGGATGTCAATTGTTATATTTTCAAGAGATTGTGCTTCTTTACCTTGGTGCTTTGAAGAGCTTGTCAAGATTGTCGGATTCATGGATGCGATGAGATCGGACACTGTGTTTCCAGTTTCTTATGATGTCGAGCAATCAAAGATAGATGATCAAATAGAGAATTGCACAATTGTCTTTGATAAGAATGAAGAAAATCTCAGGGAAAACGAGGAGAAGGTACAAAGATGGATGGATATTCTCAGTGAAGTTGAGATTTCATCTGGATCAAAAAGGTATGTTAACAAATCTGTTTTTTTCTTCTTCTTTTTTGGCATGGGAAAAACATCGTGCAAGGTTCAGTACACAATAGGGTTACAAGTTTTTTTTTTTAAGGTAGATTATGAATTTCAGAAAAATTAATATTAAACTCATTGGAGTTTATGGTCTGGATTAAACCGACATGTTTTAATGTGGACGATATTGTTTACTTTAATTTTTTTTTTAGATTTGTTATAAATTCGAAGGGAAAAAAATATTGAACTGGTTGAGTGTATAATCTAGGTCACTAGTTTTTTTTTAAAAGGTTGAGTATAAATTTAAGAAAAAAAAATTTCAACCCGGTTGAGGTTTTTTTTATAAAGAGTGATCTTTTTACGGTGTTGTGCATTTTTAATTTTTGAATTTTTTTTAAAGTTGAATATAAATTTAAGAAAAAACAATTATTGAACCTCGTTGAATTCATGATCTGGGTCATATATTTATTTATTTTAAGGTTTAAGGAAAAAAATATTGAACCCGATTCAGTTCATGAACTGAATTACGAGTTTAACGAGTTAAGGCACAATAACTGGACAAATTTTTTTTTTTTAATGTTGTTTTTTTTTTACTGATATCTTTTTTTACTGATATCTTTTTTAGATAATTTTCAATTTATGTTTCAATTAATATCACTAATATGTGATTGTTTTGTTTATTTAACCTTTTTTTAATATAAATTGTTTTTTGATAGTGTTGTATGTATTTGTTTTTAAAGGTTGAATATAAATTTAAGAGAAAATAATATAAAGTCTGGTTGAGTTCATGGTCTGGGTTACATGTTTAATTTATTTTTGGTTAAAGGTTGAATACGAATTTAAAGGGAAAATAATATTGAACCCGGTTGAGTTCATACACTGGGTCACGGACTTAACGAGTTAAGCCACAATAACAAAATAATATTTTTTTTATTGCTTTTTTTTTTACTGATATGTTTTATATATATTTTTTAAAATATTTTTTAAATTTATGTTTTAATTAAAATTCCTCATCTGTGATTTGTTTTGTTTATTTATTTATTTTCGGATAGATATTTTTTTATGGTGTTGTCCATATTTAATTTTTAAAAAATTTATTATGATTCATCAATAATTTTTTTTATCTTTTTCTATAAAAGAACTTTATTTTAAAAAATAAAAAATATTTATTTTCAGATAACATGATATGTACAACGACCTTGCATAATATTTTTTTTCTATTTTTATTTTATTTAATCAATTTAATACGTGTATTTTTTTTAATATCATTTGATTGAATAAAAAGATTAATTTTAATAAATAAATTCAAAAAATATAAATGTGTAAATGTTATGTTATTAGCACATTTGAATTTTTAATTTTATTTTTAGTTATCGTTACTAAATTTTTGTTATTATTAATTCACATAGTTATTAATTTATTTGATTAGATGTATGTATGAGCTTTTCAATTTATAGTTTAAATTTCCTTATGTATAAAGTTGCATAAAAAAAACATGCATGCACAACTTTTTTGTAAGAGAAAAAAATATATGATCAATAAAAGAGCATCATCTTATGTTTTTTCACAAACATCTTGCAACAAAAAAAAAGGGTTAGTGGGCATGGGCCCTAACAAAATGCAGCAATTGGATTAGCTTGACTTACTAGTCCCATCAACGTCTAGCCTTTGTTTCTTTCTTGTTTTCCTTTTATATGTTTTTTTTAAAATTATATTTATATTAACATCCCTTTTTTTTTTTTATGTTGTTTAGAGATCCTCTTTGAAATTATGGTTATTTTTTAGTTATGCGTTTAATTTTTGAGAAAAATTTTCTGATTCATTTATAATTTTTTTAATCTTTTGTACAGAAGAACTTTATTCTTGAAAATAAAATTTTTATTTTCAAATAATATTTCTAATATGTGCAGCCTTGCATATTTTTATTTTATTTTATTTTATTAAATCAATTTAATGTGTATATCTATTTTTATTATCGTTTGATTGAATAAAAAACTTGTTTTAATTAATAAATTTAGTAAATATAATCGTGTAAATATCTCGTCTTTCAAAATTAAATATCTTAATCTACACTTGTTTTTCGATTTTTCCACTTTTATTTTTAGTTATAGTTTGTGATTGTTTTTTTTTTTTACTTATTAACACACATAATTCTTGATTTATTTGATTACATTTATGCTCTTTTTTTTTTCACTTAGAATTTTTTAAATACAAAAACATGTTGAAAAAAATTATCTGTTAATTTTTTATTAAATTTTTTTTTAACACCCAACAAAACATGTAACATTGATTCCATGTACAGTTTGACTATACCTACGCTGCAGCAGCTGCTCGAGGAGCAGGAGCAGCAGCTCCAGCAGCAGTGGTGGCGGCGGCGGCGGCTCGATGAGGAGCTACTCCAGCAGCAGCAGGTGCTCCAACCGGTGCAGCAGCAGCAGCAGCTGCTCCAGCCGGTGCGGCAGCTGCTCCAGCGGCGGCGGCTGCGGCGGCAGCGGCGGCTGCAGCTACTCCGGCAGCAGCAGCAGGTGCTCCAGCAGCAACAGCTGCAGCAGCAGCTCCCTGGGTTTTGGTTAGGAATTTAACTTGCTTTAGCTTGAAGATCTTCATCAGTTTTTGCTCATGGTTTTGGTTTGGGGTAATTAGATTCACATTTTACTATGTATGGTTTCTTCTTAAATTTAGGATAATCCCATGTTTGCGGATGGAAGGATTGTTTCCATATTAAAACTTTTACATGGCGGAAAGCCCGTGCTCTGGAAAATTTCAACCATTATTTTTGTATCCTAGTCTGCCTATTTTTGTAACTCTGGTTTTGGGTGTATGTGTTAGATTTAAATTAAAAACAATATATATTTCTAAAAGATAAAACCAATAATTTCTTATCAATATGAATTTTTTCTTTTTTTGATTATCCAAAAAAAATATTATTTTTTTTTCATCAATTTCATTCAGAATTCTTTGAAATTAATTTTTTATTTATCTATAATTAATTTTAAGTATTTTAATATTTCATGTTATAATTAATATTCATGGAAAAAAATATTTTTCAACAAAATCTTAACTCATTAATTTAATTTTTGATTAAAATTTAAATACAATAACTGCGTTTTAAAACAAATTTCTCCTAACTGTCAAAGAATCAATTCAATCCAATAGTTTAAACTATTAGGTAAGGTCTCAAGATATTATTTATATTATTCTCTAAAACCCCTCTCAAGTGAACGCATTTTGGACTTGAATTTGCATAAAACCACATTACCTTGTGTTTAATTTTTATTAAATAAATGAGGATGATGATATTTGTATAAGGCCACATTATTCTTGAATTAACATAAATCTTGCAACTCAAGATAATTTTTTATTAATTTTTTTTTTACAAAGACTTATTTTTCAAGTTAAAAATATATATATATTTTTTTACTAAACAAACACAACATACTTATAATGATGCATTTCGGAAGGTATTTCTCTAATAAATTAAATTAATTTAGTAACAATTTTTTTATAAGCCTGACAAATTATCGCTTTGGTAGGCATGCTTTTAAATAGAATATGAATTTCGGAAGGTATTTCTTTAGTAATTAGTAAACTTCTATACTTTTCTCTTAGATGCACCAACAATTTTTATTATTAATAGCTTTATATTTACAACTATATAAACACACACACACACACATATATATATATATAATCACTTACTCCAAAATTGGACTTGCTTCGTTTGTAACTGGTTTGAGACAAAAATAATAAAATTGAATTCTACATTCCTAATTATGCTCTGCAAATTACAAACAATAAAGATTAATAAAATTATATGCCAAAATTATTTTTCTTTGTTATTTCAAATTGGCCCAACTTTATCTTAAGAATCCACCCAGGACTTGCAATTTATTGCCCCAAGCCCTTGGAAACTCTTGAGATTATACAAATGCCCCTTCTAGTCCTGGATTCATGGCAACACAAGTAGTGAAAAGAGAGAAACAAACAAGACGATTTAGCCAAAAACCCCAAAGAAGGTTTATGCAGGGTTTAAGGCGGCCGGTATGCTAATACCACTACCATACCCTCTCTATGAACTCATTTCTTTTCTCAAGCTGCATTACCCGCGCATTTCAATTCATCTCTCAATCACTTCAATTCCATTTCTTTCTTTTTTTTAATTTCCTTTAATTAGAGGGCCAGCTCCCATATATTTTCTACCAAAAATTTTGATCCTTTGATTACTTTTGATAAGAAACCCACAATTCTATCTCTAAACCATCCACAGTTATGTGGAGAAACGTCGCAAAACAAGCCAGTTTGAAATCCCAATCAAAGTCCCTCAATTTCCCTTCATTTCCAAGAACTTACAGCTTTTTAGGAGCCTCTAAAGAACCCATCTTTTTTGAGAAACTTAAGTTCCATTCGCTTAATAACACAAGTCCACGACTGAGTTTTCGAGCAATTGGCGAAATATCAACCCATGAAGATTTTATGGGAAAACCCAGTTTTATTTTTTTGAGAAATAGTGATAGTACTAATGGGAATCGGTGTGCTGGATTTTGTCCAAGAGGGTATGTGAGTGTAGCTGAGGCAGTGTCATCAACAGATGTTGAAGATAATGTGTCTGGTGCGGATGAAGTGCAAGAATTGCTGCCAGAAATGAGGAAAGAAGAGGAGAAAGAGGAGCACTTTAGGAGGAGGAGGCTACATGCTAACCCTGGAATAGGGTCAAGGAAGCATAGGGTCTTAAGGAGAAGGCAAGTGAAGATTGAGGCGGAAGCATGGGAACTGGCAACGAAAGAATATAAGGAGCTTTTGAAGGATATGTGTGAGCATAAGTTGGCTCCTAATTTGCCATATATGAAGAGTTTGTTCCTTGGTTGGTTTGAGCCTTTTACAGACGCAATTGCGAAAGAGCAGGAGTTGATTAGAACGGGGAAGAGTAGGCAGGGTTATGCTCCGTATTTTGATCTGTTGCCAGCTGACAAGATGTCTGTTATTGCAATGCATCAACTCGCAGCAATGGTAATGACAGGTGGGGAACATGGATGTGCAAGAGTTGTGACTGCTGCTTGTATGATTGGTGATGCAATTGAGCAGGAGGTAAGTAATTTTTAATGTTTTAGATTTACTTGCGGTTTGATTTGTAGACAGAGGATAATGAGTGCCCATATAAAAATATTGAAAGATAAGGGAAAACCGAAAGTTTCTTAAATTTACTTTTAGACAACCTTCATCTGAGGTGATGAACTAGGAAGAAAGATGAAAGTTACTATGTACAATTATGAGATAAAAATCAGCTATGGAGCTAGTAGTGCCTGGAAAATTAGATTTTGAAGTTACGTTCCGTAAAGTTTTGTCGAATGTTGAATGGGGGTTTTCTGGATTTCATTTTTATATATCTATAGTTTTTACTTTCAGTCCAAGTTCTTCTGCTGTTCATGGTTCCAGGGAGGACACTAATGTAGGTACGAAAAACAATGTAGTGTAAGATCCTTTAGATAGTAAGTTTTTACAATTTTTTCATTAAGTGTTAAACTTTTCATATCACGGGCCTTATTAGGCTGAATATTCTACTACGCCTTTCTTTTTTGAGCTACAATTTCTTCGAAGCATGGGCATGGTGGACTCATAAGAGTGACATTCAACTTTCCTTTGTCAGAGCTCATCTCATGTTTCGACATTGTTTCACTATGGATTTATACTTTTGCATTTCCCTGTTGGGGACAGCAATTATCTTTATCATTTCAATTATGTGTGTTCTTGTTTGTGCCTTTGTTTTGTAAGTTGTTTAAGTTTTTCTCTTAGTTTAGATGTTAAGGGCATGCGCAACACTTTGCTCTACTGTCTCTTCTGACTATGGGAGCTGCTTCCTCTTTTCGTTTCCTTTTTTTCTTTTAAAAAAGAACTATACAATGAAGAGATATTTAGGTGTACCATTCTTAATCCATTTTTTGGAACTCCTAACTCTTCAGTCTTGTTCTCTTTCTTTGAACTGAGGACTGAATCTGTAACAGTTTCTGTGATGAAACAGATTAGAATACACAATATCTTGGAGAAAACAAGGAAGAAAAAGGAAAATACTAATGATAGCAAGAATGGTGTAGAAGGTGAATCCCCTGCTGTCATGAAGGAACAAGAAAACCTAAGAAAAAAGGTTACTGATTTGATTAAAAAACAAAAGCTGCCAGCTGTGAGGAAGATTGTGAAGGGGAAGGATGATTCAAAACCATGGAATGCAGATGCTAGGGCTAAGGTTTGTGTGCTTGTAATCATTGATAAAGGCTAATTTTCTTGAACAAATGTATTGTGTACGAATTTGATTTCTGTCCTTGCGCTTTGCAGGTTGGAAGCCGTCTAATTGAATTGCTGTTACAAACAGCTTATATACAGCCTCCCTGTGATCAGTTAGCTGATAGTCCATCTGAACCTCGACCTGCATTTGTACATACATTCAGAACCGTGTCATATGAAAATAAGTATGGAGTCATTCTTTAATTGACTCGATGAGCTCAATTTATCTTTTCTTCCTTGTAATTGCTCCTAACTGATGCACAATGGCCTTTTCTTAAACAGGAAGTGCGCGAAAAAATATGGTGTTATACAATGTGACCCACTAGTCCTCAAAGGCCTAGAGAAAACTGTGAGTAACCCTGTCATATTTTGTTCTTCTAGTGATATCTAGTTTTCATATTTTATCATCCTTTATGACATGAACTTGTGTCGGGGTGCCATATACTTTCAAAGCAGATAGATTAGTTTCTAGATTTTAGAGCTGAAACAGATAAGATTTGTAGGCAATTTCCATGGTGCCTCTTAAGTTGCAGATGTTTGTCTTTCATTCTTTTTTCTTGCACAAGAAGTCATAAAAATGTTGTTTCTCCAAACAGGCTAGGCACATGGTGATTCCTTATATGCCAATGTTGGTGCCACCACTTAGATGGAGAGGGTATGTTAGCTTGTTTTATATTTACAGTTTTTCCACGATTGTCTTGTTTTAATTTTATATTTTCTAGTTGGATATATTCCAAGTTCAGAAATATTAACATAGTGTTTTGGTTACTTCTGCTTGATGCCTGGAGCTGTTTTCAATTTTCATGTCACGTTAAATGCTTAAAATGGTATAATAGATGAAGGGGTGAATCTCTGATTATAAAGACTGGAATTCCTATCCCAATTTCAGTTAATTGACATTAACATTTCAGCATGTTTCAAGGCTCTGCCTCTCCATTTCTGTAACCTCCATTGGAAGGGAAACTAATTGTCTTGCAGGTGTTTATTCAAAACATGGTGAATGTGAGATATGAGATGGAAGGTTTTGTCTAGGATTCTCAACAAAACAGAGAACACTGTCTTTAAACATTGAAGAGCATTTGCTAATCACAGCCATGTCTAATACCGGAAAATTAACATTATTGCCACAGGCAGGAGAATTTAGGGATTGCTATGGAATTCTTTATTATAATATTTTTGATGTTAAAGGGAGAGGTATACTTCATGGAAAAGAATGGCTGGCAGTTAGAGATAAAATATAGAGAAAGAAAAGGTGTTAGGTTTTCTACAAGGATGCTGTGGTTTAAGCTCAAGAAAAGATAAGAGTATCGAATTGTTGTTTTCATGTGAAGTCAGACATGTAGTTAATTTAGGATTAGGATAGTACATAGAGAACTTGATTGTAGTAGTTTAGTTTCTTTAGGTAATGATTCATATATAGGTATTTATTTCAAATTTCAAATGTACCAGAAGCGCAAGGAGACAACAGATGATTACATGGGAGAAATGGGCACAGACAGATCTCTGCTGTCAAACTGAGATTTTTGAACCTTATTGTTTGGCAAGTTAGTTAGGATATGTTTTTCATGGACTTTGGTTAAGTTTTTCTTGAATAGGTGATCACAATCCTCATTGGAAAAACTACACATGCTTTGGAATATGAAGAGGCCTCTATGGCAGCTTCTGCCATTCAACCTATTGCCTTTAAATCTGATAAGCTCCCTAGCGCTTTTGGTTGTAAATTGCCCATTAGGACTGAGATTCCTGGACACACTTTCTATCTACAAAAAGAAAAGATTTAAACCAGTGATTGCACTCTGAATATCTTAATTTGATCAGATGGAGCATCAGACGAAAACCATTTCATGAATTGGTTTTGGGGAAAGAGCACTTTGTTTACCAGCAAGTTTATAGTGGGTCTTGGCTATTTCACTCAATCATCATGCAAGTTGCAGGAGGCACATTAGCATAGTCCCCACTAAAATTAATTTTAGATCCTTGTATACAAATTTGGAAGATACAAATTCTTCATACATGTTCCTTACATACGCTACTTTAATCTGGCATTTAATGAGTTTGTGGTTGGATTCTGGTTCCCATGTAGTTGTAGCAACTCTTAACACCACTATTGCTTCTAGTAACAAATCAGGACCTGGCATTTAAGTAGCTTTTTGGTGTGTTCTAAGCTCTTCTTAGATAATTGTGTCATAGCTTGTGATATTTACCTCTCTCTTACTCATGTCGAGCATAACCTCAATGCCCTTTGCAGTTATGATAAAGGAGCTCACTTGTTCTTACCATCCTATGTCATGCGGATACATGGTGCTAAACAGCAACGTGAAGCAGTTAAGAGGGCACCTAGGAAGCAGCTACGACCAGTTTTTGAGGTCTGTACACATTAGATGCATTGCATGGTTACTGATGCGTATTTTATTGTTTGAACTAAATCATCTTTTGGTACTAACATGTGATGTTCTTTGAACACAATCTTATACTGATAATTGTGTATACCTTCACATGCTATCACATGTGTAGATTTTACCAGCTTAGCTTCTGGTTTAACAAGGATTCTCTTTTGTTTGAATTAATTTTCCAGGCCCTGGATACACTAGGGAATACCAGATGGAGGGTAAATAAGAGGGTACTTAGTGTTGTTGATAGAATATGGAGTAATGGAGGCCGTCTTGCTGATTTGGTAGACCACAGTGATGTGAGTATCTTTTCTAACTTTCCTCAATGTAACTTTTTTTTTCTGAGAAACTCCTTTACCTTTACCTTTGTATTCCAAGAATTGATCATGATGTCTATAGCAACTAAAAAACCTTTCTCATTTAATTTCTTTATTTCAGGTTCCTTTGCCCGAGAAGCCAGAAACAGAAGATGAAGCACTACTTAAGAAGTGGAAGTGGAAACTCAGAGGAGTGAAAAAAGAGAACAGGGAAAGACATGCACAGCGTTGTGACATAGAACTTAAACTTGCTGTAAGACGCATTTTACTTTATTTTAGACAGTACACTTTCAATCTTCTTGATGGCGTTCATGCCATCATTCTTAATTGGCTCCAGGTAGCACGGAAGATGAAAGATGAAGAAGGTTTCTATTATCCACACAATATTGACTTTCGTGGGCGTGCCTACCCCATGCACCCATACTTAAACCATCTTGGATCAGATCTGTGCCGGGGGATTTTGGAGTTCGCAGAGGGATGCCCTCTTGGAAAGTCAGGCTTACGCTGGCTGAAGATACACATTGCAAATCTATTTGCTGGTGGTGTAGACAAGCTATCTTATGAGGGACGGATAGCTTTTACTGAGAATCACCTTGATGATATATTTGATTCTGCAGACAAACCACTTGACGGAAAGCGTTGGTGGTTGCATGCAGAAGATCCATTTCAGTTCTTGGCTGTGTGCATTAACCTTACTGAAGCTTTGAGAAGCTCCTCGCCAGAAACATATATTTCACATATTCCTGTTCATCAGGTATATCTTATCAATGTATTGCATTGTGCTCATATAAACTTTTTATGGACATTTTTTAAGGATTGTAAAGCATCCTACCCAATTGAGCACAGTTATACTGGAATGTTAGGGAATGGATTGAGAGAGGCAGAGGTGTTAGGAAGATGAATGGTAAAAGGAGAGTCAAAATTCTTTGTTATTGTACCTTGTATGCTTTAGGAAAACAAATAAAATGATAAGCTTAAGTGGTTTCTATTGGTTCTATTACATAAAAAACTGTTGGACTATGTGGGACAATCAACTTAAGTACTCTTCCCTGGGCTTATCTTTGTTCTTCTGGCCTATAATTTTTCTCATAACCTGTTCTGCCTTCTGATGTACACCTTCCCTCTTATGGTTTTTTGTAGGATGGTTCCTGCAATGGCCTACAACACTACGCTGCACTTGGAAGAGACAAGGTAACGTCCTTAACTTGAATTGGATGATGTTATGAAGTTTTTCTTTTCTTTATGATTACTGCTGATAAACAAAACCATCTGTTTGTCTGATTTTCGTTTCCTAAGGCACTATGCTGATGCCAATCATTGTTGAATTCAGGTCGTGTTTTTTAGAAGTGGTCTGCAAACTTTTATTTTTTGAACTTCGTTTTTATTTTTGAATAGGAAAGTAATGCATTTGATTATATTTTGAATCCCTCTGCTTTTGTTAAATCATTGGAATCTTGAACAGTTGGGAGCAGCTGCTGTTAATCTAGTTGCAGGAGAGAAGCCTGCAGATGTCTACTCGGGAATAGCTGCTAGGTAAAGGGTTTCCTCATGATACAGTAGAAAAGATTTGAGCTAAGATGAGCTTTTGTTGAAGCAAACCAATGGAGCTGGTTGTTTTTACTCAGACTGATTTAAAGATTAGGTCGAAGATTTGAAAACGCAGAGATTTTTTGAGGAACTAAAAAACTTGTGCTGAAAATTGTGGAAACTCTTGGTTAGTGGGCTTAATAAAGGGATACTCTTCTTTAAATCTGAAGTTCCATTTAATTACATGAGGACAGAATCTGAATTTTTAGATTTATAACCAACTCTTAATAGGATGACCCGCAAATATGATCCTAGGGATATAAACCAAAAATGCTTCCTAATTGGGTCCCAGTTTTTCTGAAGCATACCTACCAGCATGTATTGGATCGAATAGAAATCTGCAATTAACATTATCATCCCAAAGACTAAGAGTTTGGAAGCCCTACTCTCACAAAACTAAAAGAAGAATGTATTTCACTGGCCGAGTTTTCTGGCTTTCAAGGAAATCCAGGTATTTGTAATGAAGTAGTAACATCCAATTGAAGGTTCATATTTCTGCTTAAATTAGGAACTTTAATTTGTTTCAATTCAATCAAAGCAAAACTTTAGTCAGCAATGCTCTTATTTCATGGCCTTTGACCAGATAAATATGTTAGCCCTTCATGTGCAGTAGTCAAAGTCCTGTAGTATCCATTGGATATGTTTGATTGGAGCCAAATTTGTAAAGCCTCTACAAGAATTTTTCTTTTTCAATCCTATATTTCTGTAGTGCATTTCTAGATGTGAAGCAAGCAGATATCTGCAAAAGGATGCTATGATAAACATGCACTTTTGTGATGCAGAGTACTTGATATCATGTGGAGGGATGCACAGAAAGATCCAGATGTTTTTCCTGATGCATTGCGTGCAAAAGAATTAATAAACCAGGTTTTTTGCATGCTTTGATTGTTGATCATAGTGGTCTCCTGTCACTAAGGGATTGCTTAGTTACTATTGGGTCAACACTGTTTCATGCTTTTCCTATTTTTTTTTGGCCCATTCAAAAGATAGGGTATACCTTGCCATTTTTCAATGTGAACAAGTTCTTTTACTTTCAAACTAATGGTGGTTTGACTCCATCTAGGTGGATAGGAAATTGGTGAAACAGACAGTGATGACATCTGTATATGGTGTAACTTACATTGGTGCTAGAGACCAGATCAAAAGGAGGTTAAAGGAGCGTGGTATCACAGAGGAGTCAGATATCTTTGGTTGTTCTTGCTATGCTGCAAAGGTGTGAAGGGAGCGTCCCAACAGTGATGATTCATAATTCCTTAGCTTTACTCTTTTTCATAGAACATGTCACTGACAATATTTTATATTGTTGCTTGATCAGGTGACCTTAACTGCCTTAGGAGAGATGTTTGAAGCTGCACGAAGTATCATGAACTGGCTTGGGGATTGTGCAAAGGTGAGTCTGTCTCAATTTATTTGTTTTTCCTTTATGTTGATTTTCCTTTTTTGGTTATTTTTTTATCTAGTTTCTATACCAACAACTGACATTCTGTTTACATTTTCTCTTTGCATTTTACCTGACCAGATTATCGCATCTGAAAATGAGCCAGTGCGGTGGACAACTCCCCTAGGACTTCCTGTTGTACAACCTTATCGTAAATTAGGGACGCGAAGTGTGAGTTCTATAACATTTGCAGAAGCATAGTAGATCATATAGTACTGACAGGAAAAAAAAAATGATTGGCATTTTGTTACATTCATATCGATAGAGAGGGCATTTTGAGTACTCTTATCTTCCTTTTGTGCAATTGCTGCAGATCAAAACTTCCCTACAGGTTTTAATACTACAAAAAGAAACTGACAAGGTAACGTTACTTATCTTTGTTGCTCGTTTCTGCTTTGGTAATCAAGATTCCATAATATTTACTTTGACTTCGAGTCTGTGCTAAGATGTTGATAACACATGAAATGGTGAAAAATCTGAAATAACCTGTTTTTATTGCTGAAATGTTGTTTGAGGATATAGTATCTTACATTGGTACATTCTGCTAGCAGTTTCCCAACTTTCTGAACCAATTTTTCTGAACATGATTTCTGGTAGACTTCAGTGGGTGCCTTGTCTTTTTGTCTAGCTAAATTGCCCTGATTTTTTTTCTTTATTCAGTCTGGACTGACCAAAATACTAAAACAAAGGGGGAAAAGGTTGTACCTTCTGGGTCTTGGATCTCAAATTCGGCAGTTCTTTTACTGTTACAGGTTATGGTCCAACGACAGAGAACAGCTTTCCCACCAAATTTTGTTCATTCCCTTGATAGTTCTCATATGATGATGACTGCAGTTGCCTGCAAAGGGGCAGGCTTAAACTTTGCAGGTTTCTCACTCATTGCTGGATTTTGTCTCAATTGCTGTCCTATTCCGAGTTTTGATTTCTCATTACTGTATATTGGCATACCATCACAGGAGTTCACGATTCATATTGGACGCATGCATGTGATGTGGAAGAAATGAACAGGATACTAAGGGAAAAGTTTGTTGAACTCTATGAAACACCTATATTGGAGAATGTAAGTATTAGCACTGCTATATTGTTCTAAAACCTATACGGGCAACGGCCCATTCATTGGCATCATTATATATTTGTAGAAGGCAAAAACCCAATACAATATTTTTGAAGTTTATTTGGCAGAGCGGATAAGAGGCAATTAATTATTTTTTACTAGCTTTATTCGATTGCGGTTGTTTTGGTTGTGAATAAAAGAACAAAGAAAAGAGATATGCACCATATGTTTAAAGAAACAACGCTTGTTAGAGTTAATTAAAGGATTCTTTATAATTTGTTCTCATCTGCTGTTTCAATTATGTTTTGGGATAAAACAAAATGCCTATAAATTTCAACTTGAATTAGCATTTAAAAGAATTGTGCAGTGTCAAATCCAAGTCTGAGGGTGTTTTTTTGTTTTTTAAGCAGAACTCATCATTTATACTGTTGGATTTGTATGCAGTTGTTGGAGAGCTTTGAAAAGTCTTTTCCCACGTTGTCTTTTCCCCCTTTGCCTGACCGGGGA
Source organism: Populus tomentosa (assembly GCA_018804465.1). NCBI lineage: Eukaryota > Viridiplantae > Streptophyta > Magnoliopsida > Malpighiales > Salicaceae > Populus > Populus tomentosa. The sequence continues at coordinate 10,660,372 of CM032001.1, forward strand.
GACTTTGAGCTGAGGGAAGTGTTGGAATCACCTTATTTCTTTAACTGATTCAGTGCAAGGGCTCCTCCTCTCATTGCTACACCGACGTGGCCCCCTTCTTTTATGGGTGTCATTAATTCTTTGTTCCTTGCCAAGCCTGGCTATGGAAACCTGTGATCTAATGAAGAACTTCCTGCTAGAGACTACCCTCTCTATTGTATATAGTTTCTTGAAAGGAGTCGTCAAGCATTGAAGATCTTCATTTGGTCTGTGAGTTTTGACTCAGCTCTGAATGCTGTTGTATAGCAAGCATATTTATTTTGTTCTGGGAATAGGCTTCGCTGGGTTCTTGCATTGAACAAGAATGAATGAAGAGACTTATGATCATTGTGACCCACCATAGCTCCAATCCATCTTCTTAACCACCAAAGCAACACCCATTAGCCACCACCACATACAGAAAACAAAACACTAACAACCACCAGATAGCCACATTTGAGATTCACCATTACAAATCAATCCATACCAGCAATAGCCATACTCTCTTCATTTGTATGAGGATCATAACAACACAGGAAATCAAACTCTGAGAGAGACATGAAAGAGAACGGAATTAAATAAGGAGTCTTCTGCCAAATTTCCATTTTGTAATTATTATTTTTATTTGTATTTTTTTTACTTCTTTCTTCTATCTTAATTTAAAAAATTAAAGTAATTTTTTTTTTAAAAAAAAATTGACATCAACAGACAAGTTATCCAACACTAAGTCAGCGTTGCTACCTGCATTATTAACAACTTAACTTGCATGATCCTGTCAAGCATGGTGGTGATAAATAACTAAATCTTTTGATTAGTTGAATTTTATTTGTCTACTTTTGTACTTATTCAAAATTGTCATTAATATTATTTTTATGCCTATAAAATAAATAAATTTAATAGAGAAAAATCCCATCTTTCATTTTATTCTATATATTTTTACTTGTCAACTAACTTTGTCATTAATATTTAGCAACTAATCCTTTTTATTATTTATCAAACTTGCCTAAATTTGTAAAAGGTTGAGATAAGTGTTTGGTTGACCCTTTTACATTTAAAGGTTTAGTATTGCATGTTCATAGGTGTGTGTGTGTGTGTATAATCTTAATTAATCTTCATATTTTTTTAAAAAAATAGCTTTATTTTTGTATTGTGTTTTTACTTAAAACATATTTGTGAACTCAATTTCATCTATAAGCTAAGCTAGTGTTGCTTGTATTTATATGATCATCTAATGTCTAACCTTAAATTTATAATTATTATGGACTCAATTTTGAGTGATATCTTTAAAATCAATCATGAGTATAGGTTAGGTATAGTTAAATGTGCATTGACATTACCTGAGAGAACTAAAGATTAGAGAATAATAGCTATTTTTCAAACCTATATCAAGTGTGTGGATAAAAATCGCAAAATAACCATTGATAATAAAAGTTGTATTAATATAGTATCTTCTAATATTATAACTCGTTTAGATTTAAAGTCTATTACGTATTATAAGTCATATAACATATCATGGATTAACATCACCTTAGTAGCAATCAGAGAAATATGTTTTTTTTCCTATCAAATTCTTAGATTATTATTATAGAATTTGGTGTGATGTGAATCCAATAGATATACAATATGTCATTTTGAATAGGTCATGGCTATATAATATGGCCATCACTATTTCTGGTAAATTATATTCATGTTCCTTCATTTTTAAGAATAGAAATATCTAGCTCATTGGATTACCTATAAGACCTGACCATAAAAATAAAAAAAAAATAGTTTGAAAGAAAAGGGACTTTATACAACAAGTCCAAGTGAGTTTGTGAAAAAAAAATCAAGGAAGACTCTATTATGTCTGGTTTAGTGATTAGTACTTAAAAGTGCATGTTTATCAAGGTTTTATATCATCATTTTGCACTTGAAGTATCAATAACTCCTTAACTAAAGCATGTTTTATAATAACAAGTTTGATATTATAAGATACCTTAATTTATGGTAAATGCTCATTTTAAATGCAGGACTATCACATAAATAAAAGGATTGATTGATGAGTTTAAGCATTGAAAGTTAAAGGACAAAGAGATGGCCAAACTTAGAAAAGAGATGTCGGTGCAGTCTAAACTGGAACATTGCTCGGTAATTGGATCATATCTGGAGCTCTAGATCTCGGATTTAGGTCCATTTTATATGGATGGAAAGGTAAAACATAGGCCTACAACTTTCATTTGGACACCAAGATCTAAGAAGGCCGTTTTCAAGTCCAAATTATAGGAACAACGAAGAAGTCCGAAGATGTCCTGCAGCCCAGACACTATTTAGTGTTCAGCCCATATCTTGAGTTCTAGAAGTCCAAATGACCTCATCTTTTTTTTGTTGGAAAGCTGAGACAATTTCCTAGAACATTCCTGAGGATTCTGGGCAAATTATGATGTTAGCAATGACATCTTGTTCAGACAAGAAGATAAGGATTGTCACCAAGTCAAGATGTGGTCACCCACTCATCAATTAGTCAACAAAATCAATAGTTCCAAATTTTGGCCTATAAAAGGAGGCACTTACCATGTATTGAGGCATCTTGGTGTTCAGATTAAGATCATGCTCTTGCTTTCTCTCTTTGTATTGCTTATGTTTTGCTTTCATTAATATCAAGTTTATTCACTTCATTTCCTTTCCTTTACTTAGTTAACTTCTTTCTCATTTATGTTCTTATCTTGTTCATTTATGTTTCTTTCTTTCATTATGTTTAGCTAAGTTAATTATGTCAAGGTGAAAAGGGTACATTAATGGTGTAAAAATAAGTATAGTATAAACTTAACATGGACCTTAACGTTGGATACTAACATGTTTTATATTTGTTATCTTGTTCACCTTTAATACTTTGCTTGTTAAATGGTTAATCTAGATTTATATTGCATAACACTTGGTACAACAAATACTTGGCACTTTCATAGCCCATACTGTATGGTATAACCGACACCTGAGCTATGAAAGGAACTTGATTTGTTGTTAACATAAGTTATAATCATGAATGTCTGCCATCATTTACAAGTATTAGCTTTATTCGAATAAGATAACTAATGTAATCATATTAACAATTTATAATCTGATTGGAACCTCCTTTATGTGTGGTTTCCAATTGAGTAATAAGAGTTTATACTATACTTGTTTGAAGTACCATTAGTGGATCCTCTAACCTTGATATTTATTTTTATCAATGTTTAATCCTTACATTAATCTTCCAACTCAAAGTTCTCATTAATTTCTTCCTCCTCTTCTTTATTATTATTATTATTATTATTATTATTATTATTTACATCTGTTTATATTATATAATATATATCTTTGATCTTTTCATAAACTTAGTATATAGGCTGGAAACCTGTGACCCGATCTTTTAGATCATTCTCAGGTATAACAACGCCACGTACTGAATATTATTATTATTACTATTAATATTATTACTACTACTATTATTGTTATTATTATTATTGTTGTTGTTGTTGTGTTGTTATTTATAATTTATACAATTAACCTCTCTGTGGTTCGATCCCGGTCTTGCCGGGTTATTTATTACTTCGACACTTCTGCACTTGAGAAAAGACATCAAGTTTTTGATCGTGTCATTTAGTTGTTGAATTTTTGAAAACTTTTTAGGGAAACCATCTGAAGATGCAAGTGTGAGTAACATAATAAGTTCAAATAAGTTTTTAAATGAAGTTCAAGAAGAGTTTATTGTGTTTGCGCGCTTTAGTTATAAAATAAGTTTTAGGTAACTTTTTTAGAGGAATTTCTTGAAAAGATTAATGTGATGTCAAAAAAGTTTTGAAATATTTGTTATGTCTAATATTTGCTTGTTTGTTACCCTTGATTATGATAACATGTGGTCAAGATTAAAGTATAATAATTTTTATATATGATAATTTAGTGATTTCAAATCTAATGATCACTTATATATTTATCACGTGAGCTTTTCTATGAACATAAATGATATTTTTATATGAAATTTTCTTAAGAGTCAGCTCAGTGTACTTATCATTTGACAAACATCTGCATATTAATTTTAGATATTCTTTATATTTCAGTTTATAAGAACAATTATTTTTTTTTTCAGTGTTCAGTCTTAATATAATATTAATCATGAATATTTACAAATACTATTTTAATATAGTAAAATTCTTATAATTATAACACCCTGATAATTTTCATTTTAACACCAAAAACATCAATGACAATCTAGTCAGTTTCTGCCATAATATGCAATTCCACTTCAGCAGCCACAGCAACTTCAGTTTTCTGCCTCTGCATGGAGACATCGGTCGGTTTTCCCGATGCACTACTTTTCTTTGGTCCCCTGGGTGGGTGGTTGCTTTTTGGTGGCAGAAACAGGCACCTCTGCTTTATCAGGTTTCTTATCCTTCACTCGCGAATCCCTTTTCTGATCAGCTTCTCCAGATGGGTCAGCAATCTTCAATAGAAACAAGATCCTGCCCAGTTCAGATTGTAGAAAGGCTAGTTCCTTTCCGAGCGGCACAGTTTATTCAGCACTGACAAGAAAATCAGGAAAAGAGCGACTAATGCAGCGATGATGAAATGTTTTTTCTTCTCCATCAATAAACCATACAACCATTTAGATTTAACACTTCTAATACCAGCAAAAAATCAAGGCATGACAGTGAGAAGAAAAAGAAAAGGAAAGAAGTCATCACTAAAAATAGTCCTTCGATTTGGAGTACAGGTAACAGGATGAACATTTTAAATGACACTGGAACATAAATCTGAAGGGGATGGAAAAAACGGATGCAGATTGGTCTCGTGTTCAAGGCAAGCGAAATCATATTTGACATCAAATATCTAGAAATGAGGGACTCGAAGTATGAAACCCAAAACCACTTACCTTTTTATTATTTTATCACGGGTTTTCTCCTGCTTCTCTGTAAGCTGCCCTTTGTAGGTGTGCCATGCTACTTCATCACCATCATCCTAGTCATCCAAAACAACGTAAACAACACAGAGAAGAGTATCAGCTTTTTATCATGCGAAAGAGTCTAATTTAGGATTTATAGAAGGTCTGGTATACAAGATAATGTTGATAATAGGTATATAAAGAAATAACCAGAAAAACAAAGAATAAAGAACTTGCAACAAAGAACAACGAGCAGAATGTTTTTTATGTAAGGTTACTGCCATCCCTTAGTTGTTATTTATAGATGAAATCAATCACAACACAATTAAGAAACATAACTAAAATAAACTCCTTCATTTATGGAGCTATGTAACTTATCCTAAATAAATTTCATATCTGAAGAAGTAAAAACTGACTAAACAACATTAAAATAATGATGTTACTAATAGATAAACATTAATGAAAGATAACATATGGTTGAGACATTAATTTCAGCTTTGGTGTCATAACTTCAACACTCCTCCTTGGTTCCAAAGCTGCACATTCCTATCATCTCCCTTAGATCTTCAAATCTATCTTTAGCTAAAGGCTTGGTGAGCAGGTCTGCTAATTGCTCTTTTGAAGTACAGTATATCATCTCTAGTTCCCCTTCTTGCTGGAATTGCCTGATAGGATGAAACTTGATCTTCATATGCTTGGTCCTGTCATGAAAAACAGAATTCTTTGAAATAGTTATTGCTGATGTATTGTCACAGAATAATTCTGTGGGACTTTGTTGATCAAAGTCTAGATCATTCAGCATTTTCCTTAGCCATATCAATTGCTTTGCTGCCACATATGTTGCTATGTATTCTGCCTCTGCAGTGGAATGCGCAACCATTGATTGCTTCTTTGAGTTCCAACAGAAAATGCTTCCTCCAATAGCAAAGCAATAACCTGAGGTGCTCATCATTTCTTCATCACTTCCAGCCCAATCACTATCAGAAAAACCAACAAGTTTAACAGAACTTGATTTCACAAAATGCATGCCAAACTCTAAGGTCCCTTTCAGATATCTCAGAACTCTCTTGGCTGTAACAAAATGGATTTGACTTGGACTTTGCATGAACCTAGAGAGGTAATTGACAGCAAAAACAATGTCTGGACATGTTGCAATTAAATACAACAAGCTGCCAACTAAACTTCTGTAGGCTTTTCCATCAGTTTTGGGAGCTCCATCCTTCTTCATTAGCTTTTGTCCCAGTACCATAGGTGTGCTGACTGATTTGTAATTTTCCATTGCAAATTTGTTTAGTAGCTTCATTGTAAACCTCTTTTGACATAGGAAATAACCTTGCTCCGATTGAGTTACTTCCATGCCTAAGAAGTATGACAACAAACCAAGTTCATTCATCTCAAACTTATCCTTCATTTTGGTTTTAAACTCCTCTACCAGCTGCTCCTTGTCTCCTGCAATCAATAAATCATCTACATACACTGATACGATCAGAGTATATTTGTCAACATTTTTCACATACAAAGTTACTTCATTCATGCTTCTTTCAAAGCCTAAACTCAAAAGATACCCATCCAATCTGTTGTACCAGGCTCTAGGAGCCTGTTTAAGTCCATACAAAGCCTTCTTTAGCAAATATACTTTGTTTGATGTGATCTCCTTTTCAAAGCCATCAGGTTGTTCAACATATATTTCTTCATTTAGAACACCATTTAAAAATGCAGACTTAACATCCAACTGAAAAATATGCCAACCATTTTGTGCTGCTAGAGCAAGCAAAAGCTTTATTGTATCAAGCCTAGATACTGGAGCAAATGTCTCAGTGAAGTCAATACCTGGCTCTTGTGAATAACCCTTCACTACAAGTCTTGCTTTGTGCTTGCTGATACTCCCATCTGCATTCAACTTGGTTTTGAAAATCCATTTCACACCAATTACCTTCTTATGAACGGGTCTGTCAACTAGTATCCATGTTTCATTCTTTTCTATCATCGTGAGCTCCTCCTTCATTGCAGTTATCCATACTTGTGAGTTGATAGCTTCTTCAAAATCTATTGGTTCTGTTTCAGCAACATTGCGCCTGCTGTAAATGTTAGCTAAGGACCTTGTCCCCCTTACTGGTTTGTCATCGACAGTATCATCATCCTCTATAGCATCCAGTTCAATTTGATACTCTTGTTTCGTCCCTTCAATTGATGCAGCTTCCTAGTTCCATATACCATTCTCTGCAACTTTTACATCTCTAGCAATCACAACTTTATTAGATTTCAGATCATAGATTTTATAAGCCTTAGATTTTGTGTTATAACCTATAAAAATTCCCATATCAGCTTTTTGATCAAGTTTTCTTCTCTTAACTTCAGGTTGCAAGACATAGCAAGGGCTGCCAAAAACTTTTAAATGATCAACATTCGGTTTAAAGCCATACCAGATTTCATAAGGAGTCTTATCTCCTAACACTCTTGTGGTCATACGATTTAGAAGGTAAGATGTTGTGTTTATTGCCTCTGCCCAGAATTTTAATAGCATTTTCTTCTCATATAGCAAACATCTTGCCATTTCCATCAATGTTCGGTTTCTCCTCTCACTTACTCCATTCTGTTGTGAAGTGTAGGGAACTGTCAGTTGGTGTTTGATCCTTTCTTTTGCCAAGTATGCCTCAAATTGTCGAGAGGTATACTCTCCTCCATTGTCAGATCTTAATATCTTCAATTTGTTTCCTGTTTCTAGTTTAACTGCTGCTTTGAACTTAACAAACTCATCAAACACATCAAATTTTGATTTTAGAAAGTGAACCCAGCAATACCTGTTATAATCATCAACAAATAGAAGAAAATATTTTGAACCATTCAATGATTCATTATGCATTGGCCCACACACATCTGTGTGTACAAGCTGGAGTTTTGACAGTGCTCTATATGCATTGTCAGGAAAAACAACTCTAGTTTGTTTTCCTAACTGACAGGCTTCACAAATACTCTTTTGTTCCTGTATATCTGGTAAATCGTGAGACGTTGTTTCAACTTCAATCGCCCCTTTGCCTTCAACCTTCACATACTCTCCATTGCCAATTCTTACTTTGGACATGCAGCTTTTATTCAAATCCTTGAATAAACTCAAATCTGCAGTCATATGATTAGTGCAGCCACTATCAATAAGCCATGATGAATTGTTTACCTATGTTGTGTTACACATCTCCTGTATTGTAGCAATGAATAAAAGATCTTCCTTGACTTCTGAACAATCGGCTCAATTTTTGCAGAATCTTTAAATGTGACCAAATTGCTTGCAGTTTCGGCATTGTGCATTTTTGAGCCAACACCAGGCTTCAAAATGATTTGTTTTCTGACAAAATTTGCAAGCAGGAAACTGTTCTTTCTTCTCTTTCCCTCTAGTGAAGTTGTTGTTGTTGTTGTTCTGTTACCAGTTATTGGATTGCCAGCCTTTTCCTTTTTTTCTTTTTCCTTCTTGATTGTTTCTGTAAAAATTCTTAGCCCGGTTCTTCTCCTTGTAAACTGCAACAAGAGCTCCTTCACTTGATCCTTCTTGTCTATAAGCTTGCCTTTGCTCCACAACTTGCAATGCATTTACCAGTTCTTGTAGGCTCATTTCAGAGAAATCTTTAGAATCTTTTAAAGAGCAAATTTTATGTTCAAATTTTTCTGGCAGACTTACCAAAACTTTCTCTACTATTCTTGAATCTGGAAAATCTTCTCCCAAAAGTCTCACTTGATTCACAAGTTTTGAAATTTGAGAAGAGAAGTCTTTGATGGTTTCAGTTTCTTTCATCTTCAAACCTTCAAATTGTCTTCTAAGATTTAAAATTTGCATCTTCCTTGACTTCTCATCACCATGAAATTCTGCTTTTAATTTATCCCATGTTTCTTTGGCAGATTTACAAGCCATAATTCTGGTGAAGATTTCTTCACTCACAGCATTATGAAGACAGGTAAGAGCTTTGAATCGCTTTGCCTTTTCTTCATTAAAAAACTTCATCTGTGCAATCGTAGAATTGTTTCCTAGTGGAGTTGGTGGCTTATCGCTCTCCACTATCTTCCACAAGTCAAAAGCTTTGAGATAAGTTTCCATTTTCACAGCCCACACACCAAAATTCTGCCCTGTGAACAATGGTGTTTTTGCTGGAAAATTTACAGAATCCATTTCTTAAAAAAAAAACTCATTTAATCTCTCGTGTTTCACTCACAATCCCTTCAAAGATCAAAGAATGCTCTGATACCAATTGTTGATAATAGGTATATAAAGAACTGAATGTTGATGATAACCAGAAAACCAAAGAACAAAGAACAAAGAGCAGAATGTTTTTGATATAATGTTACTGCCATCCCTTAGTTGTTATTTATAGATGAAATCAATCACAACACAATTAAGAAACTTAACTAACATAAACTCCTTCATTTATGGAGCTATGTAACTTATCCTAAATAAGTTTCATATCTAAAGAAGTAAAAACTGACTAAACAACATTAAGATAATGATGTTACTAATAGATAAACATTAATGAAAGATAACATATGGCTGAGACATTAATTTCAGCTTTGGTGCCATAACTTCAACAGATAATTCCAAAAAATGAAATAGACCTGGAGGTAAATTTGACACGAGTACGTAAACTAGTTGGTCTTCAAGTTCCTAGGTGGGATTGAACAACAAATTCTCAAAGATTATCTTTTTTCTTTTTCTGGATTTCTAAAAAAGCATCATTTCTGTACAAGGAGGAAACAAGGAGGTAAGCCTGACAAGAGTGTTGACAGCTATAAACAAACACTACTATTGTCCAACATGCATGCTTCATACAGAACAAATGATAGTTTTAAGCAATTCTCTTTGCACAAAAGTGCATACAAACGTAATCTCTATATTTATTGCAAAGTAGCTTAGGGAAAAGTGTGGACAAAGGAGAAGTCGTATCTGCTGACAGTAATAAAAAGTCAAAAACAATAATTCTCACAAGATTACATCCAGAAAATGTATGGACTGACAATAACCGCAGCTTCTTCAATAGCAACTACTTCTCCCATGTCCCATGAGATACAATCAGCAAGAGCTGCTTCCAACCTTGGTCGTTGAAGTGAGGCTTGCCGAATCTTAGCATCTCTAAGAATTTTTCGGTCAGCTTACTACAACACATGATACATTATAGCAATTGATGCGTTCTTGCTATTCAAGCAAGATTACATAACTGTATGACAGACTACTAAAAAATCTTTGCAAGAGAATAGATTTGTTATGCTCATTTAATTTTCGAAACTACAAACTCTTACCGTGTTTATTTTTTTAAACAACCTGGCAAACCCGCATGCATGCAAACACCAGACGACTTTGGGAACAATTTATAGAACATTACAGACATAAAGTTGTAACACCTGCACGTACAAACTTTATTCAGAATAAGGTCAATTAAAAGAAAAAGGAAAGAAACAAGGAGTAATGTCCAAGTACACTAAATCTAAGATATGTATCAACCACTATTTATGTGTGTATGGTGACAGCAATCTTACGTCAGCTGGTTCTTGAAAAATGTACAATTGAGATGAACTGTGCAAGGAAAGAACACGAGAAAATTTCAGAAATATGCAAGGACAATAATGCAGAAACAGTTGCATTCATTCCTAATTCATGTCTTTTCAAACAATAACACTCTCATAATATAACAGTACTATACGTAAGACACGCTGAAACAATCTCAGTATATCGAAAAAAGAATATGTGAACCAAAGCCAATGGCCCCACAATGATGCCAGGTGATGAACAGTCGGGAGAAAATACCAGAGGCATGAAAGATACAGAAGAATGGATAAGTCAAGGAATCAAGGAAAAAAGTTACTCACTGGCCAAATCGAATAACATCGCCAACATGCAATGCCACATAAACTCTCTTCTCCGCCTGGGATACAGAAAAAGGAAAAGCAACTAAGAATGCAACAAAAAACCATCACCAACTGGAAGGAAATTTTTTGAGCAGCAGCACATCATTAAAATACACAAACATATTCTACATGAATCTTTGAAGCAGGAAATTTTAAAGGAAGAAGCTATCCTGCACACTCCTTCACTACCTGAGAGCAAGGCTTTCTTCTACAAGATTGTCAGCTAATAAATACGCAATTCGTTTTAAGGGGTCAACTCCTCCCTTCCTTGGGTCCTGGCACAGGACAACTTCAGATTCAAATCAAAACTATAGAGTAGAAGATTGAACCCATATAACCAAATGCTAAATTCATGAAAATTGAAGAACATAAATTTGGCTAATTTGGCCGATGATAAGCCAGAGCTAGTTTTTGTCATTTCGTGTTAAAAATATGAAAACACAAAAAGTTGACATGGTTAATCAGCTGGATGAATTAGCCTTGAAGGTTAGGATTCTTTCTGCTAGAAGACTCTAGATCAACTGAGCAGACATGACAAGAAAAGATTCTTTCAACTAGCCAGAGTGGATGTTACTGGGAAAAATGTTGGTTGGCCATTGAAAATGTTTGCTCAGAATTGGAATCCTTGTCCAATAAGTCACTAGTATTTAGAGCATCCTATGCAGTGTACTTAATTTTTTTTGTTAGGATTTCTTTTGTTTAGCAATCAGAGTACTCAGAGTCCCAATTAGAATACATTTTCTGCCTCTTGAAGTTATATTGAGATTGTAAAACAGGAGAGGCTAGCAATCAATTCTTTGGAAGTTTCTTCAAACTGTCATCTTACCTTGCTTTTCTTTTAATTCCTTCTTCAGGATCCAGGTCTGTTGGCACGAACATGTCTGGTGTAAAGCACATTACATTCTCACCAAGTTGCCTTTTCTTTTGTATTGTGCTTATATTTCAGTCCTCGATGATTTCCTTGGTGTCAAATAAGCATATAATTCGCTATATGAGTTTATTTGGACTAGATCCTGTCCCACATACATGACCAGATCCTCCTGTAGTTCGAAAATATCATCCAATCAAACAATAAATCAAAGACTTCTAGATGAGTAGATGACTTATATAGCCGGATATATATTGAATAACATGTGATGGATCACACATCACAAGTTCCCTCGACAGTATCAGTGAATCACTTGCATCAGACCTTCTAAGAAACGCATACAATTTAAATATAAAAAGCGTATTTTTGCTGACCCGATTCTTGTTAATAAAGGTGCCATGCGTGCTGCCGAGGTCATAAAGATAGGCATCTCCATTTCTTTTGAACTGGAGAACTGGGAAAGAGAGAACAAATTGTTAAACAACGTTCCCCAGCATCTACAATCAAGGAAGCTGTCAACAACTGCATGCTTGAAGTCCCAATGAATGAGATTTTCCCAGATATCCACGGATTCTATGACATGGAAAGCGACGTAATCACCATAACCATACAGCTAGAAACAAAAAAGAAAAACAATATAGTTCGCTAAGAAAATAAGCTTCACAAATACTGTACACGATTCGGGCGTAAAATAACCCTCATAATCTTCGAGTTAAACACCTATCTACTTGGTAGGAAGGGAAAAAATGAAAGGGAAAGAGTAAACAGAAGAAGAGGAAGAAAGTCCATCTGTGTAAACCACTTCTCGGAAGATATTTATTGATAATTCTTTTAGCAATAGCAGTCTCACAAGAGAGAGCAAAATGATTACAATGTTGTTGAGCAGCTCGTGGCTTTGGAAATGGAAATGGGAACAGGAAGTTTGCGGCAATTTATATAAACTTACAAAATAGAGCGTAACAAAGTCTATATCGACAGATAAGTTTGCTAAATACCAACAGATACAGAAACATTCCTGTCTGCAGGCAGCCAGGTTCATGGCTTTTGTTCATGTTCTTGAGATTTATGGGACAGGCAGATGCTTCAAAAAACATCGAACCTATAATATGATGATGCTAGTAGTATAGCATGTACTGCTGGTCACAAGCTCAAAATAGCCGAAACTTATTAATTTTTTACGTACAATTTGAGCCTATAATTAAATTGCTCTAATTTTTGCGTTGCACTTTTGAAGTTATGACTTATGATTGATTAGCTAGACTTTTAATAATGTTTTTTTAAAATTATTTTTGATATCAATTATTAAAACAATTAAAAAATTTTATTTAAAATAAACAAAAAATCAAAAATTTTAAAATATACATCAAACCATACTTTCAAATACTTCATTAATACTTTAGTGAGCTGAGTTGGATGAGCTTAGCAACTTCCTCTACTTTACATTTAAAATTAAGGTTTCGTATGCATGGAAAGAAATAGAAATGTTTATTGGAAAAAAAATTATATATATTTTTAATTTATTATTAATATAAAAAATAAAAAATAAATTTAAAAAAACAGTCTGTATCCAAATTCTAAATTCAACCTAAAAAAGAGCTGGTAAAAAAAAAAAAAAAAAACTAGCAACTCCAAGAATGACTTAATCCAACAAGTTCCATTTTTTTTCCTCTTATTATAATGTTGCCCTTCCCATTCTATAATAAAGGAGATTGTGCGCATCTGTTAGCTGGCACCCACTTATCATACCGTTAAGCTCAAACGACAAGTCATTTTTTAAAAATATATTCCTCCATTAATCAACAAAAAAACAAGAAAGAAAAAGAAAAAACTGCCCCCCCCCCCCCCCCCCCCCCACTCAGATCATCTCACACTCAAGAAACTAAACAAAACCAATGCTTCCAAATCCCTAATCCCTAATTTCCTCTTTTCAGGTTTCTCTCTCTCTCATTTGCAATCACTCTTCTATCCGTCCAATTTTCAAAATCTAATCAATTTCTTTGGTGATTTGATTTTGTTAGGAGTTCATAAATTATTATTATTAAAAAGATGAAAGCAGGAGGCACCGGCGCTGGTGCTGCGAAGCAGATTGTGGATTCGCTGCTTCAGCGGTTTCTCCCTCTCGCACGACGCCGTATCGAAACCGCTCAAGCTCAGGTCAATTTTTTCTAATGAAATGATTGAAATTATTTTACTTATATAAAAAATTAATAGAAATAATGCGAAGGGGAAATTTTATTTCATGGTTGAATTTTGAAGTAGTAGTAATTTTATTTAATTTGCTCGCGTGTGTGTGCAGAATATGGTGATTGATAACTCATGGATGCTGGTACGTAGATTTTTTTGAAACTTTTTTTCCTATTGCTGTCCTGGAATGGGCAAAATGTTGGATGGACCACCTGACCCATCCTATGAACAGGTTTTGGATTCTTTGGCTATGATTGCACGCCATACTCCCGTTCCTCTTCTCGAAGCTCTTCTTAAATGGAGAGAGAGGTAATGTAATGTTCGGGCTACTTAGTTAATGATTGATTATTTATTATTTTTCGTTGCGATAATATGATGGTAGGGTTGTTCTAGCTTCTCATTGTTAGCTCCACTTAGGAAATTGTATAATTTGCTTCTTGGGTTCAGTACGGCCTATAGTTGATACTTCGTTGCCGGGAAAAGAAAAAATAAATCACAAAAATTTACCTCTTGACCTCTTTCATTCAGGCAGAATTTGAACTTTGATTGGCTTTATCTCACTGGCAACAATGTATTTCATACATGGGGAATATCACTATTTGTAAGTTAAGAGACACATGATGAAGTTGAAGCATTGTGTTGTTTGAGACACGGATGAATATTTTTTTTCTATGCCAAAAAGTGAAGGTTGTTTCCTGAACTTCTTGTTTATAGTGAGGAGTTTGAAGAAGATAATTTAGAGTAGTTGATGAGAGTAAGTTGTTTGATGAGAATAATTGAAGAGAATGGCATTTGACAAAGAAGAGACCAGGATTAGTTTGTCAACACAACAATGTAATTGTTCCTCATCTGCACACATCTTGATGGCCAAATGCAAGGTAAAATGGGGAGAGAGATACTGGTTAATCACTTCACTTGCAAAGGATTTCTGTTCTTTTTGCCCAGGAAATGGAAGGCTGATTCCTGTGCTCTGTCAGTAAACAAGTCAGGTTTGTTGGACAAAAGACTGTTGGAGGTGTTAGAAAGAAATTTGAGATTTGAGATAGGACATCTTATGTTGAGAAAATGGGGGGGACTGATTGTAAACAATGTCATGCTTTTAGTATGAAATTTGACATGGTGCTGATGACTCTAAACTCTGTAGTCTGTTGTGGTTTGATTGACTGGTGTGAATGAAAAAAATGTTCCAATTGAAGGCAACAAATCTTGTGGTCATATGCAAGGTTTGTTGTGGTTCATTTTTTGTAGTGGTTGATTTGTCCTGATATTTTGTTCTTCAGAAATAGAAGTCATTGGCTGGATGTTACACAAAGGGACTCTGCATGTGAAAAAAATAAGGAAAATTTAAAAACAAAAGAAGCTGAAACCAGTGTGAAATTGAACTTGTGGAGCCAAGGACTTTCAACTTTTACACTCAATCTTGTAGGGTAACAATGCCTGTTCAGTCCATTGCAAGATTAACAGCCTGTATTTTCTTGTTAGCCTGCCTCATGAGATGCATCCTTCATAGGAAATAGGTTCCACTCTCTAGCCATCTTCAACAGATCTTTTTCTCTGCTTAAGATTCACCATATGTGTGGGCACCAACCTTTTCAACTTGGAAACTTGTTGCCACAGGGAAGAACTTATTATCCAACCATCTATGCACGGCAACCCAGGGGCACGTTGTTGTCTAGATTGGACCAACCTTCAGCTTTCAGTTAATAGGAAACATTGTTGTCCACTTCATTAACAGACATGAGTGCTGGATAAAATGTGCACCAAAAAATGTAAATCAAGGGTTGAAGAACTGCCAATATTGTCCAAACATGAACAAGGCATGGATTAGGCAGACCTAAAATTTTACATGCCCCTATGTTATAAAGAATAGATAGACACAGGAAGCATTATTATTTTATTTTATTTTAGTGGTAATTTTCTCTAACAATTTCTCATTTTTTCCCTCTCTTCGTTGGATTTTTGTTGCAGTGAATCTCCAAAGGGTGCAAATGATGCGTCTACATTCCAAAGAAAGGTTTGTTAAGGATAACTGTATAATCAGTATAGTACACTGTCATTTCTGATACCAGTAACGTTCTAGATCATTAGAAATAAAATTGAAGTTATTTTATAAAAGATGTAACTTTAAACCATTCTTTAAACACATTTTTTTACATACATTAGAGGAATTATATTGTTGAGCATCCAAAAGTTTTCCTGCACTCGATCATCTTGGTAGCATTGTTGAATAAAAGTAACTCTTAAAGCTCAATATACTCAACCTCTTAATGACCCCTCATCTTGATCTTCAATAACATCATCATTATTACCAATGTGATGTCCTTGAATCCAAATTATATTCTGAAAAGATATTTTGTTAAAACTTATTGGATCATAGTGGGAAAAAAAGTCAAAACAAAGCCAAACCAATTTGAAAATGATCAAAATGAAAAACAAGTCAGCAATGAAGTGAAACTTAAGGGAATGTGAGAATTGATGAAAAATGATGGTTTCGGAGAGCATAGCTTTGTGAAATACTTATTGAGCATTGTATGTCAACGCTCATGTGTTTGTATTTGTTGGCTCATACAAGTACATCCTACCATTTAGCAGCATGGGAGGCCATTCTGATAGTCCTTGTATCAAGCTCAGTCCAGTTTTGAATTGAGTTCACATGCTGACACCCAGCTGCAGCCCAAGCTTTGGATTTAGTTGACATTCACCTGGCCCAAAAATGCATTGATTGTCAATATTCATTATGATTTCAACTTAGAGATACAATTTTGTACATACCTTAAAGTTTTTATTCTTGAATGGTTTAACCTCTATAATAAGATGTCATCAGTCAAATTATAAGCTTGCTTATTTCTGCTATTATAAGGAGATTTTAGTATTTAGGTATGATTTCATGTTTCCTTCAGGGATGATGAGAGAGTAAGAAAATGCCTCTTTTTTTCCCTGGGCAAGGTCAATGGTTGTCAAAAAGTCTCAACATATTAAGCATTGAAAGTAAATGCACTCTCATCCTTGTAAATGCAATCTCATCCTTATGCATTGGCAGCAACTGAGCTGCATTCAGTTTCTTCATTTCATTTTTACAATTCTATTTTATTTATTTCAGTCTCTGTAGATTGATATAGGTAGTTGCATGAATAACTATGCTATTCTTTTGGATCCTTGTATGCAATCTTGGCCATACATTTGATTCATCATCCTTGGCAATTTCTGTATTCCATTTTGCTCTTGTTTTATGGGGATTTCTGTTGTTCTATGAGCCTACCAAAATTGTCCCCTCCGACAAACTTAAACTGGACCCTTCCTCTATAATAAGATAATACTTGCCTGATTGACAGGTGCACTTCTTGTGTCTTTTGGGATGCCCTCCAATTTATTGCTTTAAAAAAATATCTCAGATGAGAGCAAGATGACTAGATTTTACCATGTTTCATAACAAATTTTAGTGAGTGGATGGACAAGAAAAGTTTGGCCTATCAAATGACAGGGTTAAGGAATTATCTTTATCTCCATCCCATTCAATCCATGCGTCTGGAACATATATGCATAATGTAATGTTATGTACCTTTTATATGATTATTCTTTGAAACGCCCTCTAATATTAAATTTCAGGCTATACTGTAAATAGGAGTCATAATTTTTGCAAATTCAATAATGTTGAAGAATGAGGCATGTACTGGGTAACAATAGATGCACTGGATTAATGTCTTATTCATCGTGCAACTTTCAAGCTGTTTGTCCTTCTATGTTCAACTTGTAAAGTTTTAAAATTGTAGATGATTTTTCCTGTCATGCACATTTCACCAGGGTAACTCATTTGGTAGGAAATACATCATATGCCAAAAATTCTTCATCCTTGACTTGTTTAGTCTGAAAACATGAAAATGCCATGTTTTATCTTGATAATGTAGTTGTTTGATTCAGAGATTAATTTCCGTTACTTGTGCTCAGCTTGCAGTGGAGTGCATTTTTTGTTCAGCATGTATCCGTTTTGTGGAATGCTGCCCACAGGAGGGACTCACTGGTTCGTTCACTATCCAGTTATGTTACTTTTCTGCTTGAATTGTATTTTTTCTAGTTAGATTAAATGGCTGATCTTCATTGCAGAAAAGCTGTGGTCTGGGCTTGAAAATTTTGTTTTTGACTGGCTGATTAATGCTGACAGGTAAAGCTATGGATTTAGGAAGTTCTAAAATATGTGTGGTGAATTGAATTATGTGCTTCATGTATATGAAGTGAGTCGCCAATATCTGTTCTACTATAACATCAGGCTGGCATGGGGCTGATTTTGTGTCAGCTGTATTAACCGGGATATGATATTTAATACATTAAAATGATTACTTAAGCATGACAGTGCCTTGAGCTAGACTGAAGCATGTAATGAAGACATTCAGAATTGAGATATTGAAGTCAATGAAACACTAATAGAAACTTTGAGGAACAGTCATAAAATATATGTGATTAAACGGTTCTCATGTTCTTCCTTTCTTGTTGTGCATTCAAATATATCTTTGTTATAGGGTTGTTAGCCAGGTCGAATATCCCTCATTGGTTGATTCGCGAGGGCTTCTTCTGGACTTAGTCGCTCAGCTCTTAGGTGCCTTATCTCGTATCAGGTAACCATTTCATTACAGCATGATACCTGATATTGATAGTATTATTTGGCGAAGCACTTTTTATATATTGTTTGATGTGTCTTTGTACTTGCACATTTGGCATTTAGATTCATAGAAAGGAAAGGCAAAATGGAGTTTGTGTGATTGAATAATGATGACAGTTTATGTTATTTCAAGCTTAATTTAGCAATAACCCACTCTCTGGTCAAGTGAGTTTGTCTCATTGTAGAATATTAGCTTATCTACCAAGTCATGAAGGGAAAAGAAACAAAGAAGTTCTTTCCTTGTCACTGCATATTTGTGAGATGATTACTAACTTGGGCCAGCATTTTACTTCTGGGATTGTGATGTTCAAGGCTGTGGTTGGTTATAATGAAATCTGAGTCATTCTATCTTCCTACCTTCAGTTGCATTCAGTTTTATCTAAAGTTTTGGAACTGTGGTGAAATTTTGAATTCCCCCTCCTCTTAATGCATTGCTATTGTACCTTTGCTGGCATGATATAGTTAGGGTTTCAGGATCTGGCTACGGTGCCTGCCTTCTTTTTGTCATTTTCCAGGCACTCCTGCTAGTGGTTTCTGTCATATCTTCCCTTTTCCTTGTCCAATATGGACATTTCCCTTTTCTGTCTTGGACCAATAATGGTGGGTTTTTGTTGACTGAAAAGGAAAATGACACAATACACAGAGAAAATATCTCCTCTCAATTTCATCTTCTATATCATTTGATCATTGAAATAGAAAAAAGTTTACATACTATATTTAATAGAGGAAGTTGTAGTTGTGAGTAACTGGAAGCTTTGACATGCATGCTGTAGAAAGTAATAACAGTAACAGAACCAACAGCAACACCCTTACCTCATCAGGAATCTTTGAAGCAAACGTTATTGGCTTCTCTCTTTTCTCCTTATACTTCCTGAGTAAAGCCATGTACAATTGTTATGGTCCTTTCTGTTTTCTTCCACAGGTTTAGTTCTGTAACAGAACGCTTTTTCATGGAACTAAATACACGTCGAATTGACACTAGTGTTGCCCGTAGTGAAACACTCAGTATCATTAATGGGATGCGTTACCTGAAGCTTGGGGTATGTGTGTGTGATTCATTATTCCAGAAGTGAATGGCATAAAACAAGGTCTTGATAATGTGATAGTTTACAGGTTAAGACTGAGGGGGGACTGAATGCATCGGCTTCCTTTGTGGCAAAAGCAAATCCTCTTAGCCGTTTTCCTCCTAAACGCAAAAGTGAGCTTCACCATGCACTGTGTAATATGCTGTCAAACATTTTGGCTCCACTAGCAGATTGTGGAAAGGGCCAATGGCCCCCAACAGGTGTGGAAAATGCACTTACTTTGTGGTATGAAGCTGTTGGACGAATAAGAGGGGTGCTTATCCCTTGGATGGACAGACAAAGCAAACATATAGCTGTAAGATGATTTCAGAGAATATCCTCTTTTTTATATGGAGTTCCAGGTGTTTGGTTGCCTTTTAACTCAATATTTGAATTTCTTACAAGTTTCTTTCACAGTATGTTTCGAGATCTCTAGCCTGTTTAGCTACTTCTCTTTCATTATATTTTCAGCAATTTTTTTCTCGGGGAGTTTGCATTTGCACTTTGTCCTATGTTTAATTGACATCTTGTTTTCTTGGCTCTCCTCCTGTTTCTGCTTCTTTGTTATCAATCTGTTTGGAATTTCCTGGATTATGTCATCTCTCTTTTTCTCTAACAGTATCCCTGGCTTGTGATTTTGTGTGATCTTTTCAATTTGTTAGGTTGGGTACCCACTGGTGACTCTTCTTCTCTGTCTCGGTGATCCTCAAGTGTTCCACAATAACTTGAGCCCTCACATGGAGCAACTCTATAAGCTTTTAAGAGTGAGTTTAAGTTTGGTTTAAGTTAAGTATGGGGGAAGGCAAGAGAAGATATAGTTTATATATTTTTTCTTACAACTGGCTGTCTCATTAGGCTGATTTGTTGGGGGATCAGAGGCATATCTTTATGGTTTTTCATTTCTATTGTTGCTTTTGCTAGTGCAGGACAAGAACCACCGATTCATGTCCTTGGACTGCCTTCATCGAGTTTTGAGGTTCTACTTAAGTGTTCATGCAGCTAGCCAGGCCCTAAACCGTATATGGGACTACTTAGACAGTGTGACTTCTCAACTCTTAACAGTTCTGAAGAAAGGAATGCTTACTCAGGATGTCCAACATGACAAACTTGTTGAATTTTGTGTGACTATTGCTGAACATAACCTTGATTTTGCCATGAACCATATGATATTAGAATTGCTGAAGCAAGACAGTCTAAGTGAAGCAAAAGTGATTGGTCTCCGTGCTTTGCTTGCCATAGTTATGTCACCTTCAAGTGAGCACATCGGCTTAGAAATATTTAAAGGTACACTTGATAGCTGGTCCTATAACGTGTATATATTATCAGTTCGGTTTTGTTAAGAACTATCTAACTGAGCATCATTTTGACTTAATTGCATAAACAGGGCATGATATCGGCCATTACATTCCAAAAGTGAAGGCTGCAATCGAATCAATTTTGAGATCTTGTCACAGGATCTACAGTCAGGCTCTTTTGACTTCCTCAAAGACCACAATTGGTAATATGTTTTTAAAAAATGTCTAGAATCAGTTGTGCTTAGCAGCTTGTTCATGAAGTAATAAATGGACTTGAAATGTAGTTTAGCATCTTATTCCATTGATTCATGATGGGGTAATTTTTTATTCCAGCCCTTTGTTTTAGGATAGGCTGTTTTACTTGCACTGACTGACACTTGATGGATATCCAATGAGTTTTGGATGATTGTCAATAAAGCCTTGTAATTTGAGCATTTGAGCCCAAACTAACCTTGATTAGACAACATTAATTAGTATGGGATGAAGATTTAGTTGAGTTGAGTTATTTATCTTTTAGAGGCAACAGTTTACTGCTAGCAGCGTAACAAATGTAAACATATCCTTATATGCCTTTTCTTTCAACCAAATGGAGAGAGGTGAATAATACCATGAATGATGTGTTATGATTCTCATTTTCCATGCACTTGACCGTGTAGGGTTCAAAAGAGATTATAGATCTGTGTTATGATGGTGTTTTTTTTTCTCTGGTCTTGCGTGTCTACTTGCCACAACATCCATTGCATTCATGAACTCCTGGCTATTCTCCTTGTTAATTTCTAGTTTTTTTTTCCTGTACATTGCTTTCAATTTGTGCTATTCTTAGCTGCAAATGGCTTATATGAAATAAAAATTTATGCTTCCTTAGATGCTGTAACCAAGGAAAAGTCTCAGGGATATCTTTTCCGTTCAGTCCTGAAGTGTATACCATACCTGATAGAGGAAGTTGGTCGAAGTGATAGAATTACTGAAATAATTCCACAACATGGAATAAGCATTGATCCTGGTGTTCGCGAGGAAGCAGTGCAAGTATTGAACCGCATTGTTAGCTATCTTCCACATCGTAGATTTGCAGTTATGAGAGGGATGGCCAATTTTATCCTTCGGCTTCCCGATGAATTCCCTCTTCTCATCCAAACATCATTGGGGCGCCTGCTGGAACTAATGCGCTTTTGGAGAAGTTGTTTGAACAATGATCTAGAATTCCAGGCTGATGATGCAAAGCGTGGGGTGCAGCGAAATGATGGATTTAAGAAGTCTTCTTTCCAACAATCTGAAGTAATAGAGTTTCGTGCATCAGAGATTGATGCAGTTGGCCTAATCTTCCTTAGTTCTGTGGACAGCCAGATTAGGCATACAGCATTGGAGTTATTGCGTTGTGTACGTGCTTTAAGGAATGATATACGAGACCGTACATTACGTGAGCAACTGGACCATAATTTAAGAAATGAAGTGGAACCAATATTTGTGATTGATGTCCTTGAAGAACATGGGGTGAGACATCCTAATTTGTAGTTTTCCATCTTTGATATTTTTTTGTTTCTGTTCTTTAATTTCATGCAAGTAGCAGTCGTTTGAAAGCAAATTTCCTTATCATATTCGCAACTTAGAGGTTTCAAAATTGCAGGATGACATTGTTCAGAGCTGTTATTGGGACACTGGGCGCCCATTTGATATGAGACGAGAATCTGATGCAATTCCTCCTGAAGTGACACTTCAATCGATCATATTTGAGACTCCTGATAAGAATAGGTGGGCTAGGTGTCTTAGTGAACTCGTCAAATATGCTGCTGACCTATGCCCAAGCTCTGTTCAGGATGCAAAGTGAGTAGATTTTGATTGATATATTAGTACTACCACTGGTTTTTTTCCCCAATTTTACATGTTGAATTGTTGCATTTACTTCTACCATCATTTGTCCATTGCTGCCATCTGCAATATTTTTTACCGTAGAATTGTTAACCGATGCAGTATTCCCATTGTGGGTTTTTGAGTTATTCATTATTTGATTTACTAAACTGAAAAGGTGTATAGGTTGTGGTTTTGTATGAATGTGTAGGTTTTATGAGGTTCTCTTGATCTTTGACTACTTGACTACAAGTGTAGCATAAGCTTTTATGACGTGACGTATAGCGTGGACAGAAGTTAGGGTTCTCAAGCCCTAAAGTTACAGACCTAAGCTATAGAGAAATTTAGAGAAAACTCTGTAGTGTTTTATTAGAAGTTTGAATGATAATCTTCCTCTTTATAAAAGAAACTAGACATCCTTATCCTTTATAGGAAAAGATTCATAATTAAAACTTACCTAATTAATAGAATTCATCTGATATTAAAATTTCTATATAGTAAAATACTAATTAAATTATAAGTCCTGAGCTAAATAGAAAAAATAATCGAAACACAAGGTAAATAAAGACAATCCCACACAGTAACTTTCAAGTTTTATTTGAAGGCCTTCCTGATCTTCGATCATCATGAAATTTTTACTCAATAAGAAAACAAGGCCTTCAAAATTTTGTATTAAAATGTTAGCTTGATCTAATGATCAGATTAAAAGTTATGCTTGATTTACCAAATTGCATCTTGGACTCTTCTTAAACTCATCAAAATCTAAAAATCATAACCATTAATAAAATAATGCAATAAGCATTATTATACCAAGAACATGGAAGAAATTTCCCCACGTCACTTTAGGTTCTCATGTCAGATCTATCTTTTAAATTGAGATATGACTATTTAGTTTTAGTGCTTGGAAATGAATTGAACTCTGGTTATGACACTGGTTTGTTCTTGACACTGTTGTTCACATGCTTTTCATGTTTAATCAAGCTCTTCATATCTGTTTATTTTCAAGGAAACTAGATATGGATGATGTCATTTTGTACTCAATTTTAATTGGCAGGGTGGAGGTCATCCAACGCCTTGCTCACATTACTCCCATTGAGTTAGGTGGGAAGGCTCATCAGTCACAAGATGCAGATAACAAACTGGATCAATGGCTCATGTATGCAATGTTTGCATGTTCATGTCCACCAGATAGTAGAGAATCTGGTGGCTTAACAGCTACCAAAGATCTCTACCATCTTATTTTCCTCTCTCTGAAATCTGGATCTGAAACAAACATAGTAAGTACATGTTACTACCAATTCTTCTAGTTCAATGGATTTGTATTCATTTGCTTCTTTTATTTTGAGTAAGTTTGTTATGAGCCACTATCTAAAAGTGAGTGTCGAAGTGAGGAAAGGGTGCATCAACATTTTCTTTTGTATTTTTAGGCTTAAAATAAGATGCTTAGACATTTATTTCTCCAACCAACCTCTGTTCTTCAACTGGACCTTAATATCTCTTCTTTCTTGGGGAAAAATCAGCATGAAGGTAAACTTTATGTCATCAGTTCCATCAGGATGGTAATGTCAACATGGATTAAATTTAGGTGGGAGTCCGCTAAAAGTGTTTATTTTCTTGTTGCATGTTTTCTAAATGTACCTGTGTTCCTGTTAGCAATCTGTTTGTGTCAGGTTGTCAGTGAATCTTTAGCAATTGAAAGAGCACACTTAAGCCAGAGGAAGTTGGTGGGTTAAAAATGTGTGATTCTTAGCGTTAACGGTAACCAAGTTGGAGAATCATGAGGTCTTATCTTATTTATCTGGTTGTTCTTTGCTGAGAATACGATGTAATCTATCAAATATCACAAACTTGATATAAAGTATGCATATCTTGACAAATTTTGAGGTGATTCTTATATAAACACCCCCCCCCCCATAGCATCATATTCTCTCCCTTTTTTCCCTTGTTTAGGGTCCATCTTGTGGTTGGTTGCTACATGGATAGAGTTCATGAGGGATTTTTATGGTGTAGAGAGGGGCATGAAGGGAAAAATAGTTTATTATACATCTAAGATTGAGAGTTGGCACTGGTCTCTTATTATATTAGAACATGACTCATTTTGGCACTAGGTTATTTGCAATGAACATGAGCATGATGTTCATTCAAATGGTTGGTATGTGAAGGCTAGAGTATGTCACTCATACAGGTCCAGAGTTTAGTATCACTTGTTTCTCACCATGTCTCTATTAAAATATAAAGCAGCTAATGATCTTCACATTTGTTTCTAGTACAACTTTGGGTATGGGGAAGCATTATACTGTACTCTCCACCTTTGTCGTTCATCCAGATTGCATTATGCCTCCATCTCTAGCCTTTTTCATCTATTGAGTATTGAGAAATATTTCTTGGGAGATTCATCTTTACAGAAACCAAATGAGTGGAAACCTTATGAGCTTTGTTTACAGTTTGAGATTCTAAACTCCCTTCAATTTAAGAATAGGTTAAAAGGATGTGGCCTTTGGGTGTCTGGATATCTTTGCTATGGATATTGATTTTAAACATCTTTCTTAGTCTCCAAATCCTTCTCTTTTTCAAATTGTATCTAAAAAAGCAAGATGTTGAGGACTGTCTTTGGACTGCAGTTCTTGATGAGATGAGCATGGACTGTCTTTGGACTGCAGCTCTTGATGAGATGAACACTTACAGAATCTCTCAAGGCATTGTTACCTAATATCTATGATAAGACATTGATAAAACATAGTCATCGTTAGGGAATCCAGCGACAATGGTAGGGGACCTCAGGAGTTTTTTCCTGTGGCTTGAACCAGGATCTTTTCTTTTTGAGGGGAGCAATGGGTATCCTAAGCAGAGTGAAGTCACTTGTATTTTTTATTTTATTTTTTGAGAAGGGGAACAGTTGTGATTTTTATGGGTTTGTGCTATGTTTGTTGTAATTCAGACTGTGTGAATGGAAATAAGTTTTTTAATCAAAGAATTGTTTGCTCTAAAATAATTGTTGTGGGAATGGACAAGTATTTTAGCTTCCTTGTGATGTACTGCTATTTAGAGGATTATCTTTAGTTGATATGCTTTGGGAATAGAAGGTCCTTTGATGGAGAATGAAGGCAACAATGAGAATTGGTTTTTATTTATTTAGGAATTTTAATATTGTATGACTATTTTAGATTTTATTAAATAGGGAATATTAGGATTTATATTTAGTAGTTAAATTAGGATTTAGTTTCCTTATTGAATTAAGAATTATTAGGTTTTTCTATTATATTTGTGTTGGTGCATATTAATATTATTGTTGAATGGTTGAATTGTTGAATAAAATAAGCACCTAGACATTAATAAGCACCTGGACATTCAGTTATGTTAATGGTTGAATTGTTGAATAAAATAAACAGAGTTTTCTTCAAGATTGATTGTGTCTCTCTTGTATTGCTTTCTCCAAGATCGAGTGTCTCTCATGGTTTGTTTTGTCAAAATCGAGCTAGTCTCTTGTGTTTTGATCCCTTCAAGATCAAGTCTGTCTCTCTTGTTGGTGATTTTGGTTTCTATTCTATGTTAGCTATCTTGTTTTGTTGATTTTGCTCATCTGGTCCTACATGAACCTTCCATTTTATTTTTATTTTTTTTCAGATCTCGTGCTTTAGTCATGCAAGATTCCTCATCTTCTTCTGTCTTTTTTTTTCTTCTAATGAAGTTTTCTTTTATCAAATTACATTTAAGGGCTAATCATTGATTGGCAGGTGCTAACCCATATATGACTGTCATCTGATGGTAGAAATTTAGTCACTTCAGTCTACCTTGTGTGACCTGAAATTTGTGTGTTTATTTATAGTGAGCACGCTATCTGGCTGGGTTTGCTGTCATTTATTTGTCAGATTGCTTTGTCTTTCCCATTCCTCTTTTTCCCAGGAATATTGCAATATGTCTTGTGCTTGTAACTTTATCCCTTTGTGGATGCTGAAGAGAATTGAAACTGCTGCTCTCTTCTATTGAACTTGTATCTGTTACCAGTTTCTGTGTGCTAAACATGCGATGTCCCAATCTATGCCATTACATGCCAATATTATCGCAGAGGTAAAAGTGTTAATTGGTCAACAATGGGAAGAGAGGGTGGTTTTCTCCAGTAGACTCACTACAAACAATTAGAGGACTTCGATATTGTTGACTTTCATGCCCGAATAATTTATTTATTTATTTATTTATTTCTAATGCTCAAATTGGTTCCTTCAACAGCATGCAGCAACCATGGCTCTTGGCCACTCACATCTGGAAGCTTGTGAAATAATGTTTAGTGAGCTTTCATCATTTATTGATGAGATATCTTTGGAAACTGAGGGAAAACCTAAATGGAAGGTACGGAGTATATAAATGCATTAAACATGATATGTTTGATTTTCATGGCTGTTATTTGTAAGTTCATGAAGTGCGGGGCATAACCCCTAGTGCAATTCATTTAATATTTGTGTCATAAATTCTGGGGAAAAGTATGTTATTGCTGGTACCCTAAGATGAGTCAATATACCAAAAGGGAAAAAAATCCAAGCAGTTTTCTGCTGTGCAACAAACATCTTCAGTTATCATGATTAAACCCGTATTACTTGTCAGCATAGACATCGGAGAGTAGATATTTAAAATAGTAATCCTGCTGTCTGTTTTCAGTGTTTGATGTCGTTCTTTGATAAGTTGCAAAAATCAAAGTGTTGTCACCTTCAGGTTTTCTATCTGTGAAAATTAGCATAGCTTCCTTTTGTGTGCTCCCAGTGTTCCATGTCCTCCTCAATCTGAAGCTATGGCATTTTCTTTATAGTCATTGTTTAAAAGTGTTCAATTGATATCCCAAGAATGTTGATTTTGAAAAGTCAAACAAACATTTGAACTATTAAGTGGAATGGTGTAAATGGATCTGCATAGCTGACCCAAGCTAGTTTGGGATTGAGGCTTGGTTGTTGTTGTTGGTTAAACCAAACATTTGAGCTAAACTTTCTTTACTTTGTTTCTGGACCGAACCCATTTCTTGCTAATTTTAAAGTTGTTCTTAGTTTTCTATCAATCTAAGATGTCACTTAAACATTGAATTGAAGAATTGATTGAGGATTAGAGTTATGTTTTCTCTTTTAGCCTATGTTGTCAAGCTCCATCTGAGTGTTACTGTAGGGTGTAGGCTGGGTTTGGACCTATCTTCTTGCCAACATACTGAACTATAATCATCACCCAATGTGAAATGGCTGATAACAATGTCCTTTTCATGCCATATCATTCAAACTTTTTTCTTTTTTAATTTCTCAAATTTTGGATTTCAGTCCATACTAATTGGATATCTCATTCTCATAAGGTACAAAGTCAAAAACCTCGCCGTGAGGAACTGCGCATTCACATTGCGAATATATACCGAACTGTTGCTGAGAATATCTGGCCTGGCACACTGGGCCATAAACGACTTTTCCGTCTCCATTATCTCAGGTTCATTGATGAAACAACAAGGCAGATCTTATCAGCACCCCCTGAGAGCTTCCAAGAAATGCAACCTCTCCGTTATGCACTTGCTTCCGTTCTGAGATCCCTTGCACCTGAATTTGTTGAGGCAAGGTCCGAGAAGTTTGATCTGCGAACTAGAAAACGACTCTTTGATCTTCTCCTCTCTTGGAGTGATGACACTGGCAGCACATGGGGGCAGGATGGAGTTAGTGATTACCGACGTGAAGTTGAGCGCTATAAGGCCTCGCAGCATAACCGTTCAAAAGATTCAATAGACAAAATTTCATTTGATAAAGAACTGAATGAACAAATTGAAGCAATCCAGTGGGCTTCCATGAATGCAATGGCTTCACTTTTACATGGGCCTTGCTTTGATGACAATGCAAGAAAAATGAGTGGTCGGGTGATATCTTGGATCAATAGTTTGTTCAATGATCCTGCTCCTAGGGCTCCATTTGGTTACTCTCCATCAACCCCATCTTATTCCAAGTATGTAGAAAGTGGGCGTGGAGCTGCTGGTCGTGATAGACAAAGGGGTAGTCACCATCGTGTCTCTTTAGCAAAATTAGCTTTAAAGAACCTTCTCCTCACAAACTTGGACCTTTTTCCCGCTTGCATTGATCAGGTACTCCTTTTCCCTTTGACTGCTGTGCATGTACAATAGAACCGCATGCCTGGATTATGAAGTTACTGTTTTTCATTTTTAACAATATGGAAAACAATCTCAGCATCTCAATTAGGATTGAAAATGAGATGGCACATGCACACAATACCTTTGGTATTTTTAAGGTTGGCTAGCTTTTTCTCTCTAGGCCCATCTACTTATGCAGCATTGCACGTAAATAATGCAGTACTGAGCAAGCTTACTTTTTTGTTTATTATGAGATCATAAATGATACAGTAGTATCCATCATAAGAAACTAATTATCTCAAAAATTTTGTCCAGTGCTACTACTCTGATGCTGCTATAGCCGATGGTTACTTCAGTGTGCTTGCTGAGGTCTACATGTGCCAAGAGATTCCAAAATGTGAAATACAGAGGCTCTTGAGCCTCATCCTCTATAAAGTCGTTGACCCAAATAGACAGATCCGTGACGATGCCCTTCAAATGCTAGAGACACTTTCTGTCCGCGAATGGGCTGGGGATGGCATTGAGGGTTCAGGAAGCTATCGAGCTGCTGTTGTTGGTAACCTCCCCGATTCCTACCAACAATTCCAGTATAAGCTCTCTTGCAAACTTGCCAAAGATCATCCTGAATTAAGCCAGCTTCTCTGTGAGGAGATCATGCAGAGGCAACTTGATGCTGTTGATATAATAGCACAACATCAAGTCTTAACCTGCATGGCTCCATGGATTGAGAACCTCAATTTCTGGAAACTCAAGGACTCAGGTTGGAGTGAAAGATTATTGAAGAGCCTCTACTATGTGACCTGGCGACATGGGGATCAGTTCCCTGATGAAATTGAAAAACTATGGAGCACAATTGCTAGCAAGCCCAGGAATATTAGTCCAGTTTTAGATTTCTTAATAACAAAAGGGATTGAAGATTGTGATTCAAATGCATCTGCTGAAATAAGTGGTGCATTTGCCACATATTTCTCTGTTGCAAAGCGGGTGAGTCTATATTTAGCACGAATATGTCCACAACGCACAATTGATCACCTGGTTTATCAATTGGCTCAGCGGATGTTAGAAGATAGCGTTGAACCAGTTGTGCCAAGTGCAAGTAAGGGTGATGCAAATGGAAATTTTGTGTTGGAATTCTCTCAGGGGCCTGCAGCGGCCCAAATTTCAACTGTTGTGGACACCCAGCCACATATGTCACCATTACTCGTTCGGGGTTCACTTGATGGTCCCCTCAGGAATACTAGTGGAAGTCTGAGCTGGCGAACAGCTGGTGTGACGGGACGAAGTGTCTCAGGCCCTCTAAGTCCAATGCCTCCTGAGTTGAACATTGTTCCTGTAACCGCAGGAAGGTCAGGCCAGCTTCTTCCAGCTTTGGTGAACATGTCAGGTCCTTTAATGGGAGTTAGAAGTTCAACAGGAAGTTTGCGAAGTCGGCATGTTTCTCGGGATAGTGGGGATTACCTCATTGACACTCCAAACTCTGGTGAAGATGGGTTGCATCCTGGAGTTGGTATGCATGGTGTCAGTGCCAAAGAGCTCCAGTCGGCCTTGCAAGGGCATCAACAACATTCACTCACTCATGCAGATATAGCGTTGATTCTACTAGCAGAAATTGCATACGAGAATGATGAAGATTTTCGCGAACATTTGCCTCTTCTTTTTCATGTCACGTTTGTTTCGATGGATAGCTCAGAAGATATTGTGCTAGAGCACTGCCAGAATTTGCTTGTTAATCTCTTATACTCACTTGCAGGCCGACACTTGGAATTGTATGAGGTGGAAAACAATGATGGAGAGAACAAACAGCAGGTTGTGAGCCTAATCAAGTATGTCCAGTCAAAGCGTGGGAGCATGATGTGGGAAAATGAGGATCCCTCTGTTGTGAGATCTGAACTTCCAAGTGCAGCGCTCCTGTCTGCGCTAGTTCAGAGTATGGTTGATGCAATCTTCTTCCAAGGAGATCTCCGAGAGACTTGGGGTGCTGAGGCACTCAAATGGGCTATGGAGTGCACAGCAAGACACCTTGCATGTCGCTCACACCAGATATATCGTGCATTGCGGCCTAGTGTCACAAGTGACACGTGTGTATTACTCCTTAAATGCCTCCATAGGTGCCTAGGAAACCCAGCACCCCCAGTTTTGGGATTCATCATGGAAATTCTGTTGACACTGCAAGTAATGGTGGAAAATATGGAGCCAGAAAAGGTGATACTTTACCCCCAACTTTTTTGGGGTTGTGTGGCCATGATGCACACAGATTTTGTTCATGTGTACTGCCAGGTGCTTGAGCTCTGCTCGCGCGTAATTGATCGTTTATCATTCGAGGACCAAACAACAGAAAATGTGCTGCTTTCAAGCATGCCTCGTGATGAGCTTGACACTGGTGGTGACATTGGGGATTTTCAAAGAATTGAATCGCTGGCATCACCCAGTGGGAATTTGCCAGCATTTGAAGGGTTGCAGCCGCTTGTGCTTAAAGGGCTCATGTCTACTGTCAGTCATGGCGTCTCCATTGAGGTCCTGTCACGGATCACAGTGCATTCATGTGACTCAATATTTGGGGATGGAGAGACAAGGCTCCTCATGCACATCACAGGCTTACTTCCCTGGCTCTGCTTGCAGCTTAGCAAGGATACAGTGACAGTGCCTGCCTTGCCACTCCAACAGCAATGGCAGAAGGCCTGCTCTGTTGCTAACAACATTGCGCATTGGTGTCGAGCAAAATCATTGGATGGATTAGCCACTGTTTTTGTGATTTATGCCCATGGAGAGATCAAAAGCATCGATACCCTTCTCGCTTGTGCCTCCCCTCTAATGTGCAATGAGTGGTTTCCAAAACATTCTGCCCTGGCTTTTGGACACTTGCTTCAGCTACTTGAGAAAGGGCCAGTTGAGTATCAGCGTGTGATACTGCTAACGCTCAAGTCATTGCTCCAGCACACTCCCATGGATGCTTCTCAAAGTCCACGTATGTATGCAATTGTGTCCCAGCTGGTGGAGAGCTCTCTGTGCTTCGAGGCACTGAGTGTACTGGAAGCCCTTTTGCAGAGCTGCAGTTCATTGACAGGTTCCCACCCTCCTGAGCCAGGGTCATATGACAACGGAGCTGATGAAAAGCTGTTGGCTCCTCAGACCTCGTTCAAGGCTCGGAGCGGGCCCTTGCAATATGCTATGGGTTCAGGATTTGGTACGGGTCACATGCCAGCAGCGCAAGGGGGGGCTGAATCAGGGATTCCATCTAGAGAGGTGGCGTTGCAGAACACGCGCCTTATCCTTGGGCGAGTACTTGACAACTGTGCTTTAGTGAGGAAAAGGGATTTTAGGAGGCTAGTGCCTTTTGTAACAAATATTGGAAACCCGTAGTGGTGCTTACAATTATTAATTACAAATGTAAATTAAGGCATCTCCACGAGCGAAAAACTTTGGACTGGTTTGTAAATGGTCATCATGTTTTAGTTACAAATAGTTAATCATAAATTAGTGATGATAGTTAGTGTTATTATATGATCAATAGATATCGCAGTATTTTGCAGCTCTGTACAAGCTTTTGGTTTGCAGCGATATATGAGCTCCTGTGTGCTGAGAATAACGGTTTTAATCAATTCACTAACTCACTATTTGATCAGTTTAAGTTTCAGTGCTGGTCTTTTTGCCTTGCTCTTCCCAATTCTTCCCTGTATGCTACCCTTTCTAGTTTTTTCAGAAAATTCCCAGACTATTTGCTTGTGCATACATGTTATAAACAAATGGGACCATCTACCTTTTTCAATCTTCACTTCCTCTCCTACAAGTCTCATTCAACAAAACAAAACAAAAAAAGATTTCCCATGTGTGATTAACAACTCTCAACCTTGCATTAGCATCAGAATTCAGACGAGACTGCAATGGAAGTGATTCTAGCATCTGTCCTCCTAAATCCTCATATTCCCTGTTACGTCCCTTGCTTCGGTTAAGAAAGTCGGGATCGTAAAAAAACACTCTCATCTAGCAGGTTGTTCCAGCCTCGTGGAACAGCATGGATATGCAGCAACATCCTTGTTTATTTCACCCAATGTCAATGCCACTGTACAGTTTCTTTGTTTCAATTTCCTACCTTTGAACACAAGCAATTTCTAGCTTTGAGTCTACGTATAACGTTGTCGAGCTGAGCAGGAATTGCAAGCTAAGGATTTTTCCACGTTCTCAGGTGAACATAGTATTTGATTCGCAGAACTAGAAGGCCAGAAGTTTAAGCCCCGTGGAGGGACCATCAAGGGCAGCTAAATCTTCCTTGGAATGTGGCTTTTCTTTTACTTGCAGACGACAAACAAGTAGATTTATGTCTGTCCCAAGTCACAAGGAAAATAAATGTATTGCTGATTGAAACCAGAGAGAACGAAACTTTCCCAATTATTCTCAAAAAAGTTGAATTTACCCAAATCAGTACAAACAAACAAAACCCAATATTTTAGTTAAGAAGTAGGAGGGTGCTGCTGTTGTTGATACACAAATTTAACTTTAGATTCTAACAACGAAACATACTTGTCAAGAACTGAAATAACAGCTTCAAATTCAGTAACCTGTTTCTCTATCTCCTCAATTTGATGCACATACTCCTCAAAATTACCACTCTTGCCCTTCAATTTCTCCACATATACCCTTAGCCCAGATGCCACATCACCGAACTCCTTGTACTCTTCACTCACTCTTACATTCATCTTCTCCAGTAGCTCCAACTGATTGCTTGTCCCCTAATAAAAAACCAAAAGCAACGTAAATTAATTGGAATTAAACAACATGGGGAAATGGGTTTTCTTGTTTTGATACCTGGAGTTCAGATTTGACCATGTTTGATACGCTAGTGAAGAGATCGTTGAGCGAATCCGCGAGGTTGTCTTGCTGTTGCATCCCTGCTTCTTTCTCATTTGGACACGCCATGGCTCGGTTCAGGGACGCCGATTTGATTAGTACTGGCTGGGCTTTCTTTCCTATTAAAGTGCATCCGGTACCTGTATAATTCTAATTATGTTAATCTGGTCCCTGTACTTTTTATCTTATGTTAAGGAGGTGTTTGGGTGTTTGGCATTGAGTTTCGTTAGAATTTGAAAAATAATTATTTAAATTAATTTTATTTAATATGTTTGGATTATTTTAATGTGTTGATATTAAAAATAAAAATTAAAAAATTAAAAATATATATTATTTTAATATATTTATAAATAAAAAATATTTTAAAAACCCAACATTATTTTATTCTCAAATATTCTCTGATTACAATTTTACTGTAACCTCAAACATGCCCTAATAAATACAATAAACGTTATGTTCGTTTGTTAATTTTTTTTTTCTTTGTTGTCGATCTTGAACTTGTTCAAGAATAAAAAAAAAATCATGATTTTCATTTACTTTTTAATTAATAATACATTTTTCAATATCAATACAGTAGATGAATAATACTAACCTTATCGAACATTCTTCCTAAAAAATTCAATAATTGGATTTATAAGATTTGCTAGTAAGATTCACAGCAAATGTAGGAAGAAACTTTAGGTCAGGTTATTTACTCACAATATATTAACCAAAAAATATTTTCTAAAATAATTTGTTACTTTTTTTATTTTCTATCCCTCTAAATAAATATTGTATAACAGAAAAAATAATACAAGATTTTCTAAATAAAAAATCTGCAACTCGGTCTATTTTACACATGGAAATGGGTATAGCTTAAATGCCTCTTAAATAAATAAATAATACTAGATTTCATACTCCCAAGTCCCAAGTACTCAAACACACACACCTCCATTCATAGCATCATCGCCATGATCACCACCACAACTCTCTTCTCCGTATCTCCTTTTTCTTCCAAGAAAGAAGTGTTCTTCAACTTTTTATGTCGCCAACAACCAAAACCCTAGTTGGAATTCAAGCAAAAGTTTCAAGATCGTACAACGTAACTATGTTGTTGGTCGTTCTTCATGTGAATTATGAAAGTCTGATTATAGTAAGATGGTAGCAGCAGAGAAACTGAAAAACCAGACCCTGAACTCAGTGGCAGGACCATCAAGGACACCATCAAAGCTTCTAAAAGTTTCAATAGTACTGAGTCAGTGCATCTTCTATGGGGCTGTGATTGATTTAAGTCGATCGAGCAGGCATTTTGATTGCTTAGAATTGAGACTCGAGCTAAGTTTCATATTGACCTCGAAAACAATATTCAAGATCCGTTTGCTAAGTTTTGATGGCTCTCGAACTTGTTCTTTGATATATGTATATATCAAATCTTAGGGATTCTTTAAGGAGATCCACTCATTCAACGCATGATATTCTCATTCAATGTAGGAGGTTTTTTTAAAAGTAGTTTCAGAATGAAATGTAATGTAAAATTGCTTATATCAATTCATAGTAGCCTGATTTTATATCTTAAAAAACTCTTGATGTATTTTTTTTTTATTATCCTTTTAATTATCTCGTATAAAGCAGATAATATAGTATTGTAAGAATAATACATGAAGTTCCTTCATTGCTGAAGCACTCAGCCTCATTGTGAAGAATTTGGCACAAATAGCATGAGCTTACGTTCCCTGAAATTTTTACAACTGGAGCTAAAATACTCGAAAGGAAGCCATAACTAGTTAGTCTACCATGGCCAAAATACTCAAGGATGAAAGCAAAATCATATATATCATGAATCTTTATTTTTATAGTTTCATTTTCATCAACAAAGCAAATTCAAGCACAAAGCAGCACACTAATGCACACTAGGAGGTCCAAAAGGATAGATCTCACACTCCTTCAGCAAATTGATTTTATACATCGATTCAGTGTTCTTATTGAAGTTCTATTTGCATATTGTCGAGGAACTTGCATTTTCCAACTTGAGACCAAAAAGGATTCTTCTGCCACCAGGCCTCTTGCATTGGAAAAATGGCCGCATCTGAGTCCATTCGCCAACTTTGAGCACCTAGGCAGATCATTCACTATGCGATGGATTCCTCTTGATCAAGGCATAGGCATCACTATATATGGCCACCGCATTGGAGAAGACAGCAAGCACAATCATAAAAATACATAAGATCTTGTCTCTCTTTGTTGCTATATTGTGGCGATTCCTGAAACAAGGCAAAACAATAGAATAAATAAATAAATTGGTTAGGCAGTATTCCTAGAATAAATAAATAAATTGGTTAGGCAGTATTCCAAGATTATAAGACAACGATCAAACTCGATAGAAATCAAACAATAACAGGAAAATATATTCTTGTTCTGCCACAGCTACTCAATGTCCTTATTCAAAAGATTAAGTAAGCATTCAGTGTCACAGATTGTCCAACAGTCTGTTTTATTTCACAGGAAATCACAGCTAGCAAGTTAAATCTTTCTTCATAATTTTTATGACCTACCATAATCACTTATAGATAAAAGTTATTGATCAAATCAACTGTCAATATTTATCCTGAATGGGATATCTACAAACTACAACATATAAATTATAAAAACAAATTCAAAGAAATAAATTATGAAAAGAAAAGGATAATAGCTGAAATTGTAAATGCCAGTGAAGAACTCACCTGAGAGTAATGGAAGCTGGAAAAATGAAACCAAGGCAAACTGCAGCAGTTGCTCCAGTGAATTGGAAAGCGTCCCAGATGCTTGGAATGAAATTTGCACCCAAGAAGATTGTAGTAATAAGCCCAATGGTGATTAATGCAAACCTCGTGTTTGCCTGATGAAAAGGTTGTGCTGAAGGAAAGAGTAGGCCATCCAAGTTGAGCCGTAACGGAAAGAAGACAATTGGAAACACTAGCATAAGATGAGCAGCATAACTAACACGAACAGCATCATTAAGCAGAGAACTGTAGGGAATGCCGAGGTCCATATCGAAGTTGGCAAGCACATCATCAAGAGTTGCATCACCAAATAGAAGGAACCCAAAGATGCTTGTCATTATGTACACAGTCGAGCATAAAGCAAGTGCTGTTCGCACAACTGGTTTTATCTGAGTAGAGTCTTCAAGTTCATTATCTATGCTGTGAACTGGAAATGATGCACTCAAAGATCAGTACTTTAATCACTGGTTTAAATTCAGCTCAGGTATTTACAGATCTATACCCAATCATAAGGACAGATATTACCAAATTTAATTACAGTGATGTAGGTAAACTAAAAAGGTTATTGAATAGAATTATGAGGAAAAATGCTCAGTTCATGAGCAGACAAACAATCTGATTATTGCAAGACATCACTCAGAATTTCAGACTATATGGAAAAAAATTTAATATGCTGCTTAAAATAGAGAATACATGTATCTTCAACTTTGTTTTCTTTTTTGGAGGGTGTTGCTAGCAGTTACTAAGAGTGTTGCTACTCCCCAAAGATTCATCAACCTAAATCCTATTTTTATCGATCACCAATTCTAAGACAGGATTAAAAAACTTTAGCTCCCAAGTAAGTTAGAGATAAATATTGCATACCATTGTAATGGCAGATAAATGCAGTGACAAGAACAGGGACTGTGGTGAAGAGTTTCCAGAAGGATGTCATATCTGTAACATCGGGCATCAATCTGGGCATTGCTATACTTCCATTTATCAACTTGACAATTGTGATCCCCACAGTGATGACAAGAAATACAACTGCTAGAGCGACTGACAAGGCAGATGTATAACTTAAAGAATCTGCAAAGATAAATGGCACAATCATTCTCCATAATGAAGAAACAAATATTAAGGGCAAAACAATGATGCAATTACTTGTACAAGCAACTAAATGTTAATATGGGATAAAATTCTGCTGGAAAAGATATAATTTTCAGATTCCACATAACAAAGCAAGCAAAATAGCAGAACAAGTCTATGAATAACATATGCTATATGGAAGTTAAAAGCTTCCATATCAAGCATAGTTTACAAGTCAAAGAACAAAAGGCTAGAACGAAAAATATTAATCCTAACCCTTCCAACATAAAAAGAAACTTGAAAAGAGGAAAGGCATGTATAATCCATTTTACAATTTATGTTCTTCCTGTAGCTCCTTGTACATTGAAAGTTTCCAGTAAATAATTGCTCTTTCACTAATAAGAGGAGGAAAAAGGGAACTACTAGTAAAGAATGCCATCAGACCACTCCGAATCACCAGAATCTGTTCAAAGTGCCAAAAGTAAGTAGATGTAACCCGTAGTTCAGCGTCAAAAATTGCTAAATCATTTTTTTTCCTTTGGAGTTGATGAAGATACACACGAAAAAAAAAAAGGAGAAAGCAGCTAACAAATTAACTCTTTCTGACCAAGTACATGACAACTTACCAATTCGCTTAAAGCAAGCCAGTGGAGAAAATATAAAAAGTGTTGTGATAAGAAGAACAAAGGCACGGGCGTTCCACCAGTGTTCTCCAAACCACCCTTCAAGCACACCTGTATGGTGAGCTCCACTTGAAGATGTTCCAGACAGCACGTCACCTTCAGTTAAGCAAACACAAAACAAATTTCAGGTCTCACAACTAGAATTCAGCATGATCCAAGTGGAGCAAAAATAAGAACCACAAAAACATAAACAAAACAAAACAAAAAAAGATCCACTAACTATATATAACTTCACGAGAACATATAGGCAGTTATTGAGAAAAAAGAAATATAACAACAATTTAACGACAAAAATGATGGAAAGTGCCCATACCAATAATAATCATGTACACAATGAGTACACCAATGTTATTGACTAAAACAGCAGCTTGCAAAAGAATCCTTCCAGTCTTTCCAAAAGCATCCCCCATAAGTCCTCCATAAGAAGCAGACTTCCCTGCCCTGCTAAACCTCAGCAACAATTCAATAGAAGCCTCTGTCAAGAAAGCCATAAAGATGATCATGGCGACCCCGAGAACCAGGCCTAAGACTTTCATGGTTGCCGGCAATGCCATGATTCCAGCACCAACTATTGTAGTCGATAAATTAAAAACCGCCCCAGTAAAGGAAGCTCCATTAAACTCATCAAAACCAGCATCCTCTTGCCTTTTAGGCAATAAAGGAGCATTCTCATCAACTGGCTTGGTCCTCCTTGATTTCCTCTCCTTCTTTGGAGGAATATTTCCAATTGTCATCTTTCTATTCTCTTTAAATAATATCTCCAAACACAATTTAAAACTTTATACAAAATCTACAAAGCAGCTCAGCCTCCTAGTATATCTACTGCAAAGATATCTGTGACAATAAAAAGAAGAAGAAAAAAACCCAAATCAGCTTCAAAACTGTACGATAAGCTTGAATATTAAATTCAAGTAATTAGCCAACTCAAAGAATCGTGACCTGTGTGCTTCTGTAGAACCAGAGTTGGAACTCAGTGCTTTGGATTCCAAATGAGCTTATCAAGAACAACTATAAAACCCAATCGTCCCCAACAGTAAATTTTGTAAATCCCAGTTATAAATATCTTTCAAAAAGAGATTTTATCCCCCTTGAATGCACAAAATCAGCTACAAAACCAACCCAGATAACAAAAGCTCAACCTTTTTAAACTACAAAGACAGCAAAATATTCACAATCATCAAAGCTATGATCTTTGTTATCAAAACAAAAACCCCAGATGGCCAAATCTTTAAATTCACCAAATACAACCACTAAAACAATCAATTTCCAGAGATGAAACAACAACTATTGAAGACCTAGAGAAAAGAAAACAAGATTTAGAGCTTTAAAAGACAAGAATTTGACAGAACCACGGGAGCCAAATGTAAGAAGATAAAAAGTAGTGGTGTTTATTATACAGAGAGAGGGAGAGATGTCAAATGATCGATGTCTTGGCTTTGATCTATAAAAGAAAGAATCAATCAATCAAAAGAAAGATAGAAAAAAAGAAAGGGAAAGAGAGCCACACACGCAATCGCAAAAAAAAAAAATGTCGTATATATGGACGGTCTGTCTGTAAAATTGATGATTTATAAGTTCCGTTTGTTTACTAGAAGGTTTTTTTTCCTGGAAAAGCGATTTATAAAAAAATTAAATTAATTTTTGATATTTAATAGTGTAGTGAAAAATAAATTAAAAAATATTTTTTTCAGTATTTAATTATATCATAGAAAATAAAGTATAAAATAATTTATTAATATTTTATTTTTTTTGAAATTTATTAAAATAATAAAAAAAATCTTACAAATTAAAAAATTAAATGAGAATAAAATTGAAAAAAATATAATTTTATAAATTATCTCAAATAAAATAAATAATAATCAAAATAATTGAGATTAAATCTAAAAAAAATGAAGAAATTAAAATAATAATAATTAACATTTCATAAATTATTTCAAATAAAATAAGTAACAATCAAAATAATAGAGATTAAATCTAAAAAAATGAAGAAATTAAAATAATAATAATTAACATTTCATAAATTATTTCAAATAAATTAAGTAACAATCAAAAGAATGATGACCAAATTTAATAGATAAAAAATTTCAATAAAAAAATGATAAGAAAAAAACAAATAACAATTATAAAAATAAATACCAAGGTTAATATAAAAATTAAATTTTAAGAGATAAAATTGAAAAAAAAATATTCAAAAACAAAATATATATAGCAATCAAAAGTTTGAGGACCAAATTTGATATAATCAGTAAATAATATGATATTTTTAAATTTTTCATAACTTTCAAAAAGTATTTTTCACCCAAATTTTTTAAGAAAAGACTTTCTTGAAAACCAAATTAAAATTTTTTATCAAAAAATATTTTTAATTTATCAATTTTTTTAATAACAAATAAATATAAAAATATTTTTAAAAAATTACTTTTGAAACAAATATAATTGAAAATTGATGGTGGCCGTAAGGAAAGAGCAGCCTTTTTCTCATTGCATACTTATGGAATTCTAACTGTCGGTATGGTGATTGGTTATTGTAAAATTGTAATGATGATTTTGGGGAATGTTTTTAAAGCAACTGTTAATGAAAATTAATGACAGCAAATAATGTTTATGTTCTGACATCATAGGAAAGAGCAGTATTAGTATTTTTGTTAATGTTAAGTGGATAATTAGAAACTACATACATTACGCTGTGAGTTTATATTTTTTTAATAAAAAAAATATTCAAGTCAAGTAAATTTATTTAAAAAAAATCAGAGTAATTAGTAATTCAACTTATAACATATTAACAAATTAATTTTATTTTAATAAAATAATAATAATATTAACCTGACAACTTTTATAAAAAAAAAAAAACATTAATATACAGAAAAATATAATAAAAGCATGAAATTAGATAAAAAAAAAAGATAAAGAAATTAGATCTATAAAATAAAAATTAATTAGAAAGCAACTGAATTTTTTCGATGAGAGACTTAAATCAAAAACAAAAATAACTCAAACAAAAAAATAAAAAAAATAAGAAAAAAAATAAAACAACATAAATTTGAATTAGAATATAAAATTAAAAACCAATAAAACTTTTATAAAAAAAATTTTTAAAAAAAATCCAAAAAATAAGGACCAAATAAACAAAAAAATATATGAAAAACTGAAGTTGAAAGGCTACATCGATAAGAAATAACACGTATAAAAAAGAGCAAGGGATGCAAAAAATAAATTCAAAGAAAAAGGAACACAAAATTTTTATTTGGAAGGTTAAATTGAAGAGGAAAATAACTCCAACAAAAAAAAAATATTGAGGACCACATTGAAAACAATAACACAAAATAAACTTAGATTGAAGAGTGAAATTGAAAGAAAAAAATTTTATAAAGGGACCAACTAAAAAAAATAAAATTCAAAAAGATAAGAACTAAATTGAAAAGTATAATATATTACAAACTGGAATTGAAAAACTAAATTGAAAAGAAACAAAAATCTTATATAAGAGTTACCAGACAAAAATAAAAAATAAAAAAAATGATCAAATCACAAGTACAAAAAACAAATAGTCAATCTGTATACACCTCCCATGAGTTGGAGCGTGCAACTCACTTAATAACAGTTTTTTAAAATTTAATATTATTTTATTTTGATAAAATATAATAATACCCTTGATGA
Organism: Populus tomentosa; assembly: GCA_018804465.1. Lineage (NCBI taxonomy): Eukaryota > Viridiplantae > Streptophyta > Magnoliopsida > Malpighiales > Salicaceae > Populus > Populus tomentosa. The sequence goes on from CM032001.1 coordinate 10,702,168, forward strand.
AACAAAAAAATAACAAAATAATCAACTTGAAAGGATTTAAATATCTCTTGATTGAAAGTTTTGATTTTTTTTTACATAAAGGATATTTTAGTAATATAATTGTATCGTAAAGTATAAAAAACAAAAAATACCTCTAGATTAAAAGCATAGACTTTATTGTCCCGAGGATATTTTTGTATTTTCACTGTTCATATAAAAAGATCTCTATACCCTTCTCAACAAGGTCATTTGCTATTTCAATAAAAGATAAATTAATAATTAGTAATTTCACTGCTATAATTTAGAATGGAATGTTTCTAGTACAATAATAAAAACACACATCATTTAAGCCTTCATCTTTTAGTATATTTGTTATGTTTTTTTTTCTATTTATTTTCCTTAAAAATATATAGATGTGAAATATATGAAATCTCATATAACATTAATATTATAAATAGATTTGAAATTTTTATTTTTAAAATAAAAAATATCTAATTGTCAATTATAATTATTATTTTTAACAATTCATTGACGAGATATTTTTATTGGAAACTTCTTGTGGGTTGACACCACAATTTAAGTTACTTATTATATGTGGATTCTATTGTCATGGTAGGATATAGGTAGATTTGTATCATGTTTATATCTTTGAGTTAATTCATTTTTTAAAAATAACATATTTCAAAAATGTGAAATATCTATTTGTTATGTCATTTAACTAATATTAATTACCAATCTCTTATATCTCTTATATGTGTTTTGATGAAAAACTATATATTAGACTACTATTATAACATTCACAAATTACACTGATAAGTATAAAATATATAGATAAAATTTAATGATTTTTATTATAATATATGATTTAGTCTAGGTGCTTTTTTTCTTTACCTAGATAATTTAATTGAAAAAGTTATTTAACAACACACACACAGAGGGTATTATCGGTGTGTAAACGAAATCATTGATAACGGGTAATTTTATTTTATTTTATTTGACCAAATCATATTCAACTTCAATTTATATATATATAAACAGAAAAGTATGATCGTAAGACCACGAATTAGAAAAGTCCAAAATCCAACGTGTTGCATGTGAAGGTCGAAATTTATTAATATGAAGACAAAACTATATAATAGACGTTGGACCTACTAGGGCAAATCATGCCATTGAAAGGAACAAGAAGATGGGATACTTGCTGCCTCCACACTTGTACAGTTCCTTTACCATGAGCTGTCCCATTAACAACAAATTTTTTACAATAATTCGAGTTTTATATTAATTTTAATTCTATAAAATTAGTTATGATATAATAAAAAAATTTAAAATTTATCCAACCAACTTAATCATAATTATTAAATTATAAAACCATATTAAATAACATTCATGTTTAAATTGATTAATAAACCTTCGTGTCTATATTATCTCAAAACAAATAATGTTTATATGAAAAATAAATTATATTAATTTCTAAAAAAAATCATTAAATTAATTAATTTTAAGAGAAGTAACTTAACTAGTCAGATTCTAAATTTACTTTCTAAAAATTACCAGTTCAAGTTCCAAAAATCTCAGGAACATTAAAAGTTTATATAATTTTTAATTTTAAAACCCATAAAATTAATTAAAATATACATAAATTTGAATATTCATGTTAATAAAAAAATTACGGTGAAGGTTACCCATTATAAAACTACAACAGTTCTATTAACAGAAGAAACAAAACTATAAAAGGGCACCAAAACTTCTTTTCAGCTATAAATATGATAACTCTAGGACTTGAAATTGTAAATCCATACTCTGATTCATCATGGGTTCTTGAACAAAAACATATAATCAACACAAAAAAAAAAAAAAAAAACTCAAATATTGAGAACCACAAACCAAACAAAATGATAAATTTTATATCTATAATTATCTAAACCACTGAAAACATTAAATTTAATGACAAGATTTGGGATTATCGAAATAAAAAAGAAAACAAAAATTCTGTTTTTTTACAATTTTAAATACATATTGAACACTCAACTTGAGTTGTCAAATATTATTATTTTAATTCTCTGGTTTTAATTGGATAGTTAATAACGGGTTTGAAAATACTAAGTGGCTATAAAAATAAATAAAAAATACATGGTTTATGAATTAAATTAAATTTAAAATTCAAAACTATAGTCAATCAATTAAATTTTATGTTCAATAAGGGGGGCGAAGGGAGGGGGCTCGGAGTATTTAAATTCCCATAGAGGGACCAAATCCACTGTTTTTGCCTTCCTCGATCACTCTGTCAAAAAAAAAAAAAAGGAAAGAAATTATTTAATACGAAGAGCCATCTTTACCCATTGGCCCTAATTCTTCCTGGCCTTTCATGCCTTCTTAGCCACAGCTAGCACCGACCAGGGACATGTCTCATCATGGATGAGCCAAAATTCGTAAGGTCACCACTCGGGGTGCTGACAACGCACCTTGTCCTGAACGGCTACTCTTAATTTTACTTTAATTAGAAATATGATAATCCTTTTAATCCTCAAGGAAAATATAAAACAATATTTTATTATATAAAACCAAATAGTATAAAATCTCCTTGAATACTCAAAAAACTTGAGTATAAATTCAAGTCAAAGAAAAAGATTTCGGCTATATATTATTTTCGTGGGATGCACATAGCTTTTCCTTTCCCTTCCCTTCCCTTCCCCCTATGTTTTTCTTCCAAAATCTCATCATTCATGCACATTTCTTTTATCTGAATAAAAACATTCAATGAAAAAATATTCAATTCATTTTTTTCAAATTGTCTTCCATTATTAAAAAAAAATAATAAAGATAAAATACAAGCTTGTTTTATTGTCATCATAATGAATCTTTGTTGTTTTAAAATCAATTTACTCATCTATTTAGATAATATTTTTTTATTTAATAATAAATCAATTAATTAAACTCATGATTCTATAACCAATTCCATTCGAGAGTAGACTACTACAAAAAAATCATTTGGGTTAAAGAAAATATCGCTTGAATTTACTCATGATTTATTTATTTGAAAATCTTATTTCTGATACAAAATGAAATGATTGAACAATATTTTTATATTTTAAAAATATTTTTTATTTAAAGATATATTAAAATAATATATATTTTAATTATTTTAATATTAACACCTTAAAATGATATAACAATAAAAATAAAACCTGAGAAAACATGCTAATTGTGTCGTTATTGAATTAACAAGCATGGGAACTGAAAAATATTATACAAGAGGCATCCAACTCGGCAATAATACGCCTAATTATAGCAATAAATTTGGAGACCATTTCCCCAACCCCATTAGTTAAATATTGTCTCTTGTCTCTTTCAATTTTTTTTTTAAACCACAGGCAGGCCATCATCGCCGTGATCAATCATGGCGGATTAAGAAAAAAAACATTGAAGAGCACTAATTATTATTATTATTATTATTATTATTATTCTATAATAAACATGAGGTTATGGATGAACCAGCTGTAATGATCTTCATGATTTTGATTTAGCTTCACACATTGCAAGTTTATTGATTCATGGGAAAGATCTAAGATTATTTTATTACAAAACAAAAGCTAAATCACAATTATGGAGGCTGTAGCTGTTGGAACGAAGGAAAAGAGCTCATGAACCGAAGCTTCCTCTCTCTCACCGGTCCGAGCCACGATAGAAATGATGCGGTGTGATGGTGAAGGGTGTGGTCCATGCATCTTCGCTTGGACGCGGGGACACGTAAAAGAGAGGGAATTTTCGTCTAAGAAAATGATAACACGTGTCGCTATGCGGCAATGCTTGAATTTTTGTGTGCATGAAGTTTTCAGAATAGCTTTTTATTTAAAATATATTAAAGTATTTTTAAATTTTTTTTACATCAATACTTAAAAAATATTAATTTAATATTATTTTAAGTTAAAAACACTTTTAAACAACATAAAAAAATAGAAATACTCACAAATACAGATCACTAGCGAATTTACATATCTCTTTGACATTCACTTTAAAATTAATATATATTTCATACCCATAATTTATAACAGAATATTTCAAATCTAAATTTTCATTCGAGAGGTATATATATTGTATATATATTGATTATATAGTCAACATATTTGTTTTTTATATTATTATTTTGAATTCAAATTATAAATACGCGTGAGAAAATCTCTCATGTACAATTTGAGCAAGGATGATGACTTAAAATTCAACTAAAAAAATTAGTTTTTAAACGTAAGAATTGTTCAAGTAGTACTCGAGCCATCCTTGGAAAACAAAGACTCCAAGTCTTTGAAAGAGCTCCGAGTCTTTGAAAGAGCTCCAAAGTCTACAATTGTTTTTTTCCTAGAAAGGTTCTAGATAAACACTGGTGTGTAGAATATAGCACCCGAGTCCAACGTGGATGCTTTATCTAGCTATGTAAGTTTGAAACGTGCACACATGGCATTATTATTGACATTGAAACTACTTCCAGTCTCTTTTGCTATGCTAGTTATGGTGCCCTGATGTCTGGTCAGAGTATGGATGCTCCTGCAGCCCTAACAGCCTGCCTAGATGCATCACCACACTCTCAGGGGCGAATCTATGGCTACGTGTATGTTTGATTTAGAGATGTGGTTAATTTTTTTTAAGTATAATCTTTTTAAAGTATAAAATACATCTTACCAAAATAAAAAATACATATTTTTTTATGTGGGTTTCATTAAAAAAACCAACTACATTTTTATTCCAAAAACCCTCGTGGCACCCCCAAATCTCATAAAATTTAAGGGAATAAAATCACCATAGTCAACCTTTATCATGATATCTCCAAACCATTTTAGAAGGTATTTTGTAGTGTAATAATGATTATTTTCAAAGTATTTTTTTATTTGAAAATATATTAAAATAATATTTTATAATTTTTAAAGTATAATTTTTTAAAAATATAAACTATATTTTATAAAAATAAAAAATACATATTTTTTTTATGTGTATTTCATAAAAAAAAACCAACTACATCTCTATCTTAAATACTCTCGTGATACCCCAAACCTTATAAAATTTAAGGTGATAAAATCATTTTCGTCAACTTTTATTATCATGATATCTCCAAATCATTTCAGAAGATATATTGATAGTATGATGACTGTTATTTTTAAAATATTTTTTATTAATAAATATATGAAAATAATATTTTTTATTTTTTAAAAATTAATTTTATAATGATATCTCATGGGCATCAACATGGACCCAGAACCTTCTTAGTTAAATCTCCATTGGGCCCCGTTTGGGCTTCGGCAATTGCAAGAGTGGGCTACTGAAGAAATGAAATCAGACGCCTAATCGAAATTGAAATCGAAGTCTTTCTCCAAGATTACTGAAAAAATAAATATTAATTACAGTTAAAAAAGAAAGAGGGAAAAAAACACGTGTCACTCACTCGACTGGAGGGACAGGTGTAAAGAAGTCCTAAGCGCACGTTAACATGAGGCAGTGAAGTTCGCAGCTTCGTTTTTAACTTACCTGTCCGCCTTCAACCCCGCTGTGTCTGCGAAGAAGACAGGCATAACCAGTAGCAACAGCCAACAACAAGAGGTAGTCTGTTGTTGTTTTCCTCTCTCATCAACACTACAACTATATTCTCTTCTTTACACAGTACTCACTATTTCCCTTGTCAACACAACTCAGCTTCGTCTTTCTAAAGGGTACGTTCTTCAATTATTTTCGTCTTTTCTCTTCTTCTCTTGTTGAGAGTGACAGAAACTTATGTGGGCATGTCAGATTCTTTTTTGTTTTGTTCAGTTTTTCCTTTTGGTATACCCGAGGTGGGTTTTCTTTTTTATATACAGTTGTGGAAAGATTGTTGTGTTTATTAGAGTTTGAGATGGAGATAAGACTGATTTAATATTGTGGAAATGTTTTCGTTTTTTTTTTTTTGAGTTTTCCAGATCAGAGGCCTTTTGTTTTGTTTTGCAGTGGAAGCAAGTGACCCTGATGTGGATTAGTTAATGATCATGAATTATTAATGAAGGGATGAATATCTTTATTTTTGTTTTTTTATTATTATTCATTGAATCAATCATCAGCCGAAATTGGAACTTGAGGAAGCCTGTGTGAAACAATAACCAAGTCTAGAATTTGAAGGGCTGGCGCGATTATCTTGCTTGCTCTGATGAATGGGAGGTGGATATAGCGAGAACTGGTTGTGAGTGGGAATTGGAATGAGGAGGTTAATCTAGTTAGATTTAGATTTCATCGTGAACTAGCTTTGGTAATGCTGTAAGCATGGGTTTTATTACAGTAAGCGGGCCTTTGAGATATTTAATTGCTGCTACACAAGTAAATTGCATCTAAGTTTTCTTATGAAGTGCTGGACTTGGTTATTCACTTTGGATCGTGTCCCAGTCCTATTATCTTAATTGTTTAGAGGAGAACAATGAGAATAGTCTTGCACTTGGAATTTTGCAGCACATCTTTGGGAATATTGAGTTTACTACACGGTGAGGAATTATTGTTAGGATGTGAGGTATATGAAATTAGGGACTCGCTTATCCAATGATTAGGTTATTTTGAAGCTGAAATTACTGTGATTCATAGAAGTAAGCTTACTAATAGCACTGCGGCTCCTTAACAAGTAGGGCATCTAAATAAGAAAATAACTGGAACGATACAATGGCCATTTAAAACAGCCCCCCCTAGCCAAGTCATCTTAGTAAATTATGATGGTATTTTTGGAGTTTTAATGGATGTTTGGTATGTATGAAACATTTGAAATTGTAGTACCTTACCAGCTTTATATGTCATATTTTGATGAGGGGCTGTGCTGGTCTACCCAAGAAATTAACTAGAAATGATACCAAAACTATTGAACAGAGCCCCTAAGCGAAGTTGTGTAATGGTGATGGTATCTTTTATGTGATAGAGTTCTGAGGCATTTGGCATATGAATCGTAAGAAGTATATTTTTGAAGTTTATAGCACGTGTTGTCAACAAATTTTTATATCAATTTCTGATGTTGATTTGGGCTGGTAGCAAGTTGGTTTGGATCTCATTTAAGAATAGCACTAACACTTTTAAAGACTTTTTTTTTTTTTTTTTTGGCAGTTGAGCATGTTGTGCGGAACCCACACAAACCAAGCAACAACACAAAATAAAGGCACTCAAAGTTTAATGTGGTTATCTCTATAGACCACAACTGTTACTGAAAATTTTTGTTTCTACCGTTACCAGTACAGCAAATCTTCCTAAGAAATTAACCTCTCAAGACTACCTCACACTCACAAGCCCAGAGCCTCAATCACACCCAAGACTTTCACAACAAAATTATCTCAAAATTGCCAAGCAGCAAGACCACAACTTACACCAAAAATACTTCTTCTCAAATAGCAAATTCCTATGCTATATTCTCTCACCTGCTTGGCTGCCACAAAACTGATCCCCTTGCTCTATTCGGATGATACTCTTTTCTTAGCAAAAAATACTTATTTTAAATTTACCACAAGTCTGTGAAAACTGCTTCTCTTCATCATAAACTTTGTAATATAAGGCATCTATATATATATATATATATATATATATATATATATCAGAAGGGGTTTAATTGGGTATGGTAAGGTGCATTTAACTTACATGCATTTTATGGCAACTCAAGCCATAACGCTTCACGATGTGTATCCAGCTTGGCTTTGAGATTATGATTAGCCTTGTAAGATGTGATTCTGAAAACCTCTACTTAAGATTTCATGCCTTTGGACTTACTCACCAATTGTGCCTGAGCCTTGGTCAATTTACGCTGGAGCATTATGTTTATTGTTGTAGAGTAAGGTCAAGCAAATTGTTCATTGTTTATAGTTCAAGTAGAAGTAAAATAAGTAGCATTTGATGTTTGTAATGCAATGCTGTTTTTCTCAGTGCCTGTTAGCTTGTGGCACGCTACTATTATTTAGCAACATTATTAGTGCCATTTGTAATTGTCCTGTTAGCTTATGACATGCTACTATTATATAGCAATAACATTAGCGCCATCTATAATTGTCGTGACTAGCACTGATTTTTTTTTTGCTTTTCTTTTTTATTTATTATTTTAATGGGCATTGATCACCATTTGTGTGCGTATCCCAGTACCTGCTAGCTTATGAAATGCTATCGTTTAGCAATACTCATTAGTTCCACTGACACTTGTATTTTGACTAGCATCAATTCCTTTCATTTTATTTACTATTTTAATGGTTGATACTCAGGTTTTGAGGCTGCCAGAAAGACAAGTTTGTGAACATGGATACTGATTCTGTACATGAAGCTAAAGTTTCTCTTGAAGATGTTGGAACTTGTGATCTGGACGTCGAGTCAATTAAAACTGACTTAGTTGTAGAGGCATCTTCTAATGGAGACAAGAGTAGAGAATTAGAAACTGCGGGTGGGATTCTGACAGGAGTTGAATTAGATTTGGCTTGTGTTGCAGAGAAGTTGGTTAACTTAAGCGTGCTTATGATGCATGTTGCAACCAAGGAAACTGATTTTGAAGCCTTTGCCTCATCTAACGATATATTGGCTGATTCAGTGGAGAAGGCTTTGGAATTTGATTTCTTGTCTGAGATTTTGGATGCTGAGACAATGGAACTGGATAAGTTAATGATGAATACAGAAAAATATATTTTTGAGGTTGGAGAAATAATATCATCAAATGGACCAGGGGAAACTTTCATGGCACTGGAAGAAAAGTTGCGTGACTCTCAAGATTCATTGAAGCAGTCAAAAGATCAAGTCTCAGAGATTAGGGCACAATCTGCCAAGTTCCAGAGGACAGTTTCATGTCTGCACGGGGAAGAAAATTGTAAGCTATAGATCCCAAAAATTTAATTTAATATAACTTAATTTTATTTACCCCTGCTTTGATGCTGGGCCGCCTTAGACTTCAGAAAACGAACCCAGGCTATTATGTTTGTTCTTGAATCATGCAGCCTGCTGGTTGTGTTTTTTTTTTTTTTTTTTTTTTGGGGGGGGGGGGGTGATGGATATGGATATATGTGCATTTATGCAGGTATTTTGGAACCATGCATGCAATATTTTCAGGGAATTCTTGTATTTGACAGGCTAATTCTGCTGCTTTGGAAACTGATGTTTACATTTTTGCCTTTTTATTTCACTGTTTTGAACTTTGGTGTCAAGGAAAGATCAATTACTTACTGGTTGTAATTTTTTGCTTCACATTCTTATGTGTGCATTTTAAAAGGGAGTGCTGACAAGGGCTCAAACTTCTTAGAAGACAACCAACTGTCAAGCATGAATTCAAAGATCAACATGCAAACTGCAGAACAACAAAGGCATTTCTTGAGGATGCTGGAGAAGTCTTTGGCAAGAGAGATGGACCTTGAAAAGAAGCTAACCGAATCAAGACAACTAGAAGAAGAGCTAAAAGATAGAGTACTCTCTATCCAGCAACAAGTATTCTTCATAGAGGATGAAACAATGGACGTTTATGAAAAATGGTTTGAAACAGAAAATGCTGCTGAGGTTTTGATGGGGATATCAAAAGAACTACTGGGACGACTCCAAATATTCCAGTTAAATTTGAATGGTTCCGTGAAGAGAGAAGCTGAGTTAAGATCAAAGCTTGAAAATTCTATTGAGCAGTTGGAAGCTAAAGAAATTGCTTTGCAGAAGTTCGATAGCAGCAGTACAAAACTCAGTCTGCTTGTAGCAAAGACTGATAGCTTAAAAGCCAGCTTGTCAGAAGCTGAAAATAATTTAGGCCTTGCTAATTCCGAGGCCTTAACTTTGAGGGAGAAAGTGACTTCACTTGAGAACCAGCTGATAGAATCTGAATTTCAGCTGTCTGCAAAGGTCTCTGCGGATGGAACTCAGGAACAGCATAATGCATATTTATGTTCTGAAATCAATGAAATGAAGAATGTAACTGATACTGTGAAAGAAAAACTATCTAAAGCAGAAAGTAGGGCAGACAACGCAGAAGCCAAGTTAAAGTTATTGGAAGAGACTAACATGAAACTTGATGAGGAGTTGGGCCATCTTAAAGACACATCTGAGAAGGTTGATTCCTTGGAGACACAGCTGAGGGAATCTGATTTTAGGCTCCAGCATGCGGTGGCGTCTGCAGAAGCCAGTCAGGAGAAGCTAAATATGCTGTATGCTACAATTAGAGATATGGAAAATTTAATTGAGGGCTTGAAGTCAAAAGTTTCAAAAGCTGAAAGCCGAGCAGACAGTGTGGAGGATAAGTGCATCATATTATCTGAAACTAATTCAGATCTAAATGAAGAATTGAGCTTCTTGAGGGGTCGACTTGAGTGCTTGGAGGCATCTTTGAATCAAGCCGAAGAAAAAAAAATGGCAACTGCAAAAGATATCTGCATTCGATCTAAAGTGATAACAGATTTGGTGATGCAGCTTGCTATTGAAAGGGAACGCCTTCATAAACAGGTCCACACTTTTCCTATCTCAACTTTCAGCTGATCACGATCTTGCCTGAATTTTTATATTTAGGTATCAAAGAAAATTAAAATTTTTGAAGGCTACAGACCACCAATGAATTATGTCATGTTGTATTTCTTGAATTTCATCAAATAATTACTCTTAGTGTCCTGTCTATCTCTCTTCAACCCAACACGTGTAAATAAAGCTATCATTTTGCACATGGATGCGCACACAGAGACTAGGCCTTGAAACCTGAATAGAAGCTATAATTTAGAAGAAAGTTTAGTCAGGTTTAATAGACAAGAAATTTAGGAAATGAACAATCCTAGGTCTACAAACAGAAGATCAATCAAATGAAGCAAGAATTAGAACTGGCACAGCCCCCCCCCCCCCAAAAAAAAAAAAAAACAGTGAATAGTTGTTTTTGGCCTTTACAACTGGGGGAAGGGGAGAGAGAGGCCAGTAGTCGAACGCACTCCCTCTTGCATGAGGCAGGAGGTTGACACCACTGGGTTATAGGCCTATTGGTAGAACAAAGGGCAATTAAACAACTTAAACCCCATTCTCCTAGAAGGAAAGTAAATTTTGACACTAACTCTACCGAAGCAAATAACTGTTTTCAGTCTAGAATGTTTGATGCAAAATTAGAAAAAAAATGCCTTGAACAAAAAGGTAGAAAGGAAGATGGATCACTCAGGTCAGTTCTTTTGACAGAGTTTGTTATTGTCTCTTCATTATTTACTACATTTCACTATTAAGAAGTGAGAGGATTGGGAAGATACCTAGCATATTATTTTCTTTTTCCTTCTTCTTCTTCTTCTTCTTATTCTTTTTTTCATTTTGATAAATCAGAGAATGTTTTGAAAGAAGCTCCAAAGGCAAGCATACTTATTTAACCGAGAATTGCTGGTCTTGTTTGCTTGAGATTTTTTTTTTAAAGTTCTCGACATTTGTCACTTTGCAGGAAATTTCATGAATTCCATGCTGTATGAGCTTGCAATTACAAGAAATTTCCTCTCAGGTTTTCTGTTTCTGATGTGTTGTATCGTACATGCAGATAGCATCACTAGCACTACAGAACCAAACTCTGGTGATGAAGTTACAGCAGACAAGTAAAGATGGTGTAGACACCAAGTATCATAACAAAGGAAGTGGTGAAAAGTTTTTGTTTACTGAGAATGACGTATCCAAATTCTCAGCTACTATTTCTGAGGTGGGTATTATATGTTACATTTTGAATAAGTTGGCTTTCACGTTAATCATTGGAAGCAGTGAAACCTTGATCTGTCTTCACCTGAATCTCAACTATCCTGTTTGTTTAACGAGTCTTAAATACTGACTAAATCACTAATTTGAAAAAAAAAATGTCGAAAAGTTCTACTTTTGGGGCCTGGCCTGTTGTGTCTTCATACAACATTGAAGTCCTTAATTTGAACATTTAGTCTAGAAACTTTGCGATCTCCTAGCCTTTGAGACTAATTTTATACACCTCTGACCTCCATTAAATGTAGAAGGCATCAATAGGAAGTAGCAGAAGCATGATCCTTGTGGTGTCTAAAATTTTGGGAAGACGTCACTTCTTCTTAATGCACACCCTTTCCAATTCTTTTCTGTCTCTGCATGTACTGCAATTACTAGAACCTGTGTCATGGAGTAGGTGTTGTGTTCTAAATTCCTCTCTTCGTTTCCTTTTCTGTTTACAGCTGGACAAGGCCCAGAAAAATGAACCTGTTAGTGAAACTAAGGTGGCACCAGCAGATTCCACATCTGAACTTGAGACCGTGAGAAGAATAGATGCAGGACTCAGCTTTAAGCATGCTATCATGGCAATGCTTATATTACTCATTTCAGCAATAGTTTACTTTTTTCCACCACAAAAGCTACCGTTATGATGAGAGCTGTATTCTTGTGCTAGAAGCCTAAAAGAGCAGCATTAGGTATACACTTTTCAGACAGATCAAGAATGACCTTGAAGAGCTTGTTTTTCTTACTTGTTTTTCTGTAACAAAACGATTCAGGAGGAAAATTTTGGAAACGATAAAGAGTTCTGTTACGTCCAATCTCATTTAAGATCGAATTTTTTAGTTCTTCTGAAAGGTAAATAGTTGGTCATTTTCACTCCTGTGCGCTATACCAAGGGCCAATCTTGCTCTCTATATTTTGTTTTTAACCCAAGGGCAGGGCTCAATCATAAACAGTTCCTTTAGAGAAGAAAGCAAGCAATTCTACAAAAGAAAAATGGTCAGATTCATGACTTCACATTGAGCAACAGATGCAGTTCCAAGCGAGTATTGATGATGGGATGGTCCATCATAAATCTGGCAAACAAGCAGGCATGGAAAACCGCAACTGAACAAGAAAGTGGAAGGAGGGTTCCATTTTCACCCTATTAGAGAATGAAGGGCATCAACCACCGTGGTCCATGTCTAGGCAGAACTTATAGGGCTTCTGAATTAAGGGGCGACCTACATAAGCCAATCTCTCAGGAACCAGTGAAACAATAAAAGAATTGCAGAGGCATAATTTCAAGATCTTTGTCCTCAAATTTATGGGTAGCCACAATAACACATCACTGAAAGGACAGAAGAATGCAACGTACAATCTTGAAGGTCTTCCGAAACATAATTTTTCTGGAGCTATTTGATAGCCAGTGTTCCAACCTCGTTTCTGATCCACCTTTTTTTTTTTTTTTTGTAATAATTCAACTGCTGCTGTTTCCACCTTCCAGGACTTCCCAAGAGTATGCCACAATTGGAAAAAGGGAAGGATCTCCAGTAATCTGTGATTGGGTGTAGGCTCTCTATTTTCCGTACAAAAAAGCTATGTTGCGTAGATTTTTCTTGTTGAATCCTGGGGACTTCTCCCAACACTTATTTGGGTTCCGTAACATGCTCACAAGAGTTTTGATCCATTTTGATTGGTTTCAGTTTCGTAGAGACAAGGGGGAGGGAGAGATTGATGATTGCCTCAGTAGTTCGATCCATTTTGATTTAATATCAAGCAGACCATTTATATTTAACACAAAAAATATATTTTTTGTGGCCTCCTTAAGATTCCAATCTTGTATGAGAATGTCGAGAATATACCCAATTGTCAACTAACATTTTCTGAGGGATTCTTAAATTTGACAATATCTAATATCATAACCAGTTCATGCATTGATTAGTCATCCAAAAACAATAACCTGCAACAAGCCACCTCAGAACCAAGAATTTTGAATCAAGTAAAAGAGTAGAATTTTATTAGATTACAGTAGTGTAATTAAAAGTTAATGTAGCACAGGACAAAGATGTTCACTATATGGTGACCATGAAATCAAAAGGCAGAAGATTACAAGGCCAGTAAATCCATAAACTGTCATTCTTCTTTTGTAAGTGTCCACAATAAATGATAACAGAGTTTCTGCTGAGTAGTTTCCTGGCCCCAAGCAATTCGTAAAAATAGCTTGCAGTAACCCATTTAATCCCACCAATAGCTCAGTTGATTATTTGTTAGGTAAGATTCTGTTGACGAGTTTGAGAAGCAACTTGTTCAACAACTGAAAAGTTTAAGCCTGAACAACGAGAGATCACTTTTGCCTCTTCTGCAAATCCTGGATACATGCTGGTTATCTGCAGTGTTTCAAGATCCTTAAGACTTTCAAGGCCTCTTGGAGGCAATTTTAGTTTACGACACCAACCAATGGTTAAAATCTGAAGTTTTTCCATTGATCCTTCCTCTATCTTTGTCCATTCAGTTAATTCTTCAAAGTGAAAAATTGATAGTCTCTTGAGCTTCGGAAATCCAGCAATATTATCACAACCTATCTGCTTCCCTTTGAAAGCCTTGGACAATGAAAGGACAACAAGATTGGGCAAATGCTGGAGGCTTGAGATGGGGTCTTGATTCAACATACAGTCCCATAGATGCAAATACTTGAGGGAGCTTAGCCTGCTTATCCACCTCAGCAAATCTCTAATCCAACCTCCAACACGTAACTTTTCCAAATTCTCAAGAGGATTTGATATCTGTATTTGAATTTCCTTCCTCCAAGCGCATTTTATGGTCAGGGAACTGAGGTCTTTCATCTGATTGATGGATTCTGACAGACAAAGAGAAGTTTTTCCACCTTCTACCTCTCCCACTGACAGCTTCAGAAGTTTAGGAAGGTGGTTTAGTCCTACAGCAACATTTTGTGTAAGTTTCACACCTGCTAGTGTCTGGAGGTCTTTAAGAAACATGATTTCTGCATCCAACTTCACTACCCTGTTGCCATATGAATCCGCAAGAAGAAGGTGCTTCAACATCTTGAGGCTATCAAAGCCACTAGGCAAAGCCCTTACCGGTGTGTTTCTAACATCAAGTGTCTGTAGTTCACACAGATTTTGAAGGGATGGTGGAAGCTCATGTAGCCTCGTGTTCCTCAGGTCTAGATAGCGCAACTCAACAAGATCGCCAATTTCATCAGGCAAGGTGTCAATAGGAACATTTTGCAAATCCAGCACATGCAGGAGTTTAACTTTCGATACCAAGTTCAACAAGATAGCCGTCTGGTTTGGCCTCCCCCCAAAGAAATGCAAAGAACGGATCTCTCTAGGGAGGGAATTAGGTGTTCTATTTTCAATTTCTCCATGTATGGCAACAAAACGTGATGCCTTTAATGGCCAAGCCTGCTGGGTGCTCTCATACACAGAAAATATCTGGTCCTTTTGTGACATGTCACAGATAAAATCATGCACTGGCTGCAGGAGTGTACAAGATTCCACCTCCCCATTTACACCTACACGTGCCACTTGAAGCAAATTCCTTTGGATAAGCTCTTCTAAGAGGTATTTGGCAGATTCCTCTTCTGTTATCCCAAAGAGCTGTCTTCCTGTAAAGCCCTCTGCCACCCATAACCGAATCAGCCTCTTACATTGGATGTCACAATGGCGGGGAAACATTCCACAATAAAGGAAGCAGCATTTCAGCATTGCTGGCAGGCTAAAGTAACATACTGTGATGACTTTCTTGATCAAATTGGACTGTGGCATACACTGATTAGCTTCCTCCAGCATATGAAGGACCTCATTCCAATTCCCAACTTCTTCTAGGTTGATTGTTGAAAGCAAGCTCCCCATAGTGGCAATTGATAGGGGGATGCCTTCACAAATATGCAAAATCTTCTTTTCAACCAATTTCACTGAAGAAGGCCAAGGCACCTCACCAAGGTCATATTGCTGCAAGAGTGCTCGTCCGCGAAGAAGCCCCAGACAATCTTCTGCCAGTAGTGGATCAAGATGGAGAACATGCCTGCATATAACCGCAGGAATTGCTGAATTACAGGTTGTCACCACCACCTTCCCTCTGCATCTAGCGGGTAATGCACGCTTAATATCTTCGAAGGTATCTAAGGTATCTAAGCCATCTAAGACTAGCAAGAAGTTCTTACGACCTAAGTAGTCACAGATCATGTTTGCTAAATCCTTGTCACCTTTTTTATCCAAATTACTCACCAGCTTCATTACTGAATGGCCTCTGGAAAAATCTGTAGCCATGTTTCTTAAAATTCCAGTGATTGAACGCCCACAAACAGAAATCCAGGCAGAACAGTCAAAATGTCTCTGCACACTCTCATACACTCTTAGGACAAGTGTTGTTTTGCCAACACCTTTATTTCCAGTAACAGCAACAAGATATGGCCTATCAGCCTCGACCACATGAAGAAGCAATTCCTTGAGCATCATAAATTCTTTGCTCCTTCCAATCATATTGGTCAATGGAAGCTTATGGGAGGACTTTGAATGTTGTATCAGGTTTTCATGTTTGGCTTTAGTGATGTCTCCTAACAAGCTCAGTTGCTTCCTTGTGGCTTCTAGTTCTTTAATCCTATCTGAGACATGCACCAGCAATGACTTGTAACTAGTCTGAGGTTTATTTGATGCGGTCCCATAGTTAAAAAATTCACTCACAAAATCAACAAGTGAGGACAGAGACCCATATGACTCCTTTCTTCCAATGGAATCCTTGTCAATGACATCTTCAATCTCATACACCAGGTTTATCACATCTATCACCCATTTCACAATTGTGTTGTCAGCCACCATCATCTTTCTCCAATCTGCATTTTTCAGAAATGGCCTGAGTTTTTCAAACTCAATCTTGATGCTATTTAATTCTGCAGCACTTCGTCTGTCAGTTTCAAATAAAATTCGATCCTTCAATTTTCTAATGAGGTACTCCACCGCTACCTCAGCCATGTTTCACATGTATGCGATGTCCTTTTATGTTATAATATTTTTTCGAGAATCACCTCTGTACACAATGTCACCATTCTGCCACCAGTTTGAAAGGAAAAATGTCACAAATACAACACAAAGAAAAAGTCTCCTCATCTAATCTTTCTGTCAAATCAAATAACAATATACAAAAAGATATGCTCATAAAAATTATAATAATCTTCCAACGCGATTGAAAAGTAAAAGATGGAAAAAAATGAATAAAGGCACTTGCATTTATTTCACAATCTACATCGATTTTTAACAGCCTCGTAATCCAGAGAACTCAAGCTCATTTTTTGGCATCATGGAATTCAGCTGGAAACTGAATCAAAATAAACTACAAAAGCACTTACTAGAACAAAAAATGATGGCTGAACTAGTTTTTTTAACTAGCACTTCCAAGAGGAACTGCCAGAAATAAAAGGGATTCGAGGTTCAAAAATCAAAATTTCTCTCCGCCTCAACTAAGTAAAAGACATCATTTTTCAAGTCTGCCAAGAATCCAATGTCCTTATCTCAAACAATCACCAATCTTGAAAGCAACCCCTTAAAAAGATTTTTTTTAAAATGCTCTAGTAATATCTACAGTGTGTTTTGGAACCGCATTTAGCAAGTTCTGAAGAGAAAAAAAAAGAAGCAAACTCCATTTATGCAAACTCATTAAAAAAGAAAACGCACCCATGATTGTTTAGCAGGTTTACATCTGCCAATGTAAAGTAATGAAACTGAAAGAATATAATGAAAAAAGCGAATCCCAAAATGTAAAAATCAAGATCTTGAGGGATAATCAAGATTCCAGGCACAGCCATTAAGGTAGTATAAGACCCCTAACAAAAACTAATTAAAAAAAAAACACAGTGAATGCTAAGAATGCCAAATATGAGAGATAAGAAAGAGAAGAGAAACCATAGGGTGTATTGAGATCCAAAGATGGCGAGAATGGAGAGAATTTGAAGCCTCCTTCCTCCTCCGTCATGCCTTCAAAATGTTAGGTTCTCTTTCTTTTTTTCTTTTTTGTCAGAGGTGAGTGAAAAAGTAATTTACTTGTAAGAATATTAGCTTTCTTTTTTTAATTGAAAATGTAATCACTGTTGTAAGATTTACCAATATTCATTTTAGAGGTTTTTTTTTTCTTCAAATTAAAAAAAAGAGAGGTAATTACTGCTGTAAAATTGACATTGAAATGTTGATAAAATTCCATCCACACCTGAAAATTAAGTCAAGAATGCCTGGAACGGGAAAAAAAAAAATTAAAATTTTAAATTTTAAATATAATGCATATATATGTCAGTCAAATCTGTGGTGGCAGTTAAAGGCCTGTCCACGAAGCTGATTTTTTTTTTTTAATCCTAGCTTAAAAATATTGATTGAGAATGATTTTTTTTTTATATAAATTATTTGATTGTTTATATATAAAAAAATATTGTTAAATTTTTTTAAATAAATATTATAATTAATGATTTTTATTTTATGAAAGAAGGGTAAACATAATATATATAAAACTTTGTTTATTATTTTATTTTTATTGTATTTTATTTCAAAAAATTACTAAATAAAAATAATATTTTATTTCGGCTAATGCTATTTATAAACTTTATATCTTTATATTTTATATGTTTATATTTGATAAATATAAAGATCAATAAAATTAAAATAGTGAATTTATTATGAAGATAAAATTAAGTTGGTTTTGATTTAATTTAGTATGGCTATTAGCCTCTTAGCCCATTAAAAGACTTTCTATGTTTGTATTAAGTTCCTACATTACTTATCTTGTCTAGTAAATTTTGTATTATTCTATGAACTTTTTTGGTATAAAACTAAATTATGAGGTGTTTTTATGTTTATAATTATGCATGGTAGATTAAAAAAATAAATTTATATCTTGTTATATTAGTTTTGCACCCCTAAAAAATTATTCTAGCTCTATCCCTGTAAATCTGTGACTCGAGTCATGAAATCATAAGAATCCTATATAAAAAATTAAAATAAATCAAAAAGTTTGATTTTTAATCAACATAAACTAATGTTGAAGGAAAAAATTGAAAAAAAAAATATTAAATAAAAAAAAGATAAGAAAAAACTACCGGAATCAATTTGAGTTAATCTGTCAAACCCACAACTCGAATCATAAGATCAGGATAACCCCATTAAAAAAAATATGAAACTCAATCCTTAACCAATTTAATGTTAAAGGAAAAGATCGAAAAAAATCAATTAAAAAAAAAACAACCCTAGTCAACTATGATTAATCTATTAAACTCGTGATCTGGATCATAAAACAAAGATATTTTTATTAAAAAAAATAAAAAAAATTATAAAGCTCTAACATTAAATATTGAAATCAAGGGGGGGAAATCATAAAATAAAGATAACTTTATAAAATAAATATAAAATAAAATCTTCTAGTAATTAATTAATGGAGACACCTGACATATCACAAATCTTATTATTAAGGCATACAAATTGAGCATCACAATTATGAAGACCAATGAATGGAACATAAAAGGGCTGAGTGCAAAATAATTGTTAATAACTTAATATCGACGGTGCAAAAGGCTGCAGAGAGATTTCTTATGATAGTGAATAATTCTTAAAAAGATTTGTTAATATTAACACCATCACAGATGCATTTAGCCCATCTCTCGAAAATGCTGTTCTTGCTGCTGCTGTCGCCGCTGCCTCGACTTTCATCATCTCAAATTCTGGAGATTGATTTTTAAAATCCAGAATATTTATATAATAATATATTAATCAAGATCAGGCAGATGTTTTTCTTCTCGTAAGTTCAGGAAACGCTAAATTAACAGTAAAGCCTTGAGTATTTGCAAAAACAACCCCAATTAAAGAGATATCCCCCATGTTTAGCTTAATGCTCCATGCCTTCTTATGAATCAACAGAAGGAGAACAATAATTGGTAAATCTGATCTGGTAAGCGTTGCAGAAAAGTAAAAACAGAGAACATATGGCAACTTCATTTCATGTTATCTTGTTTTGATTTTCAAATCTTTATTGTTCATCCTTCCATTTCTGTTTGTAAATGCAGGTATATTGGATATTTTATCTGGGGACACGCCCAAGGGCATCAAGATTCAGGCTAAGCATCTTTGCAAGGAATGTTCATCACTTAATGCACTCTGTGGTAACTAATTTAACTGTCATCATTTTAGCTACAGCACTGTAGTAATGTCCAACGTATGAACATGGAAGGAAAGGAAGGTAGGAATTAGTGTCTGTTGCTAAGCTATTAGAAAGACATCCGGCATTGTCTGAGAATCTTAGCAGTAGAGAAGATGCAAAGCATTTATCTGATATCTACTCAGAATGATCAATTGGCAGATTAACAGTCCTTCGTTTAATTTATTTGTATTATTTGATTCATATCCATCTTTAAAAATTGCAGGATTCTGTATTTCTTTAATATACGAACATGGAAGGAAAGGAAGGAATGCCCTGCTAATTAATGCCAGGCCACAAGAGAAAGACAGGAGTTGAGGCCTGTGTCCGTTACTGATGACAAACAATAGCGATTGATATCTATTGTATGAAAATTTGTTTCCAAGTTCGGTCACTGTAGGATCAAAGATGAAGATAGAGTTTGTTTTTGTGTTTTGAAAATATTTTTGAAAGAAATTGAATTTACATCGCAGTTAATGTATGGACCCACTTCCTTTTTTCCCCATTTGTGTTTTGCCAAGCAACCATGAGTTTGTGGGTTACATCACCATCAAAACACAGGACCAAACACGAAAGAAAAACAAAAAAACTCGTCATCTTCACTAATGGAAGAAGCCTCAAGGCAATCATGGTGTCCACAAGGGCAATCAAACAAAGCACTCATAATTCCCTCTTGAAAAACTGCATGGTGATCGCATATGGGGAGTTTATATAGTTATGGCCCTTGGGATTGGCTTTGGTTCAATGTTTCTACAAACACCTTGAGACTTTCTGATTCAGATGGTGTTTCTTCTTAAAGGGTGTAGGGAATAGGCATTATTACTTAATCATTTTGGGTGGAAAATGATGGCGAAGGAGATGCTGCAGTACTAGGGCACACCCTTCTGTTTTCTGCGCTTCAAGTTACTCACGGTTAAATCCTTTTGCTATTTGTTTTTTTACAGCTTGTTATCTGCAGCCACCCACCCACTTCGCCTTGTCCAAACCATTGCTGAGGTTAGGGTTCTTATATTTTTTACCATGGTCAATTTCGTCTGTCATGAGCTTTATAATCCCTTCTACTGTTTGCTGTCGTATAATTACTCGAAGAAAACAACTGATCTCTCCCCTTTTTTTGAAAAACCATTTGTGATCGTTTATTAGATGGAAGGGTTAATTATGGGGTGAAGAAAATGTATGTCAAGAAGATATAGTCATGATCTAATTATAAACCTATACTCATGAAATAATGGTAGGACATTAGAAATTTTTTAAACATGGTGTTGGAATATAAATATCATTAACATTAATATTTTATATTACAAAATTATAAAAATAAACAATTAAAGTCTTATGGCCCAACAATATCTTCATACCTTTATCTCTTTGCGCTTGGTGTATTGCCAAATCTAAAAGTGATGAGTTTGATAGCTTACTAGAGTTATAGACACTTCGGCTTGGCTCGATGCCAAGCCCATTGGGAGTGAACCTGGTAATTTGCTAGATCAATGTTTATTTGAGCTCTACATGTAGCTGAACATAAAAATATTAGGTCCGACAGCTTACTAATTTCATATTTGTTTGGGCTTAAAATATAACTGAACTCAAAGATATTAAGTCTGATAACTCGTCAAATCTATATATATTTGAGCTCAACGCATAATTAAACTTAAAGAAATTAAGTGTGGTAGCTTGTCGAATTTATGTCCACTTGGGTTTGGCTCGTAGCTACGACCAAGAGCATTTGGCCTTGAAGCACACAAAATTTATATCATTTGGATCACATTCTGTCAAAGGTAGAGATGTTAAGCATATACGCAAGCTCCACCCACTTATCATTGAATTATAACCCTTCATTTTATCTTTTTGTTTTTTCAAAAAAAAACTTAGCCTAAAGATTAATTTTTAAACATATGTGATGCATCACATTTTGATACTTGTCTTTTGGGCATGTTTTTCAACTTCGTATTCAGAATGTCCGGTGTGGAAGGCTGCATTTCGTAAAACACTTCCAGTAAAATTATTGGCCAATGAAGTTTTATTCAAGATTTTAATTAGCTAGCCTCTCCTCTTTTGAATGTTCTCTACGTTATTTTTTGCTGATAATTCCTTCTTTCATTGTTTCATTAAATCAGATATCTTACAACAGAACATAGCTTCTGTCAGGATTTGACATTGGTTGTCCTTGTAATCGGAAAGGCTCATAACTCATTGAATCTCCAAACAAAATCTTCTTGATCTTATGGACTTTTCCACATAGATGAAAGATTTCTGAAAGTGGTTGGCACTTGAACCTTGTGAAAAAGGAGTGTTGAATACATATAAACACCTACTGCTTGATAACGAGCATGCATGTATTAGGAAAGTGATCATTCCATTTCCATTTCAAAATCTTCATCACAGGTAATACGAACTGCTACCTGTTGCTAACCTATTAGAAAGACATTCGGCATTGTCTGAGAATCTTAGCAGTAGAGAAGATGCAGAGCATTTATCTGATATCTACTCAGAATGATCAATTGGCAGATTAACAGTCCTTCCTTTAATTTATTTGTATTATTTGATTCATATCCATCATTAAAAATTGCAGGATTCTGTATTTCTTTAATGTACGAACATGGAAGGAAAGGAAGGAATGCCCTGCTAAATATTAATGCCAGGCCGCAAGAGAAAGACAGGAGTTGAGGCCTGTTTCCTCTACTGATGACAAACAATAGCGATCGATATCTATTGTATGGAAATTTGTTTCCAAGTTGGGTCACTGCTGGATCAAAGATTTGCAGTTAATGTATCCAGCCACTTCTTCTGTCCCCATTTGTGTTTTTCCTAGCAACCATGAGTTTGAAGGTTACATCACCATCAAAACACAAAACCAAACACAGAAGAAAAACAAACAAACCTGTCATTTTCACTAATGGAAGAAGCCTTGAGGCTCTCATGGTGTCCACAAGGGCAATCAAACAAAGCACTCATAATTCCCTCTTGAAAAACTGCAAGTTGATCACATATATATGGGGAGAGTTTATGCAGCTATGGCCCATGGGATTGGCCTTGGTTCAATGTTTCTACAAACACCTTGCCTTTCTGATCCAGATGGTATTTTTTTTTTAATGGGAGCAGGGACTAAGAACTATTACTTCAATCATTTTGGGGTGGAAAATGATGCTGCAGCGGGGCACACCCTTCTGTTTTCTGCACATCAAGTTACTCACTGCTAATTTTTTTACAGCTAGTTATCAGCAGCCACCCACTTTGCCCTGTCCAAACCATTGTTGAGGTTATGATGATATGGTCATGACCTAATTATAAACCTACACTCATGGGCCCTGCAAACTGCAATAATTTTCTAAAAGATCTCAGATGAGTAAGAATTATGACATACATGGTTTATTTAAACCGCTTATTAACCTTCTTGAACCAAGTAAAATCCCTTTTGAAACTGTTGATTAGAGCTTTATCCCTGTAAAATACTGTGCAAGGGCGATTCCTTTAGTGCATGTTACTTCAATCATTGCTAAAGTGTTACAATATGATTGAACAAATTTGCTCTTCCAATCCCCAGGAACCAAAACCCTTTTATAGGCCAATTAGCAAGTCTTGGATGGCCACCTCAAAATAATTTCTTTCGAGTGTAGACAAAATAAATGATTTTAACCATTAGGAAAGTGGGGATATGTCATGGAAACGGATCTCCACTCCAACCAATTGCTACTCTCCATAGAAATCGATTAGACCTATTCTAGTTCTACCCAAAAATTTCCTGTACATGATGACCTGATCACCTTTGTCCCTGGATGATTTAGATGTAGCATGATAGGAAACTTTGGTCAAAGAACTTTGGAGTGAAGATATGTGATGATTTGATAGCAAGCGAGAATAAAGATTAGCGGAAAGATTGTGTATTGGAGCAAATAACAGAAGAAACAAAAAACACACAGGACACTGAAACGTGGACAAGCAACAAGTTGTAGAGCAATGTCTCAGCTGAAAGGGTACATATCACAAGCAAACCGATCAACAAGGATTTATACATTCATGATTGTTATCTGATAATTTTAAGAAAATCCCATCACATAAATGATAGAATAAGGAATATATATATTTGATGGGCTGCGCATGATCACTTGGGGAACTTGATGGAATCAGTGCTAGCTTCACCATGGTGAACAGCAGGCAAGCGTCCAAGAATTCTTATGATCTTTTTTCCAAATAGATTAAGGTGTTGTTTGGTTATCAGAAGTTAAAAATTCCGAAAATAGAATGATCTCTCATGAATTAATCAGTGCAACTCATCGTCATAGTTCTAAAAAATAGAATGATCACAAGCGATTCTTCTCTTTTCTTGGTATATAAACAGATCAAAGTCGAATATGTTCCAGTTTAGAAATGTTTAGGTGCTGTGGTGATTACTGAATATTGGATCCCACCAGAAGTATACGATTCTTCTCAGCAGGATGAGAATGGTATTTGATTCTAATTTGATTATATCAACAGCTAAAATGGTGTTAGGCCACTGCAGAAACAATGGAGAACCTTACAGCAGGAACGAGAACGAGAGATACCAAATCATGTGAAATATGCGATGCAGTCGAGCCACACGTTAAAACCTAATAAAGTGTCCATATCAAAAAAGATGAACACTTCTTAAATATGGATGATCTAAGACAGTCGACTTTACAACAGCAACAGCAAATATGGTATAAACTATTGATGATGAAACTCTTTTCACACTTTTAAGTAGAAAAAGTATCGATCATAACTATATGTTAATGCCCATTTAGAAATACATAAAAAAACAAAACATCTTTATTATCCACACTTGTTAGTGGATCAAGACCTTAATCATACAAGTGCGTAAGCAGCAATAAGTGAATCTGTGTGCGAGTTAGTTGCTAAAAAATGCAGCAGCATTTAATTACACATTAATCCCACGATTTCGAGCTTATTGCTGCGTTAAACAATGACTTACAATTAAGAAATTAGCCTAACAGAGGGCAATTTCTTTAATGCATAATCAAAAGTGCATCTAAAAGGAGAGATGATGAAGAAGGTGTTGGCTGATGATGAGCTTATCCTCTATCAACCAATCACCGGAGATCTCGTGCATGAGCTCAATAGAGAAAAATGTTTGTTTAGGGAAGGAAACAGCAAGCTTGCTGGTGGAGAAGATGCATGAATTTCTATGCTTTTGCTCCAATTGCCATCACAAGTGTGTTCCAATTATATTGGTACTTATCCAACTACAAAACATGAGAAAATTCATTAAATCATCAACAGTCAAGTTGGA
Organism: Populus tomentosa; assembly: GCA_018804465.1. Taxonomy (NCBI): domain Eukaryota; kingdom Viridiplantae; phylum Streptophyta; class Magnoliopsida; order Malpighiales; family Salicaceae; genus Populus; species Populus tomentosa. The sequence goes on from CM032001.1 coordinate 10,727,255, forward strand.
GTTTTCTCAGGAATAAAAAAGGAGGAAGAGCAAAAAAACCTCTAACAAAACAACACCAAAATTATTAGTCGAGATTTTAATGAGGTTTTTTTAGAATGCTCCGATTTTATTAGATTTGTTTTACGAAAGTGAGACTCTGCTATAAGAACTACCTCTTTTGCTAACGTAAGTTTAGCATATTGTATAAAATCTTTTGAAGATTATATTATACTATAAACTAAAAGACATGGGGTGCATGGTTCACTCATATGAACCGTGAACCTATCACCTCAAGTGCTCTTCTATATTAACTATAAAACATAAAGAAAATTCATGGTTAACCTCATATTAACGATAATATTTTATTTTGCTCTAATTTTTTTTTTAAAATTTAGTTCCTAAATTAGAGAGATGAGAGGAAGACATGCTTGAAAATGATGAGAAGAGAAAAAAGTGTCAATTGATACAAATTTCAGCTAAAAAAAGGTTGGTTTTGATTAAAAAAAATTGATGTTAGTATCAAAAGATTTTATTCGACAAGAAGAGTTTTATTATGGTGCTCTTTAGCCTTCCTCGTTAAAAGCTAAATCTGGGCTTGAGAAGTTTTATCAATACGGGTTATTTTTTGGTTTTTCAACCCATTTTTGAGTTATTTGATACCATAAGTGGATTTATTTAGGTCTTTAGAATGTTTTTTAGGTGTTTTCATATAAAAAATAGTTGAAATTGAATTTTTGAATCCAAAAATCATCATTCTTGGTTTTTCAACCATCTTTATAGGAGGTGAATTTTAAGAAGACGATGACAAGTTGTCTGTCATCATCGTAGATAACATATCATTTGTATATTTTTTGATAAAAACATAGAATAAGGAATTTTCAAATTTAACTTATTGAAATAAGTTCACTAACAATATCAAAAAGTTCATTATATTTTTTTAACATTCAAAAGATTTTAATCCAACACTTAGCAACAAGTAACTTAAACATCGTTTGACATTGCGTTCCAAACGATGTTTCATCAAATTTTAATTTTTTTTTGTTAAAATTAAGTGTGTTTTGTACTTTTTAGATCGTTTTGATGTGCTGATGTCAAAAATAATTTTTAAAAAATAAAAAAACATCATTGGCATGTATTTCGGCACAAAAAACTATTTAAAAAGCAACCGCTACCACACTGCCAAATACACTCTTTTTTTTACTATTACAAAGTGAATGTGCAATAGCACGGTTGCCCTCTTTTTTTTTCTTTTTCTTTTTTTGTCTTTTGAAATGATTGATCTTGCCTTTTTATATAGTGATTTGAAAGGATCGTTTAATTTCTGATTATTGCCATCATTTTTGTTTTGTGATAAAATTAGGAGAAATAAACCCAGCAGTAATTTATCAAAGGATAAACATTTAATATTCGTACCATTTTTTCAAATTTTCAGGAACCCAATTGAGTTATATATATATATGGAGGACTTATTTAAGATTCTCAAGGAAATAAAATCTTGATGCCCTGAATTTTCATTACATCACAATCCAGCAAAATCTGAAAAGGTAGTCTTTGTGGGGAGCACAAATGGTACAAGTGACAACACCCAAGAATTTGCAAAGCAAGGATGATGCTGCAGAGAACCTCAACGAAGAGGTCCTCTTCCAAAAGAAAGAGGGGGGAGCAAAGAAGCAAAGCAAAAACACAACTGCAAAAAGAGAGACCCATCCCTCTTTAATTTTTGATTAGACAGGCTAGGCAATAGGGAGTTAGGGTAGTGCCCCAAGGCACCCATGCGCGCTTGTTAGCACGGGTCTCTTTAGTGACATTTAATGTGTGTTCTTGTTTTTTTCTGTTTCCTGTTTATCATATAAAGTAAAATAACTACAGTGAATTTTTATAAATGAATTTTATTTTTATTAATTACATCTTTGTGTTGTCATTAGATGTTCCATACTTATTTTAGGGGAGATTGTAAAAATAATATTTTTTGTTGTTGTTGTTGTTGTTGTTATTGTTATGGTGTATATGAATTGCTTAAAAATTAATTAAACAAAAAATAATTTTAGTATATAAAGATTGATCCAAGAATTTTTTAAAAATAAATTTACCAAAAGTAAATAAGACATGAGAAATTTACTGTAGCATTACAAAGTTTATTGTGAATTATAATAGTGAAATGATATTTTTACCCTTCATTAAATTAGATAAGAAGCCTAAAATTAGGGGTAAAATGGTATTTTATAGAATTCATTTGTTATTATCATTTTAAGTGGGGTACAAGATGATATGAATCTGTAAGTTTCAAGTCCAAAAGGTTTTCACTTGAGGGGGCGTGTTAGAGAATGATATAAATTATATCTTGGGGTCTCACTTAACAGCTTAAGCTTTTGGGTTGAATTGGTTTTTAGATACGGTATCAAAGTTTTTATGACCAAGCGGTCACGAGTTCAAATCTCACCATTTTCATTTATTTAATACAAATTACGCACAAGATAATATGAGCTTGTGTAAGTTTCAAGTCCAAAGGGCTTTCACTTGAGGCGGTGTGTTAGAGAATGATATAAATTATATCTTGGGGCCTCATCTAACAACTTAAACTTTTGTGTTGAATTGGTTCTTTGATAATATATATAGGCTTCATGGTTTTCTTTATTTGTTTTTTATAGGGTTATCCCGATCTTATGACTTAGATCGTGGATTTGGTAGGTTAACTCGGGTGAGTTCGCATATTTTTTTGCTTTTAATTACTGTTTTTTTCTTTTCTTTTGGATTCTTTTGTGTTATTGATTTTTCTTTTAACTTCATCATTCAATATTTAATTTGTTGGGACTTGGCCTTTGTGTTTTTTTTTTTTTTGTATTTGATGCTTCCAATCAAATGGTCCGGGACACGAGTTTTATAAGCTAATATGGGGTTGATATTGTTTTTTTTTTATCAACTTATTTTGTTCTCATCTCATAATTTGACATTGGTTTTTTTTAAAATTAGGTTTTGTAATTTTTATTCACTTTCCTTTACCTGTAGGATTATCTTAATCTCATGATTTGACATGTGGGTTTAACAGGTTAACTCAAGAGAGTTCAAGCCTTTTATCAGCTTATAATTGCTATTTTAAAATTTTTTTCATCTCATGATTCAACATTGGTTTTTTAAAAAATTAGATTTCATTATTTTTTTCATTTTACATTTTTTTCAGGTTATCTCAATCTCTAACTTGATTTGTAGGTTTGGTAGATTAGCCCAAGCGAGTTCAAGTCTTCCTTTTGTTTTACTTATAACTGCTATTCTTTTTATTCTTTTGTATGTTTGATTTTTTTTTTTAATTTAATCCTTTAATATTTGATTAATTAAAAATTAGGCTACAAGGGTTTTTTTTTTTTTTTTTAAATTTGTTGCTTCTAGTTAAATGTTTTTATCCAACTTGCGCTAGAGTGCTAGTTAAATAGCTAGTATATGACTTTTTTTGACATTGTGGTTCAATAATGCTTTTTAAAACAATTGAATTTCAAATTAAATTTTGTATATTTTTAAATATTTTTAATATACTAAATAAAAAAAATATTATTTTAATATATTTATAAATATAAAACTTTGCCACATTTCTAAATAAGCCCTACGTAAAATTTGTGGTGTCCCATATGCTCTCATGGGTGACTTAAGTACCGTAAAAGTCGTCATGGGTGACTTAAGTACCATAAAAGTCGAGGGAGATGCTTACCCTTCCGTGCATGACCAAAGGGAAATGTTTTCTAGTTGATATATTTATGTTCCCAAGTTACCCTTACCTTGTTCTTCGATGAAGTGATATTCTGACATGGACCAAGCTTGCTTATGTTTGTTTGGGATAGGGAAGAAAGATGCGAAATGATTTAAGAGCATGATAAGACATGCAAGTTTGGTATGGAAAAGATGAGCTTTTAATTATTTCTTAATAAAATAGAAAGGATTAAAATAGTTAATTAAAGAAAATCAGAAAGAAATTCTGATGATGAATGCTCATCCACATGACTAATTCAAGCATCCATTAATGACAATTATAAGAAGCATAGTTTAATTAGTTAGATTTTAAATTTGTTTTTTAAAAATTATTAATTCAAGTTTTAAAAATTTCAAGACCATTAAAAATTTATATAATTATTAATTTTAAAATTAATAAAATTAATTAAAATATATACAAACTAATTTAAATTTTAATGTTAATTTTAAAAAATTATCCATTAATAGCGCATTTTTTATTTGGTGATGACAATGCATCGAGAGCTTGTACCCTTAAATTAACCCAAGCTCTATATCCTCCATGCAAGTACTCCCCCTAGTCAAACATGTTCACGCCATCGTTGTACAATAATGGAGCTAAGAGAATTTTACTAGTTCAGGCAAAATTTGCAAAGAATTAATCGCACTTGACCAGCACTAACGAGGAACTGAAATACGAATGGTAATTTTTTTATAACCCGTGTGTTTGCTGGAAAGTAATTTTTATTTAAAAGTAAATTTTAGGAAAAGTGACTTCTAGAAAAATGAATTCCGAGAAAATATTTTCCAATATTTGGTTATGTTATAGAAAATGAGTTGGAAAACACTTTCTAGTGTTTGGTTATGTCATGGAAAATGAGCTGGAAAATAACTTATTAATATTTTATTTTTCTTAAATTTATTAAAATAATGAGGAACAAATCTTACAAATTAAAAAATTGAATGATAATGAAATTGAAAAAAAATATAATTTCATAAATTATCTCAAATAAAATAAATAATAATCAAAATAATAGAGATCAAATCTAAAAAATTAAAAAAAAATGAAAGATGAAGAGATTAAAATAATAATAATCAACATTTCATAAATTATTTCAAATAAAATAAGTAACAATCAAAAGAATGAGGACCAAATTTGATAGATAAAAAATTTCAATAAAAAAATGATAAGGAAAAAGCAAATAGCAATTATAAAAATAAGGACCAAAGTTAATATAAAAATAAAATTTTAAGAGATGAAATTGAAAAATAAATATTCAAAACAAAATATATATAGCAATCAAAAGTTTGAGGATAAAATTTGATATAATTAGTAAATAATGACATTTCTAAATTTTTCACAACTTCCGGAAAGTGTTTTCCCCCCAAATTTTTCAGGAAAACACTTTCCTGAAAACCAAGCTAAATTTTTCTTTTACTGGAAAGTGTTTTCCATTGACTAACTTTCCTACTGGCAAACAAACACAAGAAAGTTTGGAAAGTGATTTCCCGGAAACCATTTTCTGGAAAACAAATACAGCTAAAAGGAAAACACTTTCCTGAAAACCAAGTCAAATTTTTTTGACTAAAATTGATTGGAAAGTGTTTCCATTGACTGGAAAGTGTTTTCTGTTGACCAACTTTTCTAATGACAAACAAACATAAACAAATTTAAAAAATAATTTCTTAAAAATTACTTTTCAGAAAATAAACATGACCTTAATGATTCTTGTTCGGAAGCATAGATGAACGCGCGCAGGCTGTCAAACTATGTCCAAATGGCGCACCATTGACCAAAACTCTGTCTGCTTCACTGTGTACACTATAAGCATGGTCGGAGTGAAATTTTTTCTGTCCTGGTTATTAAATAAATATATAATTTTTTTTAAATAAATTATTAATTCATGTATATAAATTTTAAAAGTTAATAGTAAAGTTTTAATTTAAATATACTATCTAAAATATTAAAAAATAAATTTAAAAATATATAAAATTAAACTGAAAATAAAAATAAACTTTCTATTAAAGTTACATTCTTCAATGTTTTGTGGAATATAATCCATTTATAATCGAATCTGAATTGATATTATAACAACTTCTTAACCGGGATAAAATAACAATCTCATGTCAACTAAAAAATAAAGTAATTAAATTTTTTCCCCCTCTCAATTCCTCCTTCCTTCACTTGATTCTTCCTTATATTAGTATTTTATAAGTTGGACTTTGTAAGTTTATAAGGTTATTATCTCACTTTTCTTATTTGTTTTCTTTGGAATTTTTTTTTTAATGTTTTTCCTTTACTTTTTTCTTTTTTCTCTCTTGTCTTTTCTTTTTTTTTTTCCTTTCCTATTCTGCTTTTTCCCATTCGGCAACATGTAGAAGAAAGAAAGAGCTAATTTGTTTTATTTTTTAATGGCAAATAATTATTTTACCCTTAATGAGTCGTTTTGCTTTTATTTGACGGTCTTTTTATTTTGTTAGCACTATCAAACTTTGTTCATCCTAAAATTTTAACCAAATTTTATTCAATATATTTTAAGATCTTTCATGAAATTTCAGATCAATCTGATGGTCAGATTGAAAATGACACCCAATAACGTAAAACTGGTCAAATTATGATTTTTTTATCAAATTTTTGAATTTCTTCAAAAATTCTGAAATTTTAACCCAAGTTAAAACATTATATTAAAAGGCTCTACGCAAATTTTTAGAATTTTTTAATATTTTAATTGAAAATTACAAATTTATTTTACATGAAACTAGTTAAAAAATATTGATAAAATCTTGACCTGAGCTAGAACCCACCCGAGCCTTTAGATGCCTCCACCCATGACTACAAGTACAATGGATAAAATGATATACCAACATGAATTCTTTGAAAGCTTATCCATTCTATACTCTGAGAATCCACAAGGTGGATACAGGTCTTTAGAAAAATGAAAAAACAAAAAAATACGAGGAATTTGCGACAAGGTAAGGTCGACCGCAAGACAAGAAAAGAAAGACAAGTCTGTATCTGTCTAATGATATTGTTGACCTATTGATCCACTCAAGAACCTGGAGCGTGGGGGGAGAGAGCATTTTCCCTTGGTAAAATTCTTGGTCCAGAATGTCTCAGAGAGAGCTTTTTCATTTAGTGGAGTGCATGCTTGCTTGCCTGTAAAAGTACTTCCATATCGCCCCGGTTCCATCCCCACCATCACCATGGACGAAGATCATCCCTTTCCACTAGATGGGAGTAGCGCGTTAAGTGGCGTGGCGCCTGTGATCAAAGCTAATCTTCCACCAGCTTCGTAATATAGCCTACACAATTTGACTTGGGTAACCCTAGATTGCTTTAAATGCGACACTGGATATGCAAATATCCTCAGACTAGTGGTCTTGGGTGGAAAAAACTGTTAAAAAATGAAGGAAACAGCCCACCACACATTTGATGGTATGTGCCCTTTATGGAGAAACCTTGCTTCTGTGGATTTCTTCGAAGAACTTTGAATTCCCAAAGACTGTTCAGGTGTATTTCTCTTATGTTCTATAGCAGTTGCACTGTCAATCGGATTCCGGCAAGGAGATCAGCAGCAAATAGTGCCGTTCTGTGTTGCATGAGGCTTCATCTGAAGAATAATTTCTGTTTCCTTTGTGATGTATAAAGGTAGCCATCACTTTCTCCCAGTACTGTTAAAGATCTCAATTCTCACTCAAATCTCCCTACTAAGGGTCGGTATTTTTTGTATAATATAAACATAGAATATAGTCGATATATAGATATGTGGCAATCCAAAACCATATACTGCCCTCTTCCAATTAGCACGAAGAACATCTTGGCCACACGTAACTACCACTTGAAAGTTGCCAACCTTGTTTCCATAGTTTCCATAGTTTTCTCGCTGAATAATAATAATAATCATAGATTATGGCTGTTTTTATATCATCACATGTCACATGGAAGCTCGTGATCTTTAAAATGCATGTTTCCATATACATACATGACGAATTCAAGAACTCCAGGCAAGCTTTCTAAGAACTTGGAACTCAAGCACACCATAATCCAATGAAAATGATTTCTGGCCATTCTCCAAAAACGACTGCTGGGGATTTACAGGCTCATACCTCACAGGAACCCCCTCAAATGTAAGGAGGCCTGCTATGACATGACATGCTATAAAGGATACCTAAAGTATTCCGTATGAGAGTTTGTGCTTGCACAAAATCAATTCAATTTGGCATACTTCCAATCTATTATCTTTTTTCTGTGTTGAGTGGCTGTCGAGTCACCAACCCTCTTGTATAATCTGTCGTGGTTATGATTATGGAGAATGGCTTGAGTACTTTCCTCTGCTCCAATTCCTTGCCTCGCAAGATCTTATTGGCTGAAGAACATCAAGTGAACTATTTAAATAAGCTTGGCTTGGAATAATACACCTCCAGTTTGAAGATCGACTCTCTGTAACCTAATTTGCTCAAACATTTTCCCATTAAAATAATTGTACTTCCCACAATACGAACTCCCTCTCCTGATGTAAGCATTATTGGATCTCAGATGATTATCCACAACACAAATTGCGGGACCTGATTATGAGTACACGTCAGTTTAGTCGTGCATAAAACCATAACATTACCACAGAAGGTAAACAGTTTACAAACTCGGATCAGTGGTATTCATACATGTACTGAAGGGTACACAAAAACAATGACATGATCTGCACGATGCTCTAATGGTCTATGATATAAGAAACTTTACTCCTGTTACTCCAAATTGCTAACAGTGGGGTCACCTCAAGCCTTCCCGCGCTATAAAGGGAGACTGAACCTTGGCCCTCTGACCTCGTTCAACATAAGACCAAACTAGAATAGTTCACCTTCTAACTCCGAGGATTAGATCCTGCAAGTTTTCTCCAGCTTTTAGCCATGCAGCCAAGTGAGTTTACAGGACTCCATTATCTAGTTCCTTCCAGCCCATCCCCATATTCAGCTAATTTTAGCATGTCTCAGAATAACTCACAGATGTTTCAATTCACTAATCCATCTTATAATTCCCAGATCCCTTCGCAAGTTCAGGAATTCAGTCTTCAAGCATCATGTATGAGCAGCATCTCTACTTCTGACGAAGCAGATGAGCAACAACTCTCTCTTATCAATGAGCGAAAACAGAGAAGGATGGTATCTAATAGAGAATCTGCACGCCGATCACGCATGCGCAAGCAGAAACACCTAGATGAGCTCTGGTCACAGGTGGTCTGGTTCCGAAACGAAAATCACCAGCTCCTAGATAAGCTGAACCATGTGTCAGAGTGTCATGATAGGGTGGTTCACGAGAATGCTCAGCTCAAAGAGGAAACCTCTGATCTACGTCAAATGCTAACTGACATGCAGCTCAATAGCCCTTACCCTCTGTTGAAAGACCTGGAAGACATCACCTGCGATACGGCTTACCTTGGATCTGAGTCATCAAACCAATCTATTACAAGTTCTTCAGATTTGCTAGGCTAAGATGGACGCAACATATTTATCTTACTTTTTTCTCATTTTTAGTTCTTCTGTTTGTGGAGGCAACCAATCCTCGCCCCAGTTTTAGCTGTTCGAGATTGAGCAATAGTAGTGGAAAAACATGATTGAAGCATATATTTAAATTACTGAGCAATCATGATGCTGCACAGTCATGTTCGGATACTCTAAAGTTTTTCACCTCATCACATGCGAACACCAGACCAAACTAGTTGGACTGTGGATTTAATGTTTTTTCTGTATGTCCTGATGTGTTGCAAGATTATGTGATGGATAATTAAAAACAGCCATTTTAAATCTATGAAGAGTCTTGCATTGCATTCTTTTCTTTCTACTTTGTAAATCACAACGAAGAAACCATATCCAACTAGTATCGAGATGCATGATCAGAGACAGAAAACAGAGTGACAAATAAAATACAGGGTACAAGGCAAAGTTCCTCCCAGAAAACAGCAACAAAATCAAGGGAAAAATAAAAAACAAAGAGAGTACGGAGGCTTTAGTAGATAAATTTCATCTCAAACACCAAAATCAAATATCCTTGCTAAGGAATCGTTTACTAGTTCACGCACAACAATATCTACTTGAAATTCTCTCAAGCAAGACACACTGAAAACAGGGGATGGAGCACTTGTGGATGCATTGAATGGGAGAAATGAGATTTACCCATTTTCCCCAGGGACTTGACATTGCAAAATTCCCCGGAAAACCCCTCCTAGGAAACTAAGTATATCTGACTCTTGATTCCCTAACAAGTTCTGACTAACTGACGTCAGTAGCAGGTAAAAATCCAGTTAATTCAAGTTCATGCACTGATTTCAAAACCCATCCATCAATCTTAATATTCAAACTGAAGCACTAACATCACCAGTGAAAGTGAAAGCGTGAAACCTTCCATTAAAGTATTCCAAGTGATGCATCATGACAATGTGATAATACTGCATCATTCACGCTTGATATGAGCAGATAGTAAAACAAAAAAACGAAGAACAACCGTCCAGCCGCAGCCTAGACGATAGGGCGGCTGGCCATTCAGCCTGTCAAGGCCAAGTGGACTGCTCTAGCTCAGTGACAGCTCTTTAGCCCAAGCAATCATTCCAAACTAGCCTCGGTCCTAACCAAGATGTGAAAGTCTTAGGATGTGCGATGCCTAGCGCACACTTGAATGCGAAGTTACTATATTCAACAACGTCAGTATAATGCATATCTTTCCTTATAGGGCACTAGCCGACATGAACGGAAAAAAAAATAACAAGTATAAAAATACAAAATTATGTTGAAAAAGAGATCATTCGGAAATTCTAATTAAGAATTTTTTTATGAATTTTTTTTATTAGATATTTTCTTTTTAAATAAAAGTTTCATCTTTGAAAGATTTATAATTTTTTAAATAAATCTTTTAGCTAAATAAACACCATAAAAAACCCAAATTTAATCCAAAATTTCTACCAATTAAACTTTAATATCAACATCAACAATAAAACCTCTTTGTTTTGATTTAATTTTTCAACATAATATTTATAATTCAATTTTTATCCAAGTTGATAGAAAAAAATTAATATAAAAGAAAATCATGATTAACTTGCATTAAAGACAACAATTTAGAGATAAACATTAATTAGTTCAAAGAAGTAATTATTATTTATTTATTTATTTTAAGTTTATTTAGTTCTTACATGTATTAGACACGATGGCATGATATATTTATTTTTAATATTTTTTATAAGCGAATAATGTGTTTGGCAATATAGATACAAGATTTTATTATAAATCTTGATTTAAATAAAAAATATATTCTTAAAAAAATATTTATAAATTTTTAAAATAAAAATAAAAAAATAAATTTAATAAATTTATAAAAATTACAGAATCAAAACCTCAAACTCCAGAGGGAATAAAAATTTAGAAGATAGACAATTATCACCTTTATGTACTGATTTTACTTAAAAAAACAATAATCTATAATTCGATGATACAATAAATGATAGTTTTGAATTTTTTTTTAATATAAATTAACAAATATTTATTAAACTATAGAAGCTCAATGATATGTATTTATATTCATAATCGTTTAATTAAGATTCATGTAGGCTAGCTCGAATATTCATATTAATAATAAAATAAAAAAGGTTCAGAATAAAGACCACATCCACAACACGTGATTGGTGAATCACAGTGATTCCACAAGTCTCTGACAATCTATGACTTTTTGTATAGTTTTTAGACCCGGTCTAATAGTCATTTTGGTTCAACATCCGTATTCTGAATTTTGAACGGGTCATTAAATCACTTGGGTTAATTGTTTTTTTTAATTAAAACTACGTTATTTTAGTAAAAAAAACACAAAAGTCAATGAACTACAATAAGGTTTTTGACCCGATCTTGCTAGGTCAACCAACGGGTCAGTCTGGTCATGCTGGATTTTTTATTTTTCTATTTTTTTTCAATTTGTTCCGGTTCCAGTCCCAAGCCGGGCCGGGTTTCAAAACTATGCTTTTTGCGGGCTGGATCTCAATTCAATTTTATAAGATCCATCTTAATAGGTGCTAAGCATAGTTATTAAACATCGGACCAATCCGAGTTTGTTAAAAAACCAGTCGGTATAATGATTGGGTCAAACTCGGTTGATTCGACAGGTCAATTTGTAACCCAGGTAAGATCTGGGCGAGACACAGGTTTTTTATAAATTAACAATTTTTTATTAAACTATAGAAGCTTAACGGAATGTAAGTAAACATAATATTAATTGAGATGTAAACTAGCTCGAACCACGTCCATGACACGTGATGAAGTGAATCACAGTGATTCCACAAGTCTCCGACAATCTAAGACTCCTTCGTGGGCCGGATCTCAACTCAATTTTATAAGATCCATATTAACAGGTGCCAAGTGCAGGCACTCCCCACATTTGAAAAAAAGCAGTGGACAAACTATATCTTCACCCTTGTTATTTCACCAATGTTTCACTTATATCCCCTTACTTTATAATTTCTTATTCTTACGTCTATAGTTTCTAACAGCAACAATCAATCTTCAATTCAAAACTAATTACGGTCGGATATATTAAGACTTTAAATTATAAGGATGGAAATAAAGCATTGAATAATCTATAGGGTTAAAATGTAAGTTTACCCTACAATCAAATTTATGACCAAAAACCCAGAGTCTTCATCACAAATAATAAAATATTAACGCCGACGCGTCACTTAAAATAAACTAGACAGATTCCGTTTTGGGTATGAACGGAAACTTCTTTTTCTCTTTCAACCTTCGGCGATCCAGCTTCAGCCTTCAGCTCCAGGCTCTAACTAGAAAACCATACACAAAATAAATTATACAAAAAAAATAATAATTCAGATCCTTATTAAAATCCATCGATGGCGGTGGCCGTCCGAGGAATCCGAGGGGGAGGCAGCGGCGGCATCAATGGTGGATTACGTGCCTTTTTCTCTCACCGGATCTTCATCTCCGCCACGTTCACTCTTCTATTCCTCGCCACTCTCTCTGCTCTCTTCTCCCCTCACCCTCACCACCACCCCGTAAGTTTTAAGAATCTCACTCTAACTCTGTTTCTCTACGGTAATAATTAATCATCATCTTCGTTGACTATTGTTTTTGTTTTTCTCTGAATGTTGAACTGAAATGCAACACAGTCACTGCCTAGTAGCGGAAATGCTTACGTGCAACGCACTTTTTTGGCGATCAAATCAGATCCGTTGAAAACACGATTAGATTTGATATATAAGCAAGCAAATGATCACATGACGTTAGTTAATGCATACGCCGCGTATGCGAGAAAGCTGAAGCTTGATATTTCTAGGCAGTTAAGAATGTTTGATGAATTAGCTAAGAATTTAACGGATTTACCGCTGAAACCGAGTTATAAATCCTCGCTTTTCGAGCCGGGTAGTGATGTAGATGAGGATGTTTTAAGGCAATTTGAGAAGGAAGTAAAGGAGAAAGTGAAAGTTGCGAGGTTAATGATTGCGGAAGCGAAGGAGAGTTATGATAATCAGATAAAGATTCAGAAGTTGAAGGATACAATTTTTGCGGTTAATGAGTTGTTGATCAAGGCGAAGAAGAATGGAGCGTTTGCTAGCTTGATTTCTGCCAAGTCGGTGCCGAAGAGTTTGCATTGTTTGGCAATGAGGCTTGTGGGGGAGAGGATTGCCCATCCGGAGAAGTACAAGGAGGAAGGGTATAAGGCGGAGTTTGAGGATCCGAGTTTGTATCATTATGCGATTTTTTCGGATAATGTGATTGCGGTTTCGGTTGTGATTAGGTCTGTGGTGAAGAATGCGGAGGAGCCTTGGAAACATGTTTTTCATGTGGTTACGGATAAGATGAATGTTGCAGCTATGAAGGTTTGGTTTAGGATGCGGCCTGTGGAAGGTGGTGCGCATGTGGAGATTAACGCTGTGGAGGACTTTAGTTTTCTGAATTCATCGTATGTGCCGGTTTTGAAGCAGCTCGAGAGCGCTAATATGCAGAAGTTTTATTTTGAGAATCAGGCAGAGAATGCTACCAAAGATGGGAGTAATATGAAGTTTAGGAACCCTAAATACATGTCAATGTTGAATCATCTTCGGTTTTATTTGCCTGAGATGTATCCTAAGCTGCATAAGATTCTGTTTTTGGACGATGACGTTGTTGTTCAGAGGGATTTGACTGGGTTGTGGAAGGTTGATCTGGATGGTAAGGTGAATGGAGCTGTTGAGACTTGCTTCGGTTCATTTCATCGTTACGCGCAGTATCTGAACTTTTCGCATCCTTTGATCAAGGAGGGGTTCAACCCCAAGGCTTGTGCTTGGGCTTTTGGGATGAATATTTTTGATCTTGATGCTTGGAGGCGTGAGAAATGCACAGAGCACTATCATTATTGGCAGAGCCTGGTGAGTGCATCTTTGCTTCCTTTCCAACTTATTCCTTGCAGATCTTTCTTTTCATTAGCCACAAAAGTAATACTGTAAATTCTGATCACAGAATGAGGATCGCACTCTTTGGAAATTGGGTACTCTCCCACCTGGCTTGATTACCTTCTACTCCACGACAAAGTCACTGGACAAATCCTGGCATGTGCTTGGTCTCGGATATAATCCAAGTATTAGCATGGATGAGATCAGCAACGCTGCTGTCATTCATTACAATGGAAACATGAAACCATGGCTTGACATTGCTATGAACCAATACAAGAATCTCTGGACTAAATATGTAGACAATGATATGGAATTTGTTCAGATGTGCAATTTTGGTCTTTAGACAAACACCGCTCGTGCTCCATTACTGGCCAGGTAGACAGCAACGAGCTGTAAGTGTTCATACTGAATTACTTCTATATTTCATAATTTTGGATCCAATCATTAGTTGTAACTTTCAAAGTTCTGTGTCCAACCAAACTGGTTTTTCTGCGCGCAGAAATGATTCTTTTGAATGAAATATTTTCGACGAACACCAGTGATTCACATATTGCTCTGTGAAATGGAGTATTTTGACATGTTATATCACCTACTTATTATCTGGAATGCTATTTATTTTAGTTCTTTGTTGGAGCATGTCTGTACTTATATCCAAGCCTACTGAAAGGGGTAGTAGTAGTTAATCATGCCACAATGACATTTGAAACAGTACATGTTTCTTGATTTGATAATAAACTTTGTTAAAAACAGGACAATTAAGTTTTCTAGAGTAAGACCCCCAATTTAGTTACTAGGGAGGTTTTTGTATGCATAATTTCAATTCAAATTCTTGTACACTTGGGGACAGATCTAGTATGAAGTTCCATTTGGGCAGTGCAAAATTCTTCATCTGAAGAAGAGGAAGCTAAATATGAGCAACAATGCTTTCTAAGGGGAGACATGGAAGGTAAAGTGATGCAGGCGAAAGCTACCTAGGACAGTAACAACATAAAATTGCAAGAAAAAGAGACTTAGAAGATTTAGTGAGTGAAGAGGGTTGTAAATGTGAATTTTAAATTCATAATTTTATTTTTAAATTTAGAATATATGAGGACTGTCGCTTTAAAAGGTTTACAAGACCTTTAAGTAAGTCACAAAACCTTACCTCTCCTAGTTGTTACCTTTCCTAGAAAACAACTAGGAATCCGAAAACCTAAAAGAAATAAACATAAATTCCGAGTTAAAACATAAGATCCAAAATAACATAGGAAAAATAACAAAATTGTAATATCAGGAGCAACAGATCTCAAAACACAATTTTGAAAGATTCGATGGTTCATTCAGCGACACAGTAGCTGTTCTAGGAAAAACTGCTCATGGAATCACTTGTAAAAATTTGAACCTGGTTCAACGATTGAATATTATGTTATCGTAATTTGAAAGAGTTAATCAGTTCTGGTCATTCTAAGAACTGCCTAATCCATCGTCAATGTGGAAAAGCCCAGCAAACCCATTTTGTTGTGACTTACTTTTCGCTCCTGTTGCCGACGATGTTGTTGTCGTTGGTGGCTGTCATTGATACTTGTAGCTGTGGTTTCTGTCACGATGGTCGTCGTTGCTGCTGCTGCTTCAACCATGCTCCTCCAAGATCTTTCATGCAACCAACCAAATCTACCATCGCGCATGCTCTAACAATCCCAAGCGCCACCGCGGTTTGCCACCAGAATCTACAGCTACACACATAAAAAGATCGAAGAGGTAAAGGAGATGATATTACATGACGATGAACTCACATCAGCTGCTGTCATCGTTAATTATTGCTGTTGTCGTCGTCTTTTATGTGTCATGGGCAACGATGGATGGGGGTGTGACTGCTGGTGCCGATCTGGTGACTCGAGACAGCGCGGAGACCGCTGTTGATGGCTGACGATGGGTGATGTTGAGATGGGATTGAGTATGTCTTTGCAAAATAGTAAGAAAGGTCACGAGAAACGGTGGTGAGAAACAATCCTGATTAATGTTAATAATTATGGCTTTCATTTGCAATGTTCCACAAAATGCCAAGGAGAGGGTTGTTACTTGTTATTAACATGCAATAACATATTTTTGTTTGCATTAAAAATATAAATATAATTCTTTAAAAGTGAATATGCAAAATATTCACATGCTCAAAATACATGATATTTTTAATAATTATCTCAATAAAATAAAATAAATATAGATTGACCCATTAACCAAAAATTGATATAAATTAATATAATTTGTTATATATATCAAAATTTAATACTCTAATGACACATAATACATTTATGATTTATAAATGTTAAGAATATTGAAGAAATATATGAGTTTTTATCTATGCATTTATCATATGCATGCGAGGGTTTCTATATAATGATAAACATTATTTTTAATTCAAAAACTTAGATTAATAACTTATGAGTATATTTTATAAAATATAAGCATCTCATTTTTTTCTCAATTACTTGAAATATGATATATTTACTACTCATGTGTGTAATTAATAATAAAATAATTAAAAATATCTATATATTATAATCACCTAACGAATATCAATCTTAATTATGTTCAATACTTGTTGTATTAAATGCAAAATTCAAATAAAAAGATGAGTGTTAAAATAGTGTTTGAAAAAATATATATTTTTTTATAATTAAGAAAACAAGAATTAAAAGACAAAAAGTATCATGCATGCATTGAATAAATTGTATATATGCCTCCAAGAAGATATGGAGGCAGCATGCTGGAAGTGTTTTGTAATATTCTATTACCCTTGTAAACATAATGTATTTTTAATAAGGCCTCTCATGTGAATTATGAGTCAAAGTTGGCTGAGTTTACCCTTGACCTTCAGTTCCATACACAATACAAATTGTCTTTCACAAATAATTCATATATATATATATATATATATATAATTTTAATCTCAATCCAACTCTTACAAGGATTTAAAATTTAGAGGTGTATAGAAATGTGGGAGCGATTACTTATATTAAAATATTTTTTTGTAAATATTAGTATATTAAAATAATTTAAAAATATTAAAAAAATTAATAATAAAAAAAGTTGAATTACAGCACAAGCAAACATTTCGTAGATTGTTAGGTGGAAACTCGACTTCGGACTTCTCTTTTGTTTCTTACAAAGACACTCGGGCCTTTTTTCAAAAAAAAGAAAGTAATCGAGTGTCAACTTACAATTCATGGCATTCTTGAAAGTTCAACCCTTTTATTTCTTTAGAAAAAGAAATAAGAGAGATGGTTCTTTCTTCCATGGATCACAGATCAAGAATGGCACTTAAAATATGATCATCGTCAAATTAGGTAGCCCATCACACAGCACATCTAAAAATTGGGTGCATGGAAAGGTTGCAAAATCAAAGGCAACGGTCACATTTAGACCACCTCCCAGCTCTTACCTACCAATGCCAAGTACCAACCAAAATAGAATACTATTTTGATGGCCAAATTTGACCCGCTTATAAATCCAGACAAACGAAGAGACCATCATCAATTGTTATTGTTTCCTTCTATCTAGTCCCTTTCTTCCTGACTGATCTGGGCGCACTGTAAGCAACTACAACTCTTATGTACCTTTCACTGTATTTCTTCTTTTTTTAGCATTAACTATTATTGTTGTTGTTACAACAACTAATCTCTCCTGCCTCTTCGATTCCCAGATCTTTGATTTTCCTGAGTTTTCCTGAGTTTCTCCAGAATCCATTTCCAAGGTGTGTGCTTTTTATTTTTTTGTTTTATAAAGATGGGATTTTTTTTAGTGGGTTTTTGTCTTCTATTTGTTTGGTTTAGAGATCTTAGTGAGAAAAGAGAAATCATTAGGGCTTCTATAGCTGTCAAGATTTAGTTCATAACAACTCATATTAGGCTCCAGTTTTTGTATTTTTTTTTTTTTTATAATGTTTCCGGGGTTTATTAAGGAATTGGTGATCTGGGATTTGGACGTCCCTGTATGATCTTGTAAGTGAATCTGGTTTTGTTGTGATCGTAGTACAGTTTGAAAAGTCTAACTTTTCGTGGTTTCTTTGGTGATGAGCTTATCAGATTCTTGTCGAACTGCTTAGCATTTGTGTAAAGTTGATTGCTTTCATATTAATCTGATTGATTAATTGTTTTATTGGTAATCATGACCTTCTGAGTATCAGCTTGAATTTAAGTTTCATGTGAAGATCTTCTTGTTATTAAGTTGGGATCTTTAACTTTAGGTCTTCCAATATGCCCCAAAATTGAAACAATATTCAAAGGAATGTGAAGGGAATATATTTGCTAGCCTTTGTTTAAGAATCTAATCTGTTAAATTGTTTTTTCAGTAACATTCTTGTTTTGTTTTTAGTTTTTCACAAAATATCTCATTAGTGATCATTTTGGACAGGGTAACTATGGCTGCACCACCCAAGCCAACAAGAATAGGCCTTGCTGGTCTGGCTGTCATGGGCCAGAATCTGGCCCTTAATATCGCAGAGAAAGGTTTCCCCATTTCTGTTTATAATCGGTCTACCTCCAAAGTTGATGAGACTGTTGTGAGGGCTAAAAAAGAGGGAGATCTTCCCTTATACGGCTTCCATGATCCTGAATCTTTTGTGAAGTCAATCCAAAAGCCTCGAGTGATAATTATGCTTGTTAAGGCAGGGTCACCTGTTGACCAAACCATAAAGACTCTTTCTGCCTACTTGGAGAAGGGTGATTGTATCATTGATGGTGGAAATGAGTGGTATGAGAACACTGAGAGGAGAGAAAAGGCTATGGCTGAACTGGGCTTGCTCTACCTTGGAATGGGAGTTTCAGGTGGTGAAGAGGGTGCACGTAATGGGCCTTCTATGATGCCTGGAGGTTCCTTTGAGGCTTTCAAGTACATTGAAGACATTCTCCTTAAAGTAGCAGCTCAAGTTCCTGATAGTGGCCCCTGTGTGACTTACATTGGCAAAGGTGGTTCTGGTAATTTTGTCAAGATGGTTCATAATGGAATTGAATATGGTGATATGCAGTTGATTGCTGAAGCATATGATGTACTAAAATCAGTTGGAAAATTGTCGAATGATGAACTCCATAGTGTTTTTTCAGAATGGAACAAGGGTGAGCTTCTGAGCTTCTTGGTTGAAATCACTGCAGATATATTTGGAATTAAAGATGATAAGGGAGAAGGATATTTGGTTGACAAGGTTTTGGACAAAACTGGCATGAAGGGTACCGGTAAGTGGACCGTGCAGCAAGCTGCTGATCTATCAGTTGCAGCTCCTACAATTGCCTCTTCTTTGGATGCAAGGTTCCTAAGTGGTTTAAAGGAGGAACGAGTTGAAGCTGCTAAAGTCTTCAAAGCAGGTGGCTTTGGGGATATTTTGACTGATCAAGTGGTGGATAAGAAGCAGTTGATCGATGATGTCAGGCAAGCTCTCTATGCATCCAAGATTTGTAGCTATGCACAGGGAATGAATTTGATCCGTGCAAAGAGTATTGAGAAGGGATGGGACTTGGAATTGGGAGAACTGGCTAGGATTTGGAAGGGTGGTTGTATTATTCGAGCAGTATTTCTGGACAGAATCAAGAAGGCATATGATAGGAATCCTGATCTTGCCAACCTTCTAGTGGATCCAGAGTTTGCAAAGGAAATCATTGAGCGCCAGTCAGCCTGGCGCAGGGTTGTATGTCTTGCAATCAATTCAGGTATTAGCACTCCTGGTATGTCATCCAGTCTGGCTTATTATGACACTTACCGGAGGGAAAGGTTGCCAGCTAATTTGGTCCAAGCTCAACGAGACTATTTTGGTGCTCATACATATGAAAGGGTTGATGTGGAAGGATCTTTCCATACTGAATGGTTCAAGATTGCAAGGCAGTTGAAGAAATAAACCTTTTCCTGGTGGTATCAAGCTTAATTAAGACTTTCAATAAGACAATAACTTCTGCTCTGGACTCTATTCTGGGTAGAACTTACATCACCCCTATATCATGAAATTTATCTCAATCAGGTTCAACAAATCCAATTGAGTATTTCGACTTTGTCTTACTTTTATATGTTGTGGTTTTTCTTGGCAGTTCTACTGCTTTTGTATTTTATTTTCACCGGACTCCTCATCCAGGATTGTAGCCCCATTTCTTTTTAAAGAGGTATTTAATGGTGCTTTTGAGTAGTAGTATGAAATCAGATGTTTGAACAATAAATTCTCTTTCGGTGTTATTTTCTTTGTTTGCTCTTCACCAGCAATATATTTACTTTACAATATTGCCGTCCACTCGATGTTGGTTTAAACTTTTCAACTTTACATTTGAATTTGTTGTGCCTAATTTTTACATGAGGTCCTAGATTTGGTTGCCTTATATAAGACCAGAGGAGAGCCAACCACCAGATGATGGGGGATCGTGTAAATCTTCTACCTTATTTAATAGCAGGGATGTCGTTTGTAGTCAGGTTCAGAAATTCTAAACTGACATCCAGTTTAAACATATTCATTCACCTTAATACTAATATTATTTGGATAATTTGAGTCATTGAGTGCGTGATGAATTTTGAAATTATTCAAATAAAAGACATAAATTAACCCGTGAGTATAGTAGTTGATCAAAAAAGGCATTTTGAGGGGATGAAACTCAGGGTTTGGCTGTTTTTTTAATGACTATATATGCAAGGAAAATGTATAAATTCTTAATGCTGCAACTATCACTTGAATTCTGTTATCATTTATCCAGTTAAACCCATGCTAACCTTTTACCAAGTAAGAATCATATCTTGAAACATCTCTTGCATCTGGTTTTTTTCAGAAACAGAAAAGTGATGCTAATGATTTAGAAGTAATAGTACAATAGTCGGTTGATGCTTCTATAATTATAATGAAGAAGGTTGTGTGTGCCCCAATTATATGTTTATTTGCATTATCACTACAATTATTAACTATATCATTTTCCCCTGTACAGAAGATCCTTTGGCATACTACAATTCAATAATTGAATTCAAGGGATGATTGCCCTTTTCATTTAGTCATATAGTCCAAGCTTGAGGGAAGGAAGGACAGATAATTCACTTCATTGACTTTTATTTTCTACAGCGGCATTCTGTTGACGTGCTGTTGAGCATCAGTCTATTTTAATGAAAAAGCCGATTAAATGCCATAAACTATAGGACGAAACTTTATGTAAAAGTGATTTTAACCCTTTGTATTATTGGTGATGAGGAGCAGTGAACTTGATTAAGTCTCTATCTTTTAATTAGTGGTGCTAACCGCTCTTTAGTGTTTTCACACATATATATTCGTTTTGTTCTTGTCTGTCTTCCATAAAATATGCTAATTTTATATATCTTGCTCTTTGTTTTCATTTGAAGAGTAGAGGCTTCCTGAATACTTGTTTTATTTTTAAACCTATGATACCAGATTTAATGGTGTGCTTTTTGTAATATTGTTTTGCTTTTGATGCACAGCCCATGCTCTGCAGTTTCCTAGCTGTTGCACTTGTACCCCCCTTGCTTGCAGATTGGTGTCATTATTCTGTCACTAGAATGTGCTTGTTGCTCCCCATGGTTGGCGTTTGTCTTTCTAGGTTGATCACTGTTCTTTCCAGCAAACCATACATAGCATGCGCACACAAAGACATAATGGACACTATACAATGCACTATATCTTTAAGTTTCTGCTGCAAAAGTAATGTTTTCTTGTAAACTAATCTGGAATCATTTTATTCTTGAACCTCAATCAACCAAATCAATATTCAATACTTGTCGTTTTGTTCCTGTGGTGACCTTCTTCTCGCTTTCCTCCTGCCCAGGGGGAAAAAGACAAAGGATCTTAGTTTTTTCCAGAAGAGCACAAGCTGTTGGCTGGTACTTAATTCATTTCCGAGCGCGCATATGCTCATATGTAAAAACTGCATTTCATTTTTATACATCAGAATGTGCTCAAAATCTTACCCCTCAGATACAGTAAACTGCATATGCTCATTAATCTCAAAAGTTCGCTGCGGTATCAAGAAGTTAATTTGATACAAAATGGAAAGACTTTTTAATGCAATGATCAACATGTGCTTTTGCAGTCAATACTGTCAGGAAATCATATTTATAAACTTTGTTCTCGGCGCTGATAAGAATGATTAAATGAGAAATGGTTCCTATATTTTGTTTCTCTCGACTGTGCAGCCTCACATTTTATTTCATGAATACAGTGAATCTGGAACATAAAAGTTTTGGATAGAAAATATCTGGAGTATGTTTCCTCTCTTTAAGAACATTTATGAGAAAAATTACATGTTCTCATCTGTCTGACGTAGAGTCTTAAGAATCTTGCTCCCT
This sequence comes from Populus tomentosa, assembly GCA_018804465.1. Classification (NCBI taxonomy): domain Eukaryota; kingdom Viridiplantae; phylum Streptophyta; class Magnoliopsida; order Malpighiales; family Salicaceae; genus Populus; species Populus tomentosa. The sequence continues at coordinate 10,749,661 of CM032001.1, forward strand.
GCTAATAGGATCACTAGTGTTTTCTGTGAGCATCAAGTTTCCTGCTCTTTTTAGCACTGTTTTTATCACCCTTCTTGTCCTTTTTCCCTGTTTTTTTGGCCGAGGAAGATTGGAGGTTGAAATGACCGCCCTTGTTGTGCTTAAAATGTACTGTTCCACGACTGTTCTCATGGGTGTTTTGCTGATGGGGACCGGAGGAAGCGTCAGAAGCCATTGAGTCATCACTGACTTCATCAGCAGCAGCAGCGTAGTGATAATTGTTACTCACGTTATGAGCCTTGTAGTTATTACCATCATAACTGCCCTCGTCATCCTCGTCTTCTTGCACGGGAGAGGCAAGGTACGTTTTCCACCCAGATTCGCTGCTGCTGCATCCTTCTGCTCCTAAAATTTGTTTGTATGAATCCATTTCTGATGCTGGGGGCAGAGATGAAGGGAGTCTCGTTGAGCTTCTCTGAGAGAATTACTTTTTGCTGTCTTTATATCTTGGAAGGCTAAAGAAGCGAGGGAGAGACAGAGTTGTGAAACAAAATTACACTTCGAAGACTGCATAAAATCCCTATTTATGGTGAGCTAGAATGAGCTTTGACATCACATATTCATTCTCTCTATATTTTTATATATTTCTAAAAGCTATCCCTTTCTAACAACCAAAATACAGGTTATCATAGCTAACTCAATGTGGGAAGCTATAAAATAAGGGAGCCTGACACAAATTGAGGTTCTCTCTTGGTTTACATGTAATCATAGAAAACAAATAATAAAATCTTTTTTATTTTGTCAGCATCCACCTAAATGAGAAACCAGCTTTTAGTGAAGAACTGGTGAGGTCATTTCATATCTCTTTTAATCAATTCTGTCTTCTTTTCTTCCTTTTTTTTGAAGATTTTTAAACAGTTCTGTCTTGTAACCATAATGCAGAAAAACCCATTCCTCTGTTCTGGAAGAATACGAGACCCTTATCCTTAAGCATGTTAAAGCATAGCCTCCCTACTTGTTATTTTCCTTTCAAGCCTTCAATTCTCTTTCTTGTCAGAAAGAAAGGTCAGCTCTTGTGGACAAAATCTGCAGAGAGGTACCTAACAGGTTACTGATATTCTACATTAAAAATATGGGGACTACCTAAGATCTCCTTGCTTTTGTTCGGTCATTTCTTGTTTGCTGCTTTTAAAGCTGGCTAGTGACTTCTAGCCACTTGGATAAGAATGAAGCAGAGCTTCTTCTTGGTCTCACTGGATCATAGTTAAAAAGTGAAGTTAACGTCGTCTGAAACAATCCTACTTTCAGAATATTTACGTTACACTTTTCAGTTTTGTTTATATGTAAGAAAGCTGATAGGCAATGGAAGATAGTGGCTTTGCTACGTCAGGATTAATGTGTTATTGCTCTCTGTTTGCATCAGAAACTCGACAAAAACTTGCAGAAAATCTGGAGTGAAAGATGACGCTTGTGGTTGGCCAATTTCGGTGTGCTTGGTAGCTGTCATGTTCCTGGTAGTTTTGATATATAAAATTAGATTCGAAAATACCTTATTAAAATCAAAACACTGATTAATATTTCTCTCACTATAGACTAACCATGGATATTGATTGCACAAGTCGTAGCTTCTGCGTTCAAATCTTTCTTCACAGGATTCGCATTCAAGAGGTTTTCGGTTTCAAAACAAGACATTGAAGATCGATTGGTGAATCCATGATTTGCACTTGTTTGTGTTATAATTTTAGTTTTTGAGAAATTCCATCTGAGCATTATATCAAAATTGAAAAGCAAGAACTCAGTGGCAAGAAAATGACGAGTGGAGAGAGTGTTTGGGCACTCTCTAAGAACGCGATACAATCCATGCTTTTTAAAAATTTATTTTTTTTATTAAAAGTTAATTTTTTTTATATGTTTTAGATCATTTTGATATACTAATTTTAAAATTAATTTTTAAAAAATAATAAAAATATCATTTTGATGTATTTCGACATGAAAAATACTTTAAAAAATAACTGTAACCACACTCTCAAATAAGCTCTCATTTTTACTAAAAGAATTTAATTTGTTAGGAATTTATTTAAGGCTTAAAAATAATCGCTACAAATAGAAAAAAAATATTTATATCAAATTTAGATTTTAATGTTTTAATATAATGATGTTAAAAATATATATTTTAAAAATTATTTTAATATATTTTTTAAAAAAATATTTTAACAAGAAGAGGCCTAGCATGGTATGATTGGCCCAAGGCCCACTCCAACTTGATAGTTGATAGTGCGGCCCGGGCTAAATAAAAAGTGGAGGAACAAAATCATCTAAACGACCTGTCTTTGATTTCCCAGTTGTGTAAACGGTTTGTCTTCTATTTTCAGTAAAGCAAATGACTTGTGGTCTTCTGCTTATAAAAGCTTGTCATTTTGTTTTAAGAAGTGTTTTTAAAGGTTTTAGTTTTTTTTTTAAATTATTTTTTTATAATTTTATATCATTTTAATGTGTTGATATTAAAATTAAATTTTAAAATATTATTTGAATAAATTTTTAAACTAAAAATATTTTAAAAAACAATCACTATCATAATCTTAAACAATTACCTTGTAAATTCAACCTGTTATTAATCAGCTTGTTTCCTTCTGTGTGTCAAGATTTTTCTTATAAAATTGTTATTTTTATAGTATTTTACTGGTTTTTTTTAATCACATAATCATGTCCAAATAAAATGTCGAAAATAATATTTTCCATTTATCACATGCCTTCGAAATGATAATTGTTCCATGACTTATGCTCTATATATGTTTCTTTGGACCCATTTCGAAAATATTGTGTGCCCCTCGGAGTGCAAAGCTGAAAATCTTATAAAGTTGATACGGGATGGAATATCCCAAGAATATGTGAAAACCTGGAGACACTTACTGCTACTATTACAACACAAATGTCTCCCACTATCCACAGTTCACAGACCTGCCTTCTTTTCCATTACGCCATTATTATCCCTTTTGCGTTTTCACGCCGCCACATCCACTCAGACTATCCAATATTGTAAAATAAAATTTTTTAAAAAAAAACACTAGAGGATGTGTTAAAAATACTGTGTTGTATTTTATTGAATTGAAAATTCTGACTTGATGATCTGTATTGTATTGAATTGAAATTCTGACCTGATGATTTGTTTTTATTTATTTTTTATGGGAGAATTTTAATGATAAAATAACTTTTTAATATTGAATTAGTGTTTAATTTTATATATATTAAAAAATTATTTTATTGCTTATAAAAATAATTTTGAGGACTAGGATCTACCACGAGGCAAGAGTTCGGGTATTTTTAAATTACTATTTAAAACCTAGCCAAATTCATTTTTAGTCCCTTTAGCTTGATAAACTAATAAACTTTAATTTTATTGCATTCTGATTTTTGAGTGTGAGAGAGAAAAAAGAGACTCACAGCAAAAAAAAAAAAAAAATGATCAATTGACCATTTTTCATTGATAAAAAAAAGCCTAAATTTATGTTGATGTGCTTTTTTTGACTAAAGGAGTGCTATTAAGATATTTTTGCTCTTTTATATTGCTAAAAAAATAGATGAGAATTTTTTTTGTTTTAGTTGATTTTGTGTTTTCAACTAATTTTAATGTTTTTTGTATTTAATAGATTAATTTATTAAGATTTTATTAAATGTTTTTAAATAAAAATATATTTAAAAATATTAATTTTACATCCAATAAAACACAGCATGGTTTTCCAGCCACCACTCTGTGATGGAATTTAGGTGAACATAGACTCTAAGGCTTTCACATGTGTAGATGCCTTGTTATCCAATTATATTTTCCGGTGACTGAAAAGACAATCTCTGAGACTTTGCGGCAGAAGAAGATCTTTCTATCGACATAGTTCACTATCAAGGGTCATCAGTTCTTCAGCAAGGGGTATAATTCTCAGAATGTTTAAGATGATGCTACTTTTAATTAAAAATGATTATATTATCTAATTAATTAATACCTCTTTAACAACCCCTCATGCTATTATTTCACCACATTTCTCTGCCACAAATCCTATTTTTTTCTAGACCCTGATGATTAGCTTATATGCACAAGGAGAGAGATAATTTTTTTAAAAAAATTTTATTATAAAGAGATTATTATATTGTTTTTAACTACAACATCAACAACGTATTCTTGCCGAACATCATTTAACAAAATTTGACAATCTTGAAAACTAATATATTTATTTAATTTTTTTTTTAATTTATCTCTTCGTTGAAGGAAAAGATTGGCGTCCAAGATCTTTTCTGTATCCTGTGGTCTAACATCTCTCTAGATTCTTTTTAAGTTTCAAGTAATCATGGGTTTATGTTACAAAATTCAGTAATTAAATTTGAGATTAATTTTGCTTCAAATTGAAGACTATTTTCTTTGAAAACACAAAAAAGAACGATGGTTAATTTGTTCTAAATTATTTTAAAAAAACTGTCCCCTTCTCATCTCATTTTTAGCTAGTAATCATAAGTCAACATTATTATAGCCCGTCCAAGTATACAAGGACCTTCGTCCTATACTTGATATAATTATCGCATTAATTATCATTTAATTCTCCCGGTGGGATATGATTCTGGGAACATTGAGATGAAAAAAATATATGAATCTGGAGAGGAAAAAAGGAATGAAAGAAGAGAAGAGGTAAGCAGATTGAAACTGAAAATGTTGAAGAACAAATGCCATAATTACAAATTGAACAAGAACTTTGTCATCAAGTCATAACATATATAGAAAAGGCTGCTACAATATTAGAACAGTACTGGCCATTGACATTGAGCCAAGAAAAGAGAAATCTATACTAGCTCGTCACAATGGTGTCGCTAGATACGTTGGCTTGTCCTCTCCGGCCATGACGACGACAGTCTCTGGCTCTGCATGATGAACCGGCATGCCTGTGAGCATCGCGGCTGGCTTTTCTTCTTCGTCACCTGATGAGTTTCTGTAGTAAGAACATGCCAAAGATGTCAATGCCACAGCAATGATTGCTAACAGCAGGCCTAGGCTGCCGAACAGGTACGGTGTTGGAGAACGCCATACATTGATGGCTGAGGTAGAATCACTTGAAGGCCTCATCGATCTTTCTCTCTTCAGTTTATCTCTTTGAGTTCTTGGTCGCTGTGAATTTCTCTTCTAGAGATGGAGATGCATGGAGGGTTTTGCAAGTGCAGGGAAATGAGGTAGCTAGCTAGGTGAATCATATATATATATAGGAACAATAATTAATCAGTTTGTTGGGGATTTTGTTTGGAAACCTTAATTAAATCAAGTTACCATAGAAATGCCTTTGCGTTTGAGAAGAAGATTCCTTATGCTTAAACTAGATGCCAAAACATATAGTGTTCATGATTAATGATGTCAGTTTAACACTTTTTTTTTTTTTGGAATGATTAGCATTTGTATCATGCATGCTCCCTTTTGTCTAGAAGGTATTTTGATTAGATGCTAGAAAATTCAAAGTTTATGTTTTCAACTCTAGATCGATGGATAGTGCATGTTTGTTTTTGTAATAAAAGTTAATAGGTTAATGTTCATATTTTAACTGAACCAGGGCTGCATTGATCAGGTCCTGTCAGGTTTTTAACCGAGTTAATTATATTTTTTTTATTTGAATCAATTCAAATTTCAAGTTGATTTATTAAAACAATCTGGATTTTAAAATTATATTTTTAATTGTTAAATAACACGACAAGTTCTTAACACTTTGCTTCAATAATATTAGTTGGCTCACTTAAAGCTCTTCATATCAGTTTTTAATAGTTTTAATTAGATTAATTATCTTAAAATATTCTAAATGATGAATTAAAAAATAAACTAGCTGTAAGAATCTCATTTTTATCCCATGCATCATATATAATTAACAAAATACTCATTTAGATAGAGAAAAAAATATTTTTAAATACTACTAATGTTATAAAAAATATAAAATTATTACACTAGAAGTTATTGAAGATAACACGTGGAAGAATTAATCTATGACTAGTAAAAACTTAATTTCATTTAAAATAAATACTTTATAAATTTTTTAATAAACATTGAAATGATAATATTTTAAATTGATGTGGAAGAACTTATCAATTTCTAAATCAAGCTATAAGATTATAATAATTTTATATAAAATAAATTATAAAATTTAATTTTAAAAAAAATTAATATTAAAAGATGTTATTAAAAAAAAAAATGTAACGTTCCTTCCTGGTTACTGCACGACAACTGTATTTGTCTCTTTTAGTTCTTGAAAAGTTTCGAACTTGCTAGACAATATTCCTTTTTCTTGCACGACAACCTTCTTCAATATGACAATATTCCTTTTTCTTGTTTTCCTTGCGTTTATGATCTTCTGGGCTTTATGGATTTGTTAATTAGATTTCAGCCCAAACAATTGTAACGGGCCGGATAGAAACCCAGAAATGAATATGATTAGATCATATATAGCATAGGATAAAAAAGAAGATAAATTACAAAAATCTACTTAAAATGTTAACACAAATCATCCCAGGATTAAATATTTGATAGAATTCTTTCATGTTTAAATAAATATTACAAATTATATCTAAAATAATCTTAACGCTCTAAACATTAATGAAAAGGATGATTTAAAAAAAATGAGCATTTCGATACAATGGAATTTTATTTTTTTTTAGATGATCACATTAATTTCATGATATCTTAGAATATTTATTGCAATTTATCTAAAAAATCAATGCCATCCTTCCATATAACATTAATCTTATTTTTTAGATTTAATTGACCCAACATAATTAAAATGCATGGTCCATTAAACGGTGTTTTAAAAAGATAGAAAAAAGAGAATTAAATCTAACTATTTAAAAATTATTTTGACATTAATAACAGTAAAAACTAATATATTACATTAAATAATTTTAAAAAAATATAGTTTAACTGATTATATTTTAAATTTATTCTCTAAAAATTATTATTTTGAGTTTTATAAATTTTTAATTTTAGAATTTATATAATTAGTAAAGATTCACACAAGCTGACTTCGAAAACAAGTTAATAAAAAAAATTAATACTAAACTAAACTTTCTAAAACTCCTAAATCTGAGTCTCCTTTACAAGAACTTGTAATAACACATGGTCATAGATGAGTTGAATCAGTGAGAAACTCGTCGTTCTACTAAATTTCATTGATTGAATGAAGACCTGTATCTGCCAAGTCTTCGTCAGGCAGAAGATACAAAAAACGCTCACAAAATAATTTAAGAGATTATTTTGTTGTCATTATCATTTTTTAATGAAATTATTTTGGGAATTACAGGTTTTGTTTATATCCACGCGACGGCATAGTTTCTGTTTCCAGCAAGACTCGCCGGACATATGGTTCGTTTCCATGAACTGGTTCATTTCATGGCAACGCCGGCATGGCTAAAACGTGTGAAGACAGAAAGACGTGGGTCAAAACCCATCACTAGCTAGAAGGATTAATGGAGGAACTGTTGCATAATATTTTGCTCGAACTGATGAAAGATGATGTGGAAAAGCACTCTTCTTTAGACTTTTGCAGGCCATGTTTCAAAAAGTACCACTCACTCTCTTTTCACTTACTCTTGTTTCTATTCTATACGTCCTGATCTTTCAGGTCCAATTTTCCTCGGCTAATTCCGATCACTAACAGCTTCAAAATACATTTTTGAGCCGCCACGCCTGTCGTTAACCTAATCCAATACAGAAATCAGATCACATTTTTCATTCCTTCCGTCAGCCATGGTTTTGCGAACGCTACAATATTACTAAAATAGTATAATTTGAAGACTGACTTTTGAGAAATTACGAGCGAAGACGGGCAAGTGACTAAAGTACTAAAAGGTAAGGCACGTTAGTGTCATTCATTTTTTTTATATATATATTTTTTTTGTCTTTTCTTTTGATTGTGCAATACCAAGAATTTCCATATTGATTGCCAGTAACTTGTATGAGACACTGGGAAAGGATTTTGTTGTTACTATGGATGAACATATTTTATGATTCTGTGCCTCGTGCATGCTTTGAAGCCGTGAAAAGAATGACACTTGGAATGGTCCTGTTGATGTCAATTCCCAGAGGAAATTTCATGCCACAAAGATATGCTTCTCAGGTTATACAGCTGGTGCCCAGTTTCTCATAGATTAATCTGATATATCAAGATGTGAAACCTTGAATCTTATAAATGGAACCAATATGTCAGATAGCTGTCATTTGATGTGTGAATGATTATGAACCTTAGAAGAGCATACTGACAATATCAGTAGAGGATCCTTGGTAGCAGACGCATCTCTTTCTGCCTTAGCCATCTCCAGCAATAGCCTGCTTTAATTTCTAAAACGAATAAATGTAAACAACCTCATTCTAACGCACTAATAAATGTTGAAGATTTCCCTGCATATTGTTCTCTTTCCCTTGTCTTGCTAATGTTTGAGAGCTTCCTGCAAGCATTCTTTAACATCAACTCTTTTAGCGAATTCTGAAGAAAAGAGAAGGATGATTCAGCCAATATGACGAGTTACGGCTTGATTCTTGCACTAATATGATATCAAAGAAACAGTAAACAGAGCAATCCCAAAATATAATTAATTACCAACATTTGATTTCTATACTCGTGATTTTACATATTCCCGTAAATTTAAAAAAAAAGAGAAGAAAAGAAACAAAAGCACAAACAGAATTACTACGAAACAAATTAAAGAGAACTACAAAAAGACGGTATTGTCTTCATTTCCTATTTGAATCTAGATGCTTGAGAGCCTAAACTTGTTCACTGGGACAATTGCAAGAGACAGGCTTCAGCAGGTATGTAGGATTCTCATCCCCAGCCATGATTACAGCAATCTTTGGCTCAAGATCCACCTGAATTTCCTCATGTTTTGCTGGTTTTTCATCTCCAGCCTCGCTTCTTGATGAACTGGACAAAGATTTTCTGTAGGAGCAAGCAAGAATGATCAGTGCAGCTGTGATTAGCCCCAGCATGAACGCTAGACCGACAAAGAAGTAAACAACTGGTGAATTCCAATGCCAGAATCCTCCATGAGTACCATCTACTGCTGTTGAGTTGGTGGCAGATCTCATCTCCAATAAGGGCCTCTCTTCTTTTCTCTCTCTAGTTTTTTTAGAGCAATATAATGGGGATGAAGATGATGGACCTTGTATTTATAGCATGAAAGCTGGAGTTCCACAGTAAATATTGGATTAGAACAAAGAAATAGTGCTTTCGTGCATTTTCCAAGAAAGTAATTTATGGTTTTATGAAGAAAAGATTGATTGTTTCTTGGGCGTACCAATTCTCCCACAAATGTCTCATTTTCTCAATACCCATTTTCCTACCAAGTTCAAGCAAGACATGATTAGAATTAATGTTTGCGTTTCCAAGCAGCCGCGTCCACTACCAAGTTCAAAAGAATTTTAGAATAATTGTTTCTCCAAATAAGTTACACTTATATGATAAATAAAAACTATAAATATTTTTTATTATTTGCTATATTTTTCAACAATGATTAATCGATATTTTGCTGTTTGTTATTTCAATAACTCTCAAGCTTGGACCCCTATAATTGCTTGCAATTTGTGATGTGTTCTACAGCAGTTGCATTGCATAATTCTATTCACATATATCTCCTGTTCTATTATGGGTGGGTAGCTAGACGTTCTTGCTATTCATGTCGCAGCTCTCCTTGCGCATTCCAATAAATTATCAACCTACAATTCAAAGACGACTAAAGTGAGTGTGGTTGTCATGTCACTTCAGCATAGGACCCTTTCGGAGGATGACGAAGGCCCATCATATTATGGAGAGAGGTGCGGTACGGAAGAAGAGAGACATCAGGTCGTAAGCCATGATCAGCATGTATGTTGTGGTCGTTTCCACTGAGTTTTGGAATAGTTCTGTAGATTTTAGTGTTCTGTTTTAATATTTCCTGTATGTGAACAAGTTCAAAGCCACTATCTTTTGTCTGTAATTTCTGGTGGGGCCAAAGTGGTGGAATAACTTGACGGATTCAGGTGACCGCTCGCGTCGACCAAACCAGTACCAGTGTCTGCAATTCCGAGCACATTTTCCAATTCTTTGTATGTTCATTCGTCTAATATGGATAGAGAGGGAGGGAGGATGGCTGTGCCCTAAAATCTAAGCAAAAGTTCGAAGAAAACAAAAACATCGATCGTGGTACAACTTACAAGACATGGTAGATTACATGAACATTACGTACCTTTGCGGCAAGCTGAAACAGACAGAAAGTGGTCGTGATTTTAGGGCAGCTTCATTGCTGTATCCCAGCAATTCTTCCATGATCCTATCTGTTTTCTTCTTTGCCTCTTATAGCCCATCAGAAAACTGGTGTCAATTCCAGATTTGTTGGCCAATACTTCAATTTGTAACCCATTGGACAAATTAAATGCTATTACTTTGCTTAGAAGTTCGAAGCACTGTGCCTCATGTGCTTAATGTTCATGAAAAAGATTGTGTGATGTTTATTAATCATTTTAACTAGTAAATATAGTTTAGGTTATGTTTAGTTAATGTTTTAAGATACAAGAGACGAAGATATATTTGATTAAAGAGATAAAAATAAAAATAAAAATTTATTTGTTTTTAAAACAATTTAGAAATGAGTTTTTATAAATTTAAAATATGATTTCAAGACAATAATGAAATACTATTTATAAAATTGCCAATATTTAATTACTTGCTTTTCCGTTGCAAAATATATATAACTTGCTTGATGAAGATTTTCTATTATTCACTTTTTTTTTTATTAAACCCCAAAAGTATTAAGAAGAAAGAAAAGAAAACATCTTGTATAAATTTGTTTTTTTGGTGAATAAATTTATGATGGAGTTGCTCATGAAGAGAAAAAATTTGTATTTAAATAAACAGCTCAAATTGAATTAAATCTTTAATAATATTTAATTGATTTTATAAACATTTGACTTTAAAAATTTGTTTTTAAATTAATTTTTTTTTGTAAACAAAGCTCTTATTAATTAATAAAATACCGTTAAATTTTAATTTTTGTATTTTTGAATATTCCTAACTAATTTTTGATCATTTTATGAGTATTGTGATATTTTTTTATTGTTATATTTTTTAATTTTGTTTTTGTGGTGAATAAATTGATGATGGAGTTGGTCATGAAGAGAAAAATTTCTTATTGAAATAAAGAGCTCAATTAATATGCGTATCTCCCACTACGAAGTTGAAGTGGAGAGATTCCACCCTTTGGATTATTTTCCCCTTAGCAAAAAGAAGTCAACGCTTCAAAGATTATTGTAGAAAGTATAAACTCACCCTAACATTCTGATTGCCATCAGTCACGGCGGCTTGTTGAGTTTTGCTTTAACTTTTTTTTTTTGTTTAGAAATATTGATAGAAAATAAAGCAAAATAATTTTTTAAAGGAGACAATGAATAAAATTCAATTAGTTTTTATTTTTATTTTCTTTTCTTTTCCTCTCCATTTGGATGGAAAAACGTTCGTGCATATATAAAAAGGAAATTCAAGTATTTAATTTCTCCACTTTTGTCTTCCCTTCATTCATTTCTAATAAGAATTTTAGCAAGCAAACAAAATAAAAAGAAAGAGTTGAATTTTCTTTATATTACTCTCCTTTCCATCCCTTTTCTGCAAAACAAACACATGTAAGAATTAATTTCAATTCTTTTCTCTGCCATCATCTGTAACAATAAAAAATAAATAAACTTTTGAGTGGACACCTAATTTATTAACCTTATCCATGAGGAAATGTTGAGGTTAAGAGCACAAATCTTCTCCCTTTTGTCAAAGATAGTGGGCTATAATGCACGAAAATGAGGTCGTTAAATACCAGGAAATGAGAAAGGTCAGCCTGCTGGTTATTTTAGGGTTAGGTCATTTCACATGATCTATATATATATATATATACACTCCAAATATTTTTTACCTGTAATTTCACTATTGCCGGCCGATTGACCACCACTTCTATGACGTCGTTTGCTTCGTTTTATCTTGTTCTTGGATCCAGGTTACCGCTCCCGTCTCCATACGTGGCGCAGCAACTTTTTAACGAAGAGTCTCTTTGATGGCAATTTAAGAATACATTAACTATTATACTATAAGATTTGAGGTGTAACCCTAGTTGCTTCGTATAGTAAAGCAGCCAGAGTTAATATTGATTGATTTTTTACACAAGGGTATAATTGAAATATATATCCAAGGGCGGAGCTGGAGTTTTTTCTCCCTAGGCTATTAAATAAATACATAATTTTTTTTTATGATCAATTATTAATTCATGTACATAAATTTTTAAAATTAATAGTAAAGTTTTAAATCACATATATTATTCAAAATATTAAAAGATAAATTTGAAAGTGCCTAAAATTAAAGTGAAAATAAAAATACATCCATTATTAAAGTTCATCCTTCAATGTTTTGTGGAATATAATTCATCTATAATCAAATCTTAATCGATATTATAACAACCCCTCAACTGGAATAAAATAACAATCTCATGTCAACTGTAAAATAAACTAATTAATTTTTTTCTCTCTCTCAATTCCTCCTTACTTTTCTCTCTTTCTCTCTTGTCTTTTCTTTTCTTTCTTTTTCTATTCTACTTCTGCCTAGTTGACAACATATAAAAGAAAAAAAGAGCTAATTTGTTTTATTTTTTAATGATAAATAATTATTTTACCCATAATGAGTCGTTTTGCTTTTATTTGACAGTATTTTTTTAGTACTACAAAGCTCCATTCATTCTAAAATTTTAACCAGATTTTATTTAAAATATTTTAAGATCCCTCATGAAATTTTAGCTCAATCTGATGGTCGGATTGAAAATTACGTTCAATAACGTAAAACTGGTGAAATTGTGATTTTTCATCAAATTTCTGAATTTTTTAAAAAAATTTAAAATTTTAACCTAAGCTAAAACATCATATTAGAAAATTCCATATAAATTTTTAAAATAATAACTTAATCGAGAGTTATAAATTTTATTTTATATAAAACTAGTTTAAAAAAAAAAATCAAAATGCTAGTGTGTGTGTTTGTTTGTGGTGACCTTGAACATTTTACAGCTGAGGGTTGCTGTCATTTGATGCGTTATAGATTATGACCCCCAAAAGAAAAGAAAACAAAAATTCACATTCTATTCTCCAGCCGTTGCTTTGGTTACCTAATATATTGCTTTTTGGTTTTTTTTTTTTAAGTATTTTTAATTTTTAATTTATTTTTTATATTAACATGTTAAAGAGATTAAAAAATATTAAAAAATTAAAAAGAAATCAATAATTTTCAAAAACACGGCTAAACTTTAATACCGAACAAGATCAATAACTAGATGCAGCTGCTTTTTTAACAGACTCCAACCTGATTCTGACGGCTTTGATGAGCAACTATTGAAGATTATCGATCTATCTTTATTTAATTGGATAACAAATTAGACAATCCTTCCTCCTTAGGTTTTTTTTTTTTTATTATTATTATTATTATTTGGCAAACTGCAGCATGATCATTAAGATCGAAGAACCAGTGAAACAAAGCAATCAAATCTCACAACCAGGAAAATTCGAAATGAAAGAACCAAGAAAAAAAGCTTCATTTATCTATCAATACTCATCATTTAATATATATATTCCCGCAAGAATCATAAAAAAGGGCCAAAATTGAAGAGCAGAACTACAAAAGGACGGTGTCCTGTCTTTAGTTTCAAAATTGAAGCTAATTGAATTACTAGCTTGACTGCAAGAGAGACTTCAAGCTTTTTCGCTGGTTTTGCAGTTGCAAGAAACAGGCTTTGCCAGGCATGTAGGATTCTCATCCCCGGCCAAGATAACAACTACCTTTGGCTCAAAATCAACCTGTATCTCCACTTGCTTTGCTGGTTTTTCATCTAATTCAGCCTCCCTTCTTGAAGAGTTGGACAGAGATTTTCTATAAGAACAAGCAAGAATTATCAACGCTACTGTTATAAGCCCCAACATAAGTGCTAGACCACCAAAGACGTAAGCAACAGGAGAATTCCAATGCCAGAATCCCCCGTGAGCACCGCCACCTCCTCCTGATGGGTTGGTTGCTGGCCTCATTTCCAAGAACTCCCTCTCCTTTTAGCTCTCTTGTTTTTTTTTTTTTGTCAGTGCAATGTGATGAGCTTGATGAAAGGCCCTGTATTTATAGGACAAAAGTTAAAGTGGTAGGGTGCTTAGAACTAACAAGTTGCTTTTGTGCTGTTACCAAGAAGCCGATGGTTTTATAAAGCAAAGATTGATTCTTTCTTGGTGTGCACTATAATTCTGCGACTGTTGTCTCACTTACTAAAGACCCATTTTTCCACCAAGTTCAAGCAAACAATCATTGAACTGCTGGCGTTTCCAAGCAGCCGCATCCACTATCAAAAATCGACCAATAGTATAAAGAAGAAAAAAAAAAGAGGAGGGGAAGAAAACATCAAATAGAAAATTACAGGAAAAACAAAAATAATATTATAATACCCTCTAATCATAAAGACGAAGTCCATGAGAGATGCCTAGCTAGCTAGATTCCTGTCTAGCCAAAGGCATGGCTGCATCGATTAGCAGCACATTTCTTTTACGAGGAATATCATTCTTAGAATGTTTAATGTGCATGAGGGTGCATAGTGAAACCATGGCCATAAATAAAGCACCAAAACCACAAGGTATATGTGATATATTATTCAAAAACGAGATGATGAGACTCAAATTAGACGTGTGTGAAAGAAACTGAAACTGGCATATATATAGTTTTTCACTTTGTTCTATCCACTGAAGTTTCTGGCTGAAAAATCAGACACGGTCCCTCTGTGTTTCACATTCTGTCAGGTCCAATCCTAAATTTAATGAAACCAGGCAAGTTTCACCTCTTCAACTGGGATTGAAGGGAGCTTTAGATCGCTTTCAGATTCCACCATAGCACCTGCAACTCATCTGAACATCCATGTTGTAGGAAAGTTGCGTTAAGGAGCTTATTAATATAAAAAAATTGATAAATATAGATTTTTTTCCATCAATATTTATCTTTATTGACCGAATTGTTTCCATTACTAACTTTGTCGGTTGATATATTAACAGATATATATCGTCGGTAGAGACAACTGCATAAGATCTTACCCTATAATTTGCTCGCAGTTACCATCTATATATCAACCAATCAATCTGCAAAGCATGGCATGGCATGGTTTACAATTGCTTCAATATGCATAATTAATCTCATCCACAAATATATCTCCTGCTATGTTCTTGAGTAGCTTCTAGCTCGACGACTTTGTTGTCAATCATGTAAGATCTGCTAACATCATTCAAGTTTTGTGGCATACCGACAATTATAAATAATTAAATTATAGTGCGCACTGAGTAAAGGCTTTTTTTGGAGGATGACTAGGCCAACATATCATGTGGATTAGTACTTGCTAGGGCAATTAATCCTGGTGGATGAGCATCCACTAAAGTTTTTTCTTAAGGTGGAGAATTTATTTTATATTTTCTTTGTTCTAATTGTGAAACAACTTCACCCCACCATCAAGCTTTTGCGATTAGGTGGCTAGAATGGGACCATTTGGCGTGTGTAGAGTTCACATTATGGGATTGCCAAAACCCATTACACCTTTCATTATTTTTAGATAAATTTTTATTATTGATCTTGAAAATAAATTTTTAAAAAATATTTTAATATATTTTTAAATAAAAACACTTGCTGCAACAATCCTAAACAAAAATACATTTTTTAGATTTTCAATTCATGTATTATCTCAAGGCTACACAAAAAGGGTGGGGAAGTGGGAAAGAATAACTTTTAAAAGGGAGTCCACTAATGAGAACAGTGAGCTAAATAATCCATAAAGATACCAACATTTTTCATATTTAAAATGCACATTTTCATCTTAATATATATATACATATATATATACATACATTTCATAAATGTGCTCTAAGATTAATTAACCCAAATTCAATTTAAAGCTTTTTCTCCGTCCCAACATTTCCATCGTCCCAACAACATGTCTTGATCTCTTACAAACCAAGAGGGAACAGGAGAAACACTTGCAAGACTGGCCTCCTCAGTTCCACAACATTTCTAGCTAATTCATTCAATTGTATATCAATTCCACTTGACGGCTTCTGGGCAGTATAGACATCATGTACAGATTCAAACACATGTTTCCTTTCCTCTGAGATGTGCTTGTCTGATCCGGCCGGAGTCTGTACTCGATAACTCCAGACAAAAAGCATGGCGGCGACTATTATATTAAGAACTTAGAAAACATCTCGGTACAACTTGCACGAGATCATGTTAGATTATATATGGATAGATTGCTTTCTAGTCTAGATCATGAACCAGACATAAAGTAGTGGAGATTAATCTAGGAAAGATTCAACCATGCTATGAACCTGATGATCCCCTCGTCCGGAAACTTTATCTGTGCCAAATCTGTTGGCTGCTGATATCACATTTCGTCCACCGTTTGGCATAAAATATGTTGTTCCACTTTTGTTTTGCTTTGGGAGAAGAGTAAGCAGGAAAGTGCGTGTATTTAAAAAGTTTTTTCTTTTTTAATTAATTGATACAGGGATGGTAAATATTAGTTATATGTAAGGGACATATATATAATATAGTACTGACATAGGGAATTTCTAGAAAATGCTTCGCAAAAGGAAAGAAATTTAATCAATATTTAAACATTGATTATCCTAAGATCGTGCGTTAAGACATCATAACGAAAATTAAACTCCGAAACCATATGGGAAAAAAATCAATTACAAAATAGATTAAGTTCATGCACCCAGTGTCATGCATTTTTCTTCATCTAATTGATCATTTGAAGATTTCAACATATATATATATATATATATATATATATATATATATAAGTTTAGGTCAATTAGTAGATGATTGCTTTCATCAAGCATGAGATAAATTCGTATGAAAAACATAAAATTATATTATCTCTTCCTCTAATTAGAATTAGAAGCCTGATGGCTCCCTTCTTTAGACCATCAGTCAACAAAAGTTTTCAAGGATTTTCAAAGAGACAATTCCAGGTGCCATAATCTGCCGTGCAGACATTCTCACATCGTTATTCGTAAATAAAAATAACAACGACAACAATAAATAATAATAATAATTAAGCGACATGCCTTATCTTTTTTTACTTACTCTTTCATCTTATTTCACACTTCTTTTCCAGAATTAATTATATTTTTATATCAATAAATATTTTTTAAAAATACATCTATCTTGTAGATTTGATTAAAAACGCGCAGGTGATAAATCTTGTTTCACAGCAAATAACGTTTTTCAATTCTGTGTGTAATTAATTAACAATAAGAAGGGTACAAAACATCCATTTTCGAGTGGCCACGTACGTTTAATCCAGCAATTAATCAGGAAATTAAATTCGAAATCTTTCCACCTCTTGTCAAAGATGGTTGGGCTAATGACACTAAAGAATGTTGCTGGTAAGGACCCACTTGGTGACTATTTCAGATAATATTTGAGGACCTGGGCACGACGAGTATATGTCAGCCTGCAGCTTCTAAAGTTTATGGATAGACGTCTCTCTCTCTACAATTCCAGTTTTTCTACCTTTACTTTTACCGACGGAAACTGCGTCCCGGTTCTCGGTTTCATCATTATCTACAAGAGATTTTTCTATCACAGTATGATCTACCAGTCATGATGATGTTGACTATTAAACCTTAAATTAGAACTTGATTAGGGCACATTATTCAGGGGTGTTCTTCCTTGTATGTATGTATGTATATTCAAGAGAATTTTAGTAAAATAGCACAGTTAAATAAATTATGTAGGAATTAGTCTGATATATAATCTAATTGTCTTGGCCAATATAAAAGCAACTCAGTTGATTAATAAAAAAAAATTTAAGATAAATTTTAGATAAAAAAAAAATAAAATTGACAGAAAAAAAACCTTCCAACACAAATCATTTCCTAACTTGAGTTTAAAATTAAATCATATGAGTTTTTTTGACATGATCTGGTTAGCTTAGCCAATCCAAAAACAATTTGTTTGACTAACAAAAAAAATACAAGAACAAAATTGAGAATAAAAATGATGAAATTGATAAAAAAAATCTTTTGACCTGATTTTTTATCTAATCTTGATTTAAAATTAAATTTTTTAAGTATTATATCAATATAATTTAGTTGATTTGATCAATTTAAAAATAATCTAAATAACTGTTAAAAAAATTCTGAAATCAAACAAAAATACGAAATTAATTCGAAAAAAGGAAGTAAAAGGGGGGCTTAATATAATAATATATGGCACCTAACCGTATCAGACAATCTTCAATTTCACCATCGACTCTAAAGTTGTCCTCCTTGAAATAACGCACTTTGCACTTGCTTTTTTCAACACAAATAGACTAATACTGACAAGACTTGTTCATTTATCTGTACTCTAATATAATATATATCATTTTAATTAAAAATATATATTTAAAAAACACCATATACCACCTTACAAAACACACAGATGATAGTTTTCAGGATTCGATTTCTGGTATTTTAATTAACTTCGTTTCATGGCTTAAAACACTTCTTCTACCCAGTTAACATTTTCACTCAAGATCCCCACATGCAACAACAAGAGAGGAAA
The DNA here is from genome assembly GCA_018804465.1 of Populus tomentosa. NCBI lineage: Eukaryota > Viridiplantae > Streptophyta > Magnoliopsida > Malpighiales > Salicaceae > Populus > Populus tomentosa. The sequence continues at coordinate 10,768,272 of CM032001.1, forward strand.
ATACCAAAAAATAATCTCGCTTTGGAGCTAGCTAGGTAGCTATTCGAATATCATTTGCCTTGCCTTGCCTTCAAAGCTGTTTGCAAACGGCAACTTTAGCTTGCTTGGGTTGAACTTGCAGCATAATTTACCAAACCAAACCTAAAGGCAAGATTTATTTTTTTGGGCCAGCAAATATTACGTAAATCTAGTAAGTTTATTCTTGAGCGACGAAAAGTCTAGTGAATTAGAACAAGGAAAAATCTAATAAATCAACAGTACCCTTTATACCACTCCAATGATCAATTTACATATTGAATCCAGCGCGAGAGGAAAAGAACTAGAAAATACTAGAACAAAAATCACTGTCTTAAACTTGTTCATCACTTTGGCAATTGCAAGAAACTGGGTTGGCCAAATATGTAGGGCTGTCGTCACCAGCCATGATGACAACAATCTTTGGCTCCATTTCTGCTTTCATCTGAACTTGGTTTGCAGATTTTGCTTGAACCTCCGGATCAGTAGCCGAATTGGGAGAAGATTTTCTATAGGAGCAAGCTAGAATCATCAATGCCACTGCAACAAGTCCAAACATTAAACCTAGACCAGAAAAAAGGTATGGGATTGGAGAATTCCTATCTTGATATCCTGCATGAACAGCAGGTGCAGTAGAGTTGAACGCAGGCCTCATTAATCTCTCTTCCAAGACGGTCTTTTTTCTTCCCTCTCTTGTTCTTCCTACTCTCTCTCCTGTTTTTGTTCGTGCAGGATGATGAAGCTGGCAATGTTCTGTATTTATAGCACCATTAGTTAAAGTTCCACCATGGTAGGATGAGAACAAGGGAGTTGAACAGGAAAGTCATCTCATTGCCGTTGGTTTTGGCAAGAATAGATGATGGAATGATTATGATTCTCTCTTGGGCTCTACTTATACTTTAGGGGAACATTGATTGACATGGAAGAACCTAAAATACCATTCTTTGTCCCTGAAAAACAATTGCCTAACCTGGTAACTAACTCATAAATCCTTAGCTCTATCAAATCAAGTTGAGGATATGACTTTAGAATACTAATTGGGTTTCTGTTAAGCATATCTAGGCGGCTCCAAAATCATTTTTTAATTAACCCTCCAATTAAATTCATGGGTATGTATTTTCTTTAATTTTACTTCTGTTGCCTTAGATTCTTTTGCTTTATATTCTACCAAAAAAGTCGTTTTAGTTCTTGATTAAGGTTGTAGAGGTGGGATTTAATTTCTAGACATGTTCATCTTGATAATCTATTTTCTTTTATTTTATTTCTGAGGGTAGTAAGAGAAGGGGCATGAAGCCCACGAAAAGAAACAAGGACATGTTCATTTTGATAATTAAGTATATCAACATTTGTGGATATTTGTGTAAATTTGGTGATAGGAAATTCAAGTTGCAGGGATGAAGAAACCACCGGCAGAATAGGAGTGAGCGTGACGTAGCCTCCAAAAGGGTGGCCTCTGCTTTTCCAATTAGTAATGAAGGCCCACTGAACGTCTTTACAAGACCACTAAACATCTCCTTTATTCTTACGTATGCCTTGATTTTCTATGGGAAAAATAATGGATTCAAGAAGCAAAACTTTTCCATTTCCTTATACTCAACTAAATTGAGTGTTGGAACTTCTTGCGTTCTCTGAGAAAATATGAATTGACAGTAGCAGTTTTTTTTTTACAGCAAGCAACATGCTTTCGAGGAGAAACAGTAACGTGGTATTTGAAAACGAAACGAAACGTGTTTCATGAATTCTCTTTTCACATTTTGTTAGAATAATAATACTTACGGAATTTCGGGCTGCATTTAAGGACAGTCCTCCCTGTTTCCTTACTTGCCATCTCCAAATTGAACCTCAACATTTAAGGATTGTTTACCATGATACTAGGAAGAATCGGAGTTTGAATTTAGAGTGAAGAAAGCGTTTTGCAATGAAAAACTTAAAATGGACAAAAACAATCTTTTATTTATATGTTAAAAGATACTTCAAAGATTTAATATGAGCAGGTCTAAAAACCTATTTATTCTCCACTTACAGGCTAATTTAAGTTAAGTTCTAAATAATAAGGCTTTTTATGCTTATGCAATTGATAACTTGATTTATGTCAAGGTTTGCATATAGCCAAATAAAGCTCATATTATTAATGTGGTTTATCGATTCTTCTCCAATCCTGTTAAAATACACCAATCAGTAGTGAAATGAATACTTAAATATATATATCTCAACAATATTTTTAATCTTAATTTATGTTTGGAAAACAATATTTTTACACACATATGTAAAAATAGTTGATAATGTTAATTCTAAAAAGTCCATATAGAGGTATTTAATGATCTTTGCAAGGGAAGTAGTTTTTTGATAATTAATTTTGCAAAAAAGTATTGCATTAACCACTATTGAGACTTAATGCATTGCACTATTGTGACTTAATACATTGCTTTTAATGAAAAAGATAAAGTGTTATTATGGATAAAAAAGTTCTTATATAAAATTGATCTAGCAAAAAAAGAATTTTGTGTTGTATTATAATAATCAAAATTTTTTATTCTCGATCAAAGCATATTAAAATTAAGTATCAATGGATATGTTGTGGAGTTGAAATTGATAAGATCTATAAGGCTTTATAAAGAGAGAAGTTTGAGTTTTGTAAAGGAAAGAGAGCTTGGTGGTGCCCCAAAATGAATCCGGAGGGGGAGAATTGTTGGGTTTGATTCCGAAGACTTTTGGGTCATAACCTATATATTTAAGAAAACAGGGACCACCATGATATAAATCTCCGCTGGGCATACCACTTGTATGGACTCGGGATTTTTGCATGAGCCCATGCTTCTTGATATTACGCTCCAGTCCATGCTCCTTAAATATTTTTTGAAGCTTTTATAGGGTTTTTAGATTCTTAAAAAGTTTTTTGAACCTGGATCCATCAGATATATTTCATTTCACATCCAAAATGCTACGGATCATTATTTCAAAATCAAGAATTGCTCTGTATTTCCAAAGAAAAGGTTGCATCATCAAGGTTTATATGTTGAATTGAATTATAAATCTGAGAATACAGTAGAAGATTCCATCTTGAAATTGTGATGAGTTACACCCTAGTCTGAAACTTTCCTATATCTCCTCCAAACTTCATTATTTGGTTGGAAGAGCCTGCTTATTATCAGTCCATATCAGGCAACTGATATTTGATCTCACTAGACACAAGCTTTTGTGGAAAGGAATTTCATCACGAACATCTTGTGCTCAGAGCCTCGAGGTGAGCAGACTTTCTAGAACATCAGTGACTCAGTGAGTACATGTGACGACTGATTCACATTGAATTTTAAAAGTACAGAGACTCCTGATAAATGTGGATTTCCGTAGAAGAAAAAGCACAAACTGGCAACCAAGCAAGAGTCTGAAGCCAATTCTTGCTTAGTGGAGGATTTTAACAAAGCTTGCTGATTGAGGGCATTAAAGTTGACAAGCGACACAAATAAATAGCTCTGAAGCTTGAAAAGCTTAAGTACCAGTATTTCAGACAAGAGGATATCGTAATTTTTGATATTTGAAGCGAGGTCTTGAGATTGTTACGAGTTTCTTTCTCTGGCAAAAAACTTCGTCATTCACACGTCCATCGGAAAGGGAGAACAGTGCAGTCTGTTTTAAAGAAAAGGGCTGGGTGTATATTTTCTTCTTATTTCATTGCTGTATTGGATTGAAATATTTTTTATGATTTAGGAATTTCATAACATGAAAAACTCCAGTTTCTTTTTGTGTTTGGAGGTTAAAAAAACTCTTTAACTTCTTTCACAGCGTCACTTTACCCTGAGGTATGTTATTATCTGATTTCTGCTGAGTGGTGGGCGGTCACGCAGCATCATTCACAACAATTAAGATCATGGTTTCCAATGCTTACTAGGTGGAGAAGAGAAAGCACTGATACCCGACAAATGGCGTTGCAGAAATGGATACTTCAAAGTGTCTACAATCAGTAGAAATGTTGAATATTGTGTTTTCTGAATAGGATACAGAGGTATCAACTATCAAGCGTCGCACCAATGAAGTGATATCATCCGAGATACATCTCACATAGCCCAGTCTTGCTGAATACTGTGTTTTTCCTCTGTTTCCCTGGTTTACAACATGACAGCAGAAGTCACCATCTCCTTTCTGAGGAACCTCTGAATACTTTGATAGAATATACCATGCACTCCTACTCAATGGTAAATAATTTTCCTCTCTGTTTTCCTTTTGTGGCTGCTAGGTGAAAGTAGATATGTTGGCTCTGCAGGAGGAGGGCCAGACCTTCAAGTCCATGATTTCTAAGCCATGTTATTGAATATTTTGAAAAATAGGAGTCTATGAACAAGATATAAGCAATAGTTTGCTTTCAAGAATAGATGGCTCCGTCTTTTCTTCTTTAAATCACAGCAGAGCCTTAGTTCTACAAGTGAGTTTCGACGAATGCTGGCCTCTGACTAGCGTTTACTTCGCCTTATCTCAATCCTTAATTTTAAACATGAACTCTATGGTTAATGAACTGTACAGAATGGTGAATAGCTTCGGGAGCCTAATTTTGTAGAGCTTAATTGCTGAGATTTGTTATTTTTTAGACTCTAAAGCATGGAGTAGCAACTGGTGTTTGAGTGACACTGTTCTGGTTTTTGCATGTGTCTTAGTTTTGGGAGGAGGACCCAAATTTCCTCTTTTTTTTCTCATGTAGAGTGCGGAAATGGAAAGGCTGTTGCTCCTTTTTGGTTATTGACGTGGGATGCGAGAAGCCAGAAAGCTCCTCATACTCAAAGGCATTGCTAAAAACAAAAGCTATTTGCTGTGCCTTGAAGTGTTCTGACTATTTCCAGTGGATTCTTTCTGATAATCATGCGCAAATGTGTAAATATAATCCCTCTTTTTCTTGCATATAATTATCAGATTGTTGTGGATGGACCCGGCATTACTTTCAGTGACCATTTGGAACTTCGTTTTCTTCCCCTGTCAAGTATTTGGTGGCTAAATCACATTCAATTATCAATTAATTTCAGGAAAAATTATCATACTTGAACTTTTTTTTTCTTTTTTCAATTTCAAAACTAATAGATACAAACATTTACAAAATAGCAGCAGCTTCACTGTATTTAGCAAAACTACCAAGGGCATGTCCCATTGATCAAGACCAATTAGATTTAGAAACAGAGTATCAGTACCACATCTTTAGCAATAACTAATACAAGCCTCGTCTAACGAGACATTTTTTTCTTTCTCCTACACACTGGATTCAGAATGATGGGACAATGCTATATGCTGTTTCAGCCATTAGTGTTGACGAGAACATCTGGTCCACTTCGACATCTACATCTGTTCTCTTTGCAAATCGGCCTTTTATCCGGGGTCTGGTCTCTGCATAGGCCTTCCTTGAGGCATACCTGATAGTCTTCTCAAACTTCCTTGCCTTCTTTTTCTCTCTGTATCTTAGGACTCTTGCCTCCCTTTCCATCGGACTAAGTTGAGATGGCATCTGGATAGGAGGGCTGGAGAAAAGGTCGATTGTCCCTCTTGGAGCACTTTGGTGCGAGATAGAGATCTCGCTCATTGCTGATTCTGGCACCACACCAACATCCATGGATGACATGGAGACCTAATTAAATGAGAAAAGAAAAGCAAGTGTTTAGAACCATAAGATAATTTCACCAAGTTGTCGGGAACTAATTGGATTATCACTATCTGTAACATATATTTTTCTGTTGCCTATAAGATCATACTCACTATGCTATTAATGGATTACTTGGAAGTTAATGATGTTAACCCTAAATCAATCACTTGGAAGAAAAGGGGATGAAAAAAAAAAGTGCTCAAACACTTGTACCCTCTGATTCCGTCCATTAAAGGAGAAAGGTAAAGGTAAAAGGAAAAGATAGCTCTTAAAGTGCAGAGAGATATCCCCTTCGGATTTTTACCAGTACAAGCAGTGGGGGTGTAGAATATGATACTTCTAAGCTCTTTAATCTTGACACACAAAAGATTCTAATATCTAGTCTACAACTAGCTATAGGAAGATACCTAAGTGATTCTAAAAGGAGTACGCAGACTGGTTCAGCTAGTTTAGCAACCTAATTGTCAACAAAGACAGATGCTAATTTAACACATGTATAAAGCTGCCGATAGTAAAAATGAGATGAAATTTTGAGAAAACACTTCGTTGAAATAGGTTGTGGACTAGAGATATTTCCCAATGATCTCAACATGAACTTATTAGAGCTCAAAACTGTTCAAGAGAAGATACTATGATAAAATATCTGAGAGTACCAGAACTTTTGGTAAATCCTACAGTGAGTTGTACTTACACCTTGACTGGCTGAACCGTCGTAGCTGTAAGCAGCTTTAGCGGGCTCATACTCCAATCCCAACTGAAAATTGTGATACTGCTGTTGCTGTTGTTGTTGATGATCCTTTCCTTCTCCATACTGAATCGGAACAACACTGTCACCCCCACAACTCTTTGGAGGAACACTGTAGTGTTGCTGATTATACTGATCAGAATATTGATTCTCAGCACATGAGTTGTACTCAACAATATCCAAATACTCGTCAACCTCCCCACCAAACAAGAAGCCATTATTACTCTGGTTATTGCTGTTCTTCGCAGGATTTAGCAACAGCCATGAAGCAGCCTCATCCTCATCCTCCTCACCAATAGTCTCTTCTCCCTCTTGCGTCATGAACTGATTTTCAGTCTCACCAGCTGCAGGCCCTACTTGGGTACCGTAAAGGCAGCCGGAAATGGGCAGAATTGGGACGCGCTGGTGGCGGCGTGCTAGTGGGTTTGCAGAGTGAATATCTGCATCACAGGCAGTGCACAGAGATGCCGCATCTGCTTTGCATAACAAGGCAGCCGGAGCGCGCTCACACGCCTCGCACACCCGCACGCGCTCATGGCGGGATGCGACACGATTTGCAGCATGCACACGGGCATCACAACCGGCACATAGGTATGCCGAATCAGCCCGGCAGTAAACAGTGCAAGCTGCTGCACGGCACGTGTCACATACGCGTGCCCAATTGTTAACGACGCCGCCGCCGCTTCCGCCGCTCTCTTCCTTCAGCATCACTTCCTCTCTTTCTATCCCAATACCAATCTCAATTGTACTGTCTTTAGCTATGAATGAGAATGAGTGAGCATTAGTTGCAAGGGTGAGGGATACCTGTGGGAAAAACACAAGTGGGGAGGAGGGTATCAAGGACGTGACACGTGGCATCAATTAAGTGGCTGAGAAGTTGTTTCATTATCTTGTGGCTGTTTGAGTGTTGGAGTGGGTCCCAGTTGAGAGAGAGTTACTACATGGTTTTCTGCTATGGCTCTTAGTTAGAACCATTTTGGGGTTTGGAGTATACTGCTGGGAATAGAGAAAGATTGCGATACTCGCTTGCTTATGAAGACACTTGTCACAGTCAAGCCCTTGTTGGTCCACTCTGTAATGGGTAAGATTCTGCCTGTACACGTGTCAGTCAGAGAGTATTAGTTTACATGTTTTTTTGGAAGTTGTAACATGTGAAAAACACGTGGAGTGTAACGGGTTCAACATTTGGTGGGGTTTCCAGCTTTCTTGAGATGCAAATTTTGACGTTGCAACGTTGAAGTTCTGGTAGCTGATAAAGGAATGTTTTATACTGTAATAACAATTATTTTTTTAAATAATTTTTATTTAAAATAATATATTTTTCAAAATAATTTTTTATATTAATATATTAAAATAATATAAAAATACTAAAAAATATTCATTTAAAGTAAAAAAATTATTTTTTTTCAAAAACATTTTAGAAATGTAAAAACAAACAAATCAGATTTATAATAGACAGTATCCCATAGGCTAAATAAAATCTTTTTCAATATAAAAATTATTTAAAAAGAATTAATACTTGAGCAACTGGTCTAATTTGTAATTTAAATAATATGATTAAAACAATATAGTAAGAATAAAAAAAAAACGACAATAAAAAAATATATATATAAAAAAAAAAACTTGATTTGAGTCCACCTGGATTATGAAACTATTCAATGATAAATGGTGAAATTGAATAAAAATTAAAAAAAACATAAGAAACTCAGTCAAACCGGGTTAACAACAAACTTTGTTGTAATTAACACAATATTAGGATAATGATATCAGGATGATTGTATTCGAAAACAAATTAAATAATATCATGAAGCTTAATTATTGAATAATTTAATGTTGAAGGACAAAAATAAAAAAAATATAATTTATAGAAGCAATGGAAAAAAATATGAGTCAACCGGATTAATCCGCAAACCCTATGACCATGAAAATCATGAAATCTTTAAACCGAGTTCAATTAAAAATTTTAATTCTCAATCAATTTAATTTTGAAGGGTGAAATCATGAAAAATATCAATTTAGAAAACTGGCCAAAGAAAAAAAAAGATAATAAAAAAAAAAATTAAGGATCAAATTTAATAGGAAGTAAAAACTCATGGAGGATGAAATTGTAAAAAATAAAATGATTGGGATAACCCAATAGAAAAAAAATAAAGAGAAAAAGAATGAAAATTATTTTCCAATAAATCAAATATTAAAGGATGAAATTGAAATAATTTAATTTTTAAAAAGATCCAAAAAAATAAATTTACCTTAACTTTTGAAACCAAAGACTATAGTCATGAACCTAGGATTAATCCCACAGCAATAAAAAAACTAATATTAGTTGACACGGGCTAACTCGCAAACCCCACGATCATAAGCATAGGATCAAGATAACCCAATAGAAAGAAACAAATAACAGAAAGATCAATTTCAAATAAATTAATTATTAAATGATGAAATTAAAATAAATTATTTTTAAAAAAATGTTAAATCTTTTTAAAAAAATGGATAAAAAAAGTCAACTTATATTAATCTTTGAAACTGGTAACTCTTAACATGGACCGGAGACTAATCCAAAAAAAATATATATCAATTTAAAAAACTTACCAAGGAAAAAAATAGCAATAAAAAGAATAAAAATCAAATTTAAAAGGAAAAAAAAAACATATTTATGATGAAATTGTAAAAAAAAAAAAAAAAAGACCTAAACAAAATAATAAGAACCAAATTTGAATGATAAAAAATAAAAGGGGTGAAATTGAAAAACAATTATAATTTTATAGGTTATTAAAAATATTAGTAATCAGGAGAATGAGGATCAAATCTAAAAAATTAAAAAAATAAAAGGAAGGTGAAATTGAAAAATATTTGTAGTTTCATGACTTATTCAAAATAAATAAAAAATAGTAATCGAAAGGATAAGGACCAAATATGAAGGGGAAAGAAATTGTAGGGGTTGGTATGTTGTTTTGCAGGGGCTAACATGAAATTCGAGGTGAGATGAGAAGAGAGAGAGAGAGAGAGAGAGAGAGAGAGAGAGAGAGAGAGAGAGAGAAATGGTTGTTGGCGTCAAACTCAATGTGTATTAAAGGCATTTGCCACCATATTGTTTTAGGGGCATCGATAGCTTTCGAACGCTATCTTAGAAGATGATGTTTAGTGGCCGAACAATTCCACACATAAAGGCTATTCACATGTTGGTTTGTTCCAACAAGGTTTTTTAAAATATATTTAATAAATTTAATTTACAAGAATATCCTGGAGTACCTCTAAATTTTACAGTAAAATCAATGTACAATAACTAAAAAGCTATTGAGTAAAAGTTACATTGGTTTTTTTTTTTCTTTAAGGACATCAAAGTAATTACATTATTAAAAAAGACAAAAAAATGTTCATGAGTAGTAGACAATATATTATTCTATTTCAAGGTTAAATTAATAATTTTACTATACAAAAAAGATAAAATAATTAATCTAATATTATATAATTTGTAAAAAATAATTGTGTCACAGTGAAAAGACCATCTTACCTCAATACCTAGTTGAAAGGTTTAATGATTAAAGGGCAATTTCATCATTACACTATTATAATGAATAGTAATATAAGTCTTGTTGTTTAATAACTTTCTTAGGAGAATTAATTTTTTTTTAATGGTAAAAAGATCATCTTACCCTAAACACCTAGTTAAAAAGTTTAATAATTAAGTAAGCAATTTTATCATTACATTATTATAATGCATAGTAATCTTAAACTTGTTGTGTTGTAATTTTTCTAAAAGAATTAGTTTTTTTAATGCGCGTAGGTTTTGAGATACTAAATTAGTGTTTTCTCGAGTGTGTTTAGAATTGTATTATAAGTTGTTTTACTTAAAGTGTATTTTTGCTTAAAAATATATCCAGTTATTATTTTTTTTATTTTTGATATCAATATATTAAAACGATTTAAAACATTAAAAATATAAATTTATTAAAAACATATAGTTCAATTGCAAAAACAAATAAAACCTTAAAATGTTTTCCATGACAACTTTATCATATAAAAAAAGAAGAAGAAAGTTTTATATGCCTTCAAAAAGAATATTTGCCGTGTAAGGATTGCATATTTGTTACATGAAGTCATAAGCTACCTGCACATGAAGACTTCAATTCAGTACTTTTGCTGTTTTTCCTCTGTTTTTTAATTTAATCTTCAGATTAAATTAGTTTATTCTAATAATGGATACATGTAAATTAATGAACACTTCGGGTTTATTCAGAGATTCATTGAGTACTTAATTATCTACAGCTCTTTTTAGCTCTTCCAATCTCTTAAAACCCACTTGGCACCCAAGATTTTGTATTAAACGGCCACCTTATTGCACAGAAAATAAAAGGAAAAAAAACCACTAGTAAAAGAATTCTTATTATAAAAATCTGATATTTTCTAGTTGGAAATTTAAGATTTAACTACAAGATAAATTGATCTTTAAACAATCTCTTTGTCGATAAAGGTGATTATTTTTTGTTTGATTTGATTTGGTTTGATTCAGATTTAATTTGGTTTAATTTTTTTAATTTCAGGTTTATAAAACTAAAATTTTAATTAATTTTTTTATACAGTTCGGTATTTTTAATTATTTTTTTCTAGTTTTACCTATTTTATCAATATTTTTACCCACCTTTATTTGTCGGTGTATTATGTAATCGAAACAAAATCAAGGTGGTGATGAATTAGACATAACGTAGATTAAGAGAAACGAATAACACAAAACGAATAGAAATAATAATATGAACATAAATATGTTGGGTTGGAGGAATATAAATATAAAATAAATTTATTTCTTGAATAATTTAGTGATTTTTTATGTTTTAAAAACATGAAAAATAAGAAACACGTTAATTATCTCTCTCAATTTGAATTGAATATATTTTTTTGTGTTATGAGATAATAACCCAATGCTGGTTATTAATTATCTTTCGAATTTTAGAAGCATGAACAATCGCACTTCGCAAATGATCCACTCAGAAAGACACCAGATACTTAGTAGAGATGAGAATAGCATCTTTCCGGTAGATAAGCAATGAAAAAAAAATAAATTCTCTTGCCCTGTACTTTTGGTTAATTAACAAAAAAAACTAATTCTTGTGGTGATTTTATTGTATCAACTTATTGCTTTCTATGTGGATCGGAATAGTTTGCATTTTTTGTATTTTTCATTTTGGTTTTTGAATATTTTTTTTCTTTAAATTTACTTTTTTAAAAGCTAAATTAAAGTCCAATTGCTTTTAATTTGTTAAGAAAAGGTAAGATTAAAAAATAAAAAATAAAAATAAAAAAATGGTAAAATAAGTGGCAATTTCAAATTTCATTAGTAGTTCAATTTAATCCCTCTACTTTTCTAAAAAAAAATCAATCATTTTAGTTGTTAAAAATTTAATTTTGATACCAAACTTTATTTTCTTCACTTTTAATAATTTTTGTTAAAGGAAAAAAAAAAGTTGTTAGATTATAGTATAGAAAGAGATTATCATCATTTACACTAATTACAACTATAAAAATAATTAATTTTTACATTGATTGATTACATTTGATATATAATTAGAGTTTTATCTAGATAATATTTTTTATTCATTTTATATTAAAAGATAGATTTGTTCTGGAGAAGATTTTTTATTTAAGGTTTTAAGTTGTTTTTTTGGGTTTTTTAAGGCTATAAAAAAGTTTATTGTAGGGTTGTGAATGTTTTGGGTGAAAACAAAAGTTGAAAAATAATTTGTTTTAACCAAAAAAAAATCAAAACCTTGACTTCTAAAATGATTCTACAAAATACAAACAAAAAATTAACACATCATCTAATTTTTTAATAAAAAATACATGTCATTCATTTCTTAAAAAAAATATGTAAAAACAGACATAAACAAGTGAGCTTCTAATTAAACTAGTAAAAAATTATTTAAAAATATAACAGTAGTAATTTTTTAAATTATTTATCATTTAGAAATACATTAAAATAATATTTTTTATTTTTAAAAAATTATTTTTAACATCAGCACATTAAAATAACTAAAAAAACTAAAAAATTATTAATTTAAAGTAAAAAATAAAAAAAATTTGTTTTTAAAATACTTTTAAATAGTAAAGACAAACATTATCTGAGAGTAAAACCTGTAGTTGTTGCGCTTCCATGAAAAGGAGGCCAAACCATGCATGGTCCACACAACAAACACTTAGTTTCTCATCAAAGCAAAGCTTCATTTGTTTTACTTTTCAAAGCAAACAAGCCCTTCACTTAAACAGTAGAAGCTGACTCAGACAAACCTTGGAAGAAATTCTTGGAGCCAATAAGACACAGCCAGGTAAACAGTGACCGGATTAGGATTCACCTCCGCCACATGTTTGCTGAATGGCCTCCATAATCACTTGCTGCTAAAAATGATGTGCTGCTGTCCTTCGCCCTGACCCTTAGTACTTGGCCTCAGATTGTTCACAGCTCCACTCGCTGCCTTGTGTCCTTGTCAATTTCTTGTCATGATTGAGCACCAATAAGATGTGGGCTCACGAGAGTGAGAGAGACACAACCAGTCCTGATGAGTTAAAAGATTCATCATGTTTAGTAATAAGATTGATTTTGTTGGATAATTAATTAATTTATAATTTTAAGGAATTTAATTTAATTTTTTTTGGTTTTAATATGAAAAGCCTAAAAAATTAATAATTAATAGTAAGTAATTGACTAGAAAGCCTCACAAGAATTTCTTTGATGAATATAGAGTCTCTTTGATGGTAAAGCCAATAATTTTACAGAAAGATACAATACAATGATATTTTAGAGATATAAACTCTGAAAATATATATACTGAAAATAATAAGAAAAAAAAGATTGTGAATTTTTAACTTGAAGGATTTATAGTGTATTTATAACCTATAAATTTTGTTATTTTGTTGAGAGGAGGAGCTGAAGTGTAATTTTACTCTTATGACATTTTGAGTTGTATTCTAATTAAAAAAACATATGTATTAAATCAGTATAAAATATTGAGTGGCCCGCATGGGATTCTGGAAAAAGCTCTCACTAGTGCTGGGCTCGAGCTCATTATAGGTGAAAAATGGGTTCAGGTGCGCTGCTTGGACCTAAGCATGTTTGGCTCGGGGTATACTCCTGAACTTGAGTATGTTGGTCTCAGGCGCAGAAGCCCGAGCCCACAAGGGTGCTAGGGTGCATACCCAGCAGAGCGTGTGCTTATTTTGGGTGTAGTACACTATGCATGCCCAACATGGGCTTGAGCTCCCACGCTGCTTGGACCCAAGCATATTGGGCTCAGAGTGTACTCCTGAACTTGAGTATGTTGGTCTTAGGCGCGGAAGCCCGAGCCCACAAGGGTGCTGGGGTGCACACCTAACAAGGCGTGCGCCAATTTTGGGTGTAGTACCCTATGCATATCCAATATGGGTTCGAGCTTCTTACCCAAGCTCATGCCCTTTAGAGAGTTAGGCTTGGGCTACCACGTCTAAGCCTACTTTTCTTGGCCACTTGATGTATATTGGGCTTGGGCTACCAAGCTTGAGCCGAAGGGATATCTTTTTTTTTTTCTTTCTATTTTGGGGTATTGTTTTGATATATTTTATTTGGATCCATTAACTCTAAATTTGATTACTCTAAAATCATAATCAAATATTCTAAATCACGTAGTGTGTATATCATAAGGGAGAAAAATATTTTATCAAATTTTAAAATTATTCTTACATTATAGAGAATTATTTCATTTGATGAAGCCTAGATATCAATCATTCTTAACTTGTTCTAAAAATAAAAAATGAAATTGTTATAATAGTAGTTAAACCAACTTAACTAATTAGAACAAAATAAAAAAAAATTATAAAACCTAATTAATAAATAAATTTGAAAATAACAAGAAAAATAAAAAAAAAATATGAAATAGCAACATTCAGGTCTAATATAAGCATGATGTGGACCTCAACTGACACTAGTAGTCTAACCTTACTAGAAATTAGGTTTGTAAAGCATGTTGACTAAATTTCATTCCAATATAACAATCAAATCAAAAATTATGTTTGTTTTTGTTATAAAAGAACTCATTTAACTTGTCTAAACTTCTTATAAATCAAAATTTACATAATAAATGTCTTGTGATGAAGGCATAAAAACTTCAAACTAGATTAGGCTTATCACGACTGTATATTGGGCTGATTTATGCTTGACTTAGCTAAAAAGCTGATAGGATGATTGGACTTGACTATTGTTTGATAGGATGATAGAGTAATTAGACTTTACCATTGTTTGATGGGTTGACAGAGTGATTTTCATGTTCATCTATGAAAAACAAGTTCCTAATTTGAAAGAGGGCTTCTTTTATTTTTAAGTAAATAAATGTAAAAAGAAAATAACATGTAGAGTATGAGAATAATATGAGGAGTGTAAGAAAAATGAGTAGAGAGGGGAGCATGAATAAGGGAGGGAAACGACTTTGTGGCCTTTTATGATCTGCTCCTGATTGAATTCTGTATAGTTGAATGAATTTGTGTTCTATTATTTACTTGGTAATATGAAGTATTTATAAACCCTAATCATGTTATCTCACCTTGTATAAAGTGATGTGATTATAGAGAATAATTATTTTTCATTGTAGGTACCTTATAGAGAGTGGAAAAAAATGAGTTATTAGTTGTTATGTCTTGTTGTGCCATTGTTTGAAAGGCTGATGCTTCATGATTGATTGACAAGAAAGGTAGGTGTTCTTCGAGGAGACATGCTGATAGAAAATAATCATTGGTCAAAAAAGGTAAACATCATGCTAATAATTGCCAAAGTAAATGTAAGGCTATACTGACTTTCTTGGAAGTTGTCACTTTGCATCATGGAGTGTGTAGGTCGTGGGACTAGAAACTCTAAGGTGTTATGCACAAGATAAGTCTATTTATACTAGCCAAACGGACAAGTGCACTTTAGTGAAATTCATTTTAGGCCTAGCCTAAATAGTCTAGTGGGAGCAGGTTGTTTGGAATTTTTTTGTTAAAAAAAATATTGTGTCATCATCATGCATTAATAAATTTAACGTGTTTTTTTCACATCAATAGCACTGGTAATTTTACCTAATTAAGCTAGATTAGTTTTAACCATTAAACAATTTGTAAAAGCTAAAATAATATAGTCTGACATGCTAACAAAACATAATTTAAAACTATATTTTTGGCATGTGCTACACTACAAATCATCATTTTTTAAACAAAAACATTGCAAACATGAACTCGAAATTTTATGGATATTGAATAACACCTTTTTAAATACTGACATTATAATTGATCATATGAACCAATATTTTTAAATATTGAGATGATGACATATCAAATTAACCTAAATCAACTCTAGTTAATTTGAAAAACTTGCAACATAGATCATGAGACCGTGATAATCCTATATAAAAAAAAGCCGAGTTCACAATAAGTTAACTATTTAAGGATGAAAAAAAAAGACATTAAACTAAAAAAAGACAAATAAAAGCACCTTGAGTTAACCAATCAAACTTATGACATGAATAATAAGAACATGATGACTCATACAGAGAAAGTTAAAAAAAAAAAGGCGAAACCAAAAAAGAAAATTTTTCAAAGAAAATATAAAAAAATACTTCAAGTCAACTAGGGCTAACTCGACAAACTTATGACCTGAATCGTAAGACTATAATAATTTAATAAAAAAAAATTAAAAAAAATTATGAAGCATAATTAATAACCAATTAAATGTTTATGGTTGAAAATGATTAAAATATATATATATATATATATATATATATATATATATATATATATATATATATATATATATATATATATATAACTCAAGCTAACCCTCAAAACTCGTAATAATTCAAGTTATAAGAACAAAATTACCTTAAAATTTTTTTTTTAAAAAATGAAAGATTGATGATTGAAATTGATAATAAGAGGAAAATAATAAAACATGGCACAACTTAATAGAAAAAGAGAGAAAAGAGAAAGTAAAAAAGATAGTTGCTAGCAACACACCACCCATTATTACGGACCACACACAACACCACTATATAGCACCCACTAAGCCGCTTCAACTAACACGATAAAACATATTTTTTTTGTAGCGTAAGGAGGCTAAACACGCCTCCTAATCTTTACAGTTATTTTTTATGTGCAATACATTTTTTTTTATTTTTTTATATTAAAATATCAAATTATCCCGATACCACTATGTAGGGGGTAGGTAAAATATTTTCTTGCATTTAAAGACAATTTAGTAGATGTTCTATATAAAAAATTATAAAATGATCAAATTGACTTTGATAATTCTAGAATAAACAATGAATCCTTTAAAAATATTTTTTTTATCACTGCTTGGCAACCTGATTTTTTGGTCCAAAAAAGTAAATTTATTATTTTACTGTTGTAATTTACAGTAAATTACAACTTGTCTATAATTTGCCACACCAAATAAGATTGTGTTAATACAAGGCCAAAGCCTCGAATTCCCAACCAAACTTTATAAGGATGTTCAGTTGAGTTTCCAAACAACGTATCTGTCTTAATGTAATTCCTAAATGTTCAGAAAATTTTCAATTGAGTCCTTTCATTCACATTTTTAATAGCTTGTATCCAAATTTTACGTTTATGTATAAAAAACTATTATTTTTTGGTGAGAAGAGAACATTTGGAAACGCGATTGTACCTGTGTTTTTTTTAAAAATATTTTTTTTACTAAAAATTAATTTTGTTTCGTATATTTTGGATTGTTTTGATATGCTGATCTCAAAAATAATTTTAAAAAATAAAAAAAATATTATTTTAATATATTTCAGCACAAAAAATATTTTTAAAAATAACTATAACCACACTCTTAAATAAGCCCCGAAACTTTTACCGATTTGGATAAAAAACTTTGTTGTGAATCATTGGAAACTGTGGAGATCAATTAAGACAAAAAATTTTTGGGAATCTGAGCATAGCCAGCCATTTGGGGGCTAACTTAAAGTTTTCCAAAAAAGGGAAGTAGGCCCTTGGGAATCGAGTGATGCATCATGTAAAAGTGAGGGGAAAAAACTTGGGTACATCTTACCTCAAGAGGCCTAGCGATTGACATGGTAAAGCTTATTACTGAATTGAAAACTCAGTTTTGAGCATGTAATTGCCAATTTGTAGTGGTAGGCGATAAGCATCGAGGGAAAATGTATGGTTATGCATAAAAGATTTGATCACATCCATTGTGATCTTCTGATTTTGATGCGTGGAAATGGAGAGGAAAAGAGAAATACGGCTATTCGAAAATGGATAGGTTTGATTTTGACATGTCATTTCATGGAAGAACTCACCGGAAAATCTTGTTGGATAAGCTCCGAGAGATTGAATCTTGAAGGTTTTTCTAGTTCTTCATGATGTTTACTTTCTTGCCTGGTCCGATCCTGGGAACAGGATGGTTGGATTATTTGTTCTACTATTTGGTCCGATCCTGGGAACAGGATGGTTGGATTATTTGTTCTACTATTTGGTCCGATCCTAGAAACAAGATGATCCAATCCTCGGCCTATCTGTTCGAAAATGTATTTTTTTTTAAAAGTATTTTTTATTTATAAATATATTAAAATAATACTTTTTTAAATCAATGCATTAAAATATCTAAAAATATCAAAAAAATATTAATTTAAAATAAAAATAATATATTGTAAAAAAAAATTTAAATTTTTTTTAAAAATATAAAAACAAACCCTTTAAATCAATTTATTTAGAGTCTATTTGTTTAATACCTTTAAAAATTGTAAGTCCTCACCAACACATTTCAATTTTATTTTATTTTCTATCCTATTTTTCTTTGTGACTTCGTCTATAGACTGCAAATCCTAAATTTTTATATTCCTCTAGAGATTTGAACAAAAACACAAATCTCATATCTTATTTTCTCACCTAAAACCCATATCTCTCTCTCTCTCTCTCTCTCTCTCTTTGTCTGTTATATCCCAATCTATCAAATAAATTTCTTTTCAAAATCTTTTCTCTTTCAAACTCAATTCTCTTTAAGTATTTCTTTAGTTGAAATAATTTGATTTCTAATCATGAATGAATTCTTTGTTTAGTTTATTTTTTTACTTTAAGTGATGATTTTGGGTTAAGATTAAAAAAAAATTTAAATAGATTTCAAAAATCTTAAACTCTTTCAAATAAATGCTAAAAATATATTTTTAAATGGTTTTATCATAAAAATACATTTATATACATATATTAACATTTATCGAATGTCCTTTATATTGGTGAATTTAAGTAGGTAATGCACAAGTCAGTGACAAAAATGTTGTCGCGAAGAATTTTTCTTTACAATATTATTAAATTTAGTCAAATCCACAATGTCAACTTGGTGACCCATTAAGCTAGCATTTAGATGAAGCCAGGTTGCAAACTAAATTGCAAACTAAAGTGAGTAGGATTTTGCCCAGGGTGTCCCAGCTCAAGTGCTGGCTAGGTTAATTTAGCTAAAATTTTGTTTGAATTTTTGTGAAATCATGATAATTTTATAAAAATTAAAAAAAAAACTGAGTTCATAATAAGTCAACTATTTAAAAATAAAAAAATATTAAACTATAAAAATAAATAAAAATATATTGAGTTAACCAATCAAACTTACGACATGAACAATAAAAACATGATTACTTATACTGAGAAAGTTAAAAAAAAAAAAAAACAAAATTAAAAAAAAAAATTCCAAAGAAAATGAAAAAAAAAAACACTTCAAGTCAACTAGGGTTAACCCACAAACTTATGACCTGATTCGTGAGACTAAAATAGTTTAATAAAAAAAATTAAAAAAATCATGAAACATAATTAATAACCAACTAAATGTTTTATGGTTGAAAATGATTAAAAAAACAAAAAAAGATATAAAAAAATAACTCAGGTTAATTCAGGTTAACTCTTAAAACTCGTGATTTGGGTTATGAAAATATAATTACCTTAAAAACAAATGAAAAAAAATATGAAAGATTGATGATTGAAATTTATAATAAGAAGAAAATGATAAGATGTGACACAAAAATTGAGAGAAAGAGAGAGAAGAAAAAGTAAAAGAGATGGCTGCTACCAAAACACTATTTATTATTATTAACCACTCACCACACCACCGTGTAACACTTAGCAAGCCGCTTCAACTAACACGACAAAACATCATTTTTTATGATAGAAAGAGACAAAACACGCCTCCTAATCTTGACGGTTATTTTCTATGTATAATATATTTTTTATATATTAAAATATCAAATTATCCCCAGCACCACCATTTAGAGGCTAGGTATAATATTTTCTTGCATTTAAAAACAATTTAGCAGATGTATTATGTAAAAAATTATAAAATAACTTAGTTGACTTTGATAATTCTAGAATAAATAATGAATCTTGTAAAAATATTTTTTTATCACTGTTTGGCAACCTGTTTTTTTGGTTCAAAAAAATAAATTTATTATTTTATATAATTTACAATAAATTACAACTTGTCTATAATTTGCCACCCCAAATAAGATTGTGTTAATACAAGGCCAAAGCATCGAATTCCCAACTAAATTTTATAAGGATGTTCAATTGAGTTTCCGAAGAACGTTTTTGTCTTAATGTAATTTTTAAATATTTAAAAAATTCTTAATTGAGTCCTTTCATTCACATTTTTAATAACTTGTATCCAAATTTTACGTTTACTTTTGCCTATTTGGATGAAAAACTTTGTTGTGAATTATTGGAAACTTTGGAGATCAATTAAGACAAAAAAGAAAAAAAAGAAGAAGAAGAAGTTTTGGGAATCAAAAAGATAAAATAACCCTCAATGAAAGGTATTTTTTTTAAAAAATGTTAAGGGCAATGATGTAATCTAACTGTTTTAAAATTAAATCAAAGGAAAAAAAAACTCATTAAAAAGTTTAATGTTATTTTGACGTCAAGAGTAGTAAAATAATTATAATATACAATAAAAAATTTTAAAAACTATTTAACCCTAATTATTATTATAATGATTAATGGGTTCATAAAAAATACATATTTCTCTTGAAACAAAGCTAAATAATTTTGCTAACTAAGGGCAAAATAGTAGTTTACAGTTGACAATGCATAGAAAAACCAGAGCTCTAGTTATAATTTTGGATCGATGTCATATTTTTAGACAGAAAACCCCTTTCTTAAACACGGGTCCACACTCTGGCATACAGACAGAAACGAGGACGCTATTGAACTCCTGTTGACACCATCTCCGGTCACCGTCTTCTTACAAGGGTAACATCTCAATCTTCTCTTCTCTTCTCTCCTCGTTTTATGTTTAAAAAATATGCTTATTGGCTAAATTTTAGTTTCTTGATTTAGTAAGATGAAATCGTGTCGCTGTTGTATTGAGTTTTGATAGATAAGGAAGCTAAAAGTTTGTGTTTTGATCATCTGTTTAATTGGCTTGAATTTGATTTTGCGGAAGAATTGTTGGAAAGACTGTTTGTTTGGTAAGGAAACGAAGGAAAATAAATGGGCTGTGATATTTGGAGTTTTTATCATTTTTTTTTTTGCTTTGTTTCAAGTAACACGATCATTTGCATAAATAGAACCAAAAGGCAAACAATTTAGGTTTTCCTCTGAAATCTAAAATAATCTGAATTTGTTTCTTTTTATCTGCTCGCCTTTTAGTGATTTGCCAATAAATTTGAAACCCCATGACGCTTCTCTATGCTTGTGGACTGGCAAGAGAACACCAGTGATAATGGTGTTTGTTGCGGTAGTTGCATACCAGTGATGCATTAATACAGGTGCGGTCAGTCTCATACATTGATGCACCACACATGTATGCAGTTCAGGCACTGTTGGGATGCCAAGCAAAATGCGTGATGGTCCCCAGCGCTGGTCTAAATCAACTGCCGCTTGTTTGGTTGTTTTTTATATTTTCCCCTCAAAGAGTTATGTTTTTTCCTTGTTTGGTCCCTATGGAGAGAAGTTACCTTATGCAGCAAGTGCGGTGTTTCAAATTCCTTATTGGGGTTTGGTTTTATGGATTATGGATTGTTGAGGTAAAATGGTATTTTAATTAGGATAAATGTGATAAACCAGCTCAGATGTGTCCTAGTATGAGTTTCAAGAATTTTGCAACCATGTGATTCAGCAAAGGGGGTATGTTTATTTTCTCTTTATCTGCTCATCATTTAGTAATTTACCGATTACATGGAAATTCCAAGAATCTCCTCTGTGCTTATGAACTGATTGGAGAACACCAGTGATAGAGGTGCTTGTTGCCATCGTTGCATCCCAGCTATGGATGTAATACACTTACTGTGCGTTCATATGTTGACATACTACACATGTATGCAACGCATGCATGTCTGGGATGTGAAGCAAATCAGTTGTTTATCCCCTGCATTGGTTTTAATTGATTGCTGGTTGTTCGGTTCTTTTTAAATCCCCCCCCCTCCCCCCAAAAAAAAGGGTTTTGTTTCTTCCTTGTTTGGTCCTCCTGATCAGCAATTACTTTGCGCTTTTTAAGTGTGATGTTTCCGCTTTCATTACTTAAGTTACTCTGGGTTTGGTTCTATGGATCATAGATTACATTGCTAGGTGAAATAGCCTATTAATTAGGATAAATGTGATAAGTGCTCAGATGTGTCCTGGCATGAGTTTCAAGAATTTTTTGATTTTGTTTTTCCGCAGAGATATATGTGATCAAAGACTTTCTCAATTGATCTCACTCACAATTTCCTGCCATTATCTTTCCCTAGATGACATGCAAATAAATTTTTGATGAAGGTAGTTATGATGATTGTTGGTTATTGTCACTGAGATGTTAAACATACAATATTACTTCATGGGTGAGTATTTAGACATTTTCAGAGGTAAAAAAACTCTTATTTTTTGTAAAATAAATTTGTGTGCGCGCGCGCGCGCCTTTGGAAGATTACGTTTTTAGCTGATACAAATTGAGTAATTTTCATTTTTGTTCTATTAATCTACACTTACAACTTACAGCTCTTGGCTGAGAAGGTATTCTACATTCTATAGATGATACTGAAATGGTATTTATTTATGTAACCTAGTGAATTTCACCTGCTTCCTCCTAGGCGCGTGCTAGCTGCTAGCACATGTGATTTAATGAAGGGTGTTTTTTCCTGCTTAGATCAGTTATTTCTGTCTAAACTTCATAATTTACCTATTAATAGTGATGTTATCACTCTTATTATATTTCTGCTACCTAATCAGTTTTGCTTTATTTCTTGTATGTTTTGACGTTGTGATTTTAATGCATATGTGTTTTGCAGGTTATTATGCTCATTATTGGATATGTTAAATTTAGCTGAAGAACTTACAAAAAAGATAATGAAGAAACATGGGAATCTTGCTGAGACGGAAAAGCAACTAGAGATTGATAGGATTAGCAATCTGCCGTGGGATGTATTGGATACCATCCTTGTGCGCTTGCCTCTTAGAGATGCTGCAAGGACTAGTATCCTATCCAGTAAGTGGAGATATAAGTGGACTAATCTTTCACAGTTCATTTTGGATGATAAATGCATCCACAATTCTATATCAGACAAAGCATCCAGATGGATAGAGATTAGGAAAATCATCGATCAGGTTCAATCCAATCACAATGGACCAATAGAGAAGTTCGAGCTTGCGGCTTATTGCTGTCCAAACTATTCTGATTTAGACCAATGGATAAGGTTTTTAACAGAGAAAGGTATCAAGGAGTTAATTATCCGGGAGTTCAGTGTCATTAAGCATTTTAAGCTGCCTGATTCTGTTTTCTGCGGTCCAAAACTCAGTCACTTGGAGCTATATGGTTGCATATTAAGGCTTCCTTCATCATTCAAAGGATTTGATTGCCTTAAAATCCTTCAGCTCAATCATGTTTTCATAATAAGCGATACACTGGAACATTTAATCCGTAACTGCCCTGTTCTTGAGAAGCTGACACTGTTGAACCTTCATCATCTGGCTTGCGTAAGGATATATAACCCAAACCTGAAATATGTGAAAATAGATTCTGCATTTGAAGATATCTGTCTGGGACATAGCTTGCTTCTAGCCAGTGTTGATATTCGTATGTTACCTATGAATGGGGGGATCACACGTCCGCATCCTGAGCAAGGGGAAGTTTGCACTTTAATCAGAGTTTTTGGTTATCTGCATGGTATAAACAGGCTAAGCTTATCCAATCAATTTCTTGAGGTATGCAGTTCTCTGTTTTTTTCTAGAACTTGAAGTGGACAAACAGTTTTAAGCTTATCTGTTGTTTTCTCATGCATTTTTTTCCTAGTTTCTTGCCAATAAAGATGTGCCAGAAAGACTCCGTACTCCATTCAACAGCCTCTTGGCCCTTGAACTAAAAGAAATAAGATTTGCTAGTTTAAAAGGCATAGCGGCTTCCATTTCTATACTCAGAAGCTCCCCAAATTTGGAAGATCTTCTAGTTACTGTGAGTTACTTGACCAAATAATTGTAAACATTTATATACCAATTTTTCATTCTATGGAATAGGAAATCGAGTTACTTAAATTGATATTCTTATAGGAATTCTCTTGTTGGCATGCTTAGGTTTACCCATGTGATGATATTTCCAAACCTGTCATGGATTTGGTGACAGCGCAGCTCCAGAGTGACTTTTATTTTAACCAACTCAAAGTGGTGAAGATTCGAGGCATTAGTGGCACAAGAATCGAGTGGGAATTTCTCAGACTCATACTTGCTCATTCACCAGTGCTCGAGTCAATGACTATTGTAAAATTCAGAGGTGAGAGAATTTCTGAATCATTCTTGCAGGAAGTTGAGCGAGCTTCAAAACATGTCAAGTTTATTAGTTTAGCTCTATAAGTTTTGTTTCTCACGATGGCATTGCCAAGTTTGCTGTTGATGTTGTGTTCTTCACTTTTTTCGTTGTAAATTTTAATGTTAAGGTTATTAACCTAGTTAAACTTATCCACAGTTCTGAACTCGGTTTTAGTCATCTTTCCTTTGAATACAAAATTTTCAGAAGGTACATTTGTGTTATTTTGGACGTGGGCTTTTCATGCTCAAGGGGCTAAGGCATGTCAGCTTTTGATCCTTTAATTGCAGGTAAAAATATTTTGCTAACAGTGAACAGGTCAATTCTGTGAGCTATAACCAGGAGATTTTGGTTGCGTTCTGCATTTTCCACTGTGAAATGTAATAATTTCCTCAGCATATTGCTGGTATACGTCTTAGTTGTGAATACGAATGGTCTGCAAAATAAGTTTTTTGAGTGTTGGGTTTTGATAGATGATTTCTACTGGTAAGAACATGTACACCTGGGAAAGGGGAAGGCAGAGATAGATCAGACTTTCGACAATATGCTAGAAGGTGAAGAACCTACCCCCCTTTATAACACTATTATCTGGTAAAGCAATTTAGCCTATGGATTTAAAGTCGATTTGGGCCAAGAAAGCTTAGTTTCTCTATAGCACAACGCTTGCATGCTCGAACAATATGTCAATGACAATACGAAATGCTAATTGGAGAAGCATTTTTACGCTTTCATGGTTTTGTTTCTTCACCTAAAAATCTTAACACTAGTTTTTAAGGGTATTTTAGTTATTTTACAAGTTCTTTTAATTATTATTATTAAATTAACCTAAAAAATTTTAATTTTTTTCCATTTAAAATGAACAATCAACAAAATGTCAAATACTAAATGGAAAAAATGACCGGAGTCAAATGTCAAATGAGAAAAAAAAAATTATTTTAAAAAAAAATAATAATTTCAGTCAATCTTGATAAACCTACAAGACTTGCGACCTATAGCAAGGGAGCATGATAATTACATAGAAAATAAACTAAAAAAAGATTATAAAAACTTAATTTCTAAACAATCTAATATTAAAGGATAAAAAAAATTCATCGTTAAAAAAATAAAAAAAAAACTTGAGTCAGTTCGGGTTAATTTGTAAAACCTTGTTATGTTTTGTGAAACTATTTTTTATCTCATTATATGATAACAAAAACATATACTTACAAAGTTGAGGACCAACCAAATATTAAAAGGTTTGTTTAATCCCACAGTAATATTATAGAAAGCAAACCAAAATAAATTATGAATCCTAACTCAAAATCAATAAAATATCGAAGGATAAATTAGAAAAATAAAATCAAGAATTTTTTTTAAATAAAATACCTAATGTTGAAGAATGAAATAAAAAAAGGATCAAAAAAAGAAATCACCTAAGTCGACCTGAGTTATTCTTTTAAACTCGTGATATGAGTTATGTGATTGAGATTACCTTATATATATAAAAATAAAACAATTACAAAGCCTAGAATCTAACCAACCCAATTCCCAATTAACACAACATCAAAAGATAAAAATGAAAACAAAATTATTTAATTAAAAAAAGAATAAAAAAAGAGTCACTTGAATTAACTTTGGTTAACCTATTAGACTCGCAACCCGGGTCAGGTGAACAAAATAATCATACAGAAAATATACTAAAAAAGATTTAGAAACTCAATTCCCAGCCAACTCATGTTGAAGAATGAAATGGAAGAACAACAAAAAACACACAAGTCAATTTGAGTTAACCTATGATACATGTGATCCACATAATAAAACTAACATAACCAGAAAAAAAAACCAAAAAAATAACAAAACTCAATTTTAAATTAATCAATTGTTAAAGGATAAAATAATTTTTTTGTAACTAGTAAAATCATAAAAACTTTAGATTAGATTTGAGCTTTTCTTGGCTGTGTCTTAAGCTAAAGTGTTTAGACTTGAATAAAACATTTATATTTAGGCTTATTATTCCCTGTAAAACAAGTTCTTATCATAATAGAAAACCCTCTTATACTTTACATTAATAAAAAATATAGGAGAATACATGTTTTGATGGTTGTGTGTTCTTGCATGAACTTGAACTCTTTGGTTTTTTTTTTTTCTTCTTGTTTACCTTCTAACCCAATATATTTATACACATTTGTCATGTGAACTTATCAAGTGGAGTAATGATGGGGAGTAATTGTTTGCTCTTACAAGTAACATAAAAAGATTAGTTATTGTTTGTTGTGTTTTGTTGTGCTATTGATAAAAAAGATGAGCGGTCATGTGTGATTAATAAGAAAAGTTGATGTACTCTAGGAAGTTAGGTTAATGGAAGATGACCATTTCTCAAGAAAAGTAATGCTGTAGTGACAATTCATGTAAAAATATAGAAAAGTGCGATGTTGTAATGAATTTCTTGAATATCTTAATTTTGCATTGTGACCTGTGTCCACTGCTAGACCTCTAGGAATTTGCACGGAGGATTGTTGGTTTGAGTCTACTTGAACCGGAGAGCAGTCCCCTTGAAAAAGAGGCGCAAATATGATTTGTTGTCGCCGGCCAAAAACTTAACGGGCAGCACCTCTGTGCAAAAAAGGGGACAAGATAGCTTTCCGTTTGGGCCTCAAACGGACAGCCCTTTCTTTTTTTTTCATCATCATCTTAGCCATACACAAATTTCTTCTATCCACTTATTCAACTAACCTGTTCCATTTTTGAATTATTATTATTTTATGCAATCAAGGTAGAGAATTTCCCATTTTCAACTCCAACAACTGCTGCTATGGAAGAAGCAGACCATTGCTTCAAGGCTCTGCAAGCACTTGATTGCACAGGAAAACCGACACTCCTGGGAAAGGCCATGATTCGTTATCCCATGAGTCCTCGCCACTCTCGATTTCTCCTTACTGTTATCCAAATGATGAGGAAACAGAATAAGAAAAATCATGCGAGACCAACTGTTGCTCAAGAACATGCAGTTGCAACAGCTGCAGCAGCGAAGCTTGCCTAATCCTTTTCTCATGTGTTTTGGAGGAATTTGAGGCGGACAGAAAATCTACTACATATACTTCTTCGAGTCTTTATAGAAGATGTAAATTTGTCCGAGCAGGATTAATTATGGACTCATGGAACCATGGAGGATGTGGAGCAAGCTTGGAGGGATTTGTCCCGTTAGAGCTCTTCGAAAAGAATCTAAAAGAGAACGAGGAAGGGTCTAACGTGAAGCTATCTGTGCTGGCTGGATAGATAGGGTTGCCAAACGCATCAGAGGAAATTCAAGGTCAGTGGAAGGACAAGGGAAAGCAAAGGCAGTTCGGTATCAAGCTTGCATGGTTGATGAAATTGTATTTCTCAACCGTCGGTCCTCTCTTTATCATGCAGCTCCTGAGTTTTTAGTGTACTCTGAATTGCTGCATACAAAATGGCCATACATTCATGGACCAAAAAGCGTGAAACCTGAATAGCTTGCCAATTATGGCGAGTCCTCGTGTGATTTTTCTGAAGTAGAACACCATAAACCTTTTTATCATCCTGAAATTGACCAAGCATTTCATGCGATTGTTCCATTTTTTACGCTTCATCTATGGGAGATTCTGCAACGTTATTTGCCATTTAGAAGGTGAAACTTTTGAAGGTATTTGCAAATTTCCAGAACTGATCCGATCTTTGTTCTCTGTAAAAGAATCGGACATGGAGTGCTAGGAGTTCTAGAAAGGACGAGGAATTTTTTGGAGGCTAGAAAGGTTTTTTCTTTCTTTCTGAATCCTCTATAGAATTGTTGTTCTCTAGTTTGCTTGCTACTATACCAAAGTTCTAGCTGAAGAACACTTCATGACACACCAACACATACTGCTCATATTATTTTGAAGTCAATGATTTGGCTCAGAAAATAGTAGTCCACGATGATCAAGGCTACGGAGCATTATTTTTACAGGAGATGTGATCACTTCGAATTGCGAAATCTTAAGTCTAAGTATATCGAACACATTGGCTCTCAAAGTAAATTGGATCCTCATAGAATTGTCACTCGGTAGGAATACAAACAAAAGGATTTTGAAGTAGTGTCAGTTTCTCAAAACAGGATCTGTACAATTTGAAGAAAACATCAAGTCCTTTGGAGCCTAGATTATACCACTATTATACAACAAAGAGAAACCTCAATCATGAAAACACTATCACAAAACAGCTTCACCTATAATGGTTTTCTATTATTCTAAATCTCTTTAAATGAAGAAAAAAAGAAGAGAAAATATATTGAATTTTTGTAAGGAATTCACCTTGGGCCAGAGAGCTCCATTGCTTGGACCAGTAATGATGAGTCATCGGTGAGATCAGAATATCGATCTGACGAGGAGAACTCGTGGGGTTTGGACTTGGTTGCTTCTGCTCTTTGAGAAGCTTCCCAGCTTTCCGCTAGCCCATCTCCTTCAAGCATTTTAACAACTTCATACATCTTAGGTCTTTGGCTTGGAAGGTATTGGGTGCACAAGAGGGCAACTTGTACCATCTCCTCAAGCTCAATTCTATCATAATTTCCCTTTAGATCCTTGTCTACAAGCATTTCAAGCTTTTTCTCTTGATGAATCTTCTTTACCTGCAATTGTAATCAACAGATATCAGAGAACTGAACTGCAGACTGTAGAGCAAAGATTTCTAAAGCATTTATAGGCAGAATTGATGTGAAGTAGATTGTAATCACCCAATCTAGCATGGCTCCTTTCTGATTGGCTGCCTTGCCGAACTCTAGTGCTCTTTGGCCTGTGATTAATTCAAGAAGCAGGATACCAAATCCAAAAACATCTGTTTTATCTGAGGATTGACCAGTTGAAAGATATTCAGGTGCTATATGCCCGACAGTGCCTCTCACGGCAGTAGTGACATGTGAGTCTTGATGATCCAAAAGCTTTGCCAACCCAAAATCACCTACCACAGCTTCACAATAATCATCAAGCAATATATTTGCAGCCTTAACATCCCTGTGGATTATCTTTGGATCACACTGCTCATGGAGGTACAATAGCCCCCTCGCAGCTCCTAAGGCAATTCTCTTCCTGGTGCCCCAATCCAATACTGGTTTCCCTTTAAAAAATAATGCAGGATCATCAGTTTAGCTACTCAAAATATGCATTTTGCCATTTTAGGCTAACGATACCGACAATCATAGCAATAGAAATCAAACTCGGCTACCTTTGAGACGAGAAGCGACGCTGCCATTGGACATGTATGGATAAACTAGAAGTCTTTCTGTTGGTGTCATACAAAATCCGTAGAGCCTAAGGAGGTTCCGGTGCACTGCTAAGCTGATCATCTCAACTTCTGTTTGGAATTGAATCTCTCCTCCACTGGCACTGCCATCTTTAAGCCTCTTGACAGCTACAACAGTCCCATCATGGAGAATCCCTTTGTACACATTGCCAAAACCTCCTTTTCCTAGTATGTTCTTATTGCTGAAGTTGTTTGTCGAAATCTGAAGTTCTCTAAACTGAAATTTCCTCAAGTTTCCAAGAGAAACTTCCTCGTGTTGGCGATCTGATGAGTCACATAATTTCATCATCATATTTACTATACTATTACTACCATAGCAAGTATTTAGTAAAATTAAAGGGTTATATATATGTTACACACCTTTAACATCAAAAAATGTAGGTTGGTTGTTCCTTTGTCTCCACCACAAAAATAATCCAAACACAAGAATGATAAGTGAGACAGAACCAACGCTTGAGCCAAATGCAAGAGCTATTTGGTGACTCTTCGGTCTGGCTGCAGGTTGGGCTGCTAAAGATGTGATGAGATTACTGTCATTATCAATCCAAAGCAAGTTGCAAATTGTGAATCGAATTATTAAATTAGGATAGCACATTCCATTTTCCTTACTTGGTGTGTTATTCAAGTTCATGGACATTGGCATTAGGGTTGTCCCATAGCATTCTGGTTCAGAACCTGTTGGACAGATTAGAGGGTTTCCAGAAATGCTGCAAGAATAAGAAATGCAACAGAAGATACATTTAAAGTTGGCCTTCCAATTCACTATTCAGAGAAAGAGGGAGGAAGAGGAGAGAGATTTACCTGAATGTTTTGGTAGGAAATCTTGGCACAGGGCCACTCAGGTTATTGAATGACAAGTCACTGAAATCCACAGACAAAAAATCTTTTAAAAACACATTTGAATCAGGTTATAAATCTTTGATTTACAAGAACAGGATCAAGAGACGTACAGTAACACAAGCTGGGTCATGTTAGCCAATGACATTGGGAATTCTCCAGAGAGACTGTTATTATTTAGCCTCCTAATCCAGATCAAAGAACCCAAGTCAAAAATAGACCCAAAGGAGAGAGATTCTTTAGGATGCAACAACGAAGTACTTCAAGCTTAATACTGTAATTGCAAAATTTCAAGCTCACATGTATTCTAGATTCCTCAGATGGCCTAAAGAGGAAGGAATTTTCCCAGTAAAGAAATTGTTAGAAAGATCAAGTGTGTGAAGCTTTGAGAGCTTTCCTATCTCCGCAGGAATTGGTCCTGTAATATTATTGCTCTGCAGGAGCCTGAAAATATATGTAACATGCCAAATTTTAAGACTTAATACAAGTAACATAGAAGGAACTTCCTCTCTTCAAAACTTCAGAACTGTCCGTTTGTTTCTTGAATACTTACACAGTCTGAAGATTTGTCAAGTTGCCAATAGTTGGAGAAAGAGTTCCAGATAAATTCTGGCTAGGAGTTCCCCTGCAACAAGGCCATTTCAGCATCCTCAATAAATGATCATTTATTGTTCCTAAATTACTACCAATCCATATCGGTTTCATGACATTCAGGCTATGTTTTGAGGTTTTTGTTCATGAAATACAAGATTGTAGAAGACTCACAGGCCGATGACAAGACTCTCAGAAGAGCAAGTGACCATGGTCCAGCTACATGGATCAACAGCATCTCCATCCCAATTCTCAAGAACCCCGTGAGGGTCATCTAAAGAAGCTTTTATTCCCATTAAAGCTTGAACTGAAAAATGAACACCCATGTCAAAAAAGACCTTCCATTTTTCTTCATATTAATTTGAAGCCAAGGGAAAGGAAAGAATTTTGAAGTTACCTTCATAGTTTACTCCTTTAGGAGTCAGCAATCCATTCACAGTAGTCAGAAACCACAAGCAAGCCACAAAACAGAGACCAACTTCTCTTCTCCTCATTGCCATTGCAGTCATGAAGTGTACAAGAACCACAGAACAAAACAAGAAATGCTAAATTTTCTGCAAATGGCAACTGTTTTGGCTACCAGAGAAATCACCTTTGAAATGGTTTACTTTTGAATAACGTAATACTTAGATTTGAACCCACGTCTTGCCTTACAGGCCAGAAATCCATTCACCAAAATCTTTTCTGTGTCAGACCCAAGAAAAGAACCAATGTTTTGGCTGTATAATAAAGGGAACTGGCATTAGCATGCCTGTCATTTAGTCAGTATAGGTTAAAGAAAAGAATAATATATATAGCCATACTATATTGTATACGGCCTTTATCTTAAAAGCACCAAAAGTAAATAAATCTAGGCAATATTCTTAATCCAAGGAGAGAATTGGAAATTCCCATTTCTGAGTTAATCATGCATTGCCCCAGAAAGCATATTTTCTTATCCTGTAGCTGTGAATATTATATTACTCGCCACAGTAGTGACAAACAAAAGGCAACCAGGCATGAAAATTATAATAATTACAAAATATTAAGATAGTTTAAATATCTGTATGTATAGAGTGAATCAAAATTCTTTCTGGGTTTGTGAGTCATCAGTCATCTTGTTATAGACATGGAGATAGGTTATGCATATACTGCTGCTGTTGTACTACTTTGTACCAAAAACAAATACAACAACATGAGGATTATTGTCATGTCTGTGTGTACTTTTCCAGGATGTTCATGGTTATCACTAAAGGTAGTGTCTCTGTAATGAGATCAAAATGCATTGCTTGAGGCAGAGGAATCCAACATTCTCTTGAGTTCGGCCATACAGCAAAAAGACCTAAAACCCATTTTTCTAAATTTTAATTATTAACCTTTTACTCTTTATTTTTCTGAGAATGTGAGGATCTCGAGGCAGAAAAACTTGAGGCTCGAGATTGATGATGGTGGATTTGGTCACCCACTATCTTTGGACCATGACACCATGAGTATCTTTGTTGGCATTGAACATTTTTATATTACTATATGCTCCTGCCATTGTTTGTATATGTAGTCACTTTTGTGCTGTAAAATGTTGGGAGATTGCTTTTATAGATTCCATACAGCCAACCACTATCAGCTAACTGTCACACACAGAGAGTCTTCTTTTTCTTCGACAGACAGTCCTTCCAACCCCAAAAAGAAAAAACTTTTAAAAGCAAAAGCTGCAGTATAATAGCGTGTGTTTACAACTATGGTAGTAGTTTTTGTTTTAAATTTTTAAAAAATACAGGTAAAGCCGCGTTCGAACAGGCTATCATTCTCTCGAGATGAAATTACTAATGCACTTTGATACATAACGGTATCATCGAGCATGAGCAGTTCAAAAAAAGAAGAAAGAAAGAAAGAAAGAAAGAAGAAAGCATCATTGGCTGTGTGCATTACAGCATGCTTGTAAAAATGGTGGAATTAAAGGCTTTTGGAGGACTGCTAGAGATCTGTGATCATTTGGGAATCCAGACTTTGAGCATGTTTATCTGTCTTGTTACAATAATTATGTGAAGTTATGACAGATTAATTAAGAACCCACATCCAAAACGAAGCTGATTTTCAGCCCTAGAAGAAGCCTTAATTAATGTGGTCGACGTTGTTGCTTCTGAGAAAAGGGTGTGTCATGTATTTGATTGTGCCATAAGTATCAAAATTTGTCATATGTCAATGTCACATACAACAAATTAAGCAATTCACCAAATAAATAATGTCTATTGGCATTTAGTTCTCACTAGATGTGTTGCAGCTAGCGAGAGGCCGGGTTATTTTTTTTTTAAATAAAATAAAATAAAATATGTGATTAAGGTTATAGAATCAAGTAGATTAAATAAATTAGTTTTTATTTTAATTAGATAATTAAAAAAATAGACAATAACAACAATAAATAGATCAAATAAAAAATGTTTAATTATAATAATTTGGGAAAATTTATTTTTTCAAAAAAAAAATATAGCTTAATTCTTAACCAATTAAACACGCAGGATAAAATTAGGTAAATAACAAAATAAGGGCCTGAACTAACTAGAGTTAGCATGACAAACCTATAAGTCGGGTAATAAAAAGCGAGTCAATCCAAGTCAAACTCGCAACTCAGGTTATAAGATCAGGATAATTTGATTAAAAAAAAAACAAAGAAAACTATAAAGCTATTCTTTTTCAAAAAAACCAATGTCAAATAATGAAATCAAAGAATAAAATAAGTAAAAGAAATTGATGTCAATCTGTGTTACCTTTTTAAATTTATAACTCGGGTTATTAGACTAAAAAAACCATATATGAAAAAAATCATGAAACTCAATCCTCAACTAATTAAATATCGAATGAAAAAAATTAAAAAAACAAATCTATTATACAAAAGGATCCAAAACCGAAAATAGAAATGAAAACAATGAGCATCAAAATTAAAATTAAAACAAAATTAGAGGACAACAATAATTTTTTTATTAAAGGATGAAATTAAAAAAATAAGGACCGTATTGAAAAAAAATACCATAAATTGAGATTAAATGATGAAATTAGAAATAAATAAAAATTTTACAAGCGGCTAAAAATAAGAATTAAAAATTAAAAAAAAAAACCAAAGTTGAAATATAAATAACTATGAGAAAAATTCAAAGTTTTTTAATGGTCAGTGAGAATTTCAAAGGAAAAAAAGAAAAAAAAAAAGACAAAAAATAAGAGACTATTGAGGACAAACCTTCCCACAACCCTAACACGTGTAACTCCGCCATAAAAAAAATGTTGTAATGATTCCAACGACACGATAAAAGAGAGATTTTGGCTGCTAAGAGAAGTTATATGCATCACTAAAACATCATAGATATTTCTCACTAGTGTGTGTTACAAATACTAGTCTTTTTTTATTTATATAATATTTTATTTTTAGCAAAAAAAAACAATCTATCCTTGTTTATGTTGATAATAATAAAAAAGCCATAATAAAAAGAGAAATAAACCTCTAGATACAAGCTTTAAAAATTTCACTTTTAATAGCGGTTGAGTCATTGTTTGTGCATTAAAATGTGAAAAGATAAAGAAATCCAAATATATCATTTTTAATTTTTTTTTAAAGTAAATCAATAATTTTATTGTGCTTTAAAAAATAAAAAGAACATTCCGATAATGACCATGAAGCCTCGCAATAAACCAAAATACCCCTAACATAAATGCTATTAAAATTTTTTGAAAAAGAAAAAATAATAATTATACTATCTAGCTATTGAATCGTGGAATATGTGTAGGTGGACAATGAATCTCCCTACAGTTTTAGCTTTCTTTTGATTTTAATTGTCAAAAAATTCAGGCGAATACAAAGATTCTAGCAACCATATGATGTGCTTTGAATTGTATCTTGGCTGAGATTTCATTTAGTTTTGGACTAATCGACCATTATAGAAGACAAAGACAACAAATATTTATCTGAACAGGATTGAACAACATCTAATGATAGCCGAAATACAAAAATGAAACAGTCACGAGTGATTTTTGAGCTCATTTGAGGGTGAAATACCTCGAATCCAAACAAAATTTAGGCAGTCTAGACATTGGATAATTAGGAAGGCCAAGACGACCCAGCAGGCAATCATAGCACGAAAAAAGAAACTGGGAATTTGACCAAGCAGAAGAAAAGATTGTAGCAATTTAATGTCATAAAATGACAAATATGTCCAGAGATTAGGGACCAAAAAGATATATATATATATATATAATTGTCTCTTTCCCCTAAGCAAATTTATTATAAAAGAAGTGCTCCCTCCTTAGAACCATAACCTTAGATTTTGATTCCAATTATCCAATTAAGGCATAGTTTTTCCCTTCGTTTGTCTTCATTGCATGTCTTTACTGCTTCGTTTGTCCTCGGAAAACTAACAAAAAAATTAAGGTCACAGCACCACAGTGCTGGTGTTGCATGGAACTCTACGGCCTAGTAGGATCTTGACACGTGGCAAGCCTTTATACTATTATGCCACATGTCTTACTGTGATTGGATTGGATGTCAAAGTGGTCTCAGGGTCTCGTATAATTGCATGATGACAAGAGCGGAGGAGAGGAATAACATCATACTACTAGAGCATAAAATATTACGTAAGAAATGACTGTCCACCATATATATATATATATAAAAAACAAATATAAAATCTAATCAGTTAATTTACTCAGTTACCAACTATATATACTTTTATATATATATATATATATATATATAATTATGTTATGGGTTGAATAGCTACATTTAAATTTAAATTATTAAATAAAAAATATTTTTAAAAAGAAGATATTAAATACTAGCGCTGCCTCACTAAACAAATGCACTTGGAGATAAGTTAAATGAGTAAGAAATAATTATGCTCGGCTAAGTTGTTGAGGCTTTAATGGAGGAGGGAAGATCCATTTAATTACTTCTACGTTGTTGATTATTAATAGTAAGTACAAACCCACAAGGTATATGCCCTAGACAGAGGCAATATTGCAGCAAAAGTTGAGATTTTCAGGCCATTAATTCAAACCAAAGTTCAGAAATCCTTAGACCCCATCTTGTTGTCCCCATATCTCACAGCCCTCTGCCTGATAGTCTTCTCTTGTCCACTGTAATAGAGGGTCGTTTCTCATCAAAGAACCACAAAAAGGTTGATCATGCACGCTGCATCATGGGATCCAATGGCTCATGATCAGAAAAAAAGCTCATTTGAAGTACCATTAGCTTAGCTGGTGATATCAAAAGTTTTTCAAACGTCTTAATAACTTTTGTAGATTGTTCATAATAGTTGCAGAAATTCTTTCTTCTCAATAATACTACTTGTAATGTGTGTGATGATTTGAAAAAAGCTTTCCGAGGGACAGCGGGCATGATTCGTGCGACCCCAAGTGGAGAGCCACTGGTCTGGCCTTCCTTTAAAG
Organism: Populus tomentosa; assembly: GCA_018804465.1. Classification (NCBI taxonomy): domain Eukaryota; kingdom Viridiplantae; phylum Streptophyta; class Magnoliopsida; order Malpighiales; family Salicaceae; genus Populus; species Populus tomentosa. The sequence goes on from CM032001.1 coordinate 10,804,533, forward strand.
CTATAGAATGGATTAGCACTTTTCTTAAAAAGAAGATTATTACCAATGCATACCCCATTCAGACAGGGAGCCATTGAAAGTGAAAGAAAGGGAGATGATCAGGAGGGTGAAGATCAGAGCTCACACATGGCCCTGTGATTTCCTAGTTAGTTCTCAATTCAAAAGCGCAAGCAGTAGCTAGCTAGATGCCCAGTGTAAACTCCCTTATTCAAGGATTCAAGCTATGAGCGAGGCCCCAACCACATGATTCCTCTCGCTCTCCCCAGCACCATACAAAAGAACATCAGTTATTACAGCCTCTTTAGCAGTCCAAGTTCATCTCAGCGAATATGAAGTCCATCAAAAAGTACACGCCCTAATACATGGTGGCCATTATTCTTGTGTTCTTGTCGGCCAGATTGAAGGAAGGCGAGGGGAAAAAACTATTTAAGTGATATTTAATCGTATCTCTTTTGGGACATGAAGGAGGGTGGATCATTGACAGGAAAGTGAAAGTAAAACGTTCACAAGATGAAAGACAGTAAGGGTACCAGTATCAATAGCATGGAGGAGGGAAAGCAAATGTTAGGAAACACTAGGGTCCCATCATTTCTTCTCTTTTTCACTTGCCGTAGATGAAATTATGTGGTTTACGGGACCTTTTATTTTAACAGCTACAAAAGAACCCCCAAAGTCTAGAAACTTGCTTTACAGGACCTCTTCCAGTCCCTTCTGCCCACGAAATTATTTGGTTCCATGGCCCCATGCTCTTCTTTTTATCACTGTCTTTACAATGTGTTGCCTGTGGAACTATAATAGCACCCCCCCCCCCCCCCTCTTTCTGCTCGTCTTTAGAGAAAATTCTGATTCTTTTCAATTGAAAGAGAAGAGTAGAAGTTCAAATCATTTCTCGGCCTTGTAAAGTAGCTGGTATTGTACAGTCGAAGAGATATTTCTTGTAAGAAATAGTTGAAGAGAAGTTTCAATTTTTCTTGGCATTATCCACGCACAATTTTCATAAGATGAAGTTTGGTTCCTGCATGCATGCTGAACTTTATGGAGGCCAATGGCCAAATGATGCTAATGTGTAATTACCTCACTGCATGCATTACTTGCAATTGTGATGAGATACGTGTTAAAATAGCCTGAAATCTAGAATTTTGATGGCAAATAGGAATGTTGGATTTGAATAAAAATAGCAGAAATGTCCACCAAATTCAAATCCAATAGCATGTATAGCCACATGAATCCAAACCATCCTTGATTTTCCTTTCTTTCTTTTCTTTCAACTGTAAGCTTTGCCCCACTAGAATCACCTCAAGATTCACTTACACATATGCATACAGACATGGATAATAATAGTCACATGAATCCAAACTATCCTTCCACGTAACAGAAGTCTCGGGAACATGAACCATTCCTGCGAATCTTGTCAGAGCAATCTGATATCTTCCTTGTAAGTGTATATATAATTTTTGGGGTGGATAAACAACCCAGCAAGCTAGACTGCAATGGTCCGGTTTTTGGTCCCCTATTCACTGATTCAACTGTGACACTCTTTGTATAGAAGTAATAGCTACTAATCATCACAGAATGATGGCAATTTTTGTCATACTTGTTGTAAGAACATCAGTTGTCATGTTGTCCAGGCCTGAAACTCCAGAACTCGTCACATGAATTCAAGATATATGAATACTAGGCTCCAAGAAGAAGCTTCCACTGTTGATCTCCCATTATAAATTCAATTTCAATATTCCATCAGGATAGTGAAGAATGGTTACGATCATTTGTTTGGTCACTCTCATCACGTTTTGCCAATTGATGGGTCTTATTCGACCCATTTGCCTTGAAAATTTTAATGGGAATATATACAACGGAATCTTAGAATTTTGAATGGAAATTAAAAAAAAAAAAGGGCAACTGATGCATCATTTTCCTCCAACTTGACAAGGTGAACATACAATCTTGCATATTCTCTGAATAAACAACGCCAAAAACACAGAATTAGAAAGCACACTAAGGTTTAATATTAACCTAATGACCTCATTAAGAGTAGAAAATTAAGTTTGCAATCAAGAACAATTTACAGCAAATCATTGCTAGCCATCTTGCAATCAAAAGATGTATGTGGATTTTTTTGTTCTAGTTTCTTTCCTGAGAGGCATTCTGTAGAACGCCTGCGTTGTTTTACCTACTCTAGAAACACATTTTGAAACCCTATGCTGATCTAGAGAATCCACATCTCCAGTGAGAAAAAAAGCTCAAGGTTTGGTGCCCCCACCTCAATTATTCAAAAAGACAAATACGGGAAATTACATCAAGAAAACAAGTTCTTGCTTTCCTAATCAAAGTCTAAATCATACTACTTATTTTTATTGAGAGTTACTATTTATGAATTTGTTTGCAAATTTTGAAATGCTTAGGAATGACAGAAAATTAACTTTATATGATAAGATAGGTCCTTGTAACCAAAATAAAGCAATTATTAAATGATTCTTTGATTGTTGTGCAAACAAAATGAAGAGATTAGCAAGCTAATCAAATACAAAAGTCGGTGGCTTCAGATGAAGGTGGACCTGAAATTTCCGACTTCCCTTTAAAGCGAAGAAAGGCATGTGCCGGTGCGTCCGCCCCCTTTTTGGCCTGCATACACATAAAACAAAAGTACTCAGCGTTTTTCTGTCCATGGACTATATGTAGCATGGAAATGAAAATGACTAAATGTTAAAACATTTACCCAACCTAATTGATGGATCAGTAAATTCAATGTACTATCCATTTGTTTAAACACCTCATCTTTAAAAGGGCTGGAGGGTACCAACTCAACATTATCGGGCTTAACAGGGTATTAAACTCAGACGACATGGGTTTGGTTTACTTCTAGACCCAATACTTTTGGATTTAGCAACGTAAAGAGTTTAAGTGCTAGATGTCAGAGCCATTTCCTATGGCTTAGCTATATACTAAACCCAAATGTCTGTGAATTTATCAAGATGTCGGACCTAACACCATTGAGCTCAACTACGTGTTGAGTTCAAATACATGAGGTCTGACAAGACATCAGACCTAAACACCTTTAGGGTCAGCAACTCGCTAAGCCCAAGTATCTATGGGTTTTTCAAGATGCCAGACCCACATGCACTTGGGCTCAGCGTGTTGCCAGACCCAACACCTTTGGATCTAGCTATGCGCTAATCCCAAGTGCTTGTGGGTCTTGCATCCACATCCTTGGGTTTGAAATTAGTCAAGGTCTGAATATACAAGGAATTGAAAGTCTTTATAGGCCTCATACCAGGTCATAAGGCTATTTTATTGTCCTTAATACAAAATGTTAAGAGTATAAGGGAGTTATTTCTCCATACTTATAGGCAAGTGAAAGTTTTTGAGAAGCATGTCTTTATCCAGGCATCATTAATATTGATAAAGAGCTATTATCATCAACATTAATGTTGCATATAAAATAAATACAAAATCTACCACAAATCCTTTTAATATTGATGTTAGGGTTATTTCCATCAATAATAATATTATGTAAGAGATATTTCTTCTCATCTATGTTTTCAAGAGAAAATGACTCCACCCCTTCAGCAAAATCAAATATTTCAGAGGTTATAAACATCCTCGAATTTATCCAGATAAAGGGTTCACACTTTTTCTATTCTCTAAAGAATATATATTTTTATTCTTAAAGCATTTATCATACATAAATAAGAACAAACATTTTTGTTTTTCAATTTAAAGCTCATCCCCTCATGTATTGCAATCTCTTATAAATAATTATTGACTTTATCATTAGATGGTCCTTAAATCTTACAAATGGGATTGTCTTTGGAGGTGTCAGGAATTTTATCACCAACTATCAATTTTATAAACTCTAGAGGAGAAAGCATGAAAGCAGACATGTGATCATACTTTATCTATACACTCAAGATTCTCATCCCTATGCATAATGGATTTTGAGAACATCATCAATTGGCGTTATGTATGATAAACTAATAAAAAAACCATCAATTATTCTTATAGAGTTGGTTTTTTGACATCCCTTGTCGTTATTAACAATAGATAATCAAGATACTCTTAGGGTGAGACATGTCATAGAACTCTCTATAATAGTAGACATGTCTACGCTAACAATGATGCAGCAACTCATCCATTAGGTACAAACCTTTTCTCAAGCTGTATAGGCAACCCAAGGACAACATCAAACCTTACCACCCCAACAAGTCTCAACACATGATATAGCTCCTTCGATCCTAACTTCTTAACCACAAATTACCCATTCAGTAAGGAGACAATAGTCTTATCTTGAAAAGGCTGAACCAAACAACTTGGAGAGCTTTCCAATATGACAACCTTTTATCCCCATTAAATGTCATTCCTATTGACGTGAAACTCTTCCAATTAGCATTCACTCTAAACATAATCTATCTTGCCATCGCGAGAAAAAAATCATTTATCAATCTTTTCGTTCCATGCAAGAATCCTCCAGCTTCTCGAAGCTTGTTAGAAAAAACATTTGGGAGAAGTATGTTTGGTCAATACCTCTAGGATGAAACTTACGATCCTTGCGAGATTAAAGGATCTTTTTTATCTAGATGAATCTTATATCCTCATATCCTTAAGGAGTACATCTTTACAAAGATGAACTTAGACAACTATAATGGTGTAGCAAATCCACGAGAACATGTTTAAAATGCACGTAGAAACCTTGAACTGGTCATTTAAGAATGTGATGCTATGTGCAAAATACTCCCTACAACTTTTAGAGAGTTAGCACAAGCCTGGTATAATAATATGGAGCCAGGGTCTATTCTAGGTTTCAATAACCTCTGTGCCAAACTTGTGTTATGATTTAGCACCACTATACCAGCCAATAGCAGCTCTGCTGAACACTTTGGTGTTACTCAATCATAAGAGGAATCTACTCGAGCATATTTAAAGAGGTTCAATGGACAGATGCTTAAAATAAAAGAATTAATTAAGGCAATAGCCTCAAACACTTTGATAAGTGGAGTAAGGGAATACTTTATATGGAAGGACATGTATGTCGTACTTGACCAAAGTCTATTGAAGGTAAAACAAGTTATGAAAAAGCATAGGAATCAGTCCAAAAATAGTTGTTCATAAACTTTAAGCTAACCCAACCTACCCCCTTGTTAGATAGAAGAAGGGGAATTTTAGGAGGGGAAATAGCAAGCAATAAAAAAGTGGATAATTTGCTAACGATTGAGTTCATCCGTGAAGTCATATATCCAGATTAGCTAGATAATATGGTAATGGTGAAGAAAAGCATTGAAAAGTGGAGAATATGTATGCACTTCCCTGACTTGAATAAAGCATGTCCAAATGATAGTTGTCCTCTCCCAAAGATTGATAAATTGATGAATTCCACAGTTGGTTTTGAGTTCTTAAGCTCTTTGGATGCTATTTTAAGATACTATAAAATCCTTATTCATCTAAAAGATGAGGAGAAGATGTCTTTCATCATAGAAAACGAAACCTTTTACTACTGTGCAATTCCATTCAACCTTAAAATATAGAGGTTATATACTAGTGGATGGTCAACAAAGTGTTTAAGCATCAAATTAGAAAGAATATGGAAGCATATATGGATTATATATTAGTAAAAATGATGACTTCTGAACATCTAAAGGACTCGGAAAAGGTTTTTTTATGTCCTCGGTAGTTGTAAAATGAAGTTTAATATGGTGAAGTGTGTATTCGCCATTAGATGAAGAAAATTTCTAAGTTTCCTAGTAAGCAGCAACGGAATAGAACCTAACCCTGAAAAGATTTATAAAATCTTGGATGTGGCTTCTTAGAAGATCAAAGATGTTCAACGTCTCACATGAAGATTGGTTGCCTTGAATAGATTCATATCTAGGTTGGGGGAACAAAGCCTACCTTTCTTTAAAATCTTAAATATATTACAAACTTTAAATGCACACTAGAATGTCAGAAAGCTTTTGAAAAGCTCAAAGTATATTTCTCCTCTCTACGATTTTATCACAACCAAAAGAAAATTATAGACTGGTCTTTTACTTTAGGGTTTTTTATTAGGTCATCAATTCAATATTGGTCGGAGAGGAAGAGGGTGCGCAATGCCAAATCCAACACTCTTGGATTGAGCTACGCGTTGATCCTAAGTGCTTGCGGGTCTGACAAGATGCCAAACCCAACATCCTTGGACTTAGCTACGTGTTGAGTCTAAGTGCTTAGGGTTTGACAAGACTTGAGACCTAAATTTTCTTGGGCTCAACAACACACTGAGCCCAAATGTGTATGGGTTTGGCTAAATGTGAGCTCAACACTCTTAGAATTAACTCCACGTTGAGCTCAAGTGTTTGGGGTTTAGCCCAACTACGTGTTGAGCCCAAGTGCATGTGGACCTGGCATCAACATCCTTGGGTTTGAAATCAGTCCAAGTCTGAATATATTAGGAATTGAAAGTCTTTATAGGCTCCATGGTAAGTCACAAAGCTATTTTATTGTCCTTAACATAAAATGTTAAAAATCTAGGATGGTCATTTCTATTTACTACAAGACATGAAAGTCTTTCAAAAGCCTATCTTAGTCCAACCATCATTAATGTTAATTAAAAGCTATTCCCATCAACATTAATGTTGTGTAGAAAATAATCCATAAAATCTATTACAGATCCTTTGCATTTCTTTTAACATTAATGTTGACATAAAAGTTATTTTTATCAACATTAATATTATGTAAGGGATGTTTCTTTTCATTTATATTTTCATGAGTCCACCTTTTAACAAAATAAAATAGTCAAGGAGCTATAAATACTTTTAAAAGGTAAAGGGTTCACACTTTTCATATTCTTTAAGGTATTCATATTATTATTCTCAAAACATTTATCATACATAAATAAGAACAAAAACTTGTGTACTTGAAGTTAAAGCCCATTCCCTTATTTATTATAATTCTTTATAAAAAGTTATTGATTTTATCGTTGGAGGTTCCCTAAATTTCATAAAAAAAAGGGACTTTTTTTTTTTTTAGATGTTAAGACTTTTATCACCACTTATCAATTTCATAAACGAGGAGTAATTATGGAAGTGAATGTGTGCTCATCCTTTATCCAAACAATCAAGACTCAGCATAGTATATTTTGGTAACATCATCACTAAAATTTAGGTTACTGGTTTTAACTTGATGTAGGAGAACCTTTTTCAAACTACTGTAACAATTGGATGGATCTAACAGATCATAAGATGAAACACAATTACATACTGAATAATGTTGCGTCATCCACAACATAAGCAGACTTGCAGGCTACGTACCCTTTGATTGTGAAACACAAACTACTGTAACAAAAGCATTTGTATAGATAGATTTCATCAGAGCCTGGGCTGCAATCTGTATGCAGTGGCGTTGGAACATTAATTTTCAAGAAACAATCTCTACCCCCATAATCTGCTGTTTAAGATGTTTATATATATAACAAGGTTTGGCAGTGGTACATTTTGCCAAGAATACTCAGTTCGCAAGTAAAAATATCTAGTGTCCTTCAGAGAAAATGTGCCATTTCCAGTTCAGATTCTGCGCCGTAGGCTTTCATTACAACCGTCTAAAACCTCTTCTAAACGCCATCTAAAACCTCTACTTGTTCCAAAAACTCTCTTTTGAGCATTATGTTTCGATTGACTTGTCCTGTAAGAAGCAGATAGCAGTACTCTATCTAAAAATAACCCAAATATAGAATTTCTCAATTCCGTCAGTCTGTTACTGCTAAATCACAGCAGTGAGTAAAAAAATCATTTCCTAGCTAGCCTATGATTGAAACACATGTTGACTTACCTGACATTTTCGTGCACGGCTGATTGATTTCTAAGTTAAATGTAATGGAACTTGGGAAACACGTTCTTGACTGGCTGAAAAGAGACATCATATAGAAGTTCCACTCAACAGACTTGAAACACAAACAGCACAAGAGCATTGAAAAGAAGGGCTACGAGGTATAAGCATGGAGTGGGTGAAGGATCGATTGATTTCATAACAATTGCATTGTATATCATATATTATATCATATTAAATTCTTAACATAATGGTTTATATCATTATAATCGTTCATTTGTCAAAAGTATTAATATCTAATGCAAGCTATTAAATGGAGTTATCAGACAAGGAAAGCAGTAGAATTTGCAGTTACCAGACAAGTAGAAAAAAATCCTGTTGCAAATAATTTCTTGATAACTCTCTCTCTCTATATATATATATGCAAAGCTAGAATGAGCAGTGACAGATTCAGAATAATTTGAGTTAAACCAAAACGTTAATCATCCTAAAAGCAAAACATATTTAAGCCAGCAGGCAGTAGACATCATATCAAATCTAAAATTTAGGTTCATACTTCCTAGCTCCTGTCAGCCACTGCCAAAAAATAAAAGGGCACTTAATTATTTCAAGATAAATTCATCCTAAAAAGTCTCCTACACGTAAAAGTTTTAGGATGTGGCCAACAATTTAATTTAGGAGGTTCAATATATATAAGAAAAAAACATGGAAGATTCAAACAAACACCGCATTGCTCTTATCACAACCAGCTCCACAGGTTCTTTGGCCTTATTCCTCATTATTTCAAATAACTCTAAGAAACTCTTAACAATCTTTCTACCAGGCAATCCTTTGCAGTGGATGAATGGAGTGTGAGCAGGCAATCCTGCTTTAACCTAAAAAATTGCATGTTCGACAAAATTGGGGAACCTGCTGATAATCTTTTCCAAAATTTATAAATCACCTGCATAAAGGTTACTTGCTTCCATTCCAAGCCAAGGTCGGATGGGATTCCCATCTTTCTTAACATGCGTTCACCACTTTGAGTAACATTCATACGATCGATTATGGTACTCACGGATCATCCAAACATCCAAGTCTTACAGTGGACAGTGGAACATCATACTGAATCTGTGTAGTAGCTATGTTGTAATGAAAGTCATAAACGAAGACTTGAACTTTCATAATTTCCCATCTGATAGATGCACATTAGACTCAATATTCTCCACTTCTGCACCAATACTCCAAAGGAGTACAGAAAAAGTTAATGTGGTGACAAAGAATGTACCATTGGCATCATCACATCCTTTGGTAGCTCGAGGACAGCAGAACATCTTCCAGTGTATAGCATATGAACTCAACCTCATAATTATCAATAAACTTGCAGGTGAACTACAATATATTTACGGCTTTAGGAAATGAAGAGCATCAATCAAACAAGTAGAAATGTAGAAACAAAATTATTTCAAGATATTAAACTTATTTAGCATACCACATGACAGACAGGGTCACAAAAAATTCCATCTGGACATTGCTAAAAAATAAAGGAAGCTTTATTTTGGGGATAAATCTTACAATCTGACAGCATCAAGGCTAACAGCAAAGTTATTTAACAAAGTTTAATAAAAGTAATAATTGTATGCCATAATGTCAGATGCATAATAGGAATATACCGAACAAATTTATATCTTTCGGTAGCACAACTAACAATCACACAGCACATCAAGCGCAAGAAAAATTTAAGAACCAAACTACCTGACTTTAAGTTCAGATGCATAGCACAGTTCATGCTATACACAAGCATGAAACCAAAATAGCAAGATAAGAAAAGGCAAGAAATACTTCAGAAACATGAATCACTAAATCTTATTTTCTACTTGACAAAGGTAATCATACGCCTAAGAGAAGTTTTCAAGCAGTGTAGAAAATGTTTGTACCAAGATTTTTGAAACAATGCCATTCTACATTGACGTCACAGAGAACACTTCGTCATACACTCCAACAAAAACCTACACTGATACAGTTGTAGCAGCAGTATCTTTGCTAGACTTCATGGAACAGAAAAGAGTCAAAACATCAGCATGATTCCGAATGAAAACTGGACATTTAGACAGGAAATCTTGTGCTTCGCTATGCCGTTTGGCATTGAAAAAGGCTTCAAACAAATGAAGAGAAACAGATATAGATGGAAACTTCTTAGTGGTCATAGCATTCATAAAAGCAATGGCATCATCTCCAGTTCCAGACTTTGATACGAACTCAAAAAATGGATCTATGTAAGGTGGAATTCCATGACTTTGCATCAACCCCAACAGATTTAAGGCATCCTTAAATCCACCCTGCGCTAGCAACTTACTTATCAATACTTTGTATGTAGTCCGCCATGGGTGTAACTGATTTTGACAGACATAATCACACAGAAGATTGCATGCATCTACTGCTCTGTTCTTGAGGCAATATGCATTTACCAACAACTCAACAGCATAACCAGCACCAGTAACTCCCTTTTTCTCAACCATTTTTTTGAAACAATCAGATGCCTTTTCAAGATCCCCAGATACACAATGTCCTTCAATTAAAGATGCCCAAGCCTTGTAATCCAAATCGCTGCCAGATGATTCCATATGATCCACAAATTCACTTGCTTCATAATTCTTACCAGCACTAGTAAGCCCAAAAGCAATCTTTCTCTGCAAATTACCACTAACTACAAAACCAGCATCCATCATTTCTCTTAAAATCTTATTGCACTCTTTAAATCTACCAACACTTCTTAGAGCTTTAAGAACTGCATCAAGCATAGAATCTGTCAACACATTCCCATTTTCAGTAAAGACCTTCACAGTTCTTGAAAACAAACCAATATCCAACTGTTTACAAACCACTATGTTCCTCAACAAATAGGTGCAATATTTAGATGGAGGCTTATTTGCACCATTCATTGCAAACTCATATAAGTCTACAGCCTCCTTAATCATTTTCCTCCTCATAAACCAGGCCAACACTGTATCAAATGTCTCCACCTCCATTTCAAACCCGTTACTCCTCATTTCATCAATAACCTTCCAAAACCTGTCAATACAATCCTTGGTCCCCAAAACCCTAGCCATGGCGTTATAACTCCTCCCATCATGCTTACACAACCCACTCTCCTCAACCCACCTAAAAAATATCAATGCTTTCATTGGCTCCATCGCTAAATGCTCCAAGACAATCTTCACCAAACCACTAGAAAACTCAGCACTCAAACCCTTAATTTCCCCTTCAACATCCTCTCCCCAAAACTTACTCCTAATAATCCTACTCATTCTCAACCCAATCTTTTCCACCGAATTATCAATGGATCCCGTTGCAAAAACCCCTTTTAATTTCTCTATATCACCCTTTAACCCTTCATTCTCAAACTTCTCCAACACTCTATCTCGAGTAACCCCTGACACACCATAACCCTTTGTCTTCATTTTATCAACCAATTCCCAAAATTCTTCAACCAACCCATTTACCCCCAAAATCCCTAACATCCAGTTATAACTTTTAGAGCTCAATCGCTCACTATCGTTCTTCAAAACCCAATCAAAAAACCTCTTAGCCACACCCGGTTTCGATCCTAATGACTTCAAAACTTTCAAAACCAAGTCATGACTAATAACAACACTACTCAATTCCAATTCTTTACTAATATCATCGGAATCTTCGAACTTGGTAAAAACATCACAAACTAGCAAAACAAGATCTGGGTCTTTTGTGGGCTCAACTAATGATGCTTCAGATGATAAATTACGTGCAAATAATGGGTTTTTGTTATAAATATTGTGGTTTTGTGGGGTTTTAGAGAAATAAAAGTCTTGCAGCGAAAGTGTGTGAAGAGAAGACAGAGAGCGAAGTGGAGGGGGAGAGTGTTGCTGTAGTACCTGGAAATGATTGGAAAATTTGAGAGATGACCGAGGGTAGCTTCGGTGGAGAAGAATCCTCCATGAATGTCTCATTTCTACAGTGTAAAGTTAGGGTTTTGGAGGAGTCTGAGACAGATTTGGGGTTTGTGTGTGCTAAGCAAAGAGTGAGCGGTGATCTAACTTTTTAGGGTTTAAGAGGGGATTTGGGTGGTTCGTGTTTTTTTTATTCATCTTTTTAGTTTTTTGGGAAAACAACAAGTTGGTCCCTTCTCTATATATGAATTTACACTAAAGTCCTAAATTAAAACTATTTCTTCAATTGGATTTCTAGCGATTTGGACATTTTTTGAAAAGAAAAAAAGAAATTTAGACTTGGACGTTTTCAGCTATTCCTTCCCTTTGAAATTATAACCAACTACAAGCAAGAATGTCAAACTTTGCTTGGATTTGGATTTTAGAAAAAATACTTATTTAAAGAGTAATGCTGATATTTTAAAAAATTAAAATGAAAAATTCAAGGACAAATATGGCTATTGAATTGGATCATTGATTAAGTAGCTCGTAATAATGTTGAAGTTTTTTTTTTGTTTTTTTGTATTCTTTTGTATTTTTTATTTGATATTTTAATAACCTTAATTAAATAATATTTTTATTAGTCTCGACTTATACCAATGTTATAAATTAATAATTCATTAAGTTTACAGAAATAATATATTAAAAATAAATATTTTCCGTTTGATATATAAATTAATAATCTCTTTATATATATATGACTCAATTTAAAGGTCTTTCTAAAATATAACTTCAATGTTATTTGTTTTTTTTTTTAAATTGATATATTATTAGACTTCATATTTAACTTTTCTTAATACATTACGAATCACTGGTATAATGTTCTCGTATTATGGTCATAATATGTGTAATTTATTTTTTTAATAATATTTGTAATTTAAGTATATCAGTTTGTGTACGGTTTTGTTGAGGAAACGTCCATATTAGTCCTTAAGTATAAGTAGATTCACAGCTAAGCCCTTAATTCCTACATAAACTTAACTTTGTCATAAGCATTAATCAGAAAATCTGAAAAATATGAGAATTAAAAAATGAGATGAATTGGAGGACACATCAATCAAATATGAATTCTATTATTTTTTAAAAATAAATTACAAAAAAAAGCTCTTTCTCACCCATAAAATATTAAAGATATTTCTTCTTATTAAATATAAAATCTTAAATTGAAACCGTTATTGGATCCTCACTAGTCATCTACCTCTTATATATATTTAATATTATGGTATATGATATTTTTAAAAAGTATTCTACGCTAAAAATATATATCAAAATAATTGAATTTACAAAGGGCTATATAATATTTATATTTAAGTAGGTTCAATATAGGTTGAACTAGTTTGTTTAGTCCAATTCAATTAGTTTTAAATTTTTAAAACCAAAATAAAAAGGAATTCTTTTAGGTTTTTTAATGATTAATTTGATTTTTTTTTCTTAGCTTAGTTGTTTTTAATATTTTGTTTTTTTAGTTTTCTCGATTTAATTAATTTTTTTTAGTATTTTATGATTTGTTTAAAATAAATAAAAAAATAACAATATTTAAGATTTAAAATATATTCCAAGAAATATCTCAAAGTCTAATAAAAGTTCTGAGAGAGAGAGATGGACTCTCCGACCTCCGTAATGAAAACTTTAAAAATATAGGTGTTGGATTAAGAAAGTATTTCGATGAGGGACCACTTGTATACAAAGTAAAAAATACATGGACCTTGAATTATTACATTATTGCCTAGCTACTTTTTTATTTAAAAAAAAAATCTTAATAAACAAAAAATATATATAGAAGGATAGCCCAGGTCTGAATTCACCGCCATTAATTGTTTGAAATCCTAGTTCCAAGAAGAAACATATATATAGAGCTTGATAAGTAGTAACAAGGAAGGAAATCGAAGAGAAGCGGAAACCTAAATAATAATAATAATAAATAAAAATAAAATTCGAGTACTTGTCTGATTCCATAAACAACACGTAAAAGGAACAAGAGACTTGTATATAAACACCAGTGGTATTGACATTAATTCACATTCAAAAGATTTGCTCTTTCTTTGGGTTAATGAGAGACCAGGCAGGCACAAACAAAAGAAAGAGAGATTTTAGTGATTCAATTATGGGGCGCAATAAGAAGGCACCCAACAGGCTTCTTGTTGATGAAGCCATTAACGATGACAACTCTGTCATCACGCTCAATCCAGCTACAATGGAGCAACTTGATATTTTCCGCGGGGATAACTTGTTGATCAAGGGAAAGAAGAGGAGGGATACAGTTTGTATTGCCCTAGCTGATGATCGTTGCGATCAGCCCAAGATTCTGATGAATAAGGTTGTGAGGTCAAACTTAAGGGTCAGGCTTGGCGATATGGTTTCGGTGCAGCTATGTCCGAACTTGCAGTATGGTAAGAGGGTTCACATTCTGCCTTTGGATGACACAGTTGATGGCCTTAGCGGTAGTCTGTTTGATGCCTATTTGAAGCCTTTAGCGGTAGTCTGTTTGATGCCTATTTGAAGCCTTACTTTAAGGATTCTCATCGTCCTGTCAGGAAAGGAGATCTCTTTCTTGTCAGAGGAGGAATGAGGAGTGTGGAGTTTAAGGTCATTGAGACCGATCCTGCTGAGTACTGTGTGGTTGAGCCTGATACGGAGATCTTCTGTGAAGGGCAAGCTGTGAAGAGGGAAGATGAGGAAAGGCTTGATGGTATTGGCTATGATGATCTTGGTGGCGTTAGGAAACAACTGGCACTAATCAGGGAGATGGTTGAACTGCCATTAAGGTTTCCACAACTTTTCAAGACCATTGGCGTGAAGCCACCGAGAGGAATTCTGCTTTATGGTCCTCCTGGAACAGGTAAAACATTGATAGCAAGGGCTATTGCTAATGAAACTGGGGCTTTCTTCTTTTGCATCAATGGACCAGAAATCATGTCCAAGATGGCAGGAGAGAGCGAGCAAAATCTGAGAAAAGCTTTTGAAGAAGCTGAAAAGAATGCTCCTGCAATTGTATTTATTGATGAGATTGATTCAATCGCTCCCAAACGTGAGAAAACTGGTGGGGAAGTAGAGAGACGAATCGTTTCACAACTACTGACTCTTATGGATGGGCTAAAGGCTCGTTCTCATGTTATTGTTATAGGAGCTACAAACAGGCCTAACAGTCTAGACCCTGCATTGAGGAGGCTTGGAAGGTTTGACAAAGAAATAGATATTGGTGTTCCAGATGAAGTTGCTCGCCTTGAGGTTCTTCGTGTCCATACAAAGAAAATGAAGTTCTCTGGAGATGTAGACTTGGAAAAGGTAGCCAAAGGAACTCAGGGGTATGTTGGTGCAGATCTTGCAGCTCTTTGCAGCGAATCTGCCCTACAATGCATTAGGGAAAAGATAGGCATCATTGATTTGGAAGATGATACCATTGATGTTGAGGTTCTTAATTCCATGGCCGTTACAAATGAGCACTTCAGCATTGCTCTCGGAACCAGCAATCCTTCTGCTCTTCGTGAGACCATCGTGGAAGTTCCCAATGTTAGATGGGAGGATATTGGTGGTCTTGAGAAGGTCAAGATGGAGCTTCAAGAGACTGTTCAATATCCGGTGGAGCATCCTGAGAAGTTCGAGAAGTTCGGCATGTCACCTTCTAAAGGAGTTCTGTTCTATGGTCCTCCTGGTTGTGGCAAAACATTGCTGGCTAAGGCTATTGCCAACGAATGTCAAGCTAATTTCATCAATATCAAGGGTCCTGAGCTTCTAACCATGTGGTTTGGTGAGAGTGAAGCCAATGTCAGGGATGTTTTCGACAAGGCACGCCAGTCGGCTCCTTGTGTCATATTCTTCGATGAACTTGACTCCATTGCTATTCAAAGAGGAAACAGTGTAGGAGATGCTGGTGGTGCAGCTGATAGAGTTTTGAACCAACTCCTAACTGAGATGGATGGTTTATCAGCCAAGAAAACCGTCTTTGTAATCGGTGCTACCAACAGGCCTGATATAATCGACCCTGCACTTATGAGGCCAGGTCGCCTTGACCAGCTAATTTATATCCCTTTGCCAGACGAAAGTTCTCGACTACAGATCTTTAAAGCTTGCTTGAGAAAATCACCAGTCTCAAAAGATGTTGACCTCCAAGTTCTTGCCAAGAACACTGAAGGCTTTAGTGGTGCTGATATCACAGAAATCTGTCAGAGGGCTTGCAAATATGCTGTCAGGGAGGACATCGAAAAGGAAATCAAGAGGAAGATCGAGGGCCTGGAAGACAGCATGGAAGAAGGAATGATTTGGCTTAAGGTTTCTCACTTTGAAGAGTCCATGAGGTACGCTAGGAGGAGTGTGAGTGACTCTGATATTCTCAAGTACCAGATGTTTTCTCAAACTTTGCAGCAATCCAGAGGTTTTGGTTCTGATTTCAAATTTTCGGAGGCGGCGACATCAGCTGATGGTCTTAATCCAGGTGTGACTTCAGCTGGTGGGGATGATGAAGTATATTAATTAGGTGTTTTCCACTTTTTGTTTATTTCAGCTAATTTTGTTTCTTCATACTAATAGCAATGGATTAAAATTCATTAAGAGTGATGATCGCAATGTAAGTGGAGCAATGTTATGGAATTCTAAGCTGCTCTTGAACTCATACTTCAGGGACTTTAGACTTGTCAGATTCATAAACACCAAATATTCAAGGAGTGAATTAATAGCGAAGCATAGATATATAGGGCCATCTGGACATGCATGCATGCCATGAAGATGAAGGAGTGTTGTCCTCTCATAAACTGAGACAAAAGATCTTTAAACAAGTACGAAACTGAAGTAAAATTTCACTAATTAGGGCAACATCTGCCTGCAAACATCGATCACGAGAGAGCTACAAGAGAGCTCTCTTCTTTATACGAAAGGAAATGACAGAAACAAAACAATAGATGAACATTGCATTTAATTTCTAGATTGCTATAGACAATTATTGGACTGCTCCATTCAGCTACTTCATTTGTTCATGCCAGTTGCATTCTTCACTCCTTCAACAGCTGCCTGTGCCGTAGACATCACCTGTTCACCAGCCTACACGAAGAACAAGTATCATAATTAAATTATACATTTCTTCGTTATATTCTAGAGCACAAGCAATATATTGTAGTGGTGAGGATGAATTCTCTCAAAAATAAAACACAGCAAATGAGATTGAAGGAAAGAATTTGAATACCCCTTGCACTGATTCCTTTGCATATTGAGCAGCATTACCAGCTTTGTCCATCATGGTAGGACTGGTCTTCTCCTGAAACAAACAAAATCCATGCCTTATCATGTATTGGAAGAGAAATATCATTGTATTCTTGAGCACAAGCTACTGTAGTGGTGAGGATGAATTCTCTGGAAAATAAAACACAGAAAATGAGATTGAAGGAAAGTATTTGAATACCCCTTGCACTGATTCCTTTGCAGATTGAGCAGCATTACCAGCTTTGTCCACCAAGGTACTGGCCTTCTCCTGAAACGAACAAAATCCATGCCTTCTCATGTATTAGAACAGAAAAATCAAGCAGATTCATGAATTAAAAGGAAGAAATAAAAATAATTCACAGGCTGACCTGAACTTGGCCCTTGGCCTCACCAGCTTGGAAGCTCATCTTCTGGGTATTGTCAGCCATCTTTGGTTTCTGATTTCTTTAAAAGATTTGGAAGAACTCGAATAAATTCTCAGATACTTGAAAAAACAAAACTCTTGGTAGTAAAGGAATGCCATGGCAGCCATAATTTATACTGATTAAAACCAGTCCATTGCTGGACACGTGAAATGCCACGTGTCAAGCTATAGATTGCTTGGAATATCATCCGTTATTGAGGTTGAGATTTTGGGGGCCTTTGACCAGGGGGGTTGTGAATTTTGTGAATAATTCATGTGCTAATAACTTTCTTTCTTTCTTTGTTTTTTTTTTTAAAAAAAAAAATTCTTTGGGTTTTTTCTCAAGACATTCATGTAAGTGGTGTCCAAATTTCATTAGACAAGTGAGAAAAAACATGTTTAGTTTATGTGAATAATATGAAAAAAAAAAAAAAAACTCTTGTAGATTTGTTTATCAAAATACCAAGATTTTATTTGAATGGTTCATTTAAAATATGCTTTAAAGATAAAAATGGATTTTTGTTTAGAAAATAGTGCTTTTAATTTACAAAATATCTTGATTTTAGATTCAGCATTGATTTTATGATTGTTTATTCATAATATTTTTAAATTTGATTTACAAATTTAATAATAATTCAAAAAAAATTATGGTGACTTTAATATATTTTTTTTTTTTTAATTTGATCTGTAGTGTAGCAAAAAAAGTTACTTACTAGGTCCCATTATATATGTTGTTTATTTACATGATTACAAATTTTGAGTAGCTTTTTATATAGGGAAAGTGCTGCTAATTTTTTTTAAAAAAACTGAAATTACTATCCCCTTAAATTTGTGTAGATGCCTAGGAGAAAATCAATTGTACATTATGAGGACAAGATCACTGCTACTTCTTCTAACAACATAATGACAACCACGAGTCATTAGGTATCCATCAAAAAGAGACACTTGAGATGCAGGCGTTGACTCATGATTTTGTCTCATCGAGTGCAATGTTGCAATGTAGAGGGGGTCCCTTCACAGTGATATTCCTACATAGTGGGATCCATTCACCTACAAATCCGAGACTCAATCGAAAGACGACTTTTCAATATAAATTTGTTTTGCTTTCATAACGACATGTTTAATAATATCATAAAAATAATTTTTCATTAAATTTATTCAATTTCAAGTTTATAAACAATGAGGTTGCCCGAACAAGAACTTGACATTTAAATCGTCGATGAAAATTTCATTGTTTCAATGAAGCCAAGTTTCAAAACATTCTAAATGAAAACCGCATGTTAATGCATGGTTTTCAAGGTTTAAGGTTAGTATTAACTTAATATTTTTTTATTATGTTAATTTGTTTACTTTATTGAAATTATTAAAAAGATTCTTTTTATAAATGTTTATTGCAAGGAAAATTTTGAATTGGATATAGCTAATGATAATGTTGCAAGGAGGGTTTGGAAGAATTACATTGCAATTACGTAACATCGAAATCAAGATAATTTTTTATTCAAAATATTAAAATTTTATTTATCATTTACTTATAAATAATTTGTTTGTATTATATGAGTTGTGTGATTTATGGTACGAAGTGCAAAAGAAATCCAAAAAATATACGAAAGAAAACGATCTACCAGGCTAGAATTACATGACGGTTTGGTAGGATTTCAGGTTGCCATACATCTTTGAGATTATATGGGCAGAATACATTTAACATGTGATGTCCATGCATATCACACGATGGTCACAGTTTGATGCCAGGAACCAAAGTTGATAAATTAACGGTTCTGTTATCACGCACACCGGCGGTTTCGTTCCGTTTATTTTTAAATGCGAAAAGGATAGTAAGATTTTTTTTAATTGCATTCATTTTTTAATTTTTTGTTTTTTATAAATATATTTAACTGACAATATTTTTATCTTTCAGGCAACGGTTCTTAGACATAAACCAAACACAGTGGAGTTTTATGTGGAAACGCATGCGTGAAGTGATGGCCGCCAAAAAAAATACAATAGTTCGTAGATAGCCAAGCTCAAAGGCTTTGTGTTATGTTGGTTTTCAATAAAAAAAATTTAGTTATTATTTACTTGAATTTGATGAATTTATTATTTATTTTCAGAAGACATATAACAGCCGGTTAAAAAAGAAATATATTGACAATTCTTCTACCCATCCAGATCCAAATTTTTGATTGAAGGTAAAATTATCTAGTGCACTTGATAAAAATCAGTTATACAAACTCTTTAACAAAATAACCAAAAACTTATAAACAACCTATAATATTTCAATCATTGAATGCTTAGAATTAATCCAGAGCACTTAATCAACCATGGGATACAATAACGTAGACCCATCTCAATCAATAAAAAATATGAACGACTGCAACTCCTCTCAACTGTCGCAGTGTATTTTAAAAAGGAGAGAGAGGCCACTTTGTTCACGAATGTAGCCACCCTCTCAACTCCTCTCCCTGAAACAGCCCCTCCCTTCTCGCCACCTCCCTGTTCCCGAACTATCAACCTTCTCCACCTCATCTCAGAAACTGCTCCTTTTTTTTTCATCGACTCCGCCGCACCCTCTCAAGTCCTCTATAAAAAAACAGCTCCTCCTTTCTGGCTTCCCTCATTCCCGAATCTAGCCATCCTTTCCATCCCCCTCTCGAAAAAGGCTTCTCTCTTTTCGCTGCCTCTTGTTTATTATGTTAAAAAAAATTGTAACTGATATAATTATCCGAAGCAACGTTGCCTGAAAAACAAGTTAATTTGTTAAGTAATTTGTTAGAGAAACGCCGCTTGCCTTTAACTCTAATAATCAAATACATTTAGCAGTGAATTAATAGCAAAGTATAGATATAGAGGGCCATCAGGACATGCAGGATCCCATGAAGATGAAGGAATGTTGTGCTCTCATAAACCGAGACAAAAGATCTTTAAACAAGTACGAAACTGAAGTAAAATTTCACTAATTAGGGCAACATCTGCCTGCAAACATCGATCACGAGAGAGCTACAGAGAGAGCTCTCTTCTTTATACAAAAGGAAATGACATAAACAAAACAATAGATGAACATTGCATTTAATTTCTAGATTGCTATAGACAATTATTGGACTGCTCCATTCAGCTACTTCATTTGTTCATGCCAGTTGCATTCTTCACTCCTTCAACAGCTGCCTGTGCCGTAGACATCACCTGTTCACCAGCCTACACGAAGAACAAGTATCATAATTAAATTATACATGTGTTCGTTGTATTCTTGAGCACAAGCTACTGTAGTGGTGAGGATGAATTCTCTCAAAAATAAAACACAGGAAATGAGATTGAAGGAAAGAATTTGAATACCCCTTGCACTGATTCCTTTGCATATTGAGCAGCATTACCAGCTTTGTCCATCAAGGTAGGACTGGTCTTCTCCTGAAACAAACAAAATCCATGCCTTATCATGTATTGGAAGAGAAATATCATTGTATTCTTGAGCACAAGCTACTGTAGTGGTGAGGATGAATTCTCTGGAAAATAAAACACAGAAAATGAGATTGAAGGAAAGTATTTGAATACCCCTTGCACTGATTCCTTTGCAGATTGAGCAGCATTACCAGCTTTGTCCACCAAGGTACTGGCCTTCTCCTGAAACGAACAAAATCCATGCCTTCTCATGTATTAGAACAGAAAAATCAAGCAGATTCATGAATTAAAAGGAAGAAATAAAAATAATTCATAGGCTGACCTGAACTTGGCCCTTGGCCTCACCAGCTTGGAAGCTCATCTTCTGGGTATTGTCAGCCATCTTTGGTTTCTGATTTCTTTAAAAGATTTGGAAGAACTCGAATAAATTCTCAGATACTTGAAAAAACAAAACTCTTGGTAGTAAAGGAATGCCATGGCAGCCATAATTTATACTGATTAAAACCAGTCCATCGCTGGACACGTGCAATGCCACGTGTCAAGCTACAGATTGCTTGAAATAACATCCGTTATTGAGGTTGAGATTTTGGGGGCCTTTGACCAGGGGGGTTGTGAATTTTGTGAATAATTCATGTGCTAACTTTCTTTGTTTGTTTTTTATTTTTTAAAAAAAAAATTCTTTCGGTTTTTTCTCAAGACATTCATTTAAGAAAGGATCATGATTAGTTTATGTGACTAATTTGAAAAAACACTCTTGAATATTTAATTAACATAAACTTTATTTTTTTTTAGATTTGTTGATCAAAATACTAGATTTTATTTGAATGTTTCATTTAAAATTTGCCTTTAAGACAATAATGGATTTTTGTTTAGAAAATAGTGCTTTCAATTTACAAAATATCTTGATATTAGGTTCATCATTGATTTTATAATTGCTTATTTTTCATATTATTAAACAAATATAGTTTTTAAAAAATATAATGTCAAGTTAAGAGTTTTCTAGTTTGATTTACTGAATCGAATTTAATAATCATATAAAAAATTTATCATGACTTGAATATATTTTTAATTTGATTCGTAATGTATCAAAAGAAGTTACTTACTAGGTCCATTATATATGTTGTCTATTTGCAGGATTAAAAATTTTAGATAGCTTCCTATATAGATGATGTGTTGCTGATTTTTTTAAAAAAAAGTTGAAATTGTGCCCCGCCCCAAATAAAAATGTGTAGATGCCTTGAGGAAAATCAATTGTATATCATGAGAACAAGATCACTACTAGTTCTTCTAATAATGATAGTGACAATCATAAGTCATTAGGTGTCAACCAATAAGAGACACTTGAGGCGCAAGCATTGACTTACGACTTTGCCTTATCAAGTGCAATGCCGCAATGTAGAGAAGGGTCCTTTCATAGTGGGATCCATTCACCCGCAAGTATAAGGCCCAATGGAAAGGCAACATTTCAATGTAAGTTTGTTTTGCTTTCACAATGACATGTTTGATAATATTGTAAAACCAGTATTTTATTAAATTTGTTCAATTTCATGTTTACAAACATTGAGGCTGCCCAAACAATAACTCGACATTTAAATCATCAATGAAAATTTCATTGTTTTAATGGAACTAGGTTTCCAAACATCCTAAATGAAAATCGCAGGTCGATGTATGGTTTTCAAGGTTTAAGATTAATATTAACTTAATTTTTTTTTATTATGTTAATTTGTTTACTTTATTGAAATTACTAAAAAATTTCTTTTTATAAATGTTTATTGCAAGGGAAAATTTGAATTGGATAGAGCTAATGATAATGTTGCGAGGAAGGTTTGGAAGAATTACGCTACAACTAAGTAACATCGAAATCATGATAATTTTTTTATTCAAAATATTAAAATTTTATTTATCATTTAGTTATAGATAATTTGTTTGTATCATATAGGTTGCGTAATTTTTGGTACGAGGTACAAAAAAAATCCAAAGAATATGCGAAAGAAAGTGATCTACCAAGTTGAAATGACATGGTGGTTAGGACGGATTTTAGGCCGCCATACATATTGGAGACTATATGGGTGGAATACATTCAGCATGTGATGTTCGCGCGTATCATGCAACGGTCACAGTTCGGTGCTGGGAACTGGAGCTGACAAATTCACGGTTGTGTTATCACACACACCGGCGGCTCCGTTCCATTCATTTTCACATGCGAAGAGAATAATAAGATTTTTTTTAATTGCATCCATTTTTTAATTGATTGTTTCTTATAAATATATTTAATTGACAACATTTTTATTTTGTAGGCTATAGTTCTTGGACATGAGCCAAACCCAATTGAGCTTTTTGTGGAAACACACTTGTGAAGTGATGACTGCCAAAAAGAAATGCAACAGTTCATAGATAACCAAGCTCAACACTTTATGGTATGTTTGTTTTCAACCCTTTTTTTCTTAAATTATTATTTACTTGAATTTGATGAATTTGTTTTTTATTTTCAGGAGACATATAACAGCCGATTAAAAGTGAGATAAAGGGACGATTCTTCTACCCATCCAAATATCGATCTAGATTTATGGTTGAAGGTGAGATCATTTGGTGCACTCGATAGAAATTGGGTGTGCGGACTCTCTAACACTATGACCAAAAACTTGCGGGCGACCTATACTGTGTCAACCGTTAGATGCTTGCAATCGGTCCCAAACACTTAATCTCTGGAGTTCACAACCTTGTTAGATCAAGGAGTACATGAACATACGATCCATTTCCATGAAAATATGAATGAATCTCTGTGGATTATGAAAAACTCTGCAGATTGGTAATGAAGATAAGATTACATATAGGTGATACATGTGCACCCCGTTATTGTTCCCATGGTCTCGACGACAACTAGCCTTCTCCTCCTCCACCTCCAGCACCACCTCTAGTCTAATTTTATTGTATTTGAACATACAAATTTTTAAATTTGTAATAAATATTTTATTTTTATATTAAAATAATCTATTTTTAAATATTTCAATTTTATATTAATTTAATTTTTTTAACTATTTTGTATTTCAGTTTAGTAGATTTTTAAAAAAATATTTTTAAATTATTACTGATGGGGTTACAAACAGACTTATTTCATCGGTATATTCTAGAGAGTTGGAAAAAATTACAATAAATGTCAATGCTACTATTAACTTACTAACAAAATCAGTCTGTCGGTATATTCTAGAGAGTTGGAAAAGAATTACAGCAAATGTCACTGCAACTTTTAACTCACTGATGGAATAAGCTCGTCAGTATATTCTAGAGAGTTGGAAAAGAATTACAGCAAATGTCACTGCAACTATTAATTCAGTGATGAAATTACATATAATTCTCATGTTGGTGATATGCTAAATTGTATCGAGGGAATGACTGGTGTAATGAAACGGATAATTTTTTTTTTACGCGCATATTCCATCTATAAAATCATTAGTAATTAAATTTATTAACAATGAACTTATTGAAAGATAAAAAATTACATATAAATATTTTTCTAGCATATATTTTTTTATTCATGACTGTGTTGATAAAATAATTACAGACGGATTGTTGGTCTCAATACTGTGAAATATTCTAGTGGTGAGAAGCATGAAATGATTCATCAATGTTAATGTCAACCTCTAAGTAGAACAAGCTGTTAAATGGAGACAGATTGACCAACTCTTTGTATCTACTATGCTCAATAAAATCCTACAAACAAAATAAAAAACAATATTGTTTGGGGATTTTATCTAACAGTTTGGTGGGCTTGCCTTATTTTGTTAATTAAAAGGTAATAGATACATTAAAAAAAAAAAAACACACAAATTAAAACCTGCTTATAATTTAGAAAAAAAACCACCTGTCTTTCATTTTTAACAACATAGAAATCGCACCACCACTGTCGCAGTGTATTTTAAAAAGGAGAGGCCACTTTGTTCACGAATGTAGCCACCCTTCTCAACTCCTCTCCCAGAAACAGCCCCTCCCTTCTCGCCACCTCCATGTTCCCGAATCTACCAACCTTCTCCACCTCATCTCAGAAACTGCTCCTTTTTTTTCATCGACTCCGCCGCACCCTCTCAAGTCCTCTATAAAAAAACAGCTCCTCCTTTCTGGCTTCCCTCATTCTCGGATCTAGCCATCCTTTCCATCCCCCTCTCGAAAAAGGCTTCTCTCTTTTCGCTGCCCCTTGTTTCTTATGTTAAAAAACTTTGTAACTGATATTATTATCCGAAACAACGCTGCATAAAAAAACTAGTTAATTTGTTAGAGAAATGCCGCTTGCCTTCCTTGAGCATCTTATTGCCAGAATATCAAGCATTTTTATGAACATGGATTCAACTTCTTACGTCTGCCTGTGAATTGTAATGCGGGAAGGAAAAACGTTAACTCTAATAATCAAGTACATTTAGCAGTGAATTAATAGCCATGAAGATGAAGGAGTGCTGTTCTCTCATAAACTGAGACAAAAGATCTTTAAACAAGTACGAAACTGAAGTAAAATTTCACTAATTAGGGCAAAATCTGCCTGCAAACATCGATCACGAGAGAGCTACAGAGAGAGCTCTCTTCTTTATACGAAAGGAAATGACAGAAACAAAACAATAGATGAACATTGCATTTAATTTCTAAATTGCTATAGACAATTATTGGACTGCTCCATTCAGCTACTTCATTTGTTCATGCCAGTTGCATTCTTCACTCCTTCAACAGCTGCCTGTGCCGTAGATATCACCTGTTCACCAGCCTACACCAAGAACAAGTATCATATAATTAAAATATACATTTGTTCATTGTATTCTTGAGCACAAGCTACTGTAGGGGTGAGGATGAATTCTCAGGGAAAAAAACACAGAAAATGAGATTGAAGGAAAGTATTTGAATACCCCTTGCACTGATTCCTTTGCATATTGAGCAGCATTACCAGCTTTGTCCATCAAGGTAGGACTGGTCTTCTCCTGAAACAAACAAAATCCATGCCTTATCATGTATTGGAAGAGAAATATCATTGTATTCTTGAGCACAAGCTACTTTAGTGGTGACGATGAATTCTCTAAAAAAAAAAACATAGAAATGAGATTGAAGGAGAGTATTTGAATACCCCTTGCACTGATTCCTTTGCAGATTGAGCAGCATTACCAGCTTTGTCCACCAAGGTACTGGCCTTCTCCTGAAACGAACAAAATCCATGCCTTCTCATGTATTAGAACAGAAAAATCAAGCAGATTCATGAATTAAAAGGAAGAAATAAAAATAATTCATAGGCTGACCTGAACTTGGCCCTTGGCCTCACCAGCTTTGAAGCTCATCTTCTGGGTATTGTCAGCCATCTTTGGTTTCTGATTTCTTTAAAAGATTTGGAAGAACTCAAATAAATTCTCAGATTCTTGAAAAAACAAAATTCTTGGTAGTAAAGGAATGCCATGGCAGCCATAATTTATACTGATTAAAACCAGTCCATTGCTGGACACGTGCAATGCCACGTGTCAAGCTATAGATTGCTTGGAATATCATCTGTTATTGAGGTTGGTTGTGAATTTTGTGAATAATTCATGTGCTAACTTTTTTTGTTTGTTTGACAAAATAAATAAATAATTCAATTAAAAAATTAAAGAACCCAACTCTTAATAGAAACCAACATTTCATACATGTAAGTGTTGTCCAAATTTTATTAGACAAGTGAGAAAAAAAAATATTTAGTTTATGTGACTAATATGAAAAAACTTCTTGAATATTTAATTAGCATAAACTCGATTTTTTTTAGATTTGTTTATTAAATTTTTTAATATTTTTTAATTATATACAAATTACCGAGATTTTATTTGAATGTTCCATTTAAAAAAAATTTTCAAAACTATAATGGATTTTTATATAGAATAATGCTTGTACATTATAAAATATTCTAATAATAGATTGATTATTGATTTTATAATTATTTTTTATTATATTATTAAATAAAATATAATTTAAAAAATATAAAATCAGTTAAAAGTTTTTAAGTTTGATTTACTTGATCAGATTTAATAATAATTTTAAAAAATTTCTCAAATACTTTTTTCATTTAATTTGTTTTTTAATTTGATGTAGCATAAAAGTTATGTTTATTGGAAGTTCTAGTCCTTGGTAGGTTTGACCGAGTCTTTGGGAATTTGTTATTTGATTTAGTGGCTGAGAAAGTGTCTTATTTGTGATACTATTTATAGGAATTGTGATGAGTACGTCCTGATGTAAAGCCTATTTATAGGCCTTTTTTTTTTATTTTCATTGTCAAGAACAGAGCTTTCTCTTTCACAAGTCTCTTTTGTTATTTTTCTTTATTTAGTAATAGTGGTATAGAGCCAGGTTAGTAAGATAAAAGCAAGAGAGAAAAAGTTCTCAAATAGTGAGTCTCCAAAATAGTCCAAAGAGAAGTAGCTTTTTTCTCCTCATATTTATTTCTTGCAAAAAACGATGCACTCAGATTCAAATTTTATACATGCAGTAATCCCATATTTTGATAGTCGTCATAACCATTGAAGTATGCTAATAAAAACTTTTTTCGATCAAAAAAATATTGATTGATTATTGAATCTGGAATTAAAAAATTAGTAACAACTGCAGTAGTCTTGATGCCCAGAAAACATAGTTAGAAAAGGAAAAGCTTAAATATTTGAAGGTAAAAAATTACCTTTTTCATGTAATTGATCATCCCATCTTAGAAACAATTCTTAGCAAAGAATCTTCCAAGAATATATGGGATTCCATGAAAAAAAAAATCAAGGTTCTACAAGAGTGAAGCGTGTACAGCTTCAAACTTTGAGACGAGATTTTGAGACCCTACATATGAAGGTTGGGGAATATTTCACCAACTATTCTGCTAGAATTATGGAGATAAGCAACAAAATGTGATTTTCATGGTGAGAAGATGGATGATGTGTTATTGTTGAAAAGATATCACATTCTTTAGCAACAAAATATGATTATGTTGTTTGTTCAATTGAAGAATCAAAAGACATAAATACACTCTTTCTTGATGAACTGTAAAGCTCTTTTTAGTCTATGAACAAAAGATGAATTTAAGTTCAAATACAGATGAGCAAGCTTTAAAGGCTTTTACCTTTACTTAGTTCTCAAATTTTAGAGGAAGAGGTAAAGGTAAAGAAAAGGAAGGTAGAGGTAATAAAGATGGCAACATACAATATTTTAAGGCTAGTGATGATCAATATCAAGGCAGAGACAGAGGACGGGTTCAACATTTTGACAAATCTAAGGTAGAGTGTTTCGAATGTCATAAATTTGAACATTATCGTTATAAATGTTATGCTAGGCTACCTAATGACAAAGCAAAGGGAGAGCAATCGTATTTTGCCGAAAAACAAATCCATCTTCTAATAGAGGTAAAAGATATTTAATTACCTTCATTGATGTTTTTACTCGAAAAACTTGGGTTTACTTTTTACAGCAAAAATCAGAAACTCTTTGTGTATTTAAAAGCTTTAAGGCTCATATGGAGAATGAAACATGAGAGATTGTTAAGACCCTTTGAACAAATTGTGGTGGAGAATATTGCTCAACCGAATTTGAAGTTTTTTGTATGGATCATGGCATTCAAAGGGAACTCACAACTGCTTATACACCACAATAAAATGGTGTATCAGAGCAAAAAATAGACTATTGTAGTAGCTCGATCTCTTCCTCGTATTCGAAAAAGGCTCGCATAGATGGAAAACTATAAGGTAACTTGAATTGAAGATCCAATCACTCACTTTGCTTTATTTTCATATTGTAATCCTATAACCTTTAAAAATGTTGTCAAAGAAGCAAAATGGAAAAAGGCGATGGATGGTGAAATTGATGCTATTGAAAGAAATGGCACTTGGGAGCTGACTGATATTTCAAAAGCACATAAAACCATTGGTGTAAAGTGGGTTTTCAAAACAAAACTAAAAGAACATGGTAAAGTTGATAAATATAAGGCACGTTTAATAGCTAAGGGATATAAACAAGAATATAGGATCGATTATATAGAAGTTTCTGCTCCCGTTGGAAGACATGATACAATCAGATTGGTGATTGCATTGGCGGCATAGAACTTGTGGCTTATTTTCCCGTTGGATGTCAAATCAACATTCTTGCATTAAGACTTGGAAGAACAAGTATTTGTAGAACAACCTTTTGGTCATATTAAGATCAGCTCTTTATGGATTAAAACAAGCTTCACGAGCTTGGTATAATCACATTGATACTTATTTTTTGAAAGAAGGCTTTCACAAATATCCACATGAGCACGCACTATTTGTTAAAATTGGAGATAAAAGGAAACTACTCATTGTTTGCTTATATATAGACGATCTTATATTTACTGGAAATGATGTTGTTATGTTTAAGGAATTCAAGAAATCTATAATGATTGAATTTGAAATGTTTGACCATGGTATGATGCATTACTTTCTTGGTATAGAAGTAGTGCAATCCGCTAATGGGATATTTATTTGTCAAAAGAAGTACGTGCAAGATATTTTAGACAGGTTTTAGATGAAGGATTGCAGTTTTGTTAGCACTACAACTGAATTTTTCTTGAAGCTAAACAAAGATCATGAAGGGAAGAAGGTGGACAACACATTTTACAAGTAAATTGTTGGCAGTTTGATATTTAACTGCAATAAGACCAAACATAATGTATTTTGTATTAATTAGTAGGTATATGGAGAATCCAACAAAAATGCATTTGTTTGCAGCTAAGAGGATCCTTCGTTACTTGCAAGGAACTAAAGATTTTGGGTTATTCTACAAGAAAGGTGAAAAATAGTTGTTTAGGTTTACTGATAATAATTATGCAGGAGATCAAGATGATAAAAGGAGTATTTCGAGTTATATTTTTATGTTAGATATAAATGTTATTTCATGGTCTTTTAAAAAGCAACAAGTTTGTCACTTTATCAACTATAGAAGCTAAATTTATTGTTGCCACGGCTTGTGTTTAAAAAGAATTCTTGTCTAGACTTGTGCTTGTCAAGCTATCTAGTTAAAAACAATTCTTGAAGAACTATAGTTTCAGCAAATTAAGGCTATTATAATTTTTTTTATTATTAAACCCTCCAAAAAAATACCAAACAAAAAACAATTAGATCGATGTGAAATATTTTTTTTAAAAAAAGATCTTAATAATGATAGAACAATCAAATTGGTTTATCGTAGAAGTGAAGAACAAGTTATATATATTCAGGCCAAGTCTCTCAAATTTGCTACATTTGTGAAATTACATGGTCTACTTGGAGTTTGTTCATGTTCTAAAGTGAACGAGAATTTCCCAGAGGGTTGATTTTCCTTTTAAACTGACATACGTAGATTTCAGTTTAATAAAGAGTGTTAAAAGTTAAATGTTTTATTGAAAGTTGTAGTCATTAGTAGGTTTGACCAAGTCTTTAGAAATTTATTATTTAATTTAGCTGCTGAAAAGTACGATGCTATTTTATAAAAATTATGACGAATGCGTTCTGAACTTCTGATATGAAACCTATTTATAATTTATTTTTTTTATTCTCAAGAATAGAGTTCTCTTTTAACACGTCTCTTTTGTTTTTTTACGTACTAGGTCCCACTAAACACAGTGTCGGAATGATTATTACGGAGGTGACTGGAGTTGTCAGAAACCAGATAAAGGCTGAGGACTGTCTGAGTTGTTCATTGATGACAAAGGTAGGGATGTGAGCTATTATTGGCCACATATCTACTCTTTATTATTATTATTATTATTTAACTTTTGACTAGATTACAAATATTTCTTATACGTTTTTTCTATTTTTTTTTTTGATGTCATGCAAGTATCGTTGGAACCCGGTTTAGTTTTGCAGGTCAATTCAAAACCCGACTTACATAGAACTGAAACTAAATCAAGTAGAAAAAAAAATAAAAGAAAAAAAAACTTGATGTGACAGGTACATTGACCTGTACATTTATTGATTTTTTTTATTAAAAAAATATTATTTTAATTTTTTTAAAAAAATTTGACCGATCAATTTAGTGACCGTTAAAATCTAGAACCTAAGCTTGAACCAGATCTTAAAACTGGGGTCATCCATACTTAGAATATTTTATTTATCTTTTTATCACAGTAACAAAAATTAATTATAATATATTTTATATTATAAACAAAAAAAAAACATTTACAAGAATGCACCATATTAATATTAAAACCATGTCCGATTAATATTAATTATTATTTTTTTAGACTTTAATCTTTAATTTGTAAACTCACGACATAATTTTTATGTAACAAAATTAATATGTGGAGCTTATTTTGTCTTCTTTCAAGCACATCCATGCTATTAGGAAAATCTAATTTTTCTTCCAACAAATTAAAATTATAATTTCGTTAAAATACTAACGTTCATATAAAAATTGATTTAATTTGGTGATTAGAGAATAAAAATAGGTTTGAAAAATATTAAATAATATAAAGATATAATTATCCGAAGTACCAACTTCTCATAAAAGACTAGTTTATTAAGAAATTTGTCGGAGAAAGCTTCTTAAGGCCAGAATCTTAAGCATTTTTTATGAACATGGATTCACCTTCTTACGTCTGCCTGTGAATTTGTAAGGTGAGAAGGCAGAACATTAAGCTCTAATCAAGTAAATTTAACACTGAATTAAGAACATATATATAGGGCCATCTGGACATGAAGATGAAGAAATGTTGGGATCTCATAAACCGAGGCAGAAGATCTTTAAACAAGTTCGAAACTGAAAGTAAATTTCAGTAATTAGGGCAATATCTGCCTGCAAACATCACGAGAGAGCTACAGAGAGAGATCTCTTCTTTATACAAAAGGAAATGACAGAAACACAACAATAGATGAACATTGCATTCAATTTCTAAATTGCTCCATTCAGCTAATTCATTTGTTCATGCCAGTTGCCTTCTTAATTCCGTCAACAGCTCCCTGTGCCGTAGACATCACCTGTTGACCAGCCTACACGAAGAACAAGTATCATAATTAAATTACACATCTGTTCGTTATTTTCTTGAGCACAAGCTACTGTAGTGGTGAGGATGAATTCTCTGGGAAAAAAAACACAGAAAATGAGATTGAAGGAAAGTATTTGAATACCCCTTGCACTGATTCCTTTGCATATTGAGCAGCATTACCAGCTTTGTCCATCATGGTAGGACTGCTCTTCTCCTGAAACAAACAAAATCCATGCCTTATCATGTATTGGAAGAGAAATATCATTGTGTTCTTGAGCACAAGCTACTGTAGAGGTGAGGATGAATTCTCTTAAAAAAAAACATAGAAATGAGATTGAAGGAGAGGATTTGAATACCCCTAGCACTGATTCCTTCGCAGATTGAGCAGCATTACCAGCTTTGTCCACCAAGGTACTGGCCTTCTCCTGAAACGAACAAAATACATGCCTTCTCATGTATTAGAAGAGCAAAATCAAGCAGATTCATAAATAAAAAGGAAGAAACAAACAAAATTCAAAGGCTGACCTCAGCTCGGCCCTTGGCCTCGCCAGCTTGGAAGCTCATCTTCTGGGTATTGTCAGTCATCTTTGGTTTCTGATTTCTTGTGAGAGATTTGGAAGAATTCAAATAAATCGAAAGCTCAAATGCTTGAAAAATGAAAACTCTTGGGAGTAAAGGAACGCCATAGCAGCCATGATTTATACTGGTTTAAACCAGTCCATCGCTGGACACGTACTATTCCACGTGTCAAGCTACGATTGCTCGGAATAATATCTGTTTTGAGGTTGAGATTGTGGGGGCCTTTGACCGGGGGGTTGTGAATAATTAATGTGCTAATTTTCTTTGTTTGTTAAAAAAATAAAAAAAAATTCTTTCGGTTATTTCTTAACAGATTCAATTAAGAAAGGATCATGATTGAGGGATCCAAAATCTTGAGCCCAAGACACCAAAATTACATACATACAATATTGTCCAAATCTTATGACATGATTGAGAAAAAACATATTATATACATACAATATTGTCCAAATCTTATGACATGATTGAGAAAAAACATATTATATACATACAATATTGTCCAAATCTTATGACATGATTGAGAAAAAGCATGTTTAGTAATTTAAATATTACATCTTGTAATCATGATAAAAAAAAAATTATATATATATATATATAGATTCTAGCATGCATGTTCAAATTGAATATATATTAAACTTATAATTGATATCTAAATAAAATTCTAGTATGTATATTAATCATATAATATATCTTTATAAAAAACAAATTTAAGCTCTAAAGTATATAAAAAAAGGTCAAAAAACGAGTCTTTTTATGATCTTTGTTTGTTAGCCAAAATGTTTTTTTTTGTTTTTTAACACATTCATAGGTTGTTAACCACTTTTATGTGGTATAATTAAACTAATAATTTTTTTAAAAAAAATTTATTTGTAACATAAACATATAAAAATTATAAAATAAACAAAAAAATATAAAACCGTTGTTCCAAACTCGACACCAAACACACACAGACACTTGCTCTAAAATGTAAATCCCAATTAGGTTACAAAGAAAGCTTGGTTTGATCAGCTTAGGTGTGAAATCTATTGAAGATCAATCC
The DNA here is from genome assembly GCA_018804465.1 of Populus tomentosa. Lineage (NCBI taxonomy): Eukaryota > Viridiplantae > Streptophyta > Magnoliopsida > Malpighiales > Salicaceae > Populus > Populus tomentosa. The sequence goes on from CM032001.1 coordinate 10,837,826, forward strand.
AGAATTTTCTCACCGCCTACCATCTTCGGATCATGTAGAAATATCTATCCATAACTCCAGCAGAAAATATCTTAGCTACATGTGGCTGGTGTTGTGTTTAGTATTACGTTTTAGAAGTATTTAAAAAAATAATAAAATATTTTTATTTTAAATTAATATTTTTCAGATTATTTTTGATATACTGATATTAAAATAATTTTTAAAAAATATAATAAAAATTATTTTAATATATTTTAAAATAAAAAGCATTTTAAAAAAACTACCATACACCCAAAGACACGTGACATATGATGTAAGCTGGAAATTTCTTCTACCGACATAGCATAGCCAGGTGTGGGGGTGTGTGTGGTTCCTTCATTTTGTGTGGTGGGCAACGAGTGAGAAGAAAGATGAATAAGTGAAAGAGTGTGTCAGAAAAAAGAGAGATAATAATGAAGAGAGTGTTCAGTGTGTGTCGCGTGAGCTTTAAAAACAAGGTGTCAATTTTATTTTGTTTTATTTAAAATGATTAAAATATTTTATATTAATTTAAAAAATAAAACAAAATAGAATAAATTTTATTTTATTTTAAATCTCGGTCTGTTCTGGATTTTTTAACTAAATTCTGCTCGAAACGTTCCGGTTTCATTCCACATATTCCGTTCCGCTCTTAAAAAGCCAATAAATTAAATTAAACCTTGCTCAATTTCATTAATTAAACCACCCGATTATAAAAAGCTCTTTTTCATTACTATTTTCAATATAAATGATATTAATAATAATATTAAAAATTATTATTACTATTTTCATTGACAATGATATTAATTTTTTAAAATTAGATTTATCACTAATATATATGGTTTATATTCATGCTGTTTTTTTTCATGTCTATACTTTGTAGGAATTTAAGCAAAACAATTGATGCTTTAGATTCCATTAGCCACTTGATAACATTGACCTAACTTTATATTTAAATATTTTTATTAAAATATTTTACTTTTATAATATTTTGATATTTTGTTAGTTGAATTACTTTAAGTTAAAGATCTATTTAATCTTGACTATTTAGAAATATTTTAAATTTTAAAATTATATTTGTTTGGCGTTGTGTTTATATTGCATAGTTTATAATTAATTTATTTTGAATTTGAATTATGTTTGTTGAATATATATATATATAAACAGTACAACCCCGAAACAGTATGCCGAAACACTCTGAAACTGAAACATTCCATTCCAATTGAAAAAACAAAACACCTACCGAAACGGAATTGACAACCTTGTTTGGAAACGCGTTATCTCGCTTTTTCAAAAAACTTTAAATTCTTTTATTAAAATTTAATTTTTTATATATTTTAAAAATAATTTTAATATACAAATTTCAAAAATAATTTTTAAAAAATAAAAAAATATTATTTTAATATAAAAAATAATTATAACTGTACTCACAATCACCCAGTTAAAAGATGTATAAATTAGTTATGCTCAAAATTCATGTTCAACAAAGTCCTTTTATTTTTCTAACTAAAATTTTCATAAACATTTATCGAAAAAACAATGTAAAAAATAAAAAACATTAATGGTTATGGATAAAGAAAAAAACCAATGAATAATTAATATAAAACTTCATTTTTTTAAGATTTGTTTATCACTTTCTTTCAATATTTTTTTAATTATATACAAAATACCGAGATTTTATTTGAATGTTGGATTTAAGATTTACTTTTAAGGCCATAATAGATTTTTTTTTAGAAAAAATTGATTGCAATTTATAAAATATTCTGATAATTTATAAAATATTCTGATATTAGGTTGATAAATAATTTTACAATTGTTTTTTATTGTATTATTAAATAAAATATAAATTTAAAAAATATAAATTTTAGTTAAGAGTTTTTAAATTTAATTTACTGGATCGGATTTAATAATAATATAAAAAAACATAAGTTTAATTTTGAAAATTTTCTTTCAAAGTATTTTTTGTTTATTATAATTCCTACACTACCCTAAAAGTTCATTTAAAAACTTATGCTGCCTTTTCTTTCATAGAAACAATTTTCATTATATTTGACATCTAATATACTTTCCACTTATAAGATGGTTTTTAGCTTTTAATGTAAAATGAGATATTAAAAAAAATTATATTATATTGTGGATTTATTCTCATTTTATAGTTTGTTAATCCACTCTATAATCTACTTTTATTACTTATATATAGAAACAAAAGGAGCTAAAAGTGGAAAATATTCCTTTTCATAATTAACATATCCTAATCTCCCCTTTTTTAATCATTACTTATCACCAAATTTAATTTCTTCAACATTTTATTGCTCATTCTAAATTGTTTTGTTGTTTTATATTTTTTGGACTTATATTATTCACCAATAAAACATTTATTTCAAAAAATATATATAATAAAGTAGTTTACATTTTTAAAACCTTGATTTTTATATATTTTTTAAATTTTAATTAACTTTGAACAATGAAAAGTAGAAACTAATATTTAATTAAAATTTAGTATTGTTAGAATAAGATACTCTATGAAAATATTAAATATAAGAGATAATGTGGTCTATTAATGGCATAAATGTGTCATCTACTTGTATAAATAGAGTTGAGTTACTTGAATTTGGGTTAGAATAACAAATGAAGGATGTTTCGAAGTTGTTTGCTATCAGTCTATGGTCAGATTTGAATTCTGTCTCTTTATTTCAAAGAAAAATAAGTATATCCTACCTGTTTTTCAAGTTTAGAATATAATTTTTCAAGATTGTTTAGCCATGGATAAATTAGAGTTTTCTATAAAGAGTTATATCAGTTTTAATTATAGTGCTTCTTAGGTATTTATTTGCATTTCATAAAGTAAAAAACAAGTTGTTATTATTTATAGTCTAGAATCCAGATAAATTCAATTATTAGATCTTATTTATGTTATTTTGTTTTTTTCTAAACTTGAAAGAATATTCCAAGTATATAATTATGATTTAGACTATGTATTGGAATTTTTTGAAAATTTTTGAATTGAAGTCTTTTGAGTTGGTATTTCCTTGACTCTGTATCTTTAAAATAGTGATTTGATCTGTATAATTAGAATGGTGAATTGTTTGCACCTGTATTTCTTCGGTTTGAAAACTTAAAATGGTGCGAAATATATGAGTTTTATCACATCTTGATGTCGGCTGAGATCGACCTTGCAAGGTGATGGTGGTTGTCTGGGGACTTGTGCCCATGAATTCCTCTATTTACATTCTTCTTCCTTGCATTTCTTCCCCCAAATTATTTCTTCTTCTTCCTTGATTACTCGCAACTGTGTCCAATGATCTTCATAAGTAGAAAATGCAATATTTGTAGATATGATATCTAGGTTAAGATATTTATGCCATGATCCTTGTCATCTTAATTGTCTCCTTCGCTGCTGAGACCTTCTACTTGTCTTGAGACTCTCAATCTTTTTCTTTTTTTTTTTATAGGAATAAAACAGGACTATGATCATGAGATTTCAGTTTGATTGGGGGCTGATTTAATGGTGAAAACCAACGCTAAAGCTGGCTTGGGGAAGACTAGAAATCAGCATGTTTTTTTCTTTAAACAACGTTTGTTTTTCTATCTTCCTCATTAGAATTCTCAACAATGTAAAGTCATTGACGGGCATTGACAGGGATTATTATTAGATTTAACAGTTTTATCGATAAAATTTTTTTTATTTTTACTTACACTAAAAGTTCATTTGTGATTTTTTAATAAAAATTATTTTACTAATAAGATCACAAATAAAAAATATTAATAAAAAAATACTTGTAAGTGATTTCTAATCTTTTGATAAGTTCATCGATAATAAATTTACTAATGATTTTACAAACGGATCATGAGCGCTAAAAAAACATTACCAGCTTTATTTTATCAGTAATTCCCTCGATACTATTTAGCATATCACTGATGGGAGAACCATATATAATTTCATCAGTGAGTTAACAGTTGCAGTAATTTTTTTCCAACTCTATGAAATATACTAACGGACTAATTCCATCGGTAAGTTAACAGTAGCATTGACATTTGTTGTAATTATTTTCTAACTCTCTAGAATTACCAACGGAATAAGTCTGTCAATAACCCCGTTAGTAATAATTTTAAAATATATTTTTAAAAAATCTATTAAATAGAAATAGAAAATAATTAAAAAAATTAAATTAATAGAAAATTCAAATATTTAAAAATAAATTATTTTAATATTAAAATCAAATATTTATTATAAATTTAAATATTTATACGTTCAGACACAATAAAAATATAATAGAGGCGACGTTGAAGAAGGAAGAAGAGGCTAGTTATCCTCGGGATCGTAGAGTCAAAAAGGGTGTACATATATCACTGATCCATGATCTCATATCCATTACCATTAGGTGAAGTTTTTCATAATCCGCAAAGAGTCATTCATGTTTTTAATTGAGAAAGGTCGTACGTTCTTATACTTCTTGATCTAATAAGGTCGTGAACTTCGAAAATTGAGTGCTTGGAACCGATTGCGAGGATCCAACATACAAGTCATCTTCAAGTTCTCAATCGTAATGTTAAAGAATCCATATACCTTATTTCTATTGGTCCACTAAATGATCTTATCTCTAATCACAAATTCGAATTGATATCTAGGTGGGTCATAGGATCATCTCAGTATCTCTTCTTCAACCGGCTGTTTTTTGACTCTTAGAAATATAATATAAATTCATCAAATTTAAGTAAATAATAACTTAAGAAAAAAATAGTTGAACACCAATATACCACAAAGTGTTGAGTTCAGCTATCCATAAATTGATGCATCCATTTTTTACGATCATCACTTCACATGTGCATTTCCACAAAATACTTCATTAGGCTTAGCTCATATCCAAGAATTATTATCTGCAAGATATAAATATTATCAGTTAAATATATTTATAAAAAACAACAAATATAAAAAATGGATGTAATTAAAAAAAATCTTATCATCCATTTTGCATGCAAAAGGAATGGAATAGAACCGCCAGTGTGCATGGTAATGAAACCATGAATTTTATAGCTTTGGTTCCCTATATCGGACTATGACCATTACGTGAAACGCGCGGATGTCATGTGCTGAATGTATTATGCCCATATAGTTTACAAGATATATGACGATCTGAAATTCTTTCAAACCACCGTGTCATTCTAGCATAATAGATCGTTTTTTTTTTTGTATATTTTTTGAATTTCTTTTGAACCTCGTAAAATAAATCACGCAAGTGAAAACCATGGAATGCTCAATCAGCTCTGGGAAATGCCATTCAAAATCAGCATTTTATAAATTGGTTACGAACTAAAAGTTAATTAGCATCTAATAAAATATCTGCAAGTGAAAGACACAATGAAACGACAGGGAAATAATTTGTATGGTGAAAGTTTATTAGGAGGCACAATGGTTACATGAAAGAAACAGGAACTCTAGCTTTGGATATTTTATATAATGACACAGGTGTTGTTGATGTATAGTTTATGTGTAGATGCATTTAAAGAAACACTCATTAACCATGCTCAGTTGAGGGACAAAATGCAAATACAAACTGGTGTCAATTTGATAATATAAACTTCCACAAAGCATTGGGACAACTAACAATTTTGTGCATGCAATTGCTTATTCATGTGTTGTAACTGATGTTTATCTGATTTTAAGAGACCAACATGCCTTTAGAGCTTGCCATGGCAAAAGAATTTCGCTATAAATTAACTAAATTTAGCTGTAGTTTACTTAAGTACATTTCTTGCACTAATAATTGTTGAAGATGTGCTTTAAAGTGTTTATAGGTCGAAGAAAAATTAGAGGGGCCACATGTGCTTAAATCCATTGTCTAAAATCATTTCAAATGATAAAGATTACATATGCCTGTTTATGTGCAACTTGCTGTACCATTATGTACTTTGTTTTCACAGTATAAAAAGGGTTGGAGATGATATGCCCAAACAATTGCATTTAATTTTTCAACATCATAATGGTATTATTCTCCGCTAAGAGCATGTGAAGATCAGCCATAACACATATGTACTATAAGTGGTGGTAATCTAAGAAACAAAAGCAAGGTATTTAAGAGCTGTTTCGGATTAATACATGCAACTTCCAGTTCAAGACCAAAAAAGGTTCACTTGAATTAGTCTGTAGCCTTGTGAACTTCATCCACAAAGAGAACTGTGCTAAGAAAAGACTGTACTGCCTCCTTTACTTCTTTACATCAAAAGAAGCAAATTAATCTTAATATCAAATCATACATGGATAAATCCAAGATTAATTAATATATAATCAACTCAATATGAAAAGATGAATATCTACAAAGCATAGAGTAATTTACAAGTCAGTGCATCCAAGTACTTATTAATTGCTTTTACCAAAGTACATTTCTCGCACTAAAATATTCAAGGATGCATATGTACATAAAACTAGTGGTTCTACAAGTGCTTAATCCACTGTCTAAAATTATTTTCAATGTTAAAGATACCCTTTGTTTGTCTAGTGAGACTTTTTGCCTCGAGTTTTACTTCCCAAATAAGAAAGAGACTAGCAAAATTATGTTCCCATTTTCATTTAACTATTGAGATCACATTTAACAAGATAGTCTAAGTCTCACCTGTATCTAACCCCAACTTGCTTAGTTCCATCCATAAAGAGAACTGAGTTAAGAAGAGCTCATGGTATGCTCTGAGAGAAAACAGCTGTCTAGCAAAACCATGAATGGGCTAGTGTATTTCTTCTACAGAGTCAAACCACTTCTGCAAATCTACATGAAGCTTCAAACATGTTATAAGGTTACAGAATAACTCTGATAATGGCCTGCAAGAATGCTTTTACTTGTTAGCCCAATCAACATACGCTGTTATGGCCTGAAATGATAAAGGAGTCACTGCAAGGCATTTGAAGTTCAAATTGGTAACTGGAGTCAATTCCAAGATTCCATTAAGAGCCCAAATTTTTCGTCTACTGCATATCTTTTAATATGTTCTTTGACATTAGGCGCCTCTCAAGCACATGATTCCAGAAGAGACTTAAGATGCTGCTGTCACTGGCATAAGAAGCATTAAAAGATCTATAAATTTTGAGAGTGATCATCAGCCTTTTCTTGTACATTTCATCTAAAATATCTGAAGTAACATTGACTTTTCCAACTTTCCAGTAACCATACGCCAAACTTGTGTAGACGACACTATCTCCAAATATACCCTTATCTTTCATAAGACCAAGTACTCTTTGAGCACAATCAATCTTTTCTATTTTACAAAACCTCCTTATTAGCGCCCTGTACACTGATACATCAACACACAAACCTCTTCTCACCAACTCATCTGGAAGTTTGATGACTGCCTCTTCATTTTGTTGCTTGCAATAACTATCTACAAGCCATGAATAGGTGCAGTAACTAGGAGAAAATCCTGCATCCATCATACCAAACAAGAGCTCTTTAGCCTTATCAATCTCTTTTGCCTTGCAGAATCCATGGATCAATGCCTTGTAAGTAAACTGGTCTAGCTTTAACCCGGCCCCCACCATCTTGTCCTTCACTTTTAAAGCAGATCGCGTATCACCTATCTTGCAGTAGGCATTAATCAACGTGTTACAAGTGACATTATCTGGTTCAATTTTCCTCTCACTCATCTCATTCAACAGTATATTTGCATCTCTTAACCTGCCTCCCTCACACAACTTGCGCAGAATTGAATTGTAAGTAATAACATTTGGATACAGCCCCTTTTCCGACATCACCTCCTTCAATCTCAAAGCTTCATGAAGGTCATTTACTCTACAATAGCCATCAATCAAACTAGTATAAGTCACATGGTTAGGAGTAACATCCTTGATATCCCTAAAAAGCTGCACAGCCTCTCTCATTCTACCTTCTCTACAAAACCCATAAATAAGTGAATTGTAAGTAACAATGTCAGGACTAATTCCAGCCATTCCCATCCTATCTTGAGCACATAAGGCTTCATAATGCATCCCCTTTTTACAGTACAACGAAATTAACGTATTGTACGTGAAAAGATCCGGAAAAACACACTTAAATTCCATTTCACTCAAAACCTTCTCTGCCTTCTCCACATCCCCAGACTTACAACAAGCGTGAAGCAACACATTATACAAATGAATATTAGATACAACCCCTAGTTTAACCATCTTCTTATAAATTTTCCACACTGTATCCGTCAACCTGTCCTTAGCCAACGAATTCAATAGCACAGTACAAGCATGTAAATGGGGCCTAAACCCATTCACTCTCATGTGCTCAAAAACCTGAATAGCCTCGTGGGTCATCTTGGAATTCCCATAAACTATCACAAGCCAACTCAAAACATGAGAATTCACATCTGGGTCATCATGAATTTTCACCAATGAACTCAAAACAGATTGAGTTGACAAGAAGTCCTTGAAAGCAATATTTTCAAGAAAAGCATGAGCAGTCTTGAAATGCTTATGCTTTGTCAAAATATAAAGCATAGTCCATGAAGATTGTAATGAGTGTTTATAGTTAGGAACAGAAGATTCAATCCATTTGAAGAAAGCCCATGAAAGACAAGGACTTTGGTCATATAAAGAGAGTTGCAAAAGTACCTGACGAACTGTTGCTGTTGTTGTAATGAGATGGTAATCGTTAGAGCCAAATTTGGGTCTCAAAAGATTGTTCCAGCTACCCTTTATCACGGATGCACAAATACTTTGAATAAGCAACTGGGTTTCATTGCTTATAGGAGTCAAAGTTGCCATTTTTATGGGGTTTTCTAACTCACTCTGACAATCTGCGAAGTGTTTTGATTTTCTGGTTCTGTATAGAAAAAACCGAGGGGAAAGAAAGCTGTTCGCTGTGCTCTTGGAGTGGGGGATAGTTATGAATAATATTTTATGAAGTGGCTATGATATTTCTATGTGACATAAATAAGGAAACGAATTTTATAAGTTGTTTCAATTAGGTTCTAAATTTTGGAAGTTTTGTTCAAAGTTCCTTTTTATTTTAGTACCTTTGACTTCGTAGGGTTGGGCAAAATAATCGAGTAAAAGTTTTTTATATAACATTGAACAAAAAATTCAATTAGATTTCTTTATTTTTTTAAAAAAAAGAATTCCATATTTATTTGAAAGTGTGATTGAATTTATTTTTTAAAATATTTTTATTTGAAAATATATTAAAATAATTTTTTTTATTTTTAAAAAATTATTTTTGATATCAGTATATTAAAATGATTTGAAAGCATAAAAAAAATTAATTTTAAGTAAAGAAAAAAAATAAAAAAAAATTTAATTTTTTTCAAAAAGGCTTTTGAAACGCGAAAAAAAAACCTAACCAAACTATTTTTTTCTAAAAAATAAAACTAAATAGGAAAAAAAATCAATACTCATTGTATCAAAACCTCTAAATAAAAACCAATAAAAAAACCTCATGGACTAATTTGTTTTTTAATAGAAAATCAATGAATTGAATTTTCAATATAAAATAAAATAAAAAATAATCTTAGACTTATTACATTAAAACCTCTGAAAACCTAATTAAAAGACACGTGGACTAATTTATTTTTTTAAATAAAAAACAAATCCAGATAACAAACCAAAATGAAGCATTTGGTTTGAATTAATTTTTTTTAGTTAGGTTCAATTTAATATTTTTTAAAATAATATCTAGAGACTAAATTAACTATTAATTGAAACATGAGGGGTTATCTTTCCACCATTATCGAGGGAGGTAGGGGTGTTCACGATCCGGTTCGGTCCGATTTTAACTCAAAACTTCAACCAAACTGAAAAATAATAGTCCTTGTTAATATAACCGAACCGGTTTTGTTTGGTTCGGGTCGGTTTTTAGTATCTAAAACTAGAAAAACCAAAGCATTTTTGTTGTTGCCATTGTATACCTTAATCTGGGCTTTGTGCCAATGAAAAAACGAGAATGTAGTACATCTTGGATAGATTGTCATTTAGGATGAATCTAAGGCTTCTATAAAGCAAAAAAATCTCAAAAAAATTTACAAGAAAACAATGAAACAATCTTAGTGTCTTATCTATGTTCTAAGAAAAGTTTGTAGCTGTCAAAATCATCATTATTTTCTGATGGTTATCTTCACAAGTGGGACTATTGTTTACACCATCTACAATAGGAAGGGTTATGGGAAATCATCACTATTTTCTAAAAAAGGCTGTTAGGGTTATAGGAAAAGAAAGGGGAAAAGAGAGGGGGGGAAAGGGGAAAAGGAGGGGAGCGGCTATTAGGGTAATGGGAAAAGGAAGGGGGAAAGGGAGGAGGGAAAGGGGAAAGGAAATAGGGTGGCTGTGAGGGTTAGAGTATTTAGTTTTAGGGTTAGGATTTTTTTTTTGTATTTTTTTTTAGATATAATTAAACTGGTTTGGTTTCGTCCGATTCAATTGGTTTAAGTTTTTTGAAATTGGAATCGAACCGGATCTATCAGTTTTTTTTATTTTTTAATTGATTTATTCAGTTTTTTTTATCGATTTAATTTTTTTAATTAATTTTTTCTTGATTTTATCAGTTTAATTGGTTGATCGGTTTTTTGAATACCCTATCCCTAGAGGGAGGTAAATAAATTGGTGGCACCCTCGTTTTCGCGTTCTTCTCGAGCAGCGACGCTCTAAGAGAAAGCGGGAGAGAGAGATGGGGAGCTTGAAAGAAAAAGTAGACAAGAAGCAGAAGAAGAAAAAGAACAAGAAGGCTTACGATAGCGACTCCAGTGAAAAGGGTATCTCTTGTTTCAAACTTCCCTGCTTTTAATAGCTCACCTGCCTCACCATCTTTCAAGTTCTTACTTTTTTAATTTCTACTTGATTCTAACTTGTGGATCTTGCTGTGGAAAATCTTTTATGTTATTTTTTTTTGTTTTTTTAATTGATGTATGTAGTAAGGAATGAGGTTTTGTTATGAACGATTGGTTTTGAGAGAGTAAGTTTTAGTCTTTAATGGAGATCAGAAATATCAGGTTTTTAGGTATCCTCTTAATGAGGACGACTACAGGATGGTGTTTCCAGAAAGAGAATTAGGCAATGCTATTGCTTCTCATAAGTTTTTTTGCTACTAAATAATCAGCTGTGAAATTCTGGCATAGTAACAACACACACAAAAATGGGTAGTTCAAGTAGTTTTAAAAACATCCGTAACGTTTGTTAATTTGCCGGTTCTTTGGCTTTGTTGTCATTATTGAACTTTTGGTTAAAGATGGAGCTGTAATCGAAAGAGATTCCGAAGTTCAAACTAGTTTCTGCAAGCTCCTTTTTTTTCTTTCTATCCAAGGATTTAGAATTTCACAAATAAATATATGGGAGTTAAGAAGTCAATGTGTGTGTCTTTTTTTCTTTTGCTGGTGGTGAATGAGATGATTCTCCTAGAGTGGTAAAAACTGTAGCAGTGGGAGAAGTATAGGTCCATAACTAGGTAATGAGTAGAATTTTTAGTGTTTTGCAGTATGTGTTAGGTTCTTTGCTCGGCATGGTTTATCAGTAGATATTCCTAGACAGGGACTGAATCATTTCACTTCAGATATATAAAATGGTAGACTTCTAATCATCAGTTTAGGTCCAGATAAGTAGTATGAAATTAATGAAGAATTCTTGGTTTTGGCCATGGTTATCTACTCACTTGTCATGTATAGATTATGCCAGATTTCTGCTATATTTGAAACTGTAAATACTGAAATTAATTGCTGGTAGCAGTGCCTGATCATTTTTTATTTCAGATGTAATGATAAAAACAGAGGATGGAAGGAATAAAGTGAACAAGTCTGCCGAGAAGAAGAAGAAGAGGGAAAGGGAAAAGGGAAATGATATTGATGGTGGTGATACTATTTGGCTCAGTAAAGGTTTAAAAGTTTTTAGACATAGCAAACTTTTTTCCTTTCTAGATTTCTATTAATCTTTGTCTCATTCACTTGTTTTTGTTGTTTCAGAAGATGATGAGACTAAAGCAGAAGGAGAAAAGAAAAGGAACAAACTAAGAAAAAAGACAAAAAGAAGTGGGGAGCAAAATAATGCTGTGGTTGGGAAATCTGATCAGCTTGGTGCTGAGTCTGAAGATGGTTTTAATGAACTAAAAGGTAAGTCAATAGGATTTTAGCTTGGTGAAATATGTGTTGACATACTATATCTCTTGACATCATGTAACTAAGATAGTGTTATTTTTTTTATCTGTGTTGTCTAGACAGATTACATCAGTGCATACTTGGGTGCTTTGACTCAATCTCATAATTGATAAATGGTATATTTGGAAAAATGGGAGTTGTGTGATTTCGTTAACAATGTCCTTTTGTCTAAAACTCTCATTGCATATGCACTCCGAAGTGCTTCCACGTTTTGTTTTCTCTCTTTTTCTATTTTGCTGTGTTTCTTTCTCTTGAACTTGATATCACTCTAATCCACATTAAGCAATAAAGTAATGAACGTCCGTTTTGTTTTCATACTATACTCTTTGTTTGTCATGCTATTGTTTTCTGCCTTACAACTTGATTGAGCTAAGGGGTGATATTAAAAATCCAAAGGGCTAAGTGAAGATGTTATTGGAAGATGAGACAGATGACAGAATTTCTTTGTTGGGTTATGCAGAATTTCTCTTGAAAACATTACATTGCTTTCTTAGTGTGTTGTCTCATGGTGTACTTCTCATTCTTCAGGTAAATCCAAGAAATCTAAGAAAAAGAAAAGGGAGCATGACACATCAAAGGAGGATGAGAATATGCTGGAAAAGAGGGGAGAGACCAATCAGGATGAGGCTTGTTGTATTTCTTCTGGGGATGAGGACTCCTCAAAAGGAATGAAAAGTATGCATGAATCATATCATGTGCTATGTTTTAGCCCTTCAATTTCATAAATCATATTTAGTAAAAATCTCTACTAATCAAATAAAACTAAATGGTCAAATATTCTCCTTGAAGTTTTGTTTTGTAATGTACACCATCGGATGGCCACAAGTAGAAGTAGTGTATGGTAGTAAAATTGTACGCCCTTTTTATTCCGTGTTGATTGTGTAGCATTTAAGCATCCATTTCTATTTCATGGCTCTCCTGGAACGTGACATTAAGGATTTGCATGTCATGAATGGGGCAAGGGTATTAGCTAAAATTTTCTCTATTCAATTGTCTGACTGATTTCACCATGCACAATATTAGTTTAATTTCTGACTGTTGATTTTATATATATGAATGATGCTTCATTATTTAGGTTCCTGACTGTAAACTTGCATTACAGAGTGGCTTACAGAATATCATCAAAGTAGACCAGGTCTGACGTTGCTGCAACAAAGATTAGATGAGTTCATAATTGCCCATGAGGAAAAACTTGAACAGGTATTGTCTCTCATGCACCTCTGAGACTGGATCATAATGCGGTGGAACCCTTTTCATATTTGTTTCTCAGCACTTCTATTGTTTCTCTTAGAGTGATCAGACCTGCGCATGCATTGTCTGGCTCAAAATTGAACACTTTGCTTTGAGTTTGTACAGAAACATGCTTGCAGGAAAAGCATGTTTTTCACAGTTATCTTTTGACAAAGGTAGATGAGTGATATAGCCGAAACATTGGAAGAATTTGTAAAGTAAATGTTTTGCTATAGTGCTCTGCATATTTCAGCATTCAGTTTATGTCATCCTGTCTCTTCTCTCATTTTCTGCTCACTTCAATTGAAAATTAATTTGTATGTTTCTATTGGCGAATTATGTGATCAATGTGCTCTTTTGTCATGGTAGATTTAGGCTTCCATCATGTCTTGTGGTCTTTCTTCCTCGTGCACAGTTTCTCATTTGTCTTGATATGGCATGTACAGGAAAGAAAAGAAAGAGAAGCCCAAGCTGCAGAAGGGGGATGGACAGTTGTTAAACATCACAAAGGAAGGAAAAAGACAACAGATTCTGAAAGTGGAATTACCGTGGGCTCTGTTGCTCCAGCTGCTGTGGAGAATCAGATGACCAAGGAAAAGCCCAAGGAAGTTGGGCTAGAATTCTATCGGTTTCAGAAAAGAGAAGCTCAGAGGAGTGGTATGATGAATCTAAGCAAATTAGTGTACTGTTTGTTTGTGCAATATGCTATACTAATTAGTTACAGTAACTATGAGGAGATACCTGATGTATAACAAGCATTTAAAGATCCACATACACTTGTTTGGAACATAAAAGATGGTATTTTTCTCTTCATCTAAGAAACAACAGCTCGTGCTGTTGCTTCTCGATGAATTTGGGATGAGTTGAGTTTTACATGAAAAATATTTTCAGATCAAACATGCATCCTTATCGTTTCATTGATCATTGTGAAGCAAGGTATTGATAGTTAAATATCCTTGCAGAAATTATGGCACTTCGAAGCAAATTTGAGGAGGACAGAAAGCGGATTCAACAATTGAGAGCTGCTAGGAAGTTTCGACCTTACTGAGTGCTGCAGAGGCCATGCAGATAGATACAAACAGGAATGTGAAGCATCTGGGGGTTTAATTCTAAGCGCCTAAAACTTTTGCGTCTGTTAAATTAATCAGAGATCATTATCTGTATTCTTGAGTTATCATAACTCTACGAAAATGAGCAATTTTCAGGTGATCAACTGAAATGTCAAATTGTACAATGTTGCTCAAGCAACCTTTGTCATGTTATTGTTAGAAATTCTGATCGGTGATGTATTGATATTTGCTCATAGGAGGGTAAACACACTGACACAATATTTAACGTGGTTTGACAAATCGTTTACATCTACGGGAGAGTCAATATTATTAGAGATAGATAGAGAAATGTTTACAACACACATGGAGGAGGAGGATCACTTCACTCTACTCTACTCCAGCTTTTATTACTGCCCTTACAGCTGCTGCAATGGCAGCAGGGGCAGCAGCTCCTCTTTCTCTCCACTCTCTTCACTTCATTCTCTATACTCACATTTTGCTCTTTTTTTTAGTGCCTATTTATAGGCAAGAATGGTGCCACATCTTCAGCTCTTCTTCAACAATGGTTGCTGCCAACTCCAGCTCTTCTTCAACAATGGTGGCTGCCAACCTTTGACATCTTGGATGAGTGCACATGGTTGGTGCAACTCCAGTTGTAGCTGCTGCAATAGTCAATGGTTGTTGCACATTAATGGCAACCAACCCAACAATCACCCCATTTGCCATTCATGGATAAGGATGATGTCAGCATGATGTAATTGTGATATCATCATGCACAGTAGTATGCAGAAGATGACGTCAGCATGATGTAACGAAGACGTCAGCATGCTATTGACCAGTCAACAGGCACGTCAACATAGTGGGACCCCATGCCACGTCATCAGCCGCGAGCCGAGTTGAGCCGAGTCGAGAGACAGAATCCAGTGTCTGTCCTCTTGCTTCTTCAACACTGGATTATGTCCCTCGGCTCGCAGCTCGATCGGCTTGGCTTGGCTCGCGACTGATGACGTGGCAGGGGGTTCCACTATGCTGACATGCCTGTTGACTGGTCAATGACATGCTGATGTCTTCGTTACATCATGCTGACGTCATCCTCTGCATACTACTGTGCATGATGATATCACAATTACATCATGCTGACATCATCCTTATCCATGAATGGTAAAGGGGGTAATTGTTGGGTTGGTTGCCATTAATGTGCAATAACCATTGACTATTGCAGCAGCTGGAGTTGCACCAACCATGTGCACCCATCCAAGATGTCAAAGGTTGGCAGCCACCATTGTTGAAAAAGAGCTGGAGTTGGCAACAACTATTGTTGAAGAAGAGCTGGAGATGTGGCACCATTCTTGCCTATAAATAGGCAGCAAGAGAGCAGAACAAAATGAGAGTGGTGAGTGTGTATAAGAGTATAGAGAGTTGCAATGGCAGCAGGGCTGCTGTCATTGCAGCAATGTGAGCTGGGAGTATAGAGAAGTGATCCTCCTTTATGTATGTTGTAACCATTTCTCTATCCACAATAATATTGACTCTCCCGTGGATGCAGGCGATTTGCCGAACCACGTTAAATATTGTGTGTCAGTGTGCTTACTCTTTTATGAGCAAGTATCAGTATATCACCGGTCTGAATTCCCAACAATTATATCATACTTTCTTCTTGTAAATCCTTTCAGGAGAGAGTTCTAGTGGCCTAAACTGCAATAATGGAGGCAGTGCTCTATTTTTATTGTTGTTCCCATGCGCAGCATAGGCAATGCAACATCGCAGTAGATGTTATAGCTCTGGCTATTTTGACCTTACAGATGAATGGTGATAAAATGATGCAGCAATGAATAGTGAGATGTAAAATACCAGTGCTGCATTCTGTCCTCAAACAGGTTGAGATTGCTTTTGCTGGTATGGTTTTACCTGCAGTCTCACTTGAGCATTTGCTTCTTTACACCATCATCATGATTTTTGAGATCATATGGAATTGCTTCATCTCCATTGATAGGTTAACAAAAGACCACGAAGCTGATAATCATAGTTCATCCAGTACCAACCACGTATTTCAGCACACTTCGCTAGGTCATGTCTTGGGTAGTGTATGCTCAAAATATTGCAAGAAGACATGCCTGATTCTTGATGACACATGCTCTCCTGCCTTTCTCTGGTGCTTTCTTGTGGATTGGAAGTGTTTGTGTATCTGTCTTCCATGGATAAAATTAGTTCATCAATGTGGTATGTAAGATCCTTCTTCAATGGTGACATCGGCTTCCTTCCAAGCCAAGCGGAATAACGAAAGGGAAGCAAAATGTCCGGGTGCGTGTTCCTAAGAGTATTTGGATGCGTTTTAAAAATATTTTTGACAGGGAAAAAAATTAAATAGATGGGTTTTTCAATGATATTTAATAATTTAGGTATACTGATGTTAAAAATAAAATAAAATAATTTATTTTATTATATTTCAAATAAAAAATATTTTTAAAAAACACTATAATTAAATTATGTTTCAAAATTTATAAGAACCTAAACACAGAAAGAGTTTTTTTTTTTTTTTTGAATTTAGAATTTATTTTAAATATTAATAAAACAACAGTACATAAAATATTTTTAAAAAAATAACATATATAAAATTGCATATGATATTTGTGACTCTCGAATTGTACATGTCACTAGCAACTCTTTCAAATTTTAAAATGAGCTTACATAATTATAACAAGTAAAGAGAAGAGAGCAAAGAAAAAAAAAACACCTTAGAAATACTTATGATAATTTTAATGAAAACATCACTGATATCATTAAAAAAAAATCTGTAATTTTTTACTAATATCACTGATATCATAATTATTTTAATATTTTTAAAAAAACATAATCATTATTATATTATATTTTCAAACACTCGTAATTTTGATCTCTCTCTCTCCCCTCTATCTTTCTTTACTGTAAACTGCGCATGTCATTTTATAATTTGAACTCTCTGAATATTTTCTCTTAGTTTTTGTTTGTCTCCTGCGATAGAGTACAAAAACACTGTACACAGATTTGCACAGTTTGCCAGTCTCTAGTCAATTCCTCGAAAAAGCAAAAGTTTTATGAGTAGCCAGGGCTCCATTGAAGAACATGCTCACTGCAGTCCACCACGGTACAAATTTGATTTGATGGCTCCCTGCTCGCCACGCCACAAATCCACAATGACCTTGAAAATTCATATCCATTGAGAGGCTGAGAATCTCTTCGTTGAATATGTTCTTCCCAGCTGCATGCAACCCAGAAAGGGTCCGGAGGTGACAGGCGGGTCGAATATTCCAAGACCCGGTTTTTCCATTCACGTGCGAAAAGAATTTATTCTGTGGTCATATGACTCATATCCTTGAAAGGCACTCGTGTCAACTTGTCCACTGCATGCTTGCCACTCCTTTTATTCTCCCATCCTACGCTCCTCAATTATTATCCTATTCTTTTCTTTTCTTTTCGAATTTCCACTTTGCACCAAAAAGGGAGAAAATATCACATTTTAGTACACTACAGCCATCAAGAATTTTATTTTATTGGTCCCAGTAGCCTAACTAAGATGCCCTACTAGCAAGTAGTTGCGGTCAAGAAAACCTTTAAAACCCTGTTTATTTTATGTTTTAAAAATATTTAAAAAAAAATTATATTTTTTTATTTTTTTCTTTACATCAAATTAATTTTTTTTATATTTTTAGATTATTTTGATAAGTTAATTATTTTAATATATTTTTAAATAAAAAATATTTTAAAAAAACAAATATATTCTAAAAAAAAAAACAAATATATTCTCAAACAAGCTTCAAATTAAAATCGGGGATCTTTTGATTTTTTATTAATTCCTTTTAGTGCAGCTGGATAAAAAAAATTATCAACACAATATTATAATATAACTCAACCTTTTGATTTTTTTTTTCTTAATTTCAACGGTTGAGGGCTACTCCCAAGCTTAGCAGCTTTTTTGTTCTCTCTCTGCCTATCAATATCGCAAGCAATCAACTTTTAATGATATGCTTTTGCACTTTAGTTACTTTTAGGTGCAGAATTTGGAACCACTACGTCAAAAGCAGCAACCCCTTTTTTCCAGTTTTCCTTCATCCAAGGGACTCGGAGCAATCAGCACACCACCTCCGATCGAAAAAGGAAAAATGCTCACAATTTAAAGCAGAAGTAAACAAAAGACGATCAAAAGAACAAGGCACTCAAACAAATATAGCATGCATTTGAATGATAAAATACAGGTTTTACACTTGCAAGATCTGATAACACAAACCCCTTTATTAATCCAAAGTCAAAACTAAATTGATAATGAAAGACACAAGGCATGGACAAATGCCTCTAAGAACTCAGAATCATAACCCCATGAAATTTATTCAAGGAAAAAATAAAAGGAAAAAACAAAATGCTGAAAAGAACTACTTCTCTTCAGCTTCCTCGTCCTTCTCATCCTCACTCCAACAACATTTCAGGATAGACCTGGGAGATGCACTGCCTCCAGTCCTTGCAAAGCTGTGGTAGATAATCGATCCTCCTTTCCCAAGCATTTCATAGTTCCCTCCTCCACTAGAGTAACCTTCCACATCCAGAGGAAACTTTGCTCGAAGTTCAGCACCCTTGATATTAGAATGCAAAGCAACGGAGAACTCGGTCGGTTCAAAGCAAGCCAAAATCCTTTCAAGCAGCTGACTCAAATTCAAATCTTGAAGATCATAGCCCACAGCCTCGAAACTTGCATAGCTGAAACCATCTTCTGGAGTGACGTGGATTGTGGAAATTGCACTCCCTTCAATGGCATTCATAGAGTAACCACAAGGGTCAAAATCAAAATCACAGATCTCAGACTGTGGAAGGATTTTCCTTATGCCGGAATCCTCAGTCATCGCAGCAGCTGAACTGGAATGTGTTTTGTAGAAAACAGATGCTTGTTTCCTTCCCAAACCAGTCATGCACATTTCCAGGGTGTAAACAGGGCCAGAATGGCTCTCTATTTCGGCAGAGGCAGAGTAAACATGCCATTTCTGAGTTTTGTCAAGACCACCCATCACATATGCCACACTGTTCAAACCCAGTTTACTGAAATGACCATCAAGGACAGCTACTTCCTCACAGAAGTTGCGGTGTGGAAATGGCTGAGCCCCAGGGCATAGAAAGCTCCCACGAGTATACCTCACAGAACATACAGTGAGTGAAAGGGCATCAGCGAGCTTAAGAATCACCGGTATAGAGAGAAGCAGTTTGGTAGTCCCACAAGTTTTGATAATAACTTTGTATGGGTACACAAAGAGACTGGATTCC
Source organism: Populus tomentosa (assembly GCA_018804465.1). Classification (NCBI taxonomy): domain Eukaryota; kingdom Viridiplantae; phylum Streptophyta; class Magnoliopsida; order Malpighiales; family Salicaceae; genus Populus; species Populus tomentosa. Next base: position 10,857,499 of record CM032001.1, read on the forward strand.
GACAGGACATAAGAATCAACCTGGTCATTTGAAAGCAAATCAACAATAGTACATTCAGCTGGTCTGAGAATCTCGTCCAATTGAGCCTTGGACAAAGACCTCAGGCCCTTTCCTTCAGGGTCAGAAAAGAAGCCAGGCTCTTGGAAAGATATTTCAAGCCTTTTTTCGTAACCTTCAAATCCGATTGCAGAGACTGGCAGCGCCATCGGACCTCACAGTCAACAAATGAAAAGTGCAGCAAAGAGTACAAGAGAACGAGGAAAGCAGAACAGAAAAACAGGCTAAAGACAATTGAGTGTGCGAAATAGCTAAAATGGGGTTATGTCAACACTTGGAAAATCTCAGGATGGTTTCCGAACGCACTGCACAAATAAACATGACACAAGATTAGGAAACAAGTCGCACAATGAAAAGGCAAAGGAAAAACAGATCGATTAGCTTCAAACTCACGTTGGAGTATGCAGCAGATCTGAACTTCTTGATTCCACCAGCAGGTCTGAGGTCTTCAATGCTGTAACCGAGGGGAGCTTCGTAACATAAGGATTTACTACTACTAGACTTCTTCTTGCCACCTTTAGACTCCATTAGATCATTCAGTCTTGTCTGTAAGAATCACACAAGAAGGATTGCAATTAGCACAAAACTCAAAGCAAACTAGTCTACAATCTTAAATATAATAGCAAAATTCCAATAGCAAATTGAAAAAAACTGAGAAGTAAGACAAGGAGATAAAAGAAGCAATTAAAAAAAATGATAAAAAGGGCAAAACAAAACGAAGGGTATAAGCAGAAAACTTTTCATGTATTCACAATAGAGACATATTGGAGATTAAAAATCAACAGACAATACAAGCTACAAAAATCACTAATCAATCACCAAATCACAAGTAAAATAAAATAAAATATTGAATTTAAAAGACTAAACAGATGCACAAGGATAGAAAAAATACCAAAGAGAAAGAATTCAAATTCCCAAACACCATTTAATTTTAAATAAGTTGCAGAATAAAATAACATAAGTTATTCTCAGAAGAAAACTTGCTAAGCCTAAGATATTTTTTTTTTCAAGACCAAAATCATTGCTAAGCAACATAAACCAAGTCCAGACACCTTAACGAATCCATAAACATAAAAGCCTCAGATTTACATTATATCAAGGATCAGAACAATTAACATACACATAAAACATAAAGGACAACAATACAAAAACAAGTCCAAATCAACATCTACACCAAGAATCCATGCAAGTATTACCAAAACACGGGAAAAAAAAAAAACTTACCTATAAAATATATCAAATCTTGAAAAGCTAGTCTCCTTTGAAAACCCCCTATTTCTCAAGTTCAAAAAAAAAAACCTACAAACCAAAGTCACAAAGAATTAAACAAAATCACCAGATTACAAAACCAAAGCAAGCAAAACAAATAATGTATATATTACCTATTCAAAAAGCATAAAAGAAACAGGTCAAGATTGAATTTTGAAAGCAAAGACGGCGAGAACAGTCACCAAATCAACAAACCCTATTTTTGTTTGTGATTAGAGAGATTTTTATGACCCTAAACTTGCAATATTTTTTATGTGAGTTCTGAGAGAAATATAGGGTTTATATAGGAGTGGGCGGCAGGCTGTGGAGGTTTTGAAATAACCAAGAGATTGGTAATTAATTACGTCCATGCCACTACCAAAAACTTTCTTTCTTATTTCACGTGAATTTCCTCGAAGACCGGATAGCCACATCTTTTGGTAAGTTAATGACTATATTACCCTTTACGAGTTTGCAAGATAAGCGGAGTAACGACAGCGCATTTTAGGTGGGCGAGTCGATAGAATCATGGAAGTGTGTGGCTCTTCTGCATTATCAGCCTTATTTCTTTTATGATTATAAAAATAAAATAAAATAAACATTACAGTTGTTCTCTTAGGTAAATTTAGGACAGGGTGAAAAGTTTAGCCGTGATTATTTTTTTAAGTATTTTTTATATTAATATTTATTAAAATAATTTTTTATATTTTTAAAATTAATATATTAAAAAAATTTAATATATACAAAAACAAAATTATTTTTTAAAAAAAACACTTTCAACGCTTATTTCATAATCCATTAAGTTTTTTTTTTTCCCTTTGGTTCACCAATTAAAAATCACTAAGTTTGATGTGTTTTCGCTTTGTTTTGCAAAATAATATGAAAAGAGCACTCTCAAAATTGTATAGAAACTAATTTAGGTTTCAAAAATCGTCTTTTACCATAAAAAAATTGTTCAAAAACAGAGTAATATTCTATTATTTTAAAATAAAAAAACTTCAAAATAAAAAGAAAAAAATTGATTTTTTTCAAGATTTTATGAAAAAATAAGGTAAAAAAAAGAATATTACAATTATTAAATAAGCTAGGCACAGAATAAGAGTTGCATTACATTTATTTTATATGTGAAAATATATTCCATAATATTTTTAACTAAATATATATTTTCTAAATTTATTTTTAAAAAAATATAATTAAAATCTATTTTCTTCAATTTGTTTTCAAACCGTAACAAAAAATAAAATAAAACAAGCCAGTTCAAGTACGCATGTGTTGTGTGGTGCTGCGCTGACGTGTCAGTTGATGATGACAAGTTGCCGCGGCCAGCTAGCTTTTCTTGGAGGGCTGACACGACATATAACTATTCCCACCCCATACGTTTACTGCCTGCCTCTTTGTCTCTTCCTTCTTTGCCCTTTTCATGCTTGTCCTGCTTGCTGGTTTGGGTCCCACAGCATCTATCTGGGCTCACTTCCAAATCTGTGGTGTGCCAAGATATCCCTTCCACTTTTCAAAAAAACACCCTAGTTACGGGTTAATTTTAAATTTGGTTGTTGTTTGTTTTTATCTATATGTTTTAAAAAATTTTAAAGAATAATAATTTTTTTATTTATTTATTTTAAATTAATATTTTTTAATAACTGATATAAAAAAAATTTAAAAATAAAAAATATATTATTTTGTTATATTTTTTAAAAAATAACAACTATTATATTCTCAAATACCCATTTAATTCAGGTTGGGTTTGATAATAAATAAAAAAATTAATTCAATTAAAAATTTAGATCAACTTGTGTTATGATAAAAAAAAAATACCTTTTGATTTTTTAATAAAATAAAAAACAATATTATTTTGATTTTAAAAAAGTTGATTTAACACATTACATAAGTCTTCTATAATATAGATCAGGTTTAATAACTTTAATTTAATAATTAATTAAATAATATATTTATTGACCTTTATGGTCATGGGTTCACACAAATATGAATCACAACCACACTAATTTTGATTTTTTTATTTTAAATAAATTTTTTTATGTTTTGTTTTTATATGCTAATGTTAAAAATAAATTAAAAATAAAATATATTATTTTAATATATTTTCAAACAAAAAATATTTTAAAAAACAATCTTTACCATGATACTAAACACCATCAAAAAGAGAAATTTTGAAGCGTGCGGGGCTGGTTTGGCTTCCCATCATAAGAATATATAAAGATGACAAGAGATTATTTTAAAAAAAATAAAGATGACATTGATTATTTTTAAGATTAAATATTTTTAAATCAGCCCCCATACATTAAGATTAAATATTTATCTGATTCAGTTTTATTTAGTTTCTGCTTTTAAATAATTTTTTATGTTTTAAAATTATTTTGATATATTAATATTAAAAATAAATTAAAAATTTAAAATATATTATTTTTATATATTTTAAACAAACAATATTCTAAAAAATAATCTCTATTACCATATTAAATACTATTAGAGAGCTCAATTTTGAGTGAAGGGCTGATTTGGCTTCCCATCGTATGAATATATAAAGATGAGAAGAGATTTTAGTTTTTTTATTTTTAAAAGATGACATTGATTATTTTTAAGATTAAATATTTTTAAATCAGCTCCCATGCTTTCAGATTAAATATTTATCTAATTCAGTTTTATTTAGATTATGCTTTCATACACATCTTTACTAGTGACAAAGCCTTTTTTTTTTTTTGATCAACAAAGTCAATTAAGGACCCTTGCGTTACAAAAAAGTTAATTAATTTAAAACATCAAGTCGACAATTATAAACCAATTCAAAATAACAATTTAACATATGTGTGTATAAAGAATTAAATTCATATGCTTAGCACAAACGTGAAGAAAAATAGAAAATAAATTAAAGTGAAATATTCTGACTATCTAGAATTATATTAATTAAATTTGTAACCGAGGTTCCGTGTTACAATGGGAATTTGAATATCAAAGCTTCTAATATTTAATCCAAAAAGAAATAGTAAAAAGTGAGAAGATTTTAATTAGTTAAGTTTTGATTTTTTTAAAAAAATATTTACTTACCTAAACCGTTAACATGTTTAGAAGTGCGGTTGCGGTTGTTTTTTAAAATATTTTTTCATACCAAAATGCATCAAAATAATATTTTTTATTTTTAAAAAAATTATTTTTGAAATCAACACATCAAAACAATCCAAAACATATAAAAAATTAATTTTTAATAAATAAATAAATTAATTAATTTTGGTGGAATGCGGTTTGTACCGCGTTCCCAAATATCATGATGTGATATAGAATTAAAATTTAAATTAGAAAAAGACATTCCTATTTTTGCACTAATTTTTAAAAGAATGTATTAATTGGATTTAAAACTTGAATTAGAAACATATTCCTTTTTTGTACTAATTTTTAAGGGGATGTATTAACTGGATTTAAAATTTGAATTAGAAAAAGACATTCCTTTTTTGCACTAATTTTTAAATGAATGTATTAATTGGATTTAAAGCTTGAATTAGAGAAATGTTCCTTTTTTGCACTAGTTTTTAAAGGAATGTATTGATTGGATTTAAAATTTGAATTAGAAAAACAAAAATCTTTTTTGCACTAATTTTTTAAAGGAATATATTAATTGTGTTCCCATACAAGTCAAAGTGCTTGAAAACGAGAAAAATAAGAAGGTAAGTCAATACATCTTTTACATAACATGATAAATATATCCATCATAAATCATTATTAGCTTTATCAAGTTAGAGACATGAAAAATATAAATATAGGCCCACTTATCACCTGTTTGAAAATATAATTATAGTTATATTTTAAAATATTTTTTATTTAAAAATATATTAAAATAATATTTTTTTATTTTTAAAAAATTATTTTTGATATCAACGTATTAAAATTAAAATGATTTAAAAACACAAAATATATTAATTTAAAGAAAAATACAAATAAAAATTAATATTTTTTTTAAAAACGCTTTTAAAATATAAAAACAAACAGAACATAATTAAAGAATATTTTTCTTTTGGAAAGGAATCAAATTCTTATATTTTCCAAGTTAATATTTTGGTTAATGTATGAATACAGAAAAACAATTAAAATAAAATACTAGAGATAAAAGGTTACATCTTTATATTTTAAAATGACTATTTTAAAATGACAAGAATTTATATCTTTATTTTTTTAGGTTTCTGTTCTATCATTCTAACCATCATATTTATGATTCTTCTAGACATATCTTACACTTCTGTCTTGAAACCCTAATCAAATTTAACCTTAATGGTTGCCAGCACCATTATTAAAGGGAAGATAAACCGACACTTCTGTCCAATTGCACGGGCATCCACTGCTTAGGAATAAATTCTGTCGAGACATTAGCTTCATTAGAGCCAATGCTTTTGCATGTTGGGCGGAAAGTAAACCACTAGACAGTAAGCAGCAAATTCATGGAACTTATCGAAAAAAAGGCGATTCTTCAATGGTGCTCTTGATATCTTTCCTAATCATGATGCTTCCAAGCAATGTGTATCTGCAGGCTTGGCACAAGGGACCAGACAACATATATCTTCAACTATTCTACAGGTTAAGGATGCTCAGGAACAATTTTGCAACTGCACGTTTTCTCGATGATGACACATATGAAGCATTTCTGATGCCCTAATTTTGTGATTATGTCCCACCACCAACCCAATCTGGCTCGATAAGAATTCTCTGTCAGCCAAAATCTTTATGAGCTGGTTGGCACGAGAAACTTCTGTTGACTTGCAATCTCTAACTAGGAACAAGAAGCAAAAAGAAATGAAGTGAATCAACTCTCCTTCTAAGAAGTAGCAAGTGTAATTATATTACCTATCAAGCAAGGTTAACAGACGAGCATGTCATTTTAGTTGATTTACTCAAGCAGTGTTATGAGATGGAAAACAAATTTTGAGGTTAACAAGGTGAGAGGCATATCCAGGGCAGGAGAGGCGTTTAAAAATAATTCTTGAAATATTATACCGATATTACACACCTCCCATGCAATCATTGCTGAAAAGACACAATCTAGTCATCATCTTTATCACTATCATATTCAATGCATTACAATCAAGAAGAGAATCCCATCCTAGTAGGAGATGACTAGATCTGACCACTAATGTCACACTACTTTCTCTAATCCGTATGCATCACATGTTCCATGGACACTTTCAACCCCACCAAGCAACCATGGAGCATCAGGCCATCACGGAAGTAAATGCTTTATATACACTTTTCATACTATAAGATAGTTCATGACAAAAGAATAAAAGAATCAGAATGTATGGAGTAACTAAAGGCTTAGCTCCCTTGAAAAAAGAGAAAAACCTTCATTGTAACTGTTCGTGATTCCTGTTAATTTCTGTGGAATGACTAAGCTTTCCATTCTTCTTGTCATACTCCTGTTTCAGCTCTTCCAAACGTCTGGACACCTGATAACGAATCCACTCCTTTTTCATGAATAATGAATTAAGTTTTACTTCAAAAACTAAGTCGGTTTAATATGCAGGAACGTTAACACATTAATTACATTGCTAGGGGTGTGTGTCTAAGCATAATTTAAGCAACTACCCAAAATACAGCCAGATTGCTAGATTATCCAACAACATTATAAAATGTGCACACACAGACATGATACATATGGCTCCCCTTATAAATCATCAAAAATACAATATGGTTCCGCTTATATTAATGGCTCCAAATATTAATAATTCTTACCGATTCATGATTTTAGGAGGAACCATATATTTTCTCGGGGTTGTATTTCATATTTTTCACTATTCTGTGTCAGGAATACAAAACAAAACATACACAGGAAAAGTGGCTGTATCACATCAACCAAAACAGACTTAAGAATATCAGAATTTTTGGCAGCTTAAACAGAGATTGCTGCTGAATGACAGCAAACTTTTATTAAATATCACTGTAAAATACAACATGTTTACTGGCTCAAAAGATTAAAATCCAAAGATCATCATAGAAGCACAAGACTGTCTATAATTATAATTTGACTATACTGACACAACATACAGAAAATGGATGGAGATAACCAGAGCAACCATGATATATAATAAGTGTGATATGATGGTAGAATGTAGAGTTCAAATAAAACTCAATTTTTTGCTTTTGCTTAAACACACGCCAGCCACACACAGAGAAAGAGAGAACCTTGATGGAGTTAGCCATAGGCAGTACTGTATCTGGATCCATTGCACCCTCAGGGAAATTACGCAAAGCATGTACAAGCTTCTCAAAGGGCAATTTGACCTGAAAACAAAAGGACAACCAATTATAAGCCGAGGATGTGCGGCTATTTCTTTCAGAGTAGACAAAAAAATCTTGGATCCTCACCAAGTCATCATGGCAATATTTTAGCAGTGCCAGGCCCACTTTGAAAACAATTTTTACACCCTGGCAAAGAAGAAATTGCAGAGACATATTAACACCCAGACCATATGTAATGATCCTTCCCAGAAAAACCATAAAAATTGATTAATAACTGACCTCATAAAGGAAGACATCCCAAATCCGAAGGGCCAAGTGGAATGGAAAAGAGTATGAGAAAACAGTTATAAACCACTGGCTTGCATACATGCTAGGATTTATTATTTCTTGTGTGAAATGCTCTCCCAGTTTCGGCATATGCTCCTTCATCAAGCAGTCAAACTGATACAGATATTGTTGAACAAGAGGCAGACCCACCTGACATAAGTATAAAATATAACTTCTCACAGGATGAAAGTGTTTTCAAAGCCCAAGAAGAGTGGATGAGGTGCTGTTCCCTCAGACTCCAGTTCGAAATAGTAAAAGAGGCTACAGGTGGTTCATATGCTCATATCATACCAATAAATGGTTGATGGGGTTTTGAGACGGTAATAAATCTTGGCAGTTTACTGACCATTACATTCCTTTTTCTCTCTCAAGTATGAAGCAGCTCATTTACATGAAGCATGCGGTGAACCTATCATTGAACCTACAAAGATCAATCTAACTCTAAGAAAGCTTGAAGGAGCCACAAAACTCAGAATAGGATGCCACGATAACTAGGTGGAAAAAGATTCTCTCACCTTTTGGTATCACATGAAATAAACAAATTTCAAATGATCATGATACTGTGGATGACTAGTGGATTCATAATTTTGGTAACTACAGAAAACTTGTCTCCACAAAACGTAATTCAAAACTAATAGACTATTTTTTCTTTCCTTAAGGAGTATGGAATCAAAGTTAAAACTCCATAGTGGCTGGCCTTTTCCTAAGTTTGAGGAAGCGGTAAGCCACCCCTCTAGGTTATGGTATTTGAAATTGTAATGTAGATAATTATGCATCTTGTAATTCTGAACTTGGCTAAACAAATTATCAAGAAGCGGTCCCAGCTCCTTATCAAGGCATTCCAAGTGGTGTGCGTAGGAGAGAAACAGAGGAAATTCAAGCCTGATTTCATCAGCAGAGGGCATCCTTCATTTTTTTTTAATGCTAACAGAGGATATAATTCTATAAGCTACTATTAAGTGAAAAGTTGCAAGTGACACCACCATTATATGGTGTATGTATTGTCAAGGATGTTGATGGATGATAACACTTCCTTTCAGCACTCTCCCTGAAACACCAAGCCACCACAACAAAGCCACATGAAAACTTGTTGAGATGTATAAATGCAAATCTTATCGCATCGTGTTGCTTTATCTTGCCCAGTTTGTGCTGACTTGATAGTGATCTATATCTATGATTGTAGGGAATTAGCATCTCACAGCCAATAATCTAAGCTAACCACAACTTTACAAATGTGAACAAGAAGCTCTTTGTATAAATGAATTACCTGATATAATCCCTCCATTGGAGCATGGACCGCTCCTTTCAGCAATGCAACCAACAACCAAAAAGCATCCTCTTCACTCATATAAAGAAGTAGTAAACCAGCTAAAAATCCCATCCCCTGCATTTTTTAACAATTGAACTGTCATTCTCCAGTCAGTGAATTAAGTAAATTTAAGATCCATAAATCACACAAGTCTCAGACCTGAACATATCCAACATCTCTATCATACACAGAGTAAGCCTTCAAAACATTGTACAGCGACCTTTGACCAGGACCATGTCTCTGCTGGAAGAAAACATGCGATGGGAAGGTCCGAGAAATATCTCTAATTATATCCAGCTCCGATGCTGATGTCTCATATATAACTAGTTGCTGCAGTAAATATATAGTTTCATCATTATGACACAAACTAATCTATGTGTGGCCGTGTGTACATGCAAGCAGAGGGAAAAGAGCATGAAAAGCTAAAATTAACATCAGAAACCAAGAACTGTGCATTCATTTATTCTTTTTAGGATATAATTCCCCAGCCACTTATGATCTTTTCACAGATAATGTACTGGTTATGTGGTAGTAAATTTCTCTAAGAATAAATCCCAAGTCAAAACTTGTAAAATCTCTTTGCGCGCGAACAGTGAAAACAAATCACTCCTGTGTTTCTCTCATATGAAGGCACATCACAAATACACATCAGAAGACAGAGCCTTATTTGGTCTATTACGTGCAAAAGCTCATTAGTGTCTACCCTATTAAGGTGCCCTAAACAAAAGTTCTATCTCAAAAAGCAATTTATCCTTCCAAATTTGGTTCAAAGCGAGTAAGGATAATAGCCTTGGGGTATTAGAAAGGATTAGCAAAGGAGCTTCTCAAAACCCTCAAGAGGTCTCAAACCCTCTTAGCTACCTTGTTGGAAAACTAAAATTGTCAAAAATAGGTAAAGAAGAACGAAATCCTTTGTCTAGCTTAGATTCTACAAAGAACAAAAGAAAGAAAAGCACTGAAGGACACATGATTGGATGCCAGTAAGGGCTATAGAAAAGAAATATCCCCTCTCCACGTCTTCTAAGAAGAATATGATTTGTTTTACTTTACCGATTGTACTAGCAAAATGATCTGCAGATATTTTTGGAATAAATATTCATTGCATGTAATCTGCAATAATTTCGGCACCGATCCATTAATTTTTATGCGAGAGTTGTAAAGCCCTTGTCAGAGCCAAAAATTTCATACATGTATATACCAAAGCAGCTCCCTGGATAATGTTCATAGGTACTGTTCCTACAGATACCATGTTATCCCCTTCTGCTTTCAATTTCAACTCCAGAACAAATCAACATTTATCTATGTACAAAAACACCTTAAAATTCCCAGCAGTAGCCATGTACATTGATCAAACAATTGCCCTGAATCTAAATTATAAGGCAGTCACACATCACTACAAGGCAATGCTATTTGAATGTTAAATGTCTTTACATATGTGAGATAATGTGTACAAACTAAACAAGCAACCTAGTATATGTCGATGCACACTTTATTTTTTCATCTTCTTACATACAACTTTAACATTAATAAGCATGGCAAGACACAATTGCTCATCAAGTTTTCCCAGCTAATCCCTTCCCTGACATGCTACATAGCTTCCCTAGGGAAGGGGATTATAGAGACATAACTGTCAAGTAGATGGGAAATATAGGCATTTTTTTACGATCTTTCTTAAGGGAAATGGCCCGTGGTGCTTAAATGTCTGTAATGAATGTTCTTGAAATTGGAGATTGCTAAAGTTCAGAAATTTAATTCAGGACTATATAGAGCATTCAGTAGGCAATGGAAAGAATTATCCATCTCTGGTGGGACTCTTGGCATCCTCATGGACCCTTGGTCAAACAATATGGTCAGAGGATCATTTTTTAATCTGGACCGCCTTCTACAGCAAGGCTGTTACATGTGATAAACTGCAATGAAAGTAAATGGCTAGCTCAGATGCCATGGAAGCGCCATTCAATGTGCTATTTGTGGCTTTCTCTTCCCTTATCCTTCGCAAAGCGATGGTGTTATATGGAAACTCACTAATGATGGGCAATTCTCTTCTAAGAGTGCTTGGGATTTGATCAAGAAAAAATGAAGCGGAGTGGACAGGTTTAAGTTGATTTGAGGGCCTCTATGTATTCCAAGGCACAGCTTTATTTTCTGGCTAGCTATTCTGGACAGGTTAACTATAAAGATGAGGCACATCAAAATGGACAGGGTCATGGTTTCAGTTTCTGTGTTAAGCAGAGGATGATGAAGACAGAAATCACCTCTTCCTCACTTGTGTGTTCTCTAAAAGAGTCTGGCAGCCAATTCTCCAAATTTGTGGGAATAATAGGGTCGTTTCTGTTTGGAACTCTGAGTTGTACTTGGCAAAAATCTTTATTCAGAAAAAGTCTTTTCAATCTATTGTTATGAGGCTTCATTGGTGTGTTTTTTCTACTGTATTTGGAAGGAAAGGAACCAAAAGATTCATAATACTGTTGCAGTAGATGAAGGTAGCACTGTAAAGAACATTGTTCAGACAGTCCAGATAAGGCTTCAAGATACTAAGATTTTGCAGGAAGCAACTAGTAACCCAAACATTTCCAGATTTTGTGACTTCGGAATTTTTTTAAGATAAATTTTCTTTCTTATTTAGATGTAAATAACTCTCGTAAACCAGGAAATTTCCGGTTTTTGATCTACAAAATTCACCATTCATATAAAAAATTAAAAAATTCTTAAGGTTTTTCTGCAACCAAGCAAAGTTCTGAAATTCATACATCTAAATCATCCGGATGAGTATATCAGGCCATCACAAACTAAGCCCTAGAATTTTTGGCACTGCCGCCATCAAATGCTCTTTTTAGCATACCGATATACCATCCACTAAAACAGAGCCAAAGTTGATTTTAATCCTTTGAATCAGATATATTGACTAATTGTTGAAAACATTAAGATGGTTAACAAATGCATGATTTAATCAATCAACATGGACTTTGATTTTAAATTTTATTATCTGATAGCTTTAAATCTTGTGCCTTTAACACCTACATGTTGAAGTGAACAAACCATTGTGCAAAATATTCAGAAAAAGGAAGAAGTGAGGAGAGTCCGGTAACATCTGAAGAACTAAAAATGAATGATTTTAAGGCTCAAAGATAATATGAGCAAAGCCACTACATATTACAAATAGAATCTCATTACCAAAATGATAAGCAAAAGATCTCAGGTTATATATCTCAATCAAGACAAGTGAAGGAGTACCTCATAAACCCCAGGGTTCATCAGCAAAAGGTCACGACTTCCGGAGATCAACTGCCAAACAAGACCCCTTAAACAGTCAGGGATTCCTTTCCTTATGCGCCTCTTGACAACATGAGGTTTTCTTCGAACATAAAGCTTCCAATCACTCCCTCCAACCCCAATCATCTTCCTCCACTTTCTTACCCTTCTTTCCTCCCTGAAAATTTGTTATGCCCACAATCACTAATCAAGATTATTATCTATAAGTATCAAGGAAGATCCATCAATGAGCCTTTGGCATTAACTCATTTGGAATATTGGAAGTGACCTCCTGAAGAAGCACCATACCTCTCAAATTCATACGCTGACCTTCCTTTGGTTAAACCATGTGGTGAATTATTAACCTCTTGCTTCACAAAGCCAAACCTATCCAGTGGTCTTGGTGAAGGAAGCCGTCCTGGTTCATATTCATGTACTTTTTTCTTCTCCATGCTACTATTTGAAAGAAACTTTAGTATGCCACAAGGCAGAGGGCCTAACTCTCCCTGACATGGCAATCCACTAACCAATCTCAAATCACCTGCAAAACCAAAATTGAATTAGCTGAAAATCATACAACGAATAATATTAGTTATTACACATTGAACACATAAAACAAATGAAAATAAAAAGGAATCAAACCTCATTCTTAACTGGAGTGTTAGTAAACCATGAGAGTATCAAAATTAACCAAAACATTCTAAACATGCAAGTAACCGTTCTGCTTAGTTAAAGAAAATGAAAACAAGTACAGTAATTTTAGAGTTAATTTCAAGTATATAGGTATACGAGAAAGTTTCAATCTTGTGTCGAAGTCAAAAGAAGAAAGGATAACAAAGAAATATTAACTCTTTATTTATATCTTTACCTTATTCGAGTATTTGCCAGTGATATTTTCGTTTCGAGCCGACTTAAAAATAAGATAGGAACTCTCTATAATAACTAATTAAAGTCGATTAGAATTCCAGTGATTTAATTAAAAAGTGCGGAAGCTCCCTGGGGGAGGGATAACTGGTGAAGATACCTAATTAGAAGTAAACATATCCAAGCACAATGACGGCAACTAATATCGTTCAATAAAACTGAAGACACGGCAGCAGCATAGCTGTTTAGAAATAACAAGAACAATAACGAGCACAAACTAAAGCAAAGGAAACCACCTTGAAAAGAAGCATGGCAATGGATAACAGCTACAAGTATAGATGAGCAGATAAGTTAAATGCAAGAAAAAAAACCAAATAAGGAGAGTTTATCAATGCTAAAACTGAACATGTACAGTTCATAATACTATACACTAAACAACAAACAATGGAGCTTTCTCTCAAGCCTAAATGAATTCAAACACAACTTCTACCAGCCAAAAAAAATCAGCCAACAGGATCTCAAATTCCAGCAACAGTGAATGTATCTAAAAGAGAACTCGCAGACAAGAAAAAAAGAAAGCACTGAACTTGATCATGACAATATGAACCAATATGAACCAATAAGGCTGAAAACTAAACCCATAAATCTTTTCCATTGACATCAAATTGGTTAATCTCAAAAACGTGAATTTATCACCGCATTAAGCCAACACAAACCTTGGTTTTTAAATTTTTTTTAGCCTGGAAATGATTAGCCTACCTCCTCCTCCCCCTCCTCCTGTTCAATCTATCAATAATATATCTCCAGATATTTTGTATAATTGAGAGAGAGAGCAGTGGATGTGTATTGGACAAGACTGGTACGTTTTGCAAGCCAATTAGAGCTTAATGCGTGTGTTGTTGCAAAAAAAACTGCACTAACAGTGGAACCGACAATGACAGGCAAGATTATATCGAAAGCAAGACAAGAAAGCGACGTGTCGTTTATGTTTGTTATTTTCCAAGTTGAGGCTTTAGCATTTTAAAACGGCAGCACATCGCATAGACAAAGGCCAAGCGTGAAGAAACAAGCAGTAGCGATAAGGTAATCGCAGAAAAAACATAGAGTAAGGTAGCATTTGTTTACTCTACAAGATGGAAGAAATAGAAATAATAGACAAAAGAAAAATAGGATAAAATTGTGTTCGGTAATAAAGTATAAAATAAAATAATGATTTTTATATCTCATTTGGTTATAGTATAATAAAATATGAAAAAAATTATTTTATTCTTGATATATATTATTATTAAATTTATATATTTACAAAAAAAATGATAATAGTTTTTTTAACTTTAGTTTATATTAAGTTTTGAAATTAATAATACTATAATAATTTTAATTATATAACTATAAGACTAACTTAATGGGTTGACCTAAGGTTTAGATTGATTCGAGTTTAAAAAAAGATAGAGGAAGGATTGACTCAACCTAACTCGGTCAAAAACTTAGGTTAACTCGAGATAAAACATGAGTCAAAAACTTGTTGATATTTTTGAAAAATAAATTTAATTTTTTTAGGTCAGTTGAGGTGATCCTTTCAACACGTGACTTGAACCTTGTCTCATATCGACTTCCGAGTCTGGTTTTAAAACTATTATAAGAAATAATTTTATATATACAATGACTCGGGTTAACCTGTGTTGCCCCTCTCGACTTGTAACTTAGGTCTTGCTTTGAATTTGATCATTGAATTAAGTTTTTAAACTATGATAATAATCATTTTTATTTTATGTTGGTCCACGTTAACCTAGATCAACCCTCTTGACACGTGACTTGAGCTTTATCCCGTGTCGATCCTCGAGTCAAGTTTTAAAATTATGATAATAACTATTTTGTCCTTATGTTGACCCAAATCAACGGTCAATCCCAATTGTAATTCAAACTTTGCCTTAGATCGACCCTCAAATTAGGTTTATAAACTATGATAATAACTACTTTTATTTTTATGTTGATTTTGGTTAACCTAACATGTGACTCAGGCCTCGACTAGTGACTCAGACTTTGCTTTGAATCAACTCCTGAGTTAATTTATAAAACTATAATAATAACAATTTTATACTAACATGTCTTAGTTGAACAATTTTGAAATTGAGAGTTTTTTACAGAGATATTTTAAGAAAAAATAACTAAATATTGACTTTGGAGATTGTCACATCTATATCTCTTGTTTTGAAAATACAAAAATTCATTCCAAAATTGTTCATAAACAATTTATTTTTATGTCTTTGTTTTTCAGTATTATCCTGAAATAGAAAAGATAAAAACAGTAAAAATAGAAATGTGTTTGGTTAAAGAGACAAAGGTATAAAAAACCAATTTTTATACTCCTAAAACATAAGGTACATTTGAGACATGTCTCAAAAAATAATATTTACTATTTTTTAAAAAACCCAACTCAGTGGTCAATTCGGGGCATGACCCGGGTTTCGAGTCGGGAGGGTTAACCCAGATTAACCTGAGTTAATGTAAAAATAAAAATTATTATTATTATAGTTTTAAAATCTAACTTGGAGGTTAACTCGAGGCAACACTCAAATCACAAGTCGAATTAACCATTGATCGAGGTCAACATAGGAATAAAAGTAGTTATTATTATATTTTTAAAACCCGACTCGATGATCCACACTAGAGAAGGCCTCGGTTATGGGTTGAAATAGTCAACTTGGGTTGACTGGATCAATATAAGGACCAAAAGTAATTATTATTATATTTTTAAAATTCAACTTAGTGATCGATTATGGGTGATGTCTGGATCACAAGTTGGAAGAGTTAACTTAAGTTAATTCGAGTCAATGTATGGACAAAAATTATTATTATTATAATTTTAAAATTCAATTTGAGAGTCGATCTAAAATGGGAACTAGATCATGGTTTGATAGGGTCGACTCGAGTTTATAAAAAAAAATATATATAAAAAAAATCAAAGCAATCTCGTTTCCACAAGAAAAAGATTCAAACAAAAATCAATGGGGTTTTGACTCGTGTTTTATCCTGGATTAACTTTGATTTTTGATCGAGTTAGATTATGTCAATTATTTCTCTATTTTTTATAACTCGAACCTATTCAAGTCCCGAGCCAACAGAATCCTAGATCAATTTGTTAAGCCAGCTTTGATTTTATAGCTATAGTGATTATAAAATTATTAATTTCAAGACTAAATATAATTAATTAAAGCAAAATAAATATTTAATTATTTTTTAACATAAAATAAGATAAGATAAAACAATTAATATCACCGTATTTAAAATAATATATATATATATATATATATATATATATATATATATATATATATATATATATAAAGAGCAATACAGAAACAACCACGGGAAGCTCAATTTGGGATAGCCTTGTTGAGAAGGATGGTGTGAACGTTGATGATGATGAATTCTGCAATGACTTTACAATAATAATAATAATAATAAAAAGGTGGTTCAGAACGTCATTTTCAGGTTGTTGTGATCATCCAAACTTTCGAAGACCATAGTTCTATGCTAATTACTCCGTCTATCTGCAATCTGTCTGTCTGTCTGTGTATTTTACAATGTCCTTGGTTGCTCTGCTATCTTTTATACCAGTTTTCTAAAACAAACCATCCGTGTGTCTTCGTTTCTTTTCGTCTGTAAACCCTACCCTTTGATTATTACTCTGTTAATGTCAACTCCTACGACCACTGTTTTGTTCTTGCCGGTCTTCTTCAAGGGGAGAATTGAGCACTGTGCTGCTAATTTTCTTTCCTCGAATAAATATCGTAGCCCGCCTGTGTCTTTTGCAATCTTTTTGAACATTCATTGTTTGGGTGGCAAGGCATCTGATCATCTGCTCTCTCTGTCTGTGAATATGATGAAATCTTTCATTTGCTTGAGTGAATAGGTGCTTTGTTCTGTGTTGCTTTCCTTTCCAGCCTCGCTTGACATTTAATTTATGGATAATAATCACTTCATATATTCACAATAATGCTTTGAGAATAGATCCTGCATTTTTTCCTTGTACAATTCGAGGGTTGAATGAAGGCTGTTGGATTATGCATCCTCCAGACACCAGACAGAGGTCCTGGACTGCACGCCATGGATATATTTCTTCATGATTATGCGCGTGTAGGGGAAGCTTTGCGTCATAGCGACTAGCTAGGGCATCTGGAAAGAAAGCTAGAAGCAAAGATCCAAGCGTTGCTTTCTTTAGTTATAAACCAATTTTCTCTCCGTTTTCTATTATTGATTTGAATTAATCAAAAAATTACATCAAAAATTAAAAAGATTCATTAATTTAATATTTTTTTAAATAAAACATATATTTTTAACATATATATAAAAACAAAAGCTATCACACTCACGTTACTTTACGAAAAGCTCTTTGGTAGGGTTTCCCGGTGCTTTCGCATGCAATTACATCACACTGAATCTTCCATGATGTTGGATTCCATCGATCTGGAGAAATCTCCATAGAATTAGATGCAGATTTCTAGTCGAAATCATACTTTCGACAACATTAGCACTCATGGCATGCAGCTGGGTAAGCGTGATGGAAAGTGGTAGATATTGGCCTGGAATCTTTCATTTGGTCTTGTTTATGGAAAGATGAGACTACATATTCGAAATGCAATGCTCTTCCACTCAGCTGTCACTGCAAATCAAATGTATTCCTATAAAGAGGTCCACTCTGTATTGTTTTTCACACCCATAAAAGCACAGCTTTTTTAATTTTTTAGGCTCTTTTCCTTGCACATCAAGAAACTTCAGTTGCTTTATGTCACGCGAACAATTTGCAGCCCTCTATGCTGGATTTTTATGCACCTAATTTGATTCTTGCTGTGTGATTATTAATTTTTCATTTTTTTTTATTTTCCAATGCCTTATTGTGAAGTGTGAGCCCATCTCCATCAACCATGTTGATTAGCAGTGTGAAAGAACAGATGATTGGGGGTTGGCTCTAGATCACCCAAACTAATTTATGTGTAGTTTTCACTTCTTTCAAGGCCAAGTTGCACCATCATTTTGCCTTTTCAAGAATATTATTTTGTTTTTATTGTTCTATAATTACTTATATATATATATATATATAAAAAGTGAATATCCAGGTCAGCTTGTGCGTATCTCGATTAATCCCACAGGTTCTGAAAATAATAACAATCTAAGCCTCTAATGACCATCATATTAGTAACCACAAGGTTCGAACTTGAAATCACGGGAAGAGCAAGACCTCTAGTCCCAAGTTCTTGCTACTGGTCACCTACTAAATGGTTGTTTTATAATTATTTAATATATCTAGTTGTGCCGCAAACTCACATCAAACAATGAAAGTGGTGACTTTTTTTTTTTTATTTTTTTAATATTTACAAATAATTTAAAATTTATTTTTGTAAATTATTTTAGTTTACTTTTTATAAAGTTATCTTAATATTAAACAATTATCATGCTATTTAATTGATACTTAATTTTACGAGCATTTATATTTATTATCTTATAACTCAGAAAAAAATCATTTTAAAAAACAAAGTTTTTTTTTAATATAGTAGAATCCATAATCTAGATTGTGAAATTAACATATTGAATCGTGAAGTTTAGGTAACTTTCCCAAATTTTTTAAAAAGGGTCATATTGAGTTTTTTTTAAAGCCAAACCATGTTTTTTAACTAATTCTTCAAGTTGTTTTAAAATCTATTAAGTTGACTAGTTTATATTAGGTTAATTTCTATACAATATAGTTTTACACTTGAATTATATAAAAAGTCAAACAAAAAAATTTAAAATTAATTAATTAAACCGAGTTTAATAACAAATAATAATTGTTTTTGTATGTCCTGAATATTTATTTTACGTTGAAGGAATCCTGACCCGAGAGCATGATGGTGTAAACTAGCCTCTGAAATGTGGCAATTTCCATAGAGAAGAACTGCTCGATGAAATTATTATGCCACATTAAACCTCACATACCTAATTTTAAGCCTAATTCATCTTGTTTGGTTACATCAAAGCTGGCTTCCCTTTTTCCAGAAATTTCTTGCGGACTGAGAAATTGAGTATGGATTACATTTTGGATCTTTTTTCCACATCATCTAGTCTTCAGATACAATTCTTATCCTTTTGACCTAACACAAAAATTAATTAAAGGGTTTGATCTCCCCATCACTCCACCATCAGCTCTTGCCCATTATTTTAGGACAAAATATGGAACATAATAAACACCAAGGAAAAGATGGATGCTACAAGGATTTGTTACCACACATAAAACTGGAAAACCTCATCATCTAGGGTTCAAGATCATTAAAATAAGTTGAATATCAACTACTCCTAGCTGGACTTTAATGGCAGCCATCCATATCATGGAAACAATGTCATTTTCTAATGGCCGTGTTTTAAGATTCTGTCCTGGTAATTTCGACAGTGTAAACGGCTCAGATTGGTGCAGAGGGAAGTTGATACTCATTTGCTGATTACCTAGCATGTGAATTTGAATGCTTGCAGTAAGGCAAAGAACCATTCAAGTCTCTTTCAAGCTTTGATGTACAAGAACTTTGCTGAGCTCGAGAAAGCTCTATTTGATTACAGTTTGCTTTCACAGTTTACATCCAAATCAACATGCTTGTCCCTTTGAGGGTAAGAAAAGAATGACCTCAACTTTTCAGGTTGTAGTGAAGCAGCAGGGAAGATCTAATTAAATCTGTTGCAGGACATTACCATTCGATAATTCTATGAACAGTTTTCTTTTTGTAATACAGCATGAATTACTTTGTATTAACGAGTAATTTGCTTTTGATTACATATTTACATTACATCTAAATTTTATTTTTAACTTTCTTTATTTGTAGAGATTGTTGTCAGCTTGTCATTGAAAGCTTTGAACTTCACATCGAAATATAGCAGCTTTAAGCCTTCTCTTCAACTCCTTCCTGCAGAAAAACAAAAATGAATGACTCTTGGGACCTTTTTCCAAAACCCTCCTCTGGTTTTAGATTCTCGAGTCTGTGTTAAAGTTGGTTTACCTCGTGAGTTCCCTATCAATGCTTGAAGCAGATAACAGTCCCCTATTCTCTTCAGCCCTCCTTAGAAGATAAGGGATAACCATCTCAATAGGCCCGTATGGCGTGTATTTGCTAACTAGAAAACCTGCATTGCGTAAACCAAATGAAAGCGCATCTGACATTCCATATAGCTGTGCAAACTCAAGCTTCTGGTTCCTCTTCTCAATCCCCAAGTCTATCGCCTTCGTCACTGCCAATCTTCCTATACAATGTACATAGAACCCTGTATCAAATCCAAAGGCTATGACGATAGCTATAATTAATCACATACGAGTCTCCTTCATCTCTTTACCTGATTCAACATTATGTGTAGCAAGGATGACTGCATTTGAGCTATTAGCGATCTTTTCAAGCATGAAAGAAGCACAATCATTGTAGGAAGCATGTGTCTCTTGAATACTATTGTGAATTGGAGATTCATAGCCTAACGAAGAGGCTATTTTTCTTTCACTTGACATATAAGCGCCCCTCACTAGCTTAATCCCCATAGGAACTCCCATCTTGTCAGCGGCTTTTGTTGCAAGTAACAACCTCTCTTTTGCGTCTTTCAAGTAGGCTTGAATTGTACCATACACAATGGGATTATCATTTTTGTTGTACTTGATTGCTGTCAAATACGTCAAATAATCAATGGCAGGTTGAACTGATATATGCTCTGCATCCACCGTCAACGGGATATTGGCCTGGACACATTTTTCACACAGTTTCCACAATCTCTCCTGGCCTAATTGGAGATCATTCTCTTCTTGTGGGGTTAATGGTTCTGGTTTTTTAAGTGTATGATACAAAGGGCTAGAATCAGAAAAAATTGGAAAACTTTTCTGTTTCCATGGAAGGTTGAAGGAAGGATCTCTTTGTTGCCACCTTAACACATCACTGACTCTCTCTAACAAGCTTAAGGGGCACATTGCTGTGATCTTTGCCACCACACTGCTAACCTGATGCAAGTAGAAAAAAAATTAGCCTACAATATTTGAGCTGGTTTCTTTCTGCCAACATCAAATAAAGACAAAACAAACTTGATACGAGCCGCGAAAGCTTGCCCGAGGACACCCCGCCCCTAAAACCAAAAGAAAGAAGTGTTCTTGTAGCCAGTGTGTTCAATTTCTGATGGGATACCTCAACCATGAAAAGGACAGTCCTTGTTTCTCATTCTGTCACTTTCTTTGATGCATATATTGCAAACTCTTATGGTCAATGGTGTACAATATGACCAGGTGGAGTCCAATTGCACACGACTGCTTGCACATGATCAACTTGATCAACGATTCTACTCGCATCGT
The DNA here is from genome assembly GCA_018804465.1 of Populus tomentosa. Lineage (NCBI taxonomy): Eukaryota > Viridiplantae > Streptophyta > Magnoliopsida > Malpighiales > Salicaceae > Populus > Populus tomentosa. The sequence continues at coordinate 10,879,140 of CM032001.1, forward strand.
AAGCTGTAAAACTAACATATACAGCAGGATCCATATCTAATTTCTAAAGCAAATTTCAAGAGAAACAAAACAGAGACCCGAGATACTTGAAAACAAATGAAAGAAAGAGCAAAATTAACTTGATAGACAAAAAAAAAAATGGGGCTAATTATGGCTAATTGAGGAAGATATAAATCTTACAGAAGATGGAGGAAGAGACATGGCAGATTGAACAGAATCAAGAAACCCTTTCAGATTCTGATCACAAGAATCATTATTACTTGTATATTCAACAGCAAAATCCAACATTACTCTCAAACCGGCTTCATTAACTCTCTCAATACACCTTCTGGCCTCAACAACATCTTCTCCAGCACAAAAGTGTTTAAAGAACGTATGCCTTACCGTCTTTAACACAACATCACGAACAATATTATCTGTCTCCATAATCCTAGAATTCATAACCCACATCCCAAAGTCAACCAGAGGACCTATAGAAACCAAGTGAAGATTTGAAGATGCATGCAAGAGTTTGGTGGTTGGCAAATTTGAGAAAAGTTTTCGATGGTCATTAAAATCTAGGATGGATGGTTTTGCATGATCTTGAATGATAGTGGGAGGTTCTTGGATAGGGGGTTCGGGTTTTTCAGCCAAATTTAGAGGAGAGACGGAGACGGAGGGTTTAGAGGAGGAGGAGGAGGAGGAGGTGTTAAGAGACCTTGTGATGAAGAAACGGAGGTTTTGGAGTTGTTTTGGTGGGAGAACTTTGGTGGCCATGGAAGGTGGAAGAGATTCAGGCTTTCTGTTTTCCAAGTCTTGGGATACGGAGGATTATTTAGGAATTGTATTTTTACTGCAATTTATGACTTTATAAAAAAGGTGAAAATTGATTTAAAAAATAAATATTTCCAGTTTTTTATTTTAATAAATATTTTTACTGCAAGAGTCATACTGGTAGATCTATAATCTTAATTTTTACAGATATTATTTTTTGAATTAAGAAATAATTTGATTTTATTATGTTGTGTTGGATATTAGATTTATTTATTAGTATTTCTTCCTTGATTTGATTATTTTGAGTACCATCATTTTTGTTTTCTTTTTATTATATTATTTAAAGTTAACTAAAATAAACCTAATTTTTTAATTTTATATAAAAAAAATAACTAGTTATTTTACAAGTTCACTTTTTTTTCTTTTTTTTTTTATTTTTTTAATATTTTTTTAAAATTAAACTTTGTATCTTCCTATTAAGTTACTCGCTAGTATGATTTTATTCACAAATTTAGATGATTTTTTCTAAATTTACTAATATTTATTTTTTTAGATTTGGTTTTGTTTATTTTTAAAAAAAAAATTATTCTTTTATGAAGATTATAATCATATTTTTTTAAAAAAATTCAATAATATCAAATTATATTTTTTAAATATATATATATATATATATATATATATATATATATATATTAATAACGCTTCAACATCACTATAATTTTATAAAAAAATTCAACCAAACCCGTGATGAAAAGAAAGCCACCCATCTCGTGCTCGTCTAAAGCCCATAGACGGGACAAAAAAGAAGGTGAAGGCAGGGATTAGATATACTTATTCGCAATTTCCGATCCTCTTGGACGTGTCTTGTTTCATGGCCGTAGTATATTTGGAATTATGGTTAATTATTTAAAGTATTTTTTTTTTAAATTATTTTATTTTTAAAAAATTATTTTAACATCAGCACATTAAAATAATTTAAAAACATAAAAATAAATTTTATTTTAAATAAAAAAATTTAAAATTTTTAAAAAGCATTCCAAACACACCCTAATACTAACAAGGCCATGATGTGTATGCTGACAGTTTACCAAAATAATAATAATGCTAATTATAATGTTAATTATAAAAGGTGTAACTTAATTGGTTAGGTTTTGAATTTGTTTCTTAGAAATCACCAGTTCGAGTCTTACAAATCTCAGGGCTAATGGAAGTTTACATGGTCGTTAACTTTAAGAATTATAGGATTAATCGAGGTGCACATAAACTGGTTCAGACATCCATATTAATCTAAAAACACTAATGCTGCAAAATATTAAAAGAGAACATATCATCCCAATTTACTTTGTCATTTCAGGTTTATGATGTGTATTAAGAGTTTGGCATAGTAATCTGATTAATTAATATTTTTTTAATTAATATTTTTTTAAAAAAATTATTTTTTAATAGCGCACAATCAATCAAAAAAGATATATTTGAAAGATTTTTTTTATTTTAAAAAAATGGTACCAAATGAGATGTTGTAGAGGGTTGAAGAAAGTTTTTGCAGAAATTGTTTTTGAGATGCCTCCAAACTAATTTAAATATTAAAGATTAATATAATAATTATTAAAGTTTTATTGGTTATTAATTTTAAAATATATAAAATTAATTAAAAAAATACATAAACTAAAATATTTATATTAATAATAATAATAAAAAAGTTTCCGCAAAGCAAGGGAGGAAGCACAGAAAAACAAGTGCATACGCACAGGGTGGGAGAGGCAGAGACCATGATGATTCCGTCCCTACCAGGAAAGCTCAATTGAGCTGCCAATTATTTTAAACACCGAAGAAACATAAAATTGGATTCTTTCTCTTCAATGGTTAATTGTTTTGGAGGTGACAATGGAAGGATGCAGGGGAAATCACGCTTGTAAATTTTCGAAGAGATAATTTCATCGAAAAAATATATTAAAAGAAGCACATCTTCAAGTGAAATAAATCCTAGCAGGAATTTATCAAGAGATTAAAAATCTTAAAGGAGAAAATATCTTTAAGTAATGTAAAAATCTTAACAATAGTTATTATATTTTTAAACTTAGACTAGTTAGAAAACACAATACCTAAAATTAGTTTAGTACTTGAATTGTGGATATAACCTTATTGAATTACATTAAAAACTAAGTTTATAAATTATCTCCCTTATTTATTTATTTTAAGCATTTTATAATATTATTGTTTATTGTATTTCATTGAATTAAATTATATTATTTGTTAATATTAATGAAACACCTAATTCAACCTCTAGATGTTATAATTTTCTTAGTCATATAACAACAGGGCCAATGTTAGTAGCCTTTTTTGATAATCATGGATTCATCTCAAGATTAGAGTTTTGATATATCTTCAATGTTTTTTTATTTTTTTTTTATTTTTTAGGTTTTATTTTCTCTTTTCTCTCTCTTGTTTGAAGTTTATGTCAACCCATTTCTTTTCTTGATATCCTTGTTTTTTCTCCTTGGATTTGCATACTTTTATACACATTTTATGAAAAAAAAATAAATAAATTAGGGAGAGGGATCCTAGTTGTTTGGCCTAGCCCTTGTTCTGGCTATTTAGCCGGACCCAAACAGCTATGATTATGCTTTTTGAAATTTCTTATATGTTGTTAATATGAACTATAGTATTTTGATCATGCATGAATCCAAATAAATAAATAAATACAATTCTAGGTATGAAAGTTCAAAATTCCATCACCAATCTTGATATAAAAAATATAAACTTGATTACTGTACATAAAATACAATCCTTAACTTTCTTATATCAAACTAGAAAATTCTAAAAATATAAAATTTAATTAATTAAGTATGATATAATCCATAAAAAAACATGATTATAAATTTAAAGATATATATAAAATAACTAATAAAATTCTCCCAGTTATTTTTAAATTTAATTCTTTTTAAAAATAAAAAGTTGTATGGTAAAACCAAGGGCTAAACTACACACGCCTTGGCATGTTATTCATTCTTCCATAAGCTAGTAACCTTTTTATCCTCATGTGGTCACGCTGAACAAAAATAAATAAAAATAAATGTTATTCAGATCCAAAATCTAAGCGCAGCCACTCAGGTTGGATGAGACAAATGTAAGAGCAGAGCACGAATATCCAGATAACCAACCACACCACTCAAGTGGCAATTCAGTTAATTTACCAAACATCATAAGAGATAAACGTAAATACACAAACTTATTATTTATTTAAATTTATTTGACTGAAATTTAGATTTATAGTTTGTTTTTAAAATATTTTTTATTTAAAAATATATAATAATAATTTTTTATTTTTAAAAAATTATTTTTGATATTAATTTATTAAAATAATTTAAAATATTAAAAAAATATTAATTTTAAATAATTTTTTTTTTAATTTTGTTAACAACAATTTTAAAATACAAAACAAATCTTAGCGCACAAAAGCCAGAGCAAGAACACAGCAAAAAGGTGACACTGACCCGGATATTCATCTTTTAAAGATTCTCCTTTGTTGAACAATCAAAGCCCTACTCGTCAGTGGATTCATTAGAGACCAAATAAACTAAATTGAAATCACCATTGAAGCTTCTTCTTGTTTTTTTGGTCTTTTGAGGTAAGAGTTCTATAATCATACTGCCATTAATTAGTCGTTAATTATTTAGTTTCTATTGTTTTATTCCTTAATTAATATGAAATTGTTAATTTCTTAAGATTTCATCGGAGAATCATTGAAAGTAAAGTTTTTTTTGGTTAGTTATGACTGGAGGAATTGAAGCACTTGATTTTTGCTTTCTTTTTGTTTTTGTTGATTAATTCTTTATTGGGATGTTCTTTGATGGATTTTAGAATGTTTTGGTGGTTTTTTTGCTGTGTTTTAGCTATAACGTGAGAAACCCATTTTGTGTTTTGCTCTTTATTTGAAGAAATCAGTCTCTGCGACAGTGAGATTATTATGGATTTTCAATTTAGAAAGCAACTTGATTGAATTAGATATGTATATCACCAATGTATCACTACTTTAATGATTTACTTGTTGAAGTCACTGGCTTTTTGAGTTTCTGATAATTCTAATCACTGTGTGGTTTACCACTGAATTGCACGCCATAACTGAAATCATTACATTTTAAGGAACATGAGTTCAAAGCAGTTTGTTTTGATTTATGATGTAGCTTTAAATTGTCTTCTGACTCAGCTCGGAAACTCTTTGCTTTGAATTAGCCTATAATTAAAATTTTCATTTCATGTTGTTTTGCACAGCTACTTGTAATTTAACTATGAGGCAGAATTAGACGTAACATATAGAAGCATGGTTACTGCCCAGCATCAAAAGAGGAGAGTGGCATTTATCCTGATTGATGGATTGGGTGATGTATCATTGCCAAGGCTTGGATACAAGACTCCTTTGCAAGCAGCGAACGTGCCTAACTTAGATGCTATTGCATCTGCTGGAGTTAATGGCCTTATGGACCCTGTTGAAGTAGGCTTGGGTTGTGGAAGTGACACTGCTCACCTTTCTTTATTAGGTTATGACCCACGAGTGTACTACAAGGGTCGAGGAGCCTTTGAGTCCATGGGCGCTGGATTGGCAATGTCTCCTGGCGATATTGCATTCAAAGTGAGTATACATCTTTGCTTACTTCAACTACTTTTCAAGATTTATTTTATTTTGGGCTGGCCCCTTGGATGTGTACTACCTTGTTCTTGTATTAAGCATGTGGGATGTTGTCGTAGGAAATAGAATTATTATATTCCATACTTAAAGAGTGAACTTTGTCATTTACTCATGAACCTTTACTCACTACATGCACAACTGAACAAAGAAACTATATTTTTTTTATACCCTAGAAACAGGGATGGAAAGATTTGTCTTTATCAAGAGAAATTGTACATGATCACAGCATATGTGCGTAGATCTTGAATTTAATCCCATGTGCTTCTTCCTTTTTTCTTGTGATGCTTTTTTAACTCAGAGAAGAACATTCTTGAATTATCTTGCCATTGTTTTTTATTTATTAATGGGATTATGCTCTCCACATTAAAACTCTTCTGCCTGTCAGAGAGTGAGAACATTTAAAACGTTTGTTACTCACTTTCATGGCCTTAACGTGAATCTCTTTCCCCCAATAGGCCCTTATGTTTTACCTATATATTAATACAGAGAGTTGTGTGAACTTGGTGGGTAGAAAAAGCCCTGCAGTCTGTGAAGTAGACAATTTTCCAGCTCTAACATAGCTCAATAGTTTTTTCCTTTCCATCCCTTTCTAATTTTTTTATTCATATTTTATGCTTCCAGTTACATTTTTTGCGCACTACATTTTAACATTGGAGAAACTACAATTTGTTGTTGTTGGTTTTCCCATTTAATGCCATTTCTGTTTGCTTTTTATCTGCAGTCAAATTTTGCAACATTAGATGAGGAAACTGGAATAGTCACCAGTAGAAGGGCTGACAGGCATTTTGATGAAGAAGGGCCAATTCTCTGTGCAGCTCTGGATGGAATGAAATTGCCGTCTTTCCTGGAATATGAAGTCAGAGTCAGGTGCAGATTCTTTGTATATGCAGTAACTTCTTGATTAATCAAGACAACAAGAATGCACTCAAATAAACTGGATATTCTAAAAAATTTAACTGAACCCCTTCTTTTTTTTGCAGTCACCCTTCTTTATCTGAAATTTTATGGACCTTCAAATAAACCGACTAGACAAACTTGCATAGACTAGGTTATTCACAAACTCTTTGCAAGCTTCTTCACGTCAATGAACAATTTGAGTTAATCTTGCTCTTGTTGGCTGCAAACAAGCTCAAAAAATAAAACTCACATACTGATGTGAAGGAGCTCTTACCAAGTTTTTATTTTAGGTGTTTGAGAATGGCTTAATTCAATTTGTTGCTTTAGAAAATTGCATCAACGATCTTCTTGTTTAAAAGTTTGATTGGAACCTTCAAGTTTCAAATTTTCTTATGTATATGCTAATCACCCTTTTCTGTTATTATTGTCTGGTTATTTGGGGGTGTTTATTTCTTCTATATTGGTAACATCTAAATGACTTTAAGATAAGGTTAAAGGAGAAAAAAAGCATGCCTAACTTAGCAAGTTCAACATGGTAAATGTGCTTGGCCAACTGTCTTTTTTCACTATACCACTCCAATTATCCAGTATAAACCCATGTAAATTCTCTGAAACCTATAATATGAAACATTTTTTGTCCTGTGGTTGATGAAGTTCAAGGTTCTAACACAAGATGGAAATATGACAAGAAACCACTTCCTACAGGTATGCCACAGAACATAGATGTGGAGTGGTGGTGAAAGGACCAAGACTGAGTTGTAATATATCAGGAACAGATCCACTGAAGGACAACCGCTTGCTTCTTCAAGCTGAAGCCTTGGATGATACTGATGAGGCAAGACATACAGCTGCAGTTGTTAATGAGCTATCCAGGGAGATATCTCGTATTCTGGTTTCTCACCCATTAAACGCAAAACGAGCAGCAGAAGGAAAGAATATTGCTAATGTTGTCCTTTTACGAGGATGTGGCATTCGAATTGAGGTGCGTTGTCTCAATCCTTCAATGAATCATGACCATTTTTTCCAGATAAGGCAGTGAGAAATCTAGGAAATTAAATCTCAATTTCTTATTCATTTTAGTCATCAGTAGATGGGAATTGCTTTATCAATTGAAAATCCTCATTGATACTGTTCCCTTGATGTTTACTTTTTAGATGAACAATAACTGAGCCAGCATGAGAAACTTCTAGATTATTCAAGTATTGATTTGGCCCTGGGCTTGGTTGGGTGGTCTGGCTTTTCGTTGGAATGTCTCATTGTTTGGATTAAAAATTGTATGGGAGGTAAAATTTCACATCTAGCAACACTAAACATCACTGGCAGCATGAGAGGGGCAGGACTGTTGCATTCTGCTGCCATGTCTGTGCAATAATTAAGGTTGCAACAAAAAATTGATGGATTTTAATGTTCTTATTTGAAGATTATTGGGTATAAAAGGAACAAAGAATCTGAAATTTTCAATGAAGAGTTGTATCATATGAGATGTTTTATATATAATCTTTTTATGCTGTACAGATTTGAGTTTATTTCTTATTATTATTGTACAGGTTCCTTCTTTTGAAAATAAACATGGTTTATGGCCATGCATGGTAGCTCCCACTAAAATCATAGCTGGTTTAGGGCTATCATTAGATATTGATATCCTAGAAGCTCCTGGAGCAACTGGAGATTATCAAACACTTTTGACTTCCAAAGCAACGGTCATAGCTAAGGCACTCTCAGCTCCATTGGCGCCTTCTCCCAATGTATTTGTACCAGGGGAGGACGAGCACAAACTAGGACGACCAGATGGCTATGATTTTGGGTTTCTCCACATTAAGGTCTTAACCTTCTCAGTCTGTGTATTATCTTTATCTTTTTGCCATTTTCACATCAACTGCACAATTAAAACAATGCTGCCTTTTGTAGCAGAATGAGATTTTTTATTGTATAGCCTCGTTCATTCTTTTCTGTTCTTTAATTAAAACTTTCATATTAATCATTGTTAGACAGAAAACACTATCAGGAGCTTGCTAGCATTTTAGGCAGAAATAGTAAATTATGCTGTCCAGTCCCAGACCAAGGACTTTCTTGGAGATGGATCCTTTCCAGGATTCAATGCCCCCAAAAACGATCGAGGCTGATTGAGCTTAGACTGTAAGAGTTCAGGACATATTCAGCATTTTGTTTGGAAAAATAGCTCATTTTATTTCTTGACAAGGCTAGATTGATGGCTCTAAAAATCATTTTATTGCTTGGAGGCTTCTTTTTTTCTCCCTAATTGCTTCACCAGTTTATTTTGTTCCCTTGTGACTTATCTGGTCTAGAAAGAAAATTGTTTGAAAGGTTGAATGCCTGACCTCTATGCTTAGATTACAAGGTCTCAATGTCTTATTGGTGATTGATTTACTTGATTTTTGGTATTTCAGGCAATAGATGATGCAGGCCATGACAAGGCAAGCATTTTGAAAGTTAAAGCATTGGAAGCTGTGGATCGAGCTATAGGCCAGCTGGCCAAGCTCCTCTTGCAGGCAGAATCAACTGGAAAGTTCCAGTACTTCCTTTGTGTCACTGGAGATCACTCTACACCAGTTGAATATGGCGACCATAGTTTTGAACCAGTTCCATTTTCCATGTGCCGGTTGAGAGATTTTGTGGGTGCGGTAGGTGGAGAGTCTATCATCATGGAAACTTCCCTTGATCCATTTCCTCTTCCAGTTGTTAAGGCTGGTGAAAACCTAGTGGAAACTGAGAACGCAGAAAAGGAGAGGAGCAGCAAACAGCTTAAAGCTTTCAGTGGTGATTCAGTTTGTGAACTTAGTGAGATAGCAGCAGCAAGAGGATGCCTTGGACGGTTTCCTGGGGGACAAATGATGGGTATTATCAAGGCATTTCTTGAACTAAATGCTTGAGCTGCTTCTCTACGAACTTCCAGCAGGCCTGGGGTTCTGAATAAGGTGATTTTTTGGCTGAAAAGTGATAAAGAAAAAGCCACGATCTGATGTTTAAAAAATAATTGAAATTTGAAGGCTTCTGCTTTACAGAAATATGAACAATCAGTTCAAACGTGCAAAATTAACACAAACCAAAAGTACTACTGCTATGATCCTTCTCTCTTAGATCCTCAGTTGCCCATGGTCAGTCCCCGCTAGTGGTCACACATATTGTCCAGTTTTGCGCAATCGATAATTTTGAAGACACCAACATTCTTGTTTCCCTGCTCATTAACTGATGAGATTTGCCTGACCCTTTACAATTTTTTTTTTGATTCCAAAAGGCAAAAGCACTTGGTGATTGTCTGTTGACAACTTGAATCATGATTTATTTTCTGTGCTCAAGTCTATCTCCTTGGCTAGTCATTCATGCCTGTCAAATATTGAATTGACTGAGCTACTTGTTTTTGTTGCTGCTGTAAAAGCATTTATTTTCCCAAGGCTCACATGTTTTATAATGTGGTTTTGCAGATTTAATAAAGCTGCTGGGAGCTGTACGATTGAGAAGCATACCATTTCTGCAACATTGGCACGAGAGGGGTGTTTCGCATTGTAATTTACTAATTTGATTGGTCCTAATAAAACAACTTGCGACAAGCAAATGGTTTTTTCTTTCTCTGTTTTTGGGGAGGTCCAAATCTTCGATATATAAAAGAGTAGTCATTTTCGCCATCGCTCTTAAAACGTAGCATCCACCATTTTCTGTTTACATGTACCATGCCAGAGTAAACACAGAAGAAGTGCTTGAGTATGCAATTTGCAATACATTCTGGGATCTATTCAAGCAAAGCTCTGATACTGATTACTTTTCTTGAAGTTTGAAGCTGGTGCTCGAATGCAATTAATATGCCCGGACGCTCCCAATCCAGACATAGGCAAACAGAAAGCTGGGGTTGGCCTGATTCCTATAAGCAACAGCATCCCCAGAGCCTGTTGTTAGTTGCATGCAAATGGTTGATGGGTGTGGAATGTGGTATAGTTCAATTTAATTTTCATTTTTAGGTTGTAATAGTTGACAAGGATGCACTAGAGCCATCTATATTGAAAACACAATCTATTTTCAGGGATGTTCGAGAGTGTAGTAAAGTTATATCTCCCGCTTCCACTCCACTGACTGTGGGGCAGAAACTTGTATGTCACAAGGCCTCTTTCCCTGTACAGGAATTTCTCAAGTGCTCTTTCATGAGAGCCACCAGGAGGTCCATACACTGGTTATCTAGTAGTTACTGGTGAAGAAGAAGAAGAAGAAGCACAAGAAGTTTTTGATTGATGTGTATAATGAAAAATTGCATGAAAATTGAAGAAAAGATTTTAGTGTTCTTTGAGGGAAGAGCTAAAGGATAGTGATTAATATTGGGAACCTGATAAATGCATGTTCAATTGTGTGTATTTAATATGTTTTAATGTATTGATGATGAATTAGAATGGATTTAACTAATTTATTTATTTAGTTGTGATTAAATGCTTGATATATTTTGAATTATGAAACTGTGAAGAATTGATTAGAAAAATAATTCATGTTTGTGTGTTGAGCTGTGAAGATGTGAAATGATGAGTGTTGATGATGAGTTTGAGATGGAAGTTGGGATAAATGGATTAAGAAGAAAAGGCCTCAGAGGCAGCCATATTAGAAAAAATGAGAATTGGTGGAACCAAAGCAATTTCATGATATATATATATATATATATATATATATATATATATATATATATATATATATATATATATATATCTAAACCTGTTATTTAAAAGTTTATTGAACTTTAACTAATTTGGTTGAATCGGGTTCTCTTACTATAAAGTAAAGTTTTTATTGTTTTTAAATTCCAAAGAAAATTAAATTTTAATATGAGATATTGATGAGATATATGAATACAATTATATAATTAATTTGTGAAATGTGAAATGAATCATGTACTGCTGAGTTGAGATGGAATTATGAAAGCTAGGAAACAAATTTTAAAGGGTAGAAACTCACCTTGGCCGAAACTTGTATCTAAAGGAGAAGGTCAAACTGGCTTGAAATGTATGATTTAAATAGGATTGAATTATTTTTTTTATGGGTGTTCGAGCCAGCTTGCGTGTATCTTGATTAATCTTACAAACTCTAAAGTTAATGACTATGTAAGCTTCAAGTGGTCTAGAGAGGACTTGAACTCGTAACCATTGAAAAATAAATCTAGAACCTGACCAATTAAACTACCCGTCAAGGTTAATTCTTGTTTGTGCATGAGAGATCATAGGATCTATCCCGCAATATTTTTTTAAATGCATGTTATTTATTTATTATTTATGATATGACTATAAAAAAAGATGAAATTAGACTAACTGATTGAAAAAAACTATTGGTATTTGTGTTCATATTATCGGGATAATTGGTTAGACTAACTAACTGAAAGTAGATAGTGACATTTATGTTCAAATAGTCAGAATAATTTATTATACTAGTTGATTGAAAAGAGCTATTGATTATAGTTATTAAACCCAGACCAATCTTGGAAGTTGACTAGGGATATAGTGACTGGACTGATCCGGGTAAGATGAAAGACTAGCAAGAGCAAAAAAATAATTAAACCTGGTCAATTCAAAAAAACCCGATAGAGATTTTTTTTTTCTTTGAAATGTATTTTTTCTCCTAATTAGAGACCCCTTATTTCATATATTCTTGTTGGTTATTAATTATCTTCAAAGTTTACCATATAAATATTAGAAGAATGTTTTATTTTTTTAATGTGAAATTTGACACCCTTTAATATATATATTCTATATTCACAAGAAAAAAAGTTATGTTTTTTCAATGTGGGATAAAAAATCTTTATGGTTTAAATATTTCAACTTAAAAGGATAATATAATATCTTTTCAATATGGGATAAAAACCTTTTAAAATAATATTTTAAACCTTATTATTTACAATATAAATAGCTTATATTCACATGAATTGTTTTTCTTTTCATATAAAATTTTAAAACTTCAATAAATATTTTTTATAATTTTTCCAGGTTAACCTGGATCAGTCCATGTAACTGAAAAGCTGACCTTATGACCGGATCAACTCCCAGGTCGGATTTAATAACTATTTTATTGATTTTTTAGATAGCCCAAATTACTTATTAGATTAGCTAACATGAAAGAGTTAATGATATCAGTATTTAATTACTAAGATATTACATCTATCTTAAAATTAAAATATATGCATAAATTTTATGTGAACTGAAAATGATAAAATAAAAATTCACTTCAAATTTTTTTAATGATAAATTTATTTTCTTTTCAATTCAATATATTTATAACTCCCTCGTTTTTATTTATTATTATTATTTTTTTTTATCCAAGCATTACATTGAGGTTTGGCTGACGTGCCCCACGGCTGCTTCTCCTTCCAGGAAAATGTTCCAGTCTTCCTACGTTAGTCAATCCAAATTCAGTGCATACACCACCAGAAAAAAAAAAGAGAAAAAAAAGAGAAAAAAAAAAAAGAAGAAAGGAAAAACGGTGCAGTTCATAGCACTTCAACCAAACAATACTTCATTTCCAACATGATCACGTCTATATTAATTAATCCCCATTAAATTAGGCGTCTACTCATCTTGCATGTGCCAAAAACTTGAATAACATATTAGTACTTGGTGTACTCATCTTCCAAGGTCTAAGATTGACCAACTTGGAAGTGAGAAAACACTAGCTGGATATGGCCATTCAAGCAACATTCATAGCAGATCCAGTTATCATTTCAAGCCCATCAAGAATCTCCATCAGAGGTAAAAATTCTTTTTTCATCTTTCTTTTCTTGCGATCTTCCTTTTCTTTTATGATCTTGTACTTGTTAGGTTGTTGTGTTTGAGCTTCTATGGATATTTGATTTGATACAGACCAAATTTGCAGTTTCTTTAATCATGTGAAAACTTTTGATTAATGGGTTGTCTGCTGAAGAATCTGGTAACCTGAAGTTAACTTGCCTTCATCTTTCTTGAACTTGGAAAGTTCAAGAAAATTGGTCAATGGAGCTTTTATCTAACTCAAAAACCACCACTGGGTCATATATAGCATATAAACCACCACTGGTTGCGGTAATAACTGTAGATGTTTCCTGGCCAGAGGTGTTCAGAACAGTTTCCCTTAATACTATTCTGCTAAGGATTAGGCAAAAGGCTCCTGCTACTGCATAAGATTGCATATGTGAATTAGTAGTTACAGAATTGTTCACTTTTCCATTTCTGCATCTTTTTATTTGTCAAGGCTACTCAGACTGAAGCAGTTCTCCATTACTTGCCAAATACTCTCCTGTATTGATTTGTAGTGGACAGATTTATTCACAACATGAAATTCCTAACTATTGATTGCTCAATATGTTGTCAATGACTTGTCTTCGTTTCTCTCGAAAGGTTGGGAGCAACGTATTGGGTCTTTTGTGTTGAAAACGAGGCCTGGGCATCTGAGGCTTTCAAATGGAGGCAGAGTCAGAGCAAGAGCTTCTCTGAATGCTGATTTGAAAGCGGTTGGCATTCCTCATCAGTGGTACAATGTTGTTGCAGATCTTTCAGTGAAACCTCCTCCCCCACTGCATCCTAAGACATTTGAACCAGTCAAACCTGAAGATTTATCTCCTCTATTTCCTGATGAGTTGATTAAGCAGGAGGCGAGCACTGACAAGTTCATAGATATCCCGGAAGAAGTTCTTGATATTTACAGTCTCTGGCGCCCCACTCCATTGATCAGGTTTATTCTGATATTACAATCACAGACTATGCGTTAAGGTGTTCTGTTCCTGGCCCCTGGTCGGAAGTATCTTACATGATTTTTGTTGCATTTAGAGCAAAGAGGTTGGAAAAGCTTCTCGATACACCTGCCAGAATTTACTACAAGTACGAGGGTGGCAGCCCAGCCGGATCCCATAAACCCAACACTGCAGTCCCACAAGTTTTTTACAATGCGCAGCAAGGCATCAAGAATGTTGTGACAGAAACCGGTGCTGGCCAATGGGGAAGTTCATTGGCCTTTGCGTGCAGCTTATTTGGTCTTGACTGTGAGGTAGACAACGTTTAAGTTATTCATCAACCTCAACAAGTATTTTCATGCACTGAAATAGGCTGAGTCAAATCGGGTTTACTCATAGTTGGGTTAACTAAAGAGCTATTGTATCATGAACTTCGCGACTTCAATTCCTCATTTCTATAGCAAAGAAGACAGTGTATTGCATGGTCGTCAGTAAAATGTTCTTCCTTTAACGAGGGGATGGCTAGATTAAATCTAATTATATATGAAAGGGTCGTCTAGGCAAAGTAGCCACAGCCCTGCTATTTCATTTTAGTGCTCACCTTCTTTGTGCCTATCGAAGTTTTTGGTTTTGAACTACACTGATCCTGCACTTAAATTTTGTTACTATTCCTAACCTGAACCATTGGCATCTTCTTCTAAATCCTTGTACAGGTGTGGCAGGTTCGCACTTCTTATGATCAGAAACCATATCGTAGATTAATGATGGAGACCTGGGGTGCAAAGGTACACCCATCTCCATCAAGCATTACCGAGACTGGTAGGAGAATTCTCCAGATGGATCCGTCAAGTCCAGGAAGTTTAGGAATAGCTATATCAGAAGCTGTAGAGGTTGCAGCTAAAAATGCTGACACCAAGTACTGCTTGGGGAGTGTTCTGAATCATGTTTTGTTGCATCAGACAGTCATAGGTGAGGAGTGCATAAAACAAATGGAGGCTATTGGTGAAACCCCTGATGTGATAATAGGATGTACCGGTGGAGGGTCCAATTTTGCAGGACTCAGCTTCCCCTTCATCCGAGAGAAGCTCGACGGGAAAATCAACCCTGTCATAAAAGCTGTTGAACCTGCAGCATGTCCTTCACTGACAAAAGGTGTGTACGCATATGATTATGGAGATACAGCAGGAATGACTCCATTAATGAAGATGCACACTCTTGGACATGACTTCATTCCTGACCCTATTCATGCTGGTAATGTGATGTTTCTATTAAAGACTCAGAAATGTTTAAAGTTTCATTTTCTTCTTCTTCTTCTAATCCTATATTGCAATACATTTTCTACTCTGTAGGTGGATTGCGTTACCATGGCATGGCTCCATTAATTTCTCATGTGTATGAACTGGGTTTCATGGAAGCAATGGCAATCCCTCAGGTCGAGTGCTTTCGAGGTAACTGTCGTCCTTCTTATGGACCAGCACCGATACAAGTTCCATTCATGTTGATAGCATAAATTATTAATGAACTGTGAAATTTACAGTCAGATTGTAGAAGTGGGGATCCATCATCCATGCATAAGTTGTCCTGGAGGCAATAAGTAAAACGCTAAGCTTACAATTCTATTTCAATGCAGGTGCCATACAATTTGCTCGGTCGGAAGGACTGATTCCAGCACCGGAGCCAACTCATGCAATCGCTGCTACCATAAGGGAAGCACTGCATTGTAAAGAGACTGGAGAAGCAAAGGTTATTCTCATGGCAATGTGTGGACATGGCCAAGGGCGGAGCTAGGAATTTTTTCTATCCTGGGCTATAATATAAATATACATAAATTATTTTTTAAGATTAATTATTAACTTGTATATATAAATTTATCAAATTAATAATAAAGTTTGAATCCAAATACATAATACACAATATAAATAAAATAAAGTTTAAAGTATATAAAATTGAAAATAAAAATAAAATACAATATCAAAGTTGCATCCTTCGATGTTTTGTAAAATTCATCTATGATCGAATCCGAATCAATATCTTCAACAAGCTTTCGTTCAAAGTAAATTATTATAGAATACGTTAAGAACTATTCTTTTATTTTATTGCGAAGCACAATTTTAACATGTTTTATAGCTAAAAATGCCTGCTCTATAGTGGCAATGCAGGCAAAGTCAAAACAAGACGAATCAACTTGTCAATCAAATGATAGTGCTGTGACTTATTTGTTTCAGCCAATCCTCGATATAATTCAGAAATGATAGACATTAGGGGTAAGCAAAAAAACCAAAAAACCGATTAAATCAATAAAATAAAAAAAATAACTAAAAAAACCAAACCATAAAAAACTGATTAAACCGATTAAAATTTTAAAAAAATTGACTGGTTTGGTTTCGGTTTTATAAGCTTAAAACCAAAAAAACTGAGCCAAACCGGAAAAATCGAGCCTACCGATTTGAACTGGTTTTTGTTCTAAAAAACCAAACCGAACCAAAATTGTTCGATTTGAACAAGTTTCGGTTCGGTTTAGGTTTTTTTTTTAAAAAAAAAATTTGGTTTGGTTACTTTTTTTATAAAAACCGAACCGAACCGAAAATGATCACTTCTAGTAAATATATTCTGAAAGCTCTTATGAGGAATCACATCAATCTGATAATGCTCTAGCTAAAATCTTAAATAATACATTTCTTGTTCATTGAAATCTTCAGGATAAAATTTCTCAGTAAGCTTGGAAATAGCATTAGCTTTAAATGATTTAAAGTTGTCCTTAGTTCTAAAGTAGAGCTAGGTATAATTTATATTTTTTTATTTGAATTATTTTATAGAATTGAAATTTGTTTTTAATTTCATATCCTTGTAATTTTTAAATTTATTAGATTTGATTCTCATTCTTTTGATTACTATTTATTTTATTTGAATTTTTTTTTTGCGATTTTATCCTCCATTTTATATTGTTATGTTTTTAAACCTTGGCAAGTTTTAAAATAAATATATATATATATATATATATATATATATATATTATTTCTTATTTTAACATGATCTGGGCTTCTTGGTTGAGCCTGATTTTAGAATTTAACGAGTTAAGAATTTAGGATATTAACTTAAGTTTAGGAAAATTTTTGTTAAAAATAATTTAGTGGTCGGAAAAAAAAATGATAGAACTCCATTTGCTTTTTGGTCTGTTAAAACCAAACTTGATGGATATTTTATTTCTTAGCTTTTGTTCTTGAAAATATGCTTCTTTATTAACTGTGGAATTTTTATTTTTTTTCTACCTGGGCTACAGCCCTCCTCAGCCCTGTAAGTACCTCCGCCCTTGGACATGGCCATTTTGACCTGAAATCTTATGAGAAGTATTTGCAAGGAAAGATGGTTGACTTGTCATTCGATGAGGAGAAAATAAGAGCATCAATGGACAAAGTTCCTCAGGTGACAAGAAATTGAGCCAGTACAGGTGGTGCTACGGAGGATGGACATTTTAGATTAAAAGGAGAAAATCATTCTTGTTAGGTGAACAAGAGATTTTTTGCTGTTAGATGCCTTTTATTGAAATTTAGTCGTTGCAATTAGGCTTTCAATAAAACACAAGACTTAGACAACAGCATTTGCCTTGGTCTGAAGCAGTGGTTCTCTCTTCTGCCACCACAATAATATATTTGTTTTCTTGTTATAAATTTGTTGTATCGATGTCTTAAGTCTATACGCTTTGATTTGATCTTTCTTTGTTGCGAACACTTGGGGGTTCAATCATAAAAAAGAGTGAAGTTTTATAACAAGAAAAAAATACAACAACAATATATATACACACACTATCATCCATGGTTGTGGTAGAAGCAGCGTGACAAGCTCTTGCCAATGGTCCAATGCATGGCTTAGTGGCTCATGTAGCTTCTTCCGATGATGGAACACCATAATCATCGATTGCATTGGAAGCGACGCGACGAGCTCTTGCTAATGGTCTGATGCATGGTTTAGTGGCTCATGCGGCTTCCTTCGGTGGTGGAACACCATCATCATCAGATATGTTGGAAGCGACATGATGAGCTCTTGCCGGTTGTCTGATGCATGTTGATAGCGGAGAGATGATAGGGCTCCGAAATTTTTTTTATTATCCTTTCTCTTTTTTCTTTGTTTTTTAATCGAGACTTGCATGAATCTGCTAAAATTAAAAGGTATGATATTATTTTATTCTTGTGTTAAATTTAATTTTTATTTTTTTATTATTAATTTTGGTTCTGGATGCTTTTTAAAAATTCATTTTTCTTTCAATTTTATTCTTAAATATTGAGTTGATTAAAAATTAAATTTCATAGTTTTTCTCGATGAGGTGATTCTTTTCTCATGACTCAAGTTACAGACTTGAAATATTAACACAAGTTGAGATTGAACTTGTTTTAGGTTCTTTTTTTACATTGATTTTTTTTTAATTTCATCATTAAAAAATAGATTTGTTAGAAACTTAACTTCATGATTTGTTTTATGGAATGATTTATTTTCATGATTCAGGTCACATGTTTGAAATATTAACTTAAGTTAATATTAGTCTTTCTTTTTTTTATACTGATCTTCTTTTTAATTTTATTATTTAATGTTAGATTTATAGGAAGTTGAGCTTTATGATTTTTCTTCGTTTTTATTTCTATGAAGTTATCTCACTTTCATGACCTAGGTCGTGGATTTGACGGGTTAATCAAGATTGACTTAAGATTTTTTTAGATTTTTTAAATTGAATATTTTTCTAATTTTATTCTTTAATATTGAGTTAGGTCGAGAACTAGCCTTCATAATTTTTCATGATTTTCTTTCTATTAGGTTATCTTGTTCACATAATCTAAGATTTGGTGGACTTACTCGGCTTTGTTGGTGTTTTTTTTTTGGGTTATTTTTGTAAATTGATTTTTTTTCCTGATTTCATTCATTTATATTGAACTTGTTGGGAATTAGGTATTTTATTTTTTAAAATTTGCTTTCAATGGGGTTATATCGGTCTTATAATCCAGGATGTAAGTTCAACATGATAACTCAGATTGACATGGATCGCTTATTTTTTTGTCAACTTTTTTGTTTTAATTTTGTTTTTCAACATTGAGTTGGGTAGAAAATGAGTTACATAATTTTTTTTTCTTTTGGCAAGCATTTTTTTGTACAGGTTATCATGATCATTTTTTTAATCCGGTCCATTTATTATTGTTATTTTTTTATCATATAATTAAATGAAACAAGCTTATTAGATCTGTTAGATCTACAACCTGAATTATGTATTTCTTACTTATTTAAAACACAGAACAACCATAAATACATTTTTTTTAACATTATAATTTTTTTTTAGTTTGTACCATATTATATCACATGCCACCAAAATATATATATAATCCCTCAATCATTGATATTTACTATTGAGCTCATATTTAGAACATGATTGAATTTAATAAGTTAATTTAAAACTAGTTATCTAGAAATCAAATTGGATTGGAGTTTTAGTTAAGTCGTATAAGTTGTTGACTTGGTTAAATATAAACGATTTAATCAAAACCTAATTGTTCAAGTTTATTCAATTAAACTTAATCAAGACAAAGTGAGAAAGAAAATAAGAAAAATAATTTAAAAATAATTTTGATCTAGGGGAGAAAACCTAACCTCTTATTTTAAACAGGTTTTGCATCATTTTACTTAATATGAAAAACATTTTGCAAATAATATTTAGTAAGATATTACTTTATAGTTTTGTGCTATGCTACAAGTCAGATCAATTTTTTTTATAAGTTAATCAGGATTGACTTAGGACTTTTTTAATTTTTTTAAATTGAATATTTTTCTGATTTTATTTTTTAATATTGAGTTAGGTCGAGAACTGGGCTTCATAATTTTTCATGATTTTCCTTCTATTAGGTTATCTCGTTCTCATAATCTAGGGTTTGGTGGACTTGCTCGACTTTGCTGGTGTTTCTCTTTTTTGGTTTATTTTTCTAAATTGATTTTTTTCTTCTAATTTCATTTATTTATATTGAATTTGTTGGCAATTAAGTATCATATATATTTTTTAATTTATTTTAAATTGGGTTATATATGCCTCACTATCTAGGATTAACTCAAATTGACTTGGATCACTTTTTTTTTTGTCATCTTTTTCATTTTTTTTTTGTTTCAATTTTGCTTTTCAACATTGAGTTAGATAGGAAATGAGTTACATAATTTTTCTCTTTTGACAAGCATTTTTTTTTGTACAGGTTATCATGATCATTTTTTTTTTAATTAGGTCTATTTACTATCGTTTTTTTTTTTATCATATAATTAAATGAAACTAGCTTATTGGACTAGTTAGAGTTATAACCTGAATCATGTATTTCTCTTACTTATTTAAAACAGATAACCACCATATGTACATCTTTTTTATTTTACATTATATATTTTTTTAGTTTGTACCAGATTATATATATAATCCCTCAATCATTGATATTTACTATTGAGCTCATATTTAGATCATGATTGAATTTAATAAGTTAAGTCAAAACTAGTTATCTAGAAATCAAATTGGATTGGAGTTTTAGTTGAATCGTCTAAGTTGTTGACATGGTTAAATATGAATCATTTAATCAAAACTTGATTGTTCAAGTTGTTTCAATGAAATTTAGTCAAAACTCGACAAAGTGAGAAAGAAAATAAAAAGAATAAATCTGATATGGGCAAGAAAACCTAACCCTTTATTTTAAACAGGTTTTGCATCACTTTACTTAATATAAAAAACATTTTGCAAATAATATTTAGTAAGATACTAGTTTATAGTTTTGCGTTATGCTACAAGTCAGAACAATATTTTTAACATATAAAAAAAAACTAAGTTCATAGATAGCTATTTGGCATTGTTATTAAACAGGTTTAGCTGACAATCTTGAAACCTTATGATCTGATTCCTTATCTATCTTAGATTTAAAATTAAACCGTGTAAGGATTATCCCAACATGACCTAGTCTACTTGGCCAATTCAAAAGCTACTTGGTTGACTGATATAAAAAGTATGAGGATGAAGTTGAGATAAAAAAGATGAAATTGACTGAAAAAACCTTTATGATCCAAATTTTTGTTTAGACTAGATTTAAAATTAAACTGTGAGGAAGTTATTTTAATGTGATTTAGTCCACTTGGCTAATCTATAGGCAATTTGATTAGCCGATAAAAAAATAATCCAAGGATGATATTGAGACAAAGTGGATGAAATTGATAGGAAAAAACTTCTCGATCTAGTTTCTTGCCTAATCCGAGTTTAATTTTAAACTATATGGAAGTTGCCTCGATATGATCTAATCGACTTGGTTTGTCTAAAGAAAATCTGAATTACTGTTAAAAAGAGTTTGAAGATGAAATTGAGAGGAAAAAAAAATAGAACATGACTTAATTCCTTATCCAACTTGATTTTAATATTAAACCATGTAGGAGTTGTCTTAATATAAAATATAATTTAGTCGACTCAGTCAACTTAAAGGCAACTTGAACAAATATTAAAAAAAAATTAAGGATGAAATTTTTTTTAAAAAGATGAAACTAAAATAAAATAGAAAGGAGAATTGAAAAATAAAAGGTGCTAAATTGGAAGGGGGGGCGTTGTTATGAACCAAAATTTTCTAATATAGTAGGGAAATAAATTGTTTGGTTTTAGAAATATAACCAGTATCCTTTCCAACCAAGAATATCCACGAGCAACCTTAAGGGGTATAATTTAATTGATTATGTTCTAAGTTTGTTTTGTAGAGATTACTAGTTCGAGTCTCACAAATTTTATAGTTATTGGAGGCTTACATGATCGTTAACTTCAGAGCCTGTTAAATTAGTCGAGGTATACACAAATTAACTCGGATATATACATTAATAAAAAAAATATTCACAAGCATATGTCATAAAAATATATTTTCAAGAAATTATATTATCAATGAGTTGATGGAGTATGGATGAGAGAGATTGCTACGACAATTAAAATATTGGGACATAATTTAGAAAAAAATATTAAATTCTTTAATGTACTAAACCGATATGAGGTGCGTTTCTTCTTCTTCTTTTTTTTATTCTTAAAAAACTTTGTGGTCTAATTAATATGTAAATTAATTAAAAAATATCCCTACTTGGGGATAGATAAAAAATAATAATTTTAGGTACTCGAACCATTAGTTAAATCAACTTATAGGGTGAAATATTGTAATAACTTAACACGTAGCCAAAATATCTTTTATATATTTTGGATTTTTTTTCTTCATTTGAATAATCATAAGCATTTTTGCTATCTTCCAAGGCTTAACTTTTATCACGAAGCCTAGCTTTTCATATTATTATTTAGAATTGATTTTTTAAAAAAAAAATAATCAAAAGATACATGCACTCACATATACATGCATGCATGCATAAAAGTAAACCTCAATTCAGTCCTGATGATAGCCCATTTTTAATTACGTCCCAGAACCTTTGATATTTATCAATTTCACTCAAAATAGTATTTAATTAATATTAGACATTTAATGTTGGTTGCATTTGAGGGTAAATGGATAACATTAAAAGAATTGAAACTCAATTGATACTTAGGCCCGTTTGTTTTCCGGAAACTAGTTTCCAGAAAATCATTTTCCAAACTTTTTTGTGTTTGTTTGTTATTAGAAAAGTTGATCAACGGAAAATACTTTCCGGTCAACGAAAAACACTTTCCGGTCAATTTTAGTCAATGAAAAATTTGGTTTGATTTTCAGGAAAGTGTTTTCTCTTTAGCTGTGTTTGTTTTCCGGAAAGTGTTTTCCAGGAAATCACTTTCCAAACTTTTTTGTGTTTGTTTGTCATTAGGAAAGTTGGTCAATGGAAAACACTTTCCAGTAAAAGAAAAATTTAGCTTGGTTTTCAGGAAAGTGTTTTCCTAAATTTTTTTGGGGAAAACACTTTTTGGAAGTTGTGAAAAAATTAGAAATGTCATTATTTATTGATTATATCAAATTTGATCTTCAAACTTTTGATCGCTATATATATATATATATTTTGTTTTTAATATTTATTTTCAATTTCATTTCTTAAAATTTTATTTTTATATTAACTTTGATCCTTATTTTTATAATTGCTATTTGCTTTTTTCTTATCATTTTTTTATTGAAATTTTTTATCTATCAGATTTGGTCCTTATTTTTTTTATTGTTACTTATTTTATTTGAAATAATTCATGAAATATTGATTATTATTATTTTAATTTCTTCATCTTTTATTATTTTAATTTTTTAGATTTGATCTCTATTATTTTGATTATTATTTATTTTATTTGAGATAATTTATGAAATTATACCTTTTTTTCAATTTCATTCTCATTCAACTTTTTAATTTGTAAGATTTATTTTTTATTATTTTAATAAACTTGAGAAAAATAAAATGTTAATAAGTTATTTTCCAACTCATTTTTAATTACATAACAAAACACTAGAAAGTGTTTTCCACCTTATTTTTCATTACACTATTATATATCAGAAAATATTTTCTTAAAATTTACTTTTCTGAAATTAATTTACCTTAAAATTTACTTTTCAAAAAAAATTATTTTCCAGCAAACAAACGGCCTTCAGGGTAATAAGTCAGAAGCGAGAACCCCTCGCACGAAACAAATGTATAAACGTCGTCGTAACAGCAAGTCCTGGTCCCTTGTCGTAAATATTGTAGCTGTGAGTGATTAACGTGAGAGCTCCCCCCCCCCACCCCCCCTCTGTCTTCTGTATCAGCAAATCGCTGGTGCTGTATTTTTTTTCTCATCATCCGCTATCGCGCAATTGCAGCGTCTCCTTTCAGGTAATCCTCAGCAACTTCACCGTCTTGTTCCATTTATCTTCGATTTTCATCTTCTTGTTTTTTTTTTTTTTCCCCGTTTCAGTTTATGTTTTAATAATATAACACACCAGTAAATTCTTTTTTTTAAAAAAAATATTACTGGATAATTAGCTCAATTCCATCGAATTAAACAAATGGGATTTTGTTTTAACATTTTAATTTTTTGATGGTATTAAATTTGATGATTATAGATTATGAACTGGGATTAATTTTAAGAGGTGGGTTTTGCTGATAAATACATTTTATTCTGAATTTTGAGGTCTTGAATTGCATGGGACTTTTATTGCTTCTGTATAAAATGGGTACTGATTGAATTTGAATAAAAATGATGTAACATGGAATTTATGATTCTAGAAGGAGGTTTTTTTTTTTGGTTTTGCTGTCACACGAATTCTATATGTTGTGTTATTCCAGCTTTTGATGTGTTTTTAACCATGATGCTTGACTGTGAATAGAATTGAGGAACTGATTTTAAATGGAAATTTTATGATTTCACTTTGGCGCATTGCTCTTCCTGTAATTTTTTACTGTTTTTTAGTGCAGAATGTGGAGAAAGTAACTCTAGTGTTTCTTGGTAATGCTGCTTTGATTATTTCCTATGATTTTATCAGTAGGGTTTCTTGATACAGGTCAGAGTTAGTTAAAATGGCGAGTAAAGGTCGAATTCCACCTCCTCATTTAAGGCGTCCTCTTCCAGGCTCTGGTATAGTTCATCCTGATTCATTTGGCTCAGGACTACGTCTGCCGCAAGGCCCTTTTCCTCCTTTTGAGATGTTGCCTCCCCCGGAAGTTATGGAACAGAAGATTGCTGCACAACATGGAGAGATGCAAAGACTTGCAACGGAGAACCAGAGACTTGCGGCAACTCATGGAACCTTGAGACAGGAACTTGCTGCTGCTCAACATGAGTTGCAGTTATTACATGCTCACATTGGAGCTGTCAAGGCTGAAAGAGAGCAACAAATGAGGGGACTTGTGGATAATATAGGCAAGATGGAAACTGAATTGAAAGACGCAGAGCCTGTAAGGTTGGAATTGCAGCAGGCACGTGTAGAGGCTGAGAATTTGCTAGTAACGAGGCAGGAACTTTTGTCTAAAATTCATCAGTTGAGTCAGGATCTTCACAGGGCCCAGGTAGATGTGCAGCAGATTCCTGCTCTGATGTCAGAACTTGAGGGTCTCAGACAGGAATATCAACGATGCAGGTATTGGTTCTATTTTATCTTGTTGATTCTTAATTTACCTTGGTAAAAATTAATTTTAAATGTTTGAACATTTGTCTTTAAAAAATGCTCTATTCTAAAGCATTGTTATACCCATGTCTGCTCTGCCAACTTAATGCTTCCTTTAATCGATGGTGTGCACTTTTCCTGAGTAATTTTACCTGCAAATCATTCTGTTGGACTCATTTTTCCTGAGTGTTACAGTTTTCGTTTCTAAGCTGAACATGCTTGTTTGTTAACTCTTATGAATGATTTGGTTTCACTTATGAAAATTCCATCATCTTTTATCGCATTGACTGTGTAGGGTTTCATATGATTACGAGAAGAAATTATTTCATGACCATCTTGAGCAACTTCAGACGATGGAGAAGAACTATATCACAATGTCTAGGGAATTGGAAAAGCTTAGATCAGAATTGACTAAAACAGCGAATGTTGATATAAGAAATGGTAATCTTGTTGTTTCTTTTGCTCATTTAGAGCTCCTTTTTTTTCTAGATTTTTTTGCATATTATACGAGGTTCATTTTCTGTATATAGTTGCAGGAGGGCCTTATGGTGGCTCTGCTGGGAACGAGAGTGAGGCATCTGGGCATCCGGCAGGAAAAAATATATACGAAGATGGCTATGGCATTCCGCAAAGCCAGGTGAGTCAAATTCCACATTGACAGTTGTCATAGTTACTCTGTCTCGGTCTCTTTGATACTCTAATCCTATCGGTTTTTATTTTTAACATGTAATGTACTTACGAAGGGATGGTGAACTATACTATAGATATGTATTAGAAAATGTATTGTTGATTCCTCTTTCTGTCTTCACTTGCCTTATTAGTAAAGATAGTTGATGCAATAAGGTTAATTTCAATGAGATGATTATGCCTGAACAACATTCTAACTTCTTGATTTTTGATTTCATTGCTCCATCATGACATTAGGCTGGACATTAAAATTTCATTTTCTTTTTTTCCCTGGAAACTAAATCTAGGGGTTATTAGGTTATCATCATTATTGTGGTTGTGGCTGTTGTGCTTGCGTGTCAAATGAGTATTGCTGAATTGTGAATGGCTTATCAGTGGGTTTTTCTTTGGTAAATTATTTAGAACCCCTTAATTGTAAGAATTGGCATGGGTTCTTTATACATTTAAAGACAGTTTAAAATGCATGCAAGTTTTCTGGTGGATGCAAAAAATCCTTGACATGCATATTAGTGAACTGGTGCTGTATATTTTTTGGCAAGTATGCAAGTTGCACTTTCATCTTACATTGAGATTTGGAATAAATTATATGCTTATGTGCAAAGCTTCAGAAACGTGAGGGAATGATACCAAACTAGAGAAACACGTGTAAACTGCTTCTGCAATGATGATAAACATGGAGGTGGTTTCTGGATGTCAGGAACTTGATTGCTTCTGAAATTGAATTTTTCAAAAGGAAAGAAACAATACAGCAAAACAAAAATAGGCAACTATTCCTGAGAGAATATCTTGATATTCTTTCGACTGTTTCTTTGAAGATTTTCCTAGGTATTTGAGGCAAAGTAATTATTTCAAGTATGAATGAGTAAGAGCTTACAACTAGAAACAAGGCAGATATTTGATGATCATAAAAATCAAAAACTGGTTTCCAAAGTGTTCTTTCTGGTGTGACTCATTTTAAGTTCTGGCCAAATATAATTGTAATTGAAGTTATGATTGTAATTGGAGTTATGGTATCAGATGGCTAATTTTCTTTGGTTACTGCTACTTCAGACTTACCTGCCAAAGAATCGAGGTTGTTATAATTTAGACCCTCTAGTAGTCTCTTTCAGGTCATCTATATAGCGAAGTTGGTAATGTAGCTAATGTTTGCAGATGGCTATTATACGGTAGGAATTAGTTGTTACAAAATTGGCTCCGGAGTGGTTCCCAATTAAAGCCTGTTTTTGGGACAGATGGAAAATAAACAATTTGATAGTGGTGACATTTTGAAGAAATATAACTGCTTGTCATAAGTGAATTGTAAACTTACAATCGGTTAACCAAAAGCAAGCCTGAAGAAACCAAAATACATTTTGGGGTACGCATAACGCATGCTATATTTAACTATGTTTGCAACACAGATTTTGCCATGTAAAATCAACACAAAAGGCTGTTGATGGGGCAAAACTAACCATATGCTATTACAAGGCTCAAACAATTGGTCAGGGCCAACTCTGTTGGGCATGGGAGTCTTGATTGCTGTTGTCTTTGTTGTTTCCTTTGATGGCTCAATTTTCTGTCAGCTTCTGGAAATAAAAATGAATTGATAGAATTGTGGTTTATGTAACAGGGACATCCTGCTCTTCATAACTCTGGTGCTGCAAATATTGGTGCTGTTGGTAATGCTAGTGCTGGTACTGCGACTCCTTATGCTGGGGCTCAATCTGGTGCTGCGCCCTCAAAACCTGGTTATGAGGCACCAAGAGGCCCTGCCTATGAGCCACCAAAAGTACCTGGTTATGATGCATCAAGATTGCCTGGCTATGATATGCATAGGGGACACGGATATGATGCTCAGAGAGGGCCTGGATATGATGCTCAGAGAGGGCCTGGATATGATCCACAGAGACTTGCTGTTTATGACATTCAGAGAGGACATGCATATGATGCTCAAAGAGGACAAGGTTATGATGCGCAGAGACTGCCTAATTATCATGCATCCAGGGGTGCCGGCTATGATGCAGCAGCATCCAGGGGTGCCGCTGGGCCACAAGGGCATGTGGCACCGCCTGCAAACAATATGCCATACGGGTCTGCAACTCCACCAACTCATTCTGGAAGTGGGTACGAAGCACCAGCTAGAGGTGTCGCTGGGCCACATGGGCAAGTGACAGCTGGAAACAACATGCCTTATGGGTCTGCAACGCCACCAACTCGTTCTGGTAGTGTGTATGACGCATCGGCTAGAGCTCCAAACCCTGCCAGGAGATGAGCTTAAGAGAATGTTCTTGCAGTGAAATATCAGCTAACATCCCTCCTTTCTCAAACCCTCTCTCTTATCTTTCTCCCTGTTTTTTGGTTTATAAGCCTAGCTATTGTTTTACGGTGCACCATCCAGTAGAAATTATGCTTTGATCGAGCAGCTACGCTCTCCCTGTCTTGTTTCTCAAGGTTCACTAATTTCCCAATAGTTCTCATATGTTGATCCCTTGCTTTGAAGGGTTATATCGCAACAATGTATTACAATCTTTGAGCAATTCTAGATCTGCACCTCTCGCTTCTATTTGCGGTGTCGAGTGTGATGGTTAGGGGAGATTTTCCCTGGCAGTTTGCTGATAGATGCCCCTCATTAATTCAGGTGCAGTATGAATATGAATTTCTTTCTTTTCTCTTGGAACTGGAGTGTTTTTTTTTTTTTAGAGCAACCATTGTTAATTTGATGCCTGAAATATGAATTGTTGTACTTAACAAATCGAAGTGCCCCGGATTAATGAAAGTGAGGATCATTTCTATAATGTAGCTATCCATAAACTACATAAAAATAATTACATCAATTCTTTGTAGTTTTATGTAAGGTTGAGGAATAAATTCATCTCAATGTAGTTTGTAGAATTTCTCGCAATTTTATTATTATTATTATTATTATTATTTACAATCTAACTTGTGCTATTAACAAAATCTAATTGGTCTTGGAAAATTAATGTAGCTTCACACCCATCGACTTTATTTACTGAAACAGTGTAATAATTTTGCTTTTCTACCTAGAAACATTAAAAACATTTGTACCGGCTTCCAAGGTTAAAGAAGATTTTTTACATAGTTTATTTGTCATTTTTAATTTGATTAGGAATAATTAAGTATTTTTTTCATTTTTATTATATAATAAAACGTTTAGAATACCATTGAAAGTAAAATAATAATAATAATAATAATAATAATAAACTTTATGTTAAAGGATATTTTTATATTTTCCAACACCAGGAAAATTTGTGTAAATACCAGATTTGTGACACAACTCACATACTGGTTAAATAATTATAGAGTATTATCTAATTTGTCGTTTTTTTATTAGAAAATTAAGCACATCCAAGTTAATGGATTTTTTTAAAGTTTATTATTGAACTTAATTTATATTATTTTATTGGATATTTTATTTAGTAGATTATAAGCTTTATTATTAGTTGTGACGAGGCTTTTGATATTTATATGTAATTTTCATATTATGGATAGTTTTGATGAATTAATAAAAAATTGAGTTTTTTTCTCCTCTTCCCTTTCTTTTCTCTTCTCATGCTCTTTTCATCTTTTTCCTAATGTTTTCTTCCTTTATTTTCCTCCTCTTTCTTTTCTTTAAATCATATTATTTTGCATCATCATATAACTTGTATGAGTCTTTTGTACATTTACAAAAGAATGTTAGTCCTCAAGAGTAATATTGTTATTGTAGGATCTATATTACTAATATCCAAAAAAATAAAATATTATCCATTAATTTTTTCTTATAATTTATATTGATGATGAGTGTTTATTGTTTTGTTGAATTCTAGAGAATGCATCTTTTTTTCTTCTGGAACAGCACAATTTACAAATAGTTCACCCTTAGGGATCATAGGACATAGATTAGATTATTCAAAATGTATTTATAAATAGTTGTTTTGTTTAATTATATAATTCTTGAAGATTTTAACTGGTTAATTGGTTTCACGAATCATTTTGTAGTACATTCATTATCAATGACCTTTTATTCTAAAAACTAAGAGGCAAATAACCTGTTATCCATATATCTTCTTAATAAAAAGAATAAAAGCAGGGCTAAGCGCATGGGCCTAGTCTATTACAGGTGGGCTAGGTGTTGTGCCTTTGTTTATTTTTCTTGTGAAAACATTTTACCAGATTTACTTACTTTCAGTTTTGACATGATTCTTACCTATTATTATAATTATTTTTTAATTTTAATAATTTTATTTTTTAATTATTATGTATCTGATCTGAAAATACTAATATTAATAATAAATTATTCATGAAAACTCGTTTGAAATTAATTTTTTTATTAAAATATTTTAATAGATTTTGAATATAATTTATAACATTTATAATTTTTCTAACTCTGAATACATAAATTATATATATATATATATATATATATATACTATTTTGATATTTTTTATTAACTTACTTAACAATCATAAAATATTTTTTTAACAGAAATAATTATTCTAATTAGCATTGACTAAGATAAACATATATAAATATAAAATTTCTTTCTAAATTAGTGGAAAGTGAAAATCAACTAACTTTTTGAAGATAAATAATGAATAATATGATCCTTTAATCGCACGACTATCTTTTTTTTGCCTTTTTTTTTTATCTAGTCATTCATATTGAAAAGGGCAAGTCATATGTGCTCCTTTTTGCTGCTTTAGCTCTTCACTGCTGCTTTATATCCCATTATTCATCACTCCTTGGAGTAACCTCACACTGAAAAATATCGTCAGCACCTAATCTTTAAGTACAGCTTTATCATCTCTATAGCTTTATTACGTGGACAGAATTAACTTTTGATTGAAGCAGCTAACGATGATCCTCACATGAACATGAAGTATTTGGGTAATGATGATCAGATCTGTACGTACGTAGCTGTTTATATCAGAGGCTGATAAATTTGAGGGAAAACACATGAAGCATATTAACTAGCTCGAAGATATATAGTCTCTAGCCATAAAACTAAAAAAGAAGAAGAGGGTTTTTCTTTTTTGAAGTAATTTGACCAAATTAAGTGAATCGCTTTAATGAGGAAACACGTGAAGCATATTCTTTTAGTTATTAATGGCTTCCGAAAGTTCTTCATAACTGAGAAAAACAAGTCTTTAAAGTCCAAATCATGTGATACATATGCAACTCAAACTAGACCACCCATGATCACTTCCCAAAGGTTTGTGATCCACGTCCAAGGAGGAAACCACACCATATGTTGTTGATAATGTCCAGGGCCCTGAGTTACATACACCAGGAGCTCTTGAGATAGCGAATCCATGGATCACTGCTTGCATCCACGATATGTTCTTGGCACATTCATGTATGTGCTTAGTATAATTTCAATATCAGGGTATATTTGTATTCGTTTCCATGCAGCCATTCTAACAAAAATTAATTTTAAACGGGTGGATTATACATGTTATGACTGCTATATATCCTCTACTTGGATTGAAATCTAAAATGATCATGTGAAAACTAAATTCGACCGATCCCATGCATTCAACAAAGAGTTATGCCACAATAAACGTCAACTGTTTTAATTGATTAAGTTATTTGTTATGGTAAAAATGTTGTAAATTGCAATTATGCTCAAGATTAGAAGGGTCGGGGGGGGGGGATGGAGCTGTGCTATTGTATCATCCATGACAGAGCTTAGCCATGGAGGAACAGAAGACAAGACGAGATTAATAATTAAAAGAGAAACGACATGTTAATATTATCTTCAATATATACTCAAGAACAGTACAGATCAGAAAGCATACGTCTTGGTCTTTGGAGAATCAGCGATCTTCAATGTCTCTTCAACGAGCTTCCTGGCCTTCCTGCTTCTTATTTCAACTCTCATGCTCTCACTCTTCTCAATCTTATCATAAGGTTTCTTCATCTTCAAGAACCTCATTCTGGATTTCAAGAACACCATCAACCTCTCAAGTCCCATCATCACCATGGCTAGCTCTAGCTATTTAAAATTACCTGCTATTCAAGTAATCAATGGTTTTAGCCGCTTTTAAACAAACACAGAGATGAAAAAGGGAAGAGAAGCTAAAGAGTACCTACCTACCTTAAGCAATTACTCGCAAGAAGACAAAACTTTAGCTGGGAGAATTAAGAAATTAGCAAGATTGTTTTCTTATTATCAGAGGACTAAAATCAAGGAGTGAATGGTAACCAGGGAGAGCAGAGGAGAGAAGAAGAAGTGGAAGGGAACAAGTGAGAGCGATGAAATGAGTGAATGTATGTAACTGTAGAGTCAGACAAACAATATTTATAGCTTTTTATGTTTCTATCGTTTTGATATGATAATATATTAAAAATAAATTTTTTTTAAAAAATATCATTTCGATTTATTTTTTTAAAATAAATTCACTTCTGTGACGGATTCCTACCGCAGAAAACATTAAATTAAATTAAATACCCTGGTCAGGAATTAATGGGGGCGTGTGTGTGTGGTCCTAATAATTAGAAATCAGCATGACTGAGGGGCTGCCAAAATAAATTGCTGACGTGTACGAAAGTACTGCAATATTGAATTTCAAGTTTCAGAGAGGAGAAAGGTCAAACTAGTTGTTAATGGAGGGAGGCATGACATTAGCAACTCATCCTGTACACTTTGAGTAGCTTAAGAAATTTGAGTGATAAAATTATTTAAGATATGATGTTTGCAAAATGATATGGGAAAAAAAATATTATTTTTGTATTTTTAAATTTAATTTATTTATACCATTCATTTTTTAAAAAAAAATTCATATTTTTTCCTTTACATCTTTTGTTTTGAAAAATTTATTTGACATAGACTAAAAAAATAATATTTTACTTAGCAATTATAATATTTTTTTTATTTTTCAGCTATGTTAAAATTAAACTTAAAATTAATATATATAAATTTGTAATTTGTAATTCACGATTATAATTTTTATTTGTTATAAAAAATGTATTAATAACACCTAGATATTAATTTTTTTGTATTGAATAAACATACTAACACTTTATATTTTATATTTATTAACATAAATAAATTTTATTATATTTTATATTTATTGACATAAATAAATTTTATAGGCTTCTTTATTTATAATTAAAATTAAAAAAAATTACATATTTAATTTTTGTTTTGTTTTCAAGAAAACTTATACGATCCGCAGCTAAACCCACTTTCTATTGTGCAGAGCAGTTAAGTTTTGTTTTTTTTTTTTTTTGGTTTTTAAACCTCGAGAACTTGATAATCAATTGACTCCTTGCAACACGAGACAAGGTCTTGTATGGACATGAACGTAGCATATGCACTCCTTCTTGTGTTTATTCCCTTGTCTCCTTCTACAATAAATGAAGATTCTAACCACCGTGGATTTTCTTAAACCACCGTGGATTTTCTTAAACCACCACCTCTGTTTCGCGACCCTCTGGCGCTGCCATGTACCATTTTATGTGGACACTCTCCTCTCTAGAATATGCAGAGGGAGGTGAGAATGGACTTTACTTTTTAAAAATAAATAAACAAATGATTCTTAAACACACGATGTGTCCACCTTCAAGTCTTGACTTCATGTCCAAATAAGTGCCGCAACATGACCAACTTTCCATGTTTTGTCTCGTCTGAATATTCCTAGCCAACCTTCCTCTTTACATTCTCTCTTGCTAATATTAATATTGAAAGGGCAAGTCGGAAGGGATAAGGAACCTTTTTTATGCTTTATATTCCATTATCATTCATCACTTCTTATCACCTTGGACCGGAGAACTCTTTCAAACATGGATTTGTCGTCTTTGTTAGCTTTATAACGTGGATTAACTTAATGATGATCCATAATATATATGAACATATAGTATAGTTAATGTGTGCCCTTTTATTATTTTCACATATTTCACCTCTTCTCCTCCTCATTTTACAAGAAAGACATATATATATATATATATATATATATATATATATATATATATATATCCTGATATCTAAAAATCTATAGATCTCAATTAATTTGATCGAGTCGGGTTGATCTATTAAAGGATAAAGCTCTTTCAATGATAATTTATTTTATTTATTAAACTTTAACTCCAAACCTTGTTTAAAATAAATAAGAATCAAATCATTTGAACCAATCATCGTTGATATCATAACTATTCTTATTATAAAAATTATACTTGTTTTTTTTTTATTATTATTACTTCAGCTTTTGTGCGGCAAAACACAAAATCAAGTTGTTTGATTATATTCTAAATATAAGTTTATGTTTGTGAAATCCATTATATTTGTGTTCAACCTAAAAAGCAACATCAAGCTGCTTTTTAGTGGGTTGCAAACTCAGTCTTTTATCCTCCACTAACTACTCTCTCACACAAAAAACTGTTGTTTTGAAACTTCTCAAAACACCCGTTCATCTTCCCCATCCTCTTCACCTTCACCGGCGTCTTGTTGTTTTGCTTCTGTCATCCTCTCATCTTTCTTCCCCCAAATATTATCGCAGACCTTCCCATTCCAAATTAATTGAGATATTGACTTCATATCTAGGGAAAATATATAAAAATAAGTATATATAGTTAAAATGGACCTCTTGTATTATTTTCACATATTTCACCTCTTCTCCTAGTTTAAAAGGAGAGACGAAAACCATTGTTAATTTGAAATTTTCTCATTAAATCATGTATATGACTCACACAGTCACACATGTTGAATTGTTGATGGATTTTACTTATATTACGCCACCACGAGCTAGGAGTACTGGCCTAAGGATTAATGCAGCTTTTAGGAAGTAGTTATTTTATTTATGATAAGCAAACAGTGGAAAATTAAGCATATTCTACTCCTTAGTTAACAAATACCTATATGAGGATTCTGTCACGGATGATGATCTATTACTTTAAAGCAAAATGTTAGCTGTTCTACAATGAAAGATCGAGAACAAGTCTTTATTTATTTATGGTAAGCAAACAGTGGAGGCATATTCTACTTCTTATAATAGTTGCCTTAACAAATACCTATAGGAGGATTCTCTCACGGATGATGATCTATTACTTTAAATTAAGCAAATGTTCGTTGCCCTACAATGAAAGAGAACAAGTCTTCAAACCTTGTGATATAGCCTGCAAGAAGATGATCCTTGAGCGTAAATCTATCTTATTTTGGAGTATCCCTCCGGGAGGAATTCACACCACATGTTCTCAGCTGTGATAATATTTTCGAGCTTGTTTATATCATATCCTTGAGCTCTTTGATATACATGGTCATCGTGAAAATCCATGGACCATGTTCGTGACATATTTTGGCTGCAAATTCAAGTCATGCTGGGCATCAGAAGGATTTATTAAGGGAAATGGGGTTATATATATATATATATATATATATATATATATATATATATATATATATATATGAACTAGCCATGGAGATGAAGAAGAAAATAAGAGGAACGCATGCCCCCAACAAATTTAAAGACAACCTTCTTGTATTATCTGCTATAATTAAAACATGCTTAATCAAGAAGGAAATGAAAGAAACATGAAAACATGACACAACTACGAGCTGTCTGCCCTATAATTACTTGCGGGATCTGAGATGATCATGATCAAGAACAGTGCTGATCACAAAGCATAAGTTTTTTTCCCTGGTGAATCTGCAATTTTTAAGGTCTCTTCAATGAGCTTCTTGGCCTTTCTGCTTCTTATCTCAACTCTCATGCTGTCACTCTTCTCAATCTTATCATAAGGTTTCTTCATCTTCAAACTTCTTATTTTCGATTTCAAGTTCATCACCAAGCTCCCCAGCCCCATCGTCATCATGGCCACCACCTTGCTATAAAACTCCTGTTAGCCACCAAAAAACAACTATCAGCACCTTTTAGAAAAACACAAAAGGCCATAAAAACAGAAGATCAAGAAAAGAGAAGAAAGAGTGCCTTAAGGAACTGTTACTTGCAAGAAGATAACTTGTAGATCACGAGCAAGGAAAGGAGAGCGAGAGGCTGTATAATCTATGGCACTAACACAAGGTTGGAGAGAGAGGGGGTGAGGATATGGTGGCGCACGCTGAAAATGAAGAGGAGAAGTGGAGGGGTTGGGGAGATGAAATGAATGAATGCAAGTGACTGTGAGAGGACACAATGTAAGCATTAAGAGCTTGGAAGGCAGACCACGCAATACTTGAGAGCTATATTGACCTTCTGACCTCTCTGGCAAATTCTTGAGCATGTATAAAATATAGTTTGTGGCATTTAATTAAATGCACTCGAGAGTTAATTGGGTGTGTTTTGTGGTATTTAATTTAAATCCATCTAACCTATCTCTAAATCAAGATTCAAATGATTAGGATTTCGTACGCATCGTATTTTAAGAAATCATACATTTCCCTTGTACTTGTTACGTTTCCATGCCTCATAATTTTGCAATAAGGTACAAATTTTTTTTTTAAAAAAAAAAGTTTTGAGTTCATTGTGTTCGTACCAATTTATTAAAGTTTGTATGAATACATTTACGATATAATGACTAATATAATTATTCACAGAATAATTATATTAATAATAATATTAATTATATTTAATTTATGATTTAGTGATTGATTATTTCTTTTTTTATTATTATGTTTTTTTTTTACAACAAACAACCACTGCTTTCTCCACAATCTCAACACAATTCAATTTTCTATAATAAATTCGATCATCACAATATTCAGTTTGTTAATATCTGTGTTCTGATTTAAATTTTATTGAGGATTCTCGATTTTATATAAGCAAATCTACCATTTTTTTTTATTTGAACTCAATTTTAAAATATTATTTTTAGTATATTTTTATAGTATATGTATTTTATTTGGATGTTGATCTGTTTTATAGTTTTTTTTATACAAATTTGTTATATATATTTATGATTTATACATGTTAGGATTTGTTTTAAATTTTATAAAATTGTATTTATTTGTAAATTCATGAAATTTATGTCAATTTTTTTACTTAGATGTTTTGTAATGAAATAAATAATGATTTATTTAACTAGTCTATTTTATATTTTATCAATTTTATTAAGTTGAAATTTTTAATAAATATATAAAGATCTGAATTTATATGATGAATTGATGGCAAATTATTTTTATTTTAAATATAATTGATGGCAAATTAAGAGTACTATTCTACTAAATAGGGTCACCTTACCATAAATTCTAATTCAAAATTTTATTTTTCAATAATTCACCACACCCAATATCCTTCTTTTTATAATGTTTAGAACTTCTTATATATATATATATATATATATATATATAAAACGTAAATAACATAGAAAACTTGAAAGTAAAGAAAAAACAAAAAAATTTCTAAATAAATTATAAAAATAAAATTATTAAATATAATATTTAATTTTGTAAATTAAATAGAAAAAAATAAAACACAAATATTATTAAGCATAATATTTACTCAACTTGACGTCTTATTTGATTTTCTATGTTATTATATTTTTCAATATATTTTATTAAACACAAATATTATCCTTGCATTCTTTAATTAAAAACTTTTATTATACTAGAATATATATTCATAATAGCATCTCCTTTTTTTAATTTGTCTTAGAGTTCATTGTGGAGCCAAAAATAAATGTCTTCGGAAAAGAAAAGAAAAGGAGGGGTATGTACAATGACAAGACTGCCCCGTATTGACAGACAAACTAGGGTTTTACGAATAGCAGAGCTGGTAAGTCGAAGGAGAGGCGCTTAGGAGCAGATACATAAATCAGTGGTCTCTGTAAAACCGCAACCCCAACCGCAACCATGGGTAAGTAAAATCTCTCTCCGTTTCTCTGCCATGAAATAAAAAGTAGTATATCTCTGTGTGCTGTGTTGTGTTCTGCTGTAAAATGGTGTCTCTGTTTATGTCTTTGAAGGTATCTCACGTGACTCTATGCACAAGAGGCGTGCCACTGGAGGCAAGAAGAAGGCCTGGAGAAAGAAGAGAAAGTACAATTTCCTTAATTCTCCTTAGTTTCAATATTTATTTTATTTATTTATTTATATTAATTCCTTGCTTATTGGATTGGTGAAGGTATGAGCTAGGCCGTCAGCCTGCAAGCACTAAGCTCTCAAGCAACAAGACTGTCAGAAGAATTCGTGTGCGAGGAGGCAATGTGAAGTGGAGGGCCCTCAGATTGGATACCGGGAACTACTCGTGGGGCAGTGAAGCTGTCACTCGCAAAACCCGCATTCTTGATGTGGTTTACAATGCCTCAAACAATGAACTTGTCCGAACCCAGACTCTTGTCAAAAGTGCTATTGTTCAGGTGGATGCTGCCCCTTTCAAGCAATGGTACCTTCAGCATTATGGGGTTGACATTGGTAGGAAGAAGAAGGCTGCGGTGAAGAAGGAAACCCCTGAGGTATTATTGTATATGCTTTAAAAGAATAATGCTTCTTTCTGTTTCTTTTATATTCGATTTTTGATTTCACGTTGAGGATGTTTGCTAGATGTCCATGATCGTTATTAACATAATTTTCCCTAGTGTAAGAATGACACTTCTATGGGATCTACTGAATTTCGCCAACGTTGTTTATGAGGAGGATAAGAGAAGTTGATCTGTTTTTTAGCTTTATGGAATCAATATTAACCCTCCTCGCTTCAATGTTTCGCTGCTCCTGTAAAGCCTTCAAAACTATCTAAAGCATGAATTTTGATTCAGTAACTTTGACCCATCCGTCTATTCTCCAGAATAAGATTTTCTTGTTCTAAAGGCTGTGTGTGCGTGTTCAATGTCATTCCTCATTTTGAATTTTTTTTTTTCTTCTCTTGTATCCTGTGTATTCTGGTGAACCATTTTTCCTCCGAAGTTTCTCATCAATAAATTTGATATTTAACATAACTTCAATGTAAATATTGAATGCTGTGGATCATCCTGTTTGTTTATAGAATATAACAAAACTGCCTCTCTTTTTTTTTCTTTTTATTTAAGATTAGCAGAACTGCTTATTGATGATGTTTTTCCATGGCTCATCTGTGTGCTAGGGTCATTAGTGTTGTGAATGTTGCCAGCAAGATAGAAACCATGCTATATTTTAATAATTGTTTTTGCATGGTAGTCGGCTGTTTTATCTTCTGCTTGTTTCCTGATTTGGTTTGACATATTATTATCTTTTAGTTTCTTTATGTGGTGTTCTTAATTAAAATGTTCTGTCTTGTATATCAGCAGGAAGGAGAAGCAACTACAGAAGAAACAAAGAAGAGCAACCATGTCCTCAGGAAGCTTGAGAAGCGTCAAGATGGTCGTAAGCTAGATCCTCACATTGAAGAGCAGTTTGGAAGTGGTAGGCTGTTGGCTTCCATCTCTTCTCGACCTGGTCAATGTGGCAGAGCCGATGGGTGAGTTGATAAGAGTTAGTTATATACTCTGATAGTACATTGGGCTTTCGATGTCAACTTATTTATTTTCTAACTTATCTTCTCCCCAACAGATACATCTTGGAAGGAAAAGAACTTGAATTTTATATGAAGAAGCTCCAGAGGAAGAAGGGAAAGGGTGCTGGTGCTGCTTAAGCAATTCAATAACTGGACTCCTCTGCTTGTTTTCGAGTTTAGTTGCTTTACTTTTCATTCTATTATGTGTAGGACAAAAATTTTGTATTTCAGTACTGATTTTGCAGTTTAAAGACTAAATATCTATATTTAGCCTTCTCCAGTGAATCACGTTTTGGCTTGCTTGGAACTCATAAATCAATTTTCGAATGAAATTAAAACTTCTAATTTTTTGTCTCAGCCACCAGTATTATGGTCACAGACACAGTTACTGAAATTGCTTCCATTGAACATCAGATGTGTCAAGTTTCTCAACATTAGGAATTGGGAAATTTTTGGGGACGGCCAACTTGAAGAATGATTTCAGCTGGAAAATTAATGTTATGTTCTTCTCATAAGATTTGCCTTGGTAGTTCTAGGTTTTGGCCACCTACAGGTTCAAGTGCGCCTGTACTGATGACAGTTTCAGATATTGCTCTGGCGTGTAGATTTTGTCTCCCGGAAAATTCCCTGATGCCTTGTTTGTCATCTCCCCCGTGTTTTTCCTGACAGTAATAAGACAATAAAAGATGAGCTCATGACTCTGCTGACTCCAGAGCTCCAATCTGCTGCTCCATGGTGTGTCTTCCACCAAAATCTTGTCGCGCAATGATGCGTGTTTCTTTAGGACATTCTGAAGTATAAAAGATATAGAAACTGAATTGGTTTTTTGTGGTGCTGGAAGGAACCTCAGCTTTCTTGATAGCTACTCCCCGTCCATGACAGGCAAACTTGTTTCCTCTTGAAGAGGACCATACACAGAGGCTAAAGATGGAGACCATTCATGGAGCTCTTTCCTCGAAGAAAAAATATCGACAGGCCACTAATTCCTAGGACCGGGACTAGACATAAGAGAGACAAAAGAAGATAATGCCACGAAACATTGGTCGCTGCTCCAATCCAAAGTGATGTAAATGATTTAGCCTTGTCCATAAGATGCAGGAAATCAACTTTCATGGATATACAACAGCAATGCGAAGCACACGTTCCTTTCTTGGCAATAAAGACATGTCATGAAGCTCTCTCCACTTACGAAGGACATGTCAATATGACAACAAAAATTTTTGCAAATCTTTATTAAAGTAAACACTTGAAAAAGAGCCCCATACTCAATAATCTCATGAAACATCATTGTATTGTATTGTGGTTGTTGCCAGGTAAGCTTAAAATTTGGTTTTTGTTATCTTTGATAGGGTTTGAAAGTGTGATAAAGATTGTTTTTTAAAGTATTTTTTATTTTAAAATATATTAAAATAATATTTTTTTTAAAAAAAATTATTTTTAACATTAGCATATCAAAATGATCTGAAAATATTAAAAAATATTAATTTAAAATTAAAAAAATCAAATATTTTAAAAAATAATTTTAAAACACAAAAACATATAAAGGAAAAGCCAAGATTTGCATCATGCCTATCGTTGGACCTCCTTTGGGTGATCTTGATCCATGGACGCCCACCATGCAATGCTAACCTAAATGTTAGGCTTTTGAAGATTAATGTGTGTTCTTGGAGGTTTGCAGCTGATTCCATGGATGATGGATCCCAAATGGAGGACTTTTTATTAGGTATATCATTTTAAAAACAAAATAATTGGTTATGGGTCAGGTCCAAAATTATAAATTGAATAAAAGCCTCCAAGAGAAGAGGCCTTTTTTACAATTTCCCTAAAACAGGCCTGTAAAAAAATCTTAATTTCCAGTTCCTAGCATCATCTCATCTCAGTGTTAGATTAAGATCTTTTCTTTTCTTTTCTTTTCTGATATTAGCTGTATGAATTATAAAGGTGGGACTCAAATTTGAGACTTGCTGTTTTTGGCAAACCACAAATCCACTCGTATGTTCAGTTAAGATTAGGGAAAAATACATATTAACTTTAATTAACAAAACATTAAAAGAAACTATATATGTTTTTATCATGAATTATCTTGCAAAATATTTTAACTTACAATTAGATTTTATAATTTATTTTAATTTATTTTTTATTGAGTTATATTAACCTTATAACTTGGATTGGATTGTAAGGATAATACAATTAACTTAAATACTAGAAGATTTATTGAAGAAAGTTTTTAAAAATAAGCAGAACAAAGTATTAATTCTTGACAATAACAGGCTAGAATATCAACTTGGTTATATTCTAAGAATTTTAACAAATAAATACTCTAAATTAGTTTTATTCAAGTATAATCTCTCTCTCTCTCTCTCTCTCTCTCTCTCTATATATATATATATATATATATATATATATATATATAAACTAAACAAATATACTGTTGGTGGTTTTTTGGGCAACACCTTCAAGACCCTACTCAGCCTTGAAAGGTTTAACGGGGTGACATTCTTTAGGACTTTTGTCACCGTCACATTTTGAAAACGAGGAATGGAATAAAGGAGCTAGGCAATTGTGTCAGGACGCAGCCGTTTCCAGTGGAGAAATGAAATTGGAGGGATGTTTTGGAGCTGTCGTTGACTCTAGTAAAGGAGTTCAGGAGAGAAAAAACAGAAGGGAAAAATAGGGGCTTAAAGTTCAGGTTGCTAGACATAACTGCAGCAATGGCTGTGGGACCAGATGGACACCCAAACCATTATGGACAATGGTCACCTGAGAATGTGACTCTTGCTGATCGAGCTCTATTGATACATGGAACGAGCTCTTGCTTCAGATGCTGAAGACGGTAAGGTGGTGAGGAGCTAGCCGTTTGGTTGCAGACAAAAAAAAAATGCATGTTGACGCATCTGAGTCGGTTTTCACACTGGCAAATGGCTGGGAGGAGTTTATGTGTGGAGTGCGAAGGAACATGGTTCTGATTTCCAGTTTTGTATTGTTTATTATATATCTGTCATCGTTTCTGAATCAGTGTCGGGCATTCGGCCATGCTCCAAACTCCTGAGAAATG
Organism: Populus tomentosa; assembly: GCA_018804465.1. Taxonomy (NCBI): domain Eukaryota; kingdom Viridiplantae; phylum Streptophyta; class Magnoliopsida; order Malpighiales; family Salicaceae; genus Populus; species Populus tomentosa. The sequence continues at coordinate 10,921,351 of CM032001.1, forward strand.
GCTGGTAAAAAAATGGAAAAGCATCATAAAAATCTGATAAAGTGAATGCCATGTGCGATCAACCGAAGGATAATATTGTTAATATATTACTTCTAGTTCTAGTTCAGAATTTCCTGTTCAAGTGCAGAGAAGATCAACAACAATAAAACTAGGCACTAATCAAAGGTTCTATATGCATACCCCACAGGCACCGTTAATGCCAGACAGGTAACCCTACTTCATCATCACCTTTTGACCTAAATTCTTGATCTTCCAGAATAAACCGGGGACATAATGTGCTTGATGTTTTCTAGACTGCTAAAATGCTAAAAGTCTTGCCTTGACAGCAAATACAAGGATTCTAGTATTGTTCTGAAGAATGAACTGCATATGAGCAGTCCCAATATATATTGTTTCTTCAAAAAACAAGCCCAATATTCCTTTTTCTTTTTCTAAACATCAACTAAGATAACTTCATCATCTTCAAGTAACCCACACAATATCGTTCAAATTCATGTGCAAGAACATTTGGACGGATAGCTGAGAAACCAAATGACCAACAATGGTTCGGCAACCATTTCTTCTAATTCCCAACTGCTGGTTCCTTTTTCTCAGACTGATTTGATAGTAAAGTAATTTACAGCAAAAAAGGAAAGTGCTTCCATATCATTTTTCTCCTGGATATAATAAATTAATAACCCAACAGTCTACCAAGTCCCACCCTTGGTTGTCACAATGAGCATGCAGGGAGACGTGTGATAGGTCCCAGCTGATATTTTATTTCAGAAAGAAGCAGATGACATGAATGATTAGCACTCTATTATCAAAGCAGAAGGTACTTAAGTTTCCACCGAAAAGAAGTGTTGAAATGTGCTTAGAACGAACCCAATTTCACTAAAATGTGATATGCAATCATCCATAGCTTTGCTCCTAAGCCACGCCAGTCTCAATTGGCTCTAAATATAACCAAAAGAGCAGTCCAATACTTACAGTTGAAGTTACCAGCAATGCAAAACACCATGAGGTGGCGCAATGCTCTACATGAGCCTTGTGATTTCTGCCAATTTCTTGCTGTAAAATGTGATCATTGTTTGATTATGTTATAATTCTTCTGCAGCTCTTTTCCCATGTGACCATTTTCAGCTTGCTAGCTCTATTTGAAGACCTGGCTTAAATCATTTCCAGTTTCATCAGAAGTGTGTCAGATAAAAGTTAATGCACATGGTTTTGATTTTCATTATGGTTGCTGCTGGTTAATACGATTAGGTGCATGTGTAATTGTTAAGCAAGCTAAAAATCAAGTCTGTAGGGTACTTAAATCCTTTATGCACAGAGAATACTGGAAAAATTAGTATGAAACTGAGCAAAACTAGTATGAAAATGACAAGGCCAAGTTGTACTCAGTTATCATCAAGATGCTTCAACAAAATAAAGGGCATTTTCATCATGATTGTGATTTTGCACTGGTGCTCAAACTTTACCTCTATAAAGGATGTCAATGGAAAATTGATGCGAAAACGAAAAGGCTAAGAATTTCCTGAGCTTGCTATCAATTACTGATTACGATGCTTCACCAAAAATAAAAAGGTGTATTATCTGTTGAAAGAAAAAAAAAGGTGCCAGAGTAAAGAACAAGAAGAAAATTTAAGAGGAAGATAATCTAATTAAGTGTTTTTTTTTTTAATTTTTTTTCTTTATATATATTAAATTATATTTCTGATTATAAGTCTATTTATAAGTTTTAAATACTACATAAACATAATTGAACTATTCAAAGAAAATTCTAATTTACTATGCTGGCTGAATAAATTAACTATTTCTAAATTGATCGATCTATTCTTTTGTTTTTTAAAAAATATTAAAATTTAGTTTATTTTTAATATCCTTTTTAAACTTGATTTTTTTTATAATTTTTAATATATCTCTTATTTTAACAAAAACATCATATGAATTTATAAAAATATTATTAATTTAATCTTGATTATTTATCTACTTAACTTTAATTTCTTTGTTTATAATACAATCTTATATGAATGAAATCTTGAATCATCATATCCAAAAACAATATAAAAACATCACTTTAGCTCCCATCTAGTGTGCACAAATGCAAAGTTTGTTGTTTTACTTCACCATGAAGTTTAATGACAATGAGTTTTCCAATGGAAAGAACACACAGCACATAGCCCCCAAAAAGCTGCTGTTGCTAGCCCTCATTCTAGTTTTCCTCACCATCGTCCCTCTTTATCTGTTGACAACTTCACGTTCACCACCACCATCCCCTAAGATTGATATCAGTGATTTGAGAAACATAGGAATAGTGAAGGAATGTGACATTTTTAGTGGAAAATGGATTCCTTATCCTTATGGGCCTTACTACACTGATGCAACTTGTAGCCTAATCATCGACCAGCACAATTGCATGAAATTTGGCCGACCTGATACAGAGTTCATGAAATGGAGGTGGAGACCAGAGAAATGTGAGCTCCCTTTCTTTAATGCAAAGCAGTTCTTGGAACTTGTTCGAGGGAAGATGATGGCCTTCGTCGGAGACTCTGTAGGAAGGAATCAAATGCAATCATTGTTATGTCTCTTATCCAGTGTAAGTCTCTAATCATTCATCGTTTCATATGTTCATATGCATTGAATCACCAAGCACACTCGATGGCTCGAGTTAAAAGCTTCACATCATAATGATTCGCACCATTAAAATTAAACCAGAATTTGCTGGGATGTGATTGTTTTGGTGACCAGACGATCAGTGTCTAAACTCTACATACCAAAATTAGATGCACAATCTCGAGTGATTCAAGTTATTGTAATTGCACCAAGAATTTCTGATACAAATTTGATTCTCATTCCTGTTCTTGTCTCTCAGGTGACCCATCCTGAGGATATTTCTCATAGGTATACAGCAGACACAACATATTTCAAACGCTGGTTCTACGCTGATTACGGGTTTACTCTAGCAACTCTTTGGTCTCCGTTCTTGGTTAAGTCCCGTGATGCAGACCCCAATGGTCATTCCCTCAACAGCCTGATGAGCCTTTACTTAGACCAAGCTGATGAGGCATGGGCTAGTCAGATTGAAAATTTCGACTATGTGATCATCTCAGCTGGACACTGGTTCTTCCGTCCTCTTATATACTACATCAACGGTCAGATTGTTGGTTGTCATAACTGCTACATGGAAAACATTACTGCTGTCACAATGTATTATGGCTACAGAATGGCATTTCGAACTGCGTTTGAGACCCTTCGAAGCCTGAAGAACTACAAGGGCATTACATTTTTAAGGACATTTTCTCCTTCACATTTCGAAAATGGAGCGTGGAATGAAGGAGGGAATTGTATTAGGACAATGCCCTTTACAGGCGAGGAAATGAAGTTTGATGGGTATAACTTGGAATTCTACTTGACACAAGTTGATGAGCTAAGGAAAGCACAGAAAGAAGGGAAGAAGGGGGGTTTAAAATTTGAGCTACTAGCAACGACAGAAGCAATGCTGCTGAGGCCAGACGGGCACCCAAACTATTATGGTCGCTCACCTCATAGCAATGTGACTGTAGCTGACTGCGTTCACTGGTGCTTGCCTGGCCCCATTGACACTTGGAATGAGTTCTTGCTTTATATGATGAGGAAGGAAGCGTGGAGATCTTTTTATGAGAAGCTACAGAAAACTATTTCATGAAGATATGAATATGTTGTTATATCTTCAACACGTTTTATCAACACTATTCATTATTCTTTGTAATCTTTGTTCTGTAATGGGTTATCGTTTACAAGTAAATGAAGTTTTTAAGAACATATGAAACAAGAACATGGAAAAGCTTTCATGTTCCCCTCACATTACACATACCAACAGTCAAATCAACATACCAATGGGGTCAAATCCACTACTTCTAGCTGTTATCAGAGAAGCACCGAAGCTTTCAAATAATTGCATTTTGAGAAGCCATGGACAAACATATGTATCAAATAAATTGAACAGCCCAGTCATCCTCACCTCTGGTTTTTGGTATTGAACTAAACAATAGAGTGCAAAAGGGGTGCTCATTTTGCAAGACCTTTATTCCTTGGTCCGGACCCCGTTAATCCTCCTTTTCATGTTACTATCCACTGTATTTTACTGATTATGTCACCACTTACAGATAATGATGAATGTTTTGGAATTGGATTATGTTATATTCATGAAGTTCTCATCCAACTAAATTTTACGTTCTTAGGTCAATCTCAATTTGAGAACATCGAAAACTCCACGAATCACAGCTATAATGTTGTTTCCTCCATCTAATGTCATTGCTTTATCTTGTTTTTTTTCCTATTTTTCACCCACTAATCATTAATTTTTCGTTTATGTGCAAATCTGCGGTACCCTATCATAAAATTGGGAAGTGGCAAACAGCTTCTTTGCATATATATATATATATATAGAGAGAGAGAGAGAGAGAGAGAGAACGAGTCCAGGCAACCAACTGCATTACGAAAGAGGAACTAGTCACTCCGTTACAAAATAATGATTTACACAACGGAAATATCTCACATTCAAATATGGAGAGGAAAATGAATTTCCTTGATGCGACTCAAAATGAAAGCTTGATGAAAACCACAATGTGCAAGAATAAAATGTAAACAACAAAAGCCGACCTCAGGAACATGAGTTTCTGTTGGTGCTCAGTTCGGCCACCAGTGGAATACGGTAGCTTGTCGACAATAAAGTCTGCAAAAGCAGACCCCTTGTCCGAGGTGCTTCTTCCAAACCGATTCCTGGCAGTATTGCCCTCTACATTGCTACTTTCAAGCCTCCTCAGCAATCCATTCAACCTTTCTAGCTCCATCTCTTTCAAATGGATTTCACTGACCAGGCCCTCTGCTTGTGCCTACAAACAAGACACCATTTTGAAAAGTTGGTGTTTATTCTATGAGGTATCTACTTTATTCTATGAGGTATCTACTCCACATTGATACAGAAGTCATAAGTAGTAGCCAATTTGTCATAAATTGTAAAATCCACCTGCTTAGCTGCTAGTTGCTCGATTAGGCTATGAAGCTGTTTATCCAATAACTTCTCTCTCTGAGCTGTGGCAAAATCACTTTCAAGTCAAATTCCCCTGTGCAAGTTACTCCTTCAAGAGTGATAATTTTTCTACTAAATACCAATTGCATAGGTTATCTTGTCACTGATTACAAAAGGTATATGTTTACCACTGAACATCAACAAAACATTGTGAGAGAGTTACTGAAAGAAACACCATTTAGCAATCAGATCAGAGATCACCACTATAGACAACAAATCTAATCCCCACCTGCAGGTTTTAATCCTCCCTGAAGCCTAACATAAGACACTTTCCCAAATGTTGCAATCCTATTCCAGGGAAAGCCTAGCCCAAAGTAATTAAAATCACTTTTTTTACTTGGATCATTAGAGAGTCCTGAAAATCGTATTGTAAGATCGGATTGTAAAATCATAAGATTTTACAAACTCAAAAAATAACTAACAAAATTAATCACGCGATGATATTAGTAATTAATCATTTCTCTAACAACAATTGCAACCATTAATTTTACTGTTAATCATAGATATGTAATTTAATCATACTTGTGTCCATGGACCAATACCGCGCTCATGCAAAACAAGGCTTTGGCCACACTGAACAAAAGAAAAATGTCGTTCCAGGTAGACAAACATACTTGGGAATATCAAGTCATTCTATGGTATAAGGTTTCATCAGAATGGAATTAGATTAGGTACTCTTATGACACTAAGGTCATATCAAATCATGCGACTCAGGCCCCTAAACCATTGACTCATGGAAGTCCAAAATAGCCCAAATTTCTTATTTACCCAAAATTCCAAAATCGTAAAATCATAAAGTAAAATTGGGATTTTACTGATTCAACAACCTATTTTACTAAGATCTTAACCAATTGTGATTGTTAGTGTTTTGAATCATTAACGCTATTTTAATTTTAAGATTTCAAAAACTTTTTTAATAACCATGGCCTAGTCTTTGCAAACGCTGATCTCTTGGAAACCAAACTCAAGTTTGTCCCTTTGACAACCTTCCAGAAAGCAAGGAAAGAAATGTAAACTAAAGTCTGATCTCAGCTCCCTCTCTTTATCTTTCACACACACACACACACACAAAATGAAGAAAGAATATCAAACTTCAAGAAGATTTCTGATATTTGAAACCTGGAGCAGGCTGCTTCAGTGCATTCTCTTGAACTTGCATCCACCTTTTATCTAAATCTTGAACAATTTCTTCCAATGAACTCTGAAGAGAATTAGGGAAGATTTTCAAGACCTTATAACTAAAGGAGCTGAGTTGAGAAAGAAAGCTTGTAAGAAGTAGACAAATGCAAATCTACCAGTTCTTTTTTCTTGTTATCCAACTTCTCTAATATATCAGACTTTGCAGCTTCTGCATCTGATCCAGCTTCAACTGTTGTTTCAGATGCATCAACTGATTCACCAGAGTTTCCGTGTTGTCTACCATCCATTGCAGTTTCTGCATTTTCTAGCTCCTCCATCAAAGCTTGTTCAGTCTCATCCATTTCCTAACATTTCATTACATGAAAACAAACATTAAATTACAGAAGAAAAAAAATTGAAGGAAGTGAAAGGCAAACGAAGTCTATTTATTGAAGCAGAAAAAATAAAGAATGCCAGGACACCAGGAGATGTATGGTTATGACTAATGACTGAAGCGATCATAGAAAAATTGCACATCACTCATCACAGAAGCATATAGACATGGCAGGCAAGTCTGACCTGTAACTTCCTAAGAAGTAAATCTGCTTCCTGTATTCTCTCATGTATGTTGTTCTCACAATTTAATATAGCCTTTTCATACTCGGCATTTTCTTCCTGAAGGGTCACCTCTCTCAATTGGGCCTGTAATAAAAATAGATCCAAAATACTTGAAGGTCAGAAGGGAATAATCATTTAATGTTATTATATAGAAATGAAATCAGCCTTTGGACCAGAACTCATCCAGGTTCCCAGCAATACATGTCACTGGCTCACCATCACAAATTAACATTACACTAAGAAAGAGAATTTCTTTTTGAAAATGTGCTGATTCATTTACATTATTAGATTGGTCTTGTCAAGTAGACATTATAGAGGGAAAAAATAGAATTGACAGAAGTAGCCAGCCTCTCTGAGTTTACAGATATTCAGCAAATGATAATGCTTAAGTTAACCAAATATTTTTACATTTAACCATTTGGAAAATAAATGTTGTGCAATAAAAAGGCATTACCAGTTATAGCCCCACTAGATTAGAGCACATAGAAGGAAAGTTTGAAAACTATCCTACTAATGTCCTTCATTGCATGAATGAATGCACTCTTATGGTGACAATCTGAGACTCTTATAATTGCATCATGCAATGGACATCAAAATTTCCTCTAATAGGGTCAACTTATGGCTTGTGGAAAAGAAAAGCTTTCTCCATGCTGTCAACCCAGGTTCGTCCAGAGCTTGGTCCTCCAGTGTACCAGGAACAAAGGAAAAGGAAATTATATATATAAAAAATTAACCTAAATCTATAGTAACTGAATTTCAGTTCTTATTTCAATAGTTTCTCACTTGAAAAGGAAATGAATTCAATGATCATCCCATTTCACATGTTGTCCTCTACTGATGTGAAGGTTGCATGCCACATATATTATCAGAATGGAATGCCTTGCCACTAACAACTCGTAATAGCACTTTTTTAAAACAAAAGAACTACAGATACTTCTAATTGAGCTTTGCCTAGATAGATTCATAAAATGCCAAGAGTCAGCTGAATATATGGCTTTCTATTGCAAGAAATTTAGAGCACAACTTGAGCATTTGATTCACCCAGTAGTAGAACTTTGCATGTCCAAATTATCTATAGTAATCTGTGCAATACTCACATTTTACTCCTGAAACCACCTAGCAGTTGGAAACTCCCTCTCAAACACAGTCACTACTCACTACATGAGAGATTAGACCTGCACCATCACATTCACCCCAACCCAAAAGAATTTACATGCCCTGTAGATCATGCTCTTTCTTTGAGCATGTAGATTAATTCCACCACCAACTTCCCTGATCCCAAGCAATTTCTCATATGGAGCTCAATCACTCTCAAGATTGAAAAAAGAGTAAGTTCAGGAAGTGAACCAACGTATCCCCACATCGAACCCAAAAAAAAAAAATCAGAGAGAGAGAGAGAAGCCCAAAGCGAAGTAGAAACACCCATCACCTATTTCTTTACAAACCAAATGTATTACATGCGTATCCAGTAACAAAATCTCTTTAAAGTGTCGTAGAAATCTTAAATTCATATATATCATTCAAAACTTCCAAATGGCAAATCTTAAGGGTATAAAACTAACCACAATGAAATCTCCACTTGAAGAGATCGACAGCAATACATAAGCTAATATACGTATCCCCTACGCCTTGCAATTTTTTCTATATTTATCAAAAGAAGAACCATCCATAATAACTAAACCAATTTTAATATCCCAAATGAGAATAACAGGTAAAAAGCGAACCAAGAGCATAAAAGCAAGACAAAACACTAACAAAACCCATCGCTTCACCAATATCCAAAAACACAAAAGACCCAGACCATAAGCCAGAAACACAAAAAGAAGACCACACAATTCAACAACAACCCCATAAATAAAACCAAAAAAAAACAACAGCCCAGATACATATAAACCCCAGATTACCTCAAAGACTGCATTTTTACCTGCTCTTTGGTAGCAGAATGAGCATTCAACTGGAGAGCAAGAGCAGCATTGGATGCAATGGAATGAGCAAGAAGGTGAGGTAGACGTTGAGAGATATCAGGTGGAGGCAATCTAAGCCGTAGATCTTGGATCGTACGGCTCAAAGATGAAGCCTTTGAATCTAATTCTTGAACATACTTTTGTTGGTCATCAGTGAACACAATTGGGATTCTGTCTTCTTCTAATTCATGGTTGTTTCCATGGGCTCCTACGACATCTGCTGCCCATGCCAGCAATCCCGCCATGCCTGTATTCTTGAAGTCAAAATCAGTTAAAAACTGTAAAATTGTAACTGTCTGAATGTCTCTGCAGAAAAATATTGGAAGCTGAAGAAGAGGAATAGGCTTGGGCTAATTTCAAGAAGATGAATGTAAATGGTTGACTTGGATTATCATTGTTTGGGCTTTAGAAGAAAGTTGGGTTTTCAAAAAGTTTTTTTTATTTTTTTTGTCAATTAAATTAACTTATCTCATGGTTGCGATGCATTGTAATTCTTGGTATTTGCAACTTGCAAGCTTGTGAGTTGTGATTGATAAAGTACAAACTTTGACAGCCGAAAGTTGTTCTAATTTCCAATATAGTTTTTAAATAACTAGTTGTTGCCATTTTATTTAGCTTTGCTATTTTAGCTGAAACATTATAAAAGAAACTAAAATATTTAGGGGAATAAGTTCGTAAATCAAGATATTACATTTATTTTTCTTTGCACTTTAATTTTATTTTTTTAAAATTAAATTTATTTAAAATCAAACTTGATCGTTTGATTCAAAAAACTTCATGTTAGACCTTTACAATATTGATAAAAACTTCTATTATGTTGTAGATACTTGGTTTGAAAAATTATTTAGGAAACTACTATAGATCAAGACATAAATTTAATGTGGATCTTAGTAGTGCTATAATTTATTTATTTTTTAATTTTTGTTCAATCAAGTTTTCTTTGCTCTTCAATTTTATCTTTTCAAGTTAGGTTTATTTGATATTAGATTTTATAATTTGCTTCAATTGACTTCATGTTAGGTTCTTACAATGTCGAAGAAAAATTGTAATGCTTGTTTGATGCTCGATTTGGAAAGATGCACTTTGATTTCATTGATTTAGAACAATTGGTATTTTAGGACCATATTCAAAAATGAAATTAGTGTTCAAGGACTAAATTGAAAGAAAAGGAGGGGAGTAGTTGGCACGTGTAAAAAGGCTTGCCTTGTTTCGGCTGCACATGCGACGGCCACAAACATTCATTAGCAGCTTTTCCTGGTATCATTTAATTCATCCCAGCATCATTTTACATCCATAACAACACGTGTTGCAGGATTAATTTAGCTCTAACAACACGATTTTCTTTCATTTTTTTTTCTCTCTTCTTTTTTTAGTTTTGTATGTGTGCATGTAGAGTCATTTTTTTCCTTTTAAAAAATTGAATATTTTTTTTTTATTTTATCCTTTAATATTTTGTTGATTGAGAATTGAGATTAATGATTTATTTTCTATAAGATTATCATAGTTTTATTTTTATACTGAGAATTTAACAAGTTATCTCAATCTTTAAAATTAACTTGAATTAATCTAATATTACAGGGTTATGTTTCTCTATAAAAGGATCCCGGGGGAGGAGGGTATGCCTTTGAACAAAGAAATGGCATGATTGATTAGTCGGGATCACTTTGAATCTTGTCCTTCTTATAAGAGATTCTCTATTCTGATTTTTAAATACCCACTTAGAATGCATCACATTTCACTAGAAATAATTTAAACCTCACTCTAGCCAATTCTTTGTTTCTTAACCTCCGTACCTCTTTTAGAATGTCCAACAAATAATTGTAGTCGCAAATGACTATATAACTTAAGTAGCTGTAAGGTCTCTTTTCCCTCAAGAGATCTCGTGTTTGAGCCTATTCTTTGTAATAATAATAATAATAATAATAATAAAAGAAAAAAAAGAAAAACAAGTAGTTATAGACAACAATGTTGGAAACCTTCTCGTTGTGAAAGCATTGGAGAGAGAATAATACGTTGCTCCTAACATCGCTGTGAAAGCATGATTTTGGTCCATGCACAGGCTCACATATGCCATTTGAATGGCACAGAGAGCATCATATACTGACACGTACTCAACTATTTTTTAATAATATTTTTAAACCTAAAATTATCAAGATGTCCTTATCAAAATCCAATAATAACAAAAAAAAAAAAAAAAACTAGTATAAAAAGATCTAAACTCCCCAGCAATTAGCCTTCGATTTTTTTGAATTTCAAGGGTAATTCTACCATTTAATTGTTTTAATAAAAGAAAAGGATGAATAAGCCTCTCTATACATATATATTATAATTTTTTCTCTCCCAACAGTATGGTCATACGTTTACTGTTCCTTTTTTATCTTAAATGATAAAAGAGCCTCCTATTAAAATTTTTTTTTGTTTTTTGCTTTTAAGGGCAAAATAATATTTATATTGTAGCAAAAGGAAGTGCATATACAATTTTACCCCCAATCAGATATGCAACGCTAAATACGTACATCACATGAAAAAAACAACTCTAACTCTAAGTTCATGCTTAGTCATTTTTTTGGCAAGGTAAAAATTATCTTTATATATTCACAATAATATATATCTTGATGAATAGTGAAAGATTGATATTTTTTAGTTTGTTTTTTTTTTTTTGTAATCTGGTTTGTAATGAAGATAATGTTGTGTTTATAAATGTTGTATTATAATTAATAGTTCTTTATTTTTATTATTTTTATTCTTTGTAAGGCATTATCTATCTTTTTAGGTTAGTGAAATTATTTGGTAATAAAACGAAATGCAAAGTTTGCTGACCCTTTTTTCAAAAACCAAGTTACATTTTCAAAATTCAAATTGAAATTGACATTTTCAAAAATCCCATTGTTATGTTATTTGGTCAAAATTCTATTAATATAAAGGGCTTATGTCCTTCAAGTGCCAGTAAGGGAAAGGGTGGGAACCTTGCTTAGGAACTAGGTAATGGCGAAATTGTTGAAAATGAAGTTTCAGTTGTCTTGAGTACATCTTCCTTTCAAGTTTTGCAGTCAAATTTGTTGATGACGACTTGAGGTAATGGCGTAATATATATATATATATATATTGTCATCTCTAAAAAAGAATTGCAACATGTTTTGGCATCAAGTTTTCATATGAAACATATAAAATGTTTTTATTCACTTTTGTAGTATCTTTTTATATAATTCAATAATGTTTGTAATAAATTAACGATGTTGAGTTGATGACAATCTGGGTTTTAAAGACAGTTTATAAGCATGGTTATGATTATATTTTAAAATATTTTTTGTACTAAAATATATTAAAATAATATTTTTTTATTTTAAAAAAATTATTTTAAAATCAACACATCAAAATAATCCAAAACATAAAATAATAATAATAATAATTTTTTATTTAAAAAAAAACACATAACAATCTCTTTAGTAATGGATTACATCAAACTTTAGGTTGGTTTTGTTTTGTGATGGGACTATTTTTTAAAGGTTTTATTTTTTTTCTTTTATTTTATTTTAGATTATTATATATAGTCTAAGGGTGTACTTGGCTATTCATTCATTGTTTTGTAAATTTTTGAAAAAATATTTAAATTATTTTTTATATATTTTAGGGTTGTTTTAATATACTAGTATCAAAAATAAATTTTAAAAATAAAAAAATATTTTAAATAATAATCTTTATTACTCTAGTAAACACCATCTAAATGCAGCCCTAGCAATAATAATTTCCCACGTTTCAGGATGCCTTATTCGTCTTTACAATTTTTGTTTGGACAGAGAGTGGTGATTATACTTCAAGGTGGTGTGTCTAAAAGAATATTGGTAAAAAGTATGCATGAAAATGATATTAGAATACTGAATACTGACCGAAGACAGCTGTGGGTGAGGTCGCAAGAACATGCATGGGAATAAAGGTTCATAATTTTGTACCGTTGCATTGGGAATAAATTTTATTCTTCTTAGAATTTTGATATTTTCTGAAAATTTCCTTCAAATTCCAGCTGAAACATTTCAGTTCCATTCTATTGTTTTGTTCTTGTCAAATACTGGTTTTTTAAAAAAATATTTTTTTTTATTTTTTTTTAACATTTAGTTTAGTGAATATTAGATTTTATAATTTATTTTTTTAGTGTTTATCTCAATTTCATAATTTATCTAATGGATTTATATACTTTAATAATTTTTCAAGGAGCTTAAATAAAATAAAATTTTACAAATGATTCGTGTATGAATCATGGTATAAAACACATAAAAAAAATATTAATTGTGTCAAAGTATTTTGATATTATATATATATATATATATATATATATATATATATATATAGAATAAACTCTTTTCAAATTATGATTAAACAAGTTATATAGACCTAGACTTAAATTAGTGCATTGATGATAAACAAAATTTCAATTTCTTCTTGGAATAAATTTACTGCTATCTTAAAATAAATATTAATTTTCTAGGAGATGCAAAATCCAAACCTGCCCACCTTCTGTTCTATCTATTCAAACAAATAAAATTAAAAAAATGCAGAGGCATATAAGCAATCTTACCGTTGAGTGTGTGGTTTTTATAAAATAATTATTCAAATAATTTAAAACAGTGAAAGTATACATTATACGTGATGTATAAGGATTATATATAAAAATTCTTATCAAACAAACTAGCTATATGTTTATATATTTTCAACTTCTTTTTACGAATTAATGCTACAAAATATATATTTGCAATTTTCTTCTGCCTGGGTAGGGAAGCACTCTCCGGCACACCTGACCTGAATATCTTTGCTTAAAACTAAAAGCAAGAAAATAAAATAAAAGAAAAGAGACCAAGCTTTCATCGTTAGCTCAACCAACTCGCAGAGGATCCTACCACAAACAACACCAGAAGAAAAACTAGCAGCTACAACTTGGCAGCTAGCTACTGCTGAGTTCTGCAGTGAGAACCGAAGATTTTGCAGGAATTAGAAGATCAAGAAAAATTCTAAATAAACCTTCCCGTGCATGGTAGTATGTGATTAGTGATATCATATGGTGTTGAGGACTGGCTTGTTTTTTTTTTTTTTTTTTTTTGAAAAAAAATACTCCATTATTCTTTCCAGCCGTTATCTGTGTTCTGAATGTTCAGCCTGTATTTTTTTAATGTTTCAGAGCCAACTGCCATCACATATACATTTTCTGTATATTATTTTGGACTTGCGCTCGTGGATCAATTATTGCTAATCACGTTACAGTAACAATCTGCTAATAATTTAAATAAATCTGTCTTCTGTACCGCTCAAATTAGGATTAATTAATTTCTTGCAAAATTACTTGGTGTTAACAAGTTTTGAATTTGATGCATAAAAGAAATTCAACAGACAAAATCTCCAAATGTTGCGGTCAAATTTCATTGATAAAATGATGAAAGTAACGAAAGAGATCGTGCAAAAATTCCTCTCTCTCTCTCTCTCTCTCTCTCTCACACACACACACACACACACACACACACACACACACACTATATTCTATCGATCCATCCTACATTCCTTCCTGCTCCATGTGAAGTCAAGACTAAAGGTTGGCTTTCTGTAGTTGCCCCCACGTTCTTTGCATATTTTGTGGGCACACACACCTCCATTTGCAAGAAAAAGAGAGATACTTTCTTGAAAATACGCCATTAGAATGCAAAAGGTGCCACAGTTTGCAACTTGTAAGGAACAAAAGTGCCAAAAAATCTTCATTTTGAAAGACATGCAAGAGCTTTTCTCTTCTGTGTCTTCTTTGCTGTCTTTTTGGTGTTCTGGGAATGCTGCATTTGCGCATTAAAGTTGAAAAAAAGAGAGATAGTTTTGGAGTCAACTGGCTTAGTCGATCTCATTTTCGATCAAGTTTTGAGGGTTTTTTTTTATCTGGGTTTTGCTCGTTGTGGAGCTTTGAGAACTGGGTTTTTGTAAATTTGGGTTCTTTGAGCTGTGTCTGGGATTTAGAGGATCTGGGTCTTCCCAGTGAACAAGAGAAAGTGAATTACTTTTGCTTGAATTTTTGAAGCGGGTTTTGTACCTTCTTATCATATGTTGAAGAATTCTGGCATTTGGTAGTGGAAGAGTTTACAAAGCTCGAGTCTTTTGTATAGTCGGAGTATTGTATCTGACAGATGATGTAGTGTTGATGTTTGTGTAATAAGCAATATAAGATTTAGGTTTTAGTTACCGACTTTCCTAAAATTAGAAATGGCTTCGTAAGAAATTTAGACATCTTGTTCTTGTTAGATACAAGCATGGCTTCCTTAACACCTTCACCAGATTCTTCTCCCTCTTTAATACCAATCTCTATTTCACCACCATCACCACCATCATCACCAGGTTCTACAACCAATTCACCACCTCCTTCGACATCTCAGCCTGATCAGACCACTGACCCTCCAGTGCCTTCAACACCATCTAACCCTGCAACCCCACCTCCTCAATCCCCACCACCAACCCCACCTGCTGCTTCCCCACCAGCTCAACCACCATCACCACCACCATCACCAATAATTCCCTCAACACCTCCACCATCTGCCCCACCACCATCACCCCCGGCATCCCCACCACAAGCCCCTCCAGCATTAACACCTCCTTCACCACCTGCTGCGCCTCCCCCTGCTTCTACTACTTCACCGCCCCCTCCGAATGAATCCCCTCCCCCACCAGTAAGCACCTCCGCTCCTCCACAAGCCTCTCCAACACCCCCACCTCCCCTTCAAGCTGTTTCACCTTCTCCACCTCCTCCTGCAAATGTCCCGATACCCCCTTCTACAAATTCACCTCCTCCGCCAACAGCAAAGTCCCCTGAAACTCCCCCTGCACCTCCTACAGTCACTACTCCTGCACCTAGTTCTCAATCTGATAGTCCTCCACCAAAAACAAATTCTCCTCCTCCTCGAATACCCACATTGCCTTCACCACCTCCATCAGTTCCATCAACCTCATCAACACCTCCGTCAATATCTCCTCCAGCTCCTCCAGTTAATTCATCAGCAACAGGAAGTCCTACCTCACCCATTCCCTCTATCCCAACAGAGAAACCAACTGCTAGAGCAACTAATGACACCAATGTCTCTGCGAATACCTCATCCAGTGGTCCAGGGGGTTCAAACTCTGGAGGGGCAGTTGCAATAGGCATTGTGGTTGGGTTTGTAGCACTCAGTCTTCTAGTGATGGGTGTGTGGTTTGCACAAAAGCGAAAGAGAAGAAAAGGAGAAAATATTGGTTACACTATGCCTTCCCCATTTGCCTCCTCACAAAATTCAGGTAATTTATTGGACATTGCTCTATTGTAATCGGTCATGCAGCTAGTTTTGATTGATTCTCTGAAATTTTCGTTGCTGAAGCAGTGATGGTGTGGTTTAAAAGCCCTTAGAGTTTGTAATTCTTTTGCGAATGAGGATATCGAACATGGCTACTAGATGCAAAATCTGGATCTTCAGTGAAGTAAAAACTTTTTTGTTGGAGTGATAAGCCTTGTGAGGGGATATGTACCCATCAGTGTAGAAAGATGATACTTGTCTGTTAACACAATCCCCTCGTAAGACATCCTCAAAGACCGATCTGATAGCTTTCCCTGTTTAGAGATATGAAATGATATTGGATGTTCAATTAATGATTTATGGAGCATCTCTAATGCATTGATCCAAGCTGTTGACATCTAGCAATTTAACAAATTGTTTTGGGGCTGTAAAACAAGTCCTGGAGGCTGGATTGTATCTAAGCCCTTTTGAATTAGCTTTGCAATTACTTGTCTTCCAATCCTCCTTTTAGACAATATCATATCTGAATCATAGTTACTTTAGTTGTCTTGGTCTTGGTTTCTTCATAATTATTTATTTTTCTAGTACTTGGCTTGTCATTTTTTGGCGCCTTTACTTGATCCAGAACAATCATCTAGTTCATTTTCTGGTTTCCCTATCCTATTGACCTTAGTTTATGGATTAAAGCATAATGTGATATTTATCTCCTTTTATCATCTCTTTTCAAATGAGCGGCTATGCCAAATATTCTTTTTAAGTTTATTGGCTTCAAAGTTTTGAAGTAATGATGTTTTCTTTTATCGTTGAAAGACATACTGAGGTTGTGCTACTAGGTTGTCCAGAAAGAATATTTAAATGCTTGCTGATATGTGATGGGAATTAATGAAAGTCTTGCTTTACAGATTCACTATTTCTAAAACCTTATCCTCCAGCTCCCTTGGTTGGCAGTCCTTCTGGCAGTGATTTCATCTATTCACCATCAGAGCCAGGTGTGATAAATAATTCAAGGTCATGGTTCACATATGAAGAACTTGTCCAAGCCACAAATGGGTTTTCAGTACAGAATCGTCTAGGTGAAGGTGGATTTGGTTGTGTATACAAAGGTGTCCTGGTTGATGGAAGAGAAGTAGCTGTGAAACAATTAAAGATTGGTGGTTCTCAAGGGGAGCGTGAATTCAAAGCAGAGGTTGAGATTATTAGTCGAGTGCATCATCGACATTTGGTTTCACTGGTGGGTTACTGTATATCCGAGAATCAAAGACTGCTTGTCTATGACTTCCTTCCCAACGATACTCTTTATTACCATTTGCACGGTAAGCTCATGGTTTGGAATATGAAATATTAATTCATGCTAGTTTCCTCCATGAATGATTTATCTTGATGCATATGACATGTTGCATATTTCTTTCAAATTATCATGAGATATTTGCTTGGCGAAAAATTATCCAATCATATTGGAATTTTCACTGCAGATCTTTTAAAAATGTCCTATGCCTTGAAAGCATTTTTTTTTCCTGAAAATTTATGTTGGCTAAATCACCTGCTGAATTATGATGCCGGCAGCTACGTATTGTGAATAGGTTTTACAAAAATGGTTATGTGACTGTGTTGGTTGCAACAGGCTATGATGCTTACTGGGTTTTAGATGTTTTTGTGCTGGCTTGGATTCTTACCAATCTATTGCTATTTGCTAATTTTTCCGTCTTATCCTATTCAATTAATGTTAGTAAAAGTATTTTCATTTTAATTATTTTGGGGTTTTCATGCTTCATGCTTGAAGCTCCACTGCAAATAGTATTTCCTAAATTCTAATAGACCTTTGCAGGTGAAGGCAGGCCGCTTATGGATTGGGCAACAAGGGTCAAGGTTGCTGCTGGTGCAGCTCGTGGCATAGCTTATCTGCATGAGGATTGTAATTGTCCTGTTTTTCTTGGACTTGACAATTTATGTTTACGAAATTGCATTGACAACAGAGGACATAAATGATTTGATTCCTAGGACTAGAAGCTTTGTCCTTCTATGTTAAATTTTGGCATACAAGTGCCAATTATAATTTCTTCATTGTTAGTTGATTAAGTGTAAATCCAAGACGCATTCTAGAACAATTTGATAATATGTTGAAAACCTTCTCGAGTAATTTGAATAGGAACAAGCACAGTTGAAGTGGTTCTTGGTTGTTAGCAGAATTAACATGTTGGCAACATGCATTCTTCATCCTGCAAATATTATATGACGTCCTGTCCTCATCACACCAGTTACATATCACTTGATACTTGCATAAAGGCTCATGCACTATGTTCTCCTTACTGTCTCACATCTGTTTCTATTTGTAAGTTTGCAACATTGACAAAGACTTTTTGGTCTCATTTTTTTGTGTGATGTTTATCAGGCCATCCACGAATTATTCACAGGGATATCAAGTCATCTAACATCCTTCTTGATGACAATTTTGAAGCGCAGGTATGTCTGTTTCTGAAAATCCTAATATCACTAAGAACCAGGTTTAGCTATGGGGAAACTGCCCCTATGGCCAATTACTTTTTCCATCAGAATACTGGTGGAATATTTTATTCCTTTATCAAGTAAACGATTTTCTTTGGCATTATTAGACTTGGAAGCTGTCTAATATGTTCCATCTCTGTGCACTTGGAACATGTTTCTGTTTTCTTCTGTTTCTATGATAAATTCTTCAAATTCCAATCTCTTTATTAAGCACATTTTATTGTATCAGGTTTCAGATTTTGGGCTTGCTAAGATAGCTCTGGAACTGGATTCAAATACACATGTATCCACACGTGTGATGGGAACCTTTGGGTAGGTGCCCTAACTACTTATTTCTTTTATCATTTATTGTGATGCTTATTCACAAGGGTAAAGCTTAACTGTATGATTTTTTTTAGAGCACACATATAGCACACAGGGATAATCGTATTCTTTTCATAGCTGATGGAGTTTAGATGGCATTTTTGTACTCACATATTTTGTGCATAGCACAGTCCAGATGTAATTTTTAATGTTGATATCCCGGTAATGTGTGCCCTAACATTCTTTTATTTCTATTTCGAACATTGATTTTCCAGGTACATGGCTCCAGAGTATGCAACAAGTGGAAAGTTGACTGAAAAATCTGATGTTTATTCATTTGGGGTTGTGCTTTTGGAGTTAATTACAAGCCGTAAGCCTGTGGATGCTTCTCAGCCACTAGGTGATGAAAGCCTCGTTGAATGGGTAAGTTCAATAACCATTCCAATCCATTTTCTAGTTGATGCTATACATTCAAGAGGTACAGATATTTTATGGTTTATTTGGATGGTAAAATGTTGGAGACGTCCAATTATTACTCTGAGAACTAATTTCCCTATTGAATTCTCTAGGAATGTCAAATTTTATCTTTTAATTAGTTAAGCATTTATGTACAGTCATGTTTGCAATTTTGTGCACCTAATTTCACTGTATTAATGTGAGCTTTTACTAATCTGGCTTCAAAGTTTTTCATATTCATCTTGTTTTAAAAAATTAAACTTTCTAAATGCGAGCAAGCTTCTTTGGGCCCAGAATTTCTGGCAATCCCAAATCCAGAAGTGTTAGAACTGTGCAAAATATTGACTACTTGTAACACAAGTCAGTCATGCAAGTGAGCTACTGCAAGTCTGCAGGATGTGTTCAATGGTGCTTGGTCGCAGCCTGGCAGGGTCTTGGCATATATATTGCCATTTGTAACATTAACGACATGGTACACTTTCATTGAACATTCCAAATTGTCAGGCTCGACCATTGCTCACCACTGCGCTTGAAAATGAAGACTTTGAAGCACTGGTTGATCCAGAGCTGGAGAAGAACTATGTTCCAAGTGAAATGTTTCGGATGATTGAGGCAGCTGCAGCTTGTGTGCGTCATTCAGCTGCAAAAAGGCCACGAATGAGTCAGGTTGTCATGTTTTTGTGTCGAATATTTCCCTTATTCATTACCTTATTGGACAAGCCTGGCTAATAGTATTGCTGTTTGTTTTTTCCATACTAGGTGGTGAGAGCCTTGGACTTGTTAGATGAGTCATCGGATCTATCTAACGGGATGAAACCTGGCCAAAGTGAAATATTTGATTCAAGACAACACTCTGCACAAATCAGAATGTTTCAGAGGTTGGCATTTGGTAGCCAAGACTATAGCTCAGATTTTTTCGATCACACCCAGAGTAGCTGGAGGAGCAGAGATCCTGGGGGTTATGTTTAGTCCCCAGATGCATAAAAATTCCTAAATTTCCAATCTATAACATGGAATTTGTTGTAGCTGATTTAAAGAGTGATGGTGCTCATTGGTTGGATCTTGAGACCCTTGATTGAGATCTTATCCAATCTCAGCAAGAATTGCCACTGCCAATCCATGTACATTCTCTTCCCTTCACCTGTACTGCTTTCATTGTCAGCTAACACGATTTCACGTGTATGGCTGCCGCATTTTGTATCCTCAGAGTCCATATTTGTATTTATATATATTATAGCAATGAAAATCCCCAATCCACTTATTCCTGCTGAGTCTTGCTCTTTTCCTTGTGTTCCTCTGCTTTTTGTTTATTGCCAGTAACTTACTTTCATCCACGGTTTAAGACCTCCCAACGCAGATTTGCTCTGGAAACGTACTTGTGAAAGCTTTTCCTACCACACCTAGAATTTTGCAGATTATCATAACTAGGTGTTGCAGATGGGACGAAGATTTAGGAATGTAAAAATGGACGAGGGAGTCCTAATCCAGAAATCCTTATAACGAGAGATTCCTGGATAAGAAGAAGGTTCTATTGAAGAGAAAATACATAACCCTAACGAGAGATTCCTGGATAAGAATAGGCTTCAGAGAATGATGAACAGTAAACTGAACTTTTAAGCTCATTTTCTTGATTATATCTCAAATTATGTCTATTAGTAAACAGGATCATTTATTCTCAACGGATTTTTTAGGGTTAGGCTGATCAGTTCAAATCAACTAATATTATAATACAAAGAAAATATGTCCTGAAACTAAAAAAAATTCCTAGAATGCATTCTCACTCACCAAAATAAATGAACAAATAAATAAATAAAATGAAAATAAATAATAATTAGATATAAAATAAAAGAATATGCTACATATTTTTTCTTTAAAAAAAAATTATCACTATATTTATTTTTTTTTCTACTTCTTCCAAGTGTAGAATAACCTCAAAGAGTTACAGTTTTTTTCTACCAATCGAAGCCTTCCCCTTACATATCTTCGTTCTCCCCCTCAAAATATCCAAGTGAGATCCTCTATCTAATTTCTTTAGAATGCAATACCATTGAGTTCAAGATTTTGAGACTGTTATTTTTTCAAAATTTTATTAGAAAAGTGATGTTTTTTAAAATAAAATAAAAAAACCTTTTCTTTTCCTTTTCTTGTTATATCCGGTAATTTACAATCACTGATTAAGAGATCAACAAACACAATATATTAAATTAATCATGAGTGTTACAAAATTGAGAGATTATATTGATAATATTTTTGAAACTAAAATACTCTTAAAATAATATGATTTGAACTCTTACGAGTATGAAAAACTTACTACCTGTAAAAATCGCATTCTTTCAAACTAATTATTTGATCATAGTTTCTAGGAAGCTTCAATACCCTCAATTAGTCAACCCAGGATTAATTTTACTAATATATCTACGTCCATTTCTCTATTTATTTATTTTCCTTTAGCCACCTTTTCTAGAATTGATACGATAACATGATAGGGACTGCATGGACCTTGACTCCTTCCATTTTTACCACGTGAAGAAATAAAGTGGGAAAATCACTAACCAGGATATTGTATAGCCAAAGCTATTGCTATGATTTTCAAAAGTCTTGATTGTTTAATCGTTGTCGACTTGTTTTATTTGAAAA
This sequence comes from Populus tomentosa, assembly GCA_018804465.1. Lineage (NCBI taxonomy): Eukaryota > Viridiplantae > Streptophyta > Magnoliopsida > Malpighiales > Salicaceae > Populus > Populus tomentosa. Next base: position 10,943,292 of record CM032001.1, read on the forward strand.
TATAATTAAAAATTTTATTTTTAATATTAATATATTAAAATTATAAAAAAAATAATAAATTAATATTTTTGCAAGTAAAACGCTATTTTGAAAGCAAACATAAATAATAGCTACCATGCATGCACAGTACTATTTTCTAATAATATTAATGGAGATTACGTATTATGCTAATTAAACCACTCTAATACTGGCATCTGGGAGTACTTCTCACTCACTTAATTAAAGCAATTCAAAAGGGTTGAATCTTGATGTGGATATTAATTAATTAACTAATCTTAATTAGAGTAAAAATTGATGGGCTGAATCCTAAAACAAATCACTTGGGATGAAGACAACACTTAGCTTTCTGTTCTTGAAGGAATAATTAAAAAAAAAAAAAAAAAAAAAAAGCTAAGAAGCATCAGTAATGTAGATGATGGTCTGTGAGGAGATTCATTGTATCGGATCTATTTTTTTTTAGTTCATAGGTGTTTTTATGTTTTAGTTTCCCTACCTACTTGGCTTTTTAAAATTGTTTTGATTTTCGGATTCATCTTGATGATTTTTTATTTGCATGCACCCTTTGAGGGGTGTGTGTGGCGCCACCCAGTGATCATTGATCGCCTTCAAGAACGACATTTGAAACGGCACACCACCCTTTATACAGTGGATTGATGCGTGTTAGCCATAAGCACATGATAAAACTTCAGCGACAGTTTTTCCTCCACCTCAAAAGGTGTGCTGACCTTGTAAAATTAAAAAGAGGTTCTTTATCTTTTAATTGTATTGAATTTGATTTAGTTATTTTTCAACTTCATCCCTAGACTTTTGCTTTTTTATGTTTTTTTTATCAAATTTGATTTTCATTCTTTTTATTCCTATTTATTTTGTTTTTAATCTTTTTTGTAATTTGATTTTATTTTTCAATTTCATCCCTAATCATCTGATTGACCCCGTTGAATGTGATTCTCATTCTTGTGATTGCAATTTCTTTTACTTTAAGTTTTCTTCTTGATTGATTTTTTTTGGAAATTTTATCCATCATTGTTTAAATTTATTGAATTTTCATATCATATTTGATGTTTATTTTTTTACCATGCTTTTAAAACTCATCCTGGGAGTCGACCCCCATCATTTTTAGGGTCATGTGTTGGGTTGAATGATTGGAGTTACCGAGGTTAATCAGATTTTTTTTTATTGTGCAAGAAGTAAAAATAGCATTATTTTGATTAAAAAAAAAACAAATGGTAAAAACAAAAATCAATGGGTGTTGACATGATTTCTTCTAGTTTATCACTTGATTTTTTTATTTAGCTAAAAAGTAAAAATGATATTATTTTGATAAAAAAAAATAATGGAGAAAAAATATTCAATTATAATTCATTTTCTTTTGACTAGTCTTTCTTTCTCTTAAAATTTCTTTTTATATATTTTTTTTCCTTTATTTTGATTTTGTTTCTACCCGCTCATTCTCTTGATTGTTGTTGTTGTTTTTTTTTTTTTTTTATCATTTTCTTGGTTTGTTTTTTTTTTCTTCAATTTTGTCCCACAATATTTATTTCATTTCCTTTTTTTTTCTCTAGATTTAGTCCTCATTTTCTTAATTATTCTTTTTTAATCATTTTATTAATTTTTTTCTTTCAATTTTGTCCCTTGAAATTTTATTTCATTTGTTTTTTTTAATCCAATAATGATTCTCATTCTTTTAATTGCTTTTTTTTTTATCCTAATTTTTTTATTTTATTTTTCAATTAATTTCCTTATTATTTTCTTTTATTAGTTTTATACCAGGTTAGTCCTTATTGTTTTTATTATTATTTGTTTTCTTTTTAATTTTTTAATGGTTAAGAAATTTGCTAAAGATTTTTTTTTTTATTCTATATGGTTATCTCGGTCTCATCACTAAAATAATAGGTTTAAAAAATTAGCCTAATTTAATTTTATTTTTTTATTTCATCATTTGACATTAGGTTATTAGATCTTGAAATTGTTTTTTATTCATTTCCTTTCTTTAAGGTTATCTCAGATTGCTAGATAGTCAAGTTAACCTGAATTCACTTAGGTTATCACCGTTTGAAATTTTGAATATCTTTTTTTATGTTAGAAAAAAATTAACGCACCTCACGGGCATAAATAAATCTAGTTTATACCTAAAAGATCTAAATTCAATAAAAATCCTAACCTAACAAATCACTAAAACACAACAAATTTCACAAAAATCTTGGGTCAAGTGTTAGGTTGAATAATCGGAGCTACAGGTGTTATTCAGATTTTTTTTATTATTATGCAAGAAGTAAAAATGACATTATTTTTATACAAAAAAAATATGGTAAAAAAAATCAGTATGTGTTGACATGATTTTTCTCTAGCTAATCACTTGATTTTTTATACAACTAAAAAGTAAAAATGATATTGTTTTGATAAAAAAATAATGGAGAAAAAAAATTTAATTATGATTCTCTTTCTTTTGATTGGTTTTTCTTTCTTTTAAATTCCATTTTAGATTTTTTTTTAGTTTAATCCCTTTCCATTATATATTAAATATGATACTCATTCTCTTGATTGTTGTTTTTTTAATCATTTTCTTGGTTTTTTTTTTCTTGCAATTTGTTTCCCTCAATATTTTATTTCATTTCCTTTTTTTTTCCCTCCTAGATTTAGTCCTCATTTTCTTAATTGCTTTTTTTTAATTATTTTTTGAATTTTTTTCTTTCAATTTTATCCGTTGAAATTTTATTTCATTTGTTTTTTCTAATCCAATCATGGTTCTCATTTTTTTAATTGTTCTTTTTTATCCTTATTTTATTTTTTGATTAATTCCCTTATTATTTTCTTTCATTAGTTTTATACTAGGTTTGGTCCTTGTTGGTTTTATTATTATTTGTTTTCTTTTTAATTTTTTAATGGTTAAGAAATTTGCTCAAGATTTTTTTTGGTATTTTATATGGTCATCTCGGTCTTAGCACTAAAATTGGAGGTTTAAAAAATTAGTTCAATTTAACTTTATTTTTTTTATTTCATCATTTGACATTAGGTTATTAGATCTTGAATTTGTTTTTTTTTTTTTTAGGGTTATCTGGGATCGCTGGATAGTTAAGTTAACCAAATTCACTTATGTTATCACCGTTTGAAACTTTGAATATCTTTTTTATGTTAGAAAAAAATTAATACACCTAGCGGGCATAAATAAATCTAGTTTATACCTAAAAGATCTAAATTCAATTAAAATCCTAACCTAACAAATCACTAAAACACAATAATTTTCACAAAATTAAGAATGAGATAGAGTGCTCACTTAAAATTACTAAAAGGGGAGGCGATGGAAATGGTGATGGTGGGTTAAGGAGAAGAGGGTGTCGTTTTTGTGGTGGAAGGAAGCAAGGGAAACTTGCGTCAAGGAGAGGGAAAATTTATAGTCTAGTGAGAGAAAATTTTAGAGTGGTCGGAAATTCTCCTCCTATTCACATAACCTATTAATTTTAATTGTTATACTATTGGGAGCAGTGTAAACCGTTGACCTTGCATTTACAAGTAACGGAACCAAGTTGCTTTATCAGAAGTATTCGAGAGAATATTGGTAATTATTTTTTAAAATATTTTCTCAACTCCTCTACGTGGCCCCCCTAAAAAGGAGAAAAGGTGGGGCCTACTTGATTGTCTCATCTTGTTCTGCCACGTCATCATATCATGTGACGTGTACGGGTGGAAATAGGAAGGGTAAGGGATGCCATGTTGGTTGTGGACTAGATCCCAAGGGTTTCGCTCTACGGTCAGCGCCGACATGTTTTGCACGTCTGGCAGATTTAGGACAGAGTTTCCAAAGTCGTTATTTCTTCTCAAGAAATCCCATGCGGTCCTTCCTAGGACTAAGAAATGGTCCTTACCGTGATGCCTCTCCCACCATGGTTTTGATCGGAGATAATCTGCTAACCGGACGGTTAGTTCATCGCGTGCCGTGAGATTTGCATCGTGGAACTTGCTTGAGGCATCGAGTCCACCATAGAATGGCACGTAGAATAGCTTGGCATTTATAGGATCCAAAACACGACATGGATGGTTCTCCATACGAGCGTAAAAAATCATCTCCGCGATGAACTGGTGGGTGGCAAACCATGTGGTGGCGACGGCGGACCCTACCATGTAGGAGAGTGGTTGGCCTAATCCGCAATTTGCCACATGAGGACACATGTCAGTGTAAGCATTTAGATGGCTGCAATCTTTAAGCAAACCCTTGTTGAACTCAGCGGGCATGTCATATAAATACACTGACATTCCTCCTTCACCCTTGGATATCGCAGATGATTTCGATGTTGTCTTGGCCGCCTTCTCATCTACGTTTAGTTTCTCGATGTTGTTTTCGCTCGTGGAGGAGGACAAGAGAAAACATCTTAGAATAACAAACCAAACAGAAAGCAAGAAACAGAGTAGGAGAGCGTGTCTCAACTGTGGTTTAAGGAATTATGAGTAATGTATTTCGTTGGTTTTAGAGTACTTCCCTTTCTCCGTCGACCAAGGAGATGCAGATGATATAGATTTTTTCTTGACAACCATTACTGTAGATGTCTCCGACCATACAAAGAGAAAGGGAAGGAGAAGGATTGGAAGGGTGGGGAGTGGAAGCCTTTCTGTTTCAAACAGGACAGAAAAAGGGGTTGAAACCTCTAAAAATGGTGGCGTGAGTGACAGAACAAGTCAAAGACTGGTGAGCTGTATGGAGTTTGGTGAGGACAAAATTTCCATTAATGAAAGAAGGAAAAGGTTGTCCCCCCGGAAAAAAAGGAAAGAAATTAAGATGGAAAACTTATTTATACATAATTGATGCAATTTATACTTGATTGAGATTGATCTAAATTTAACTAAACCCAACATAACAAAATGAAACCTAACAAATCATTAAAACACAATAAATTTCACAATATTAAAAATGATAAAAAGTGCTAATTTGAAATTGTTGAAGGTGGAGGTGATGGGAATGGTGACGGTGGGTGAAGAAGGAGGGGGCGATGATATTGCGGTGGAAGAAGGCTATGAAGCGACAAAAATTAGCGTTAGAGAAAAAGGGGAAATGGCTGGTCTAGCGAGGGAGAGGGAGAAAGAGGGAAAAAATGGCAACACAGCCAATTAACTAGGCATTTACGAGTAGCATAACTCAGTTGCTCTATCAAGAGCATAACTAATAAAATTTTTGTAGATTGTGCTCCTCCAAATAGAACATTTAATAAAAATTTAATTTTTTAATAATTATTTTCAGTTTACTTCTTTATAATTATTTTCAACTATACTACTTTGCAATTTGTTTTTAATATGTTGTATTTTTTTAAAAAAAACACCTGAAAACTTCTAGAATCAATTTGGTTATGCAATTAAAATTAATTTTTTTATTATTTTGATGTGTTGATATAATAATTAATTATTTTTTTATTTTAATATATTTTAAATAAAAAATATTTTAAAAACAAATATTATTACCGTACCAAATATTAATTAAAACTAATTAGTTAGCAAATCCGACAGGACAGGTGCAATAAACAAAGAATGTGATAGGTTGGGCTGGATCTATGTAATAAATTGTTTGGTGGAAGAGTTAATTTCCGTTCCTCCTCCTAGGGATAGGCCTTACGTGGTCAACTTTTTATCACGACAAGCATACTTTTTTAATATTATCCGCCCCGTACAAGGTCATAAATGGAGTATATTAATTCAAATTAATTTTTTTAAAAAATCAAAATTAGTATATTTTTTTAAAATATTAGCTAATTTCAATTATAAAACAATAGATTTAATTTAAACGAAGTCATGTTTATGGCTAATTAAAGTTATGGTGTGTGTGGTCACTAACTGAACACCAAAGCCATCTTCAACTCTTCATAATTGTACAGATTCTAGATGATTTTCAACGAGAATTAATAATAATATAATAATAATAATAATTCATGAATGCCCTTGGATCTTGACTTTACAGCATCCGGGCTTCTGACATGTTACCATAACGGAAATATCGGTCTTCATTTCGGTCTTCATTTCGAGCCAAAGACTATACTTACCACCCTCGTGGGATCTTGTGTTCCATACATCTAATGTTCCTATCTACCGCTTCCGAGCTTTTTTATAGCCAGCTGCCAGTCCTCTTCCTTTAAATGCCATGCACATTAGAGAGATCTAGACAGAAACAGAGGGAGAATGATGGAAGACGAAGTGCTGCTTTTATCAAGACCTTCACCTGTGCCAGCTTTCTGCTGGGACGAGGGGAAGCCCTTTGTTGGGAGGAAATTCAGTTCTTGCTTGAAAGCAAGAGAGAATAAACTGGTCTGTGTGACTGATGGGAACTCGTTCTTGGGTTCTCATATCGTCAAGGAGCTCCTTTCCCGTGGCTACCTTGTTCGAGTCACTATCCAAAACCAAGGTGAGTAAGTATATATACAGTTTCTTGGGGGGGATGGATTGTAGAAGAGTTCGTTTTCTTGGGTTCTTTCTTTATATGTCAGAGCTGAGAAGGTTTTGGTTGGATCAGCAGCCTGGCTTGTAGTTTTCTACCAGATATAGTACTAACTCTGTGTTCGTTGACCATGGTTGGTTTGCTGTTAGCAGTGGATTTTGAGGACTTGAAAGAGCAGATTAAAGAAGACGACATGAATAAACTAGAGAGTGTTGTAGTGGCAAAGATGAAAGACTTGGAAAGTCTTTGCGATGCATTTAGAGGTTGTCATGCAGTTTTTCACACCTCTTCCTTCGTTGATCCACACGGGATCTCAGGTTATTCTGTAAGTTACTGCAGTATCATAGTGCAGAAACAAGCTTTAATGTTAATCATGCATGGAATTTGAAGTTTTTAGGTGTGATTTGTGAACTTTTCAGGCACAAGAAATGTTAAAACTCCAAGTACTTTTCAAACATAGTATAATTAGAAAAATCGCAGACTCAAAATGCTAGCCATTATGTCTTACAGCTGCATGCTGTTCGCGTTATAATTTGCAGGAACAAATGGCATTTCTTGAGACTGAAGGCGCAAGGAATGTTATTGAAGCATGTGGCAGGGCAGCATACATAAGGAGATGTATCTTCACTTCTTCTCTTCTTGCTTCCATCTGGACTTCTTCCAATTTGGACAGCGTTGTTGATGAGAGTTGTTGGAGCAGTGAAGAATTTTGCAGAGAAAATAAGGTACTCGAACCTGTTGCAGAGATCTTTTCTGTAGGAGTTTTCTTCGTAAGACCATTTAAACCATTGTTTTGGTACTTGATTAAAAAGTAAAGTATTCATTCTCCATGGATTTTCAATATGTAAAACAGCTTTGGCTTGCTTTGGGTAAGGTGAGAGCAGAAAAGATTGCTTGGAGGAGGTCAAAAGAATTGAAAGTGAGACTCGTAACTGTTTGTCCTGGCCTTCTCATAGCTACAGCGTTCCCCCATGCTCACAAAGAAACCTCTATACCATATCTTAAAGGTAATAAAAGCTTTTAATCCATTTTTGTTCCACTTAGTTTGAGTTCGAATCCAAGATTCTGAGAAGAAGTTCCGGTTTTTCTAGTTTGTCTCTAAATCACACTTACACTTGTATTTAGAACACATAACAACTAGGCAATAATTCTGGACCATGGAACATCTAGAGAATCCAAAAGAAATGATTGGATTTTGTTCACTACAACTGAAACTTAACATATAAGATCTCATGGATAGGTGGTCCGATCATGCTACGACATGGCCTCCTGGGAATATCAGATGTGAGGAAGGTGGCGGAAGCACACGTCCATATTTATGAAGCTATGGATAATGGAGCTTGTGGACGATATATATGCTATGAAAGAGTAGTACAGAGATTGGATGAAGCCATTCAACTTGAAAATGAATTGAACATACAAGGTCTGGTGTCGGGAGGAAGAAGTGGAATCTTATCAGAAGAAATACACAGCAATCTAAGTAATTCAAAGCTTGCCAGATTATTATATCAGGCATCTCAAATGTCTTGCAATCAATGAAACAGAAGTCCAGCATTCCCTATATACACATCTTTTATGCTGCTAATTCGTTGTTACTTGGATGGGGGATTGTTGATCAAAGTTAATTAGCTTTCAAGTCGTGCAGGAGACAGCAACCATTCTTGTATTTTTCTTCAACGTATGGTGGAAGCTGAGCACCAAAGCAATTGAAAAGTGAGCAATAAATTGAATTAGACTAAAAAGTTAATGCTGTTAGTTTTTACCGACCATTAAGTTTATTATTGTGTATTAAAGAATAATATATATTATATTTTGAAATTTTATTTAATAGTTTAAGGTATTGAGTTGAGATGGTTTATTAACATGGTATCAGAACCTTGATAATCTAGTGGTCACAAGTTTGAATCTCATTATCTCTATTTATTTGATAAAAATAAAGCATAAGATAATGTGAGTCTGTGCAAGTTTTAAATCTAAAAAACTTTTATTTAAGGGAGTGTGTTAGAGAATAATATAAACTATATCCTGAAATCTCATCTAATAACTTAAAATATTGGGTTGAGATGATTTCTTGACAATCTAATCTTCAATGGGACCTCACAGAAAAACTCTTTGCTTTGGAAAGAAACAGGGGGGATCGCTTAAATAGAATGTGTTTGGCAGTGTGGTAGCGGTTGCTTTTCAAATAGCTTTTTGTGTCGAAATACATGCCAATAATATTTTTTTATTTTTTAAAAATTATTTTTAACATTAGCACATCAAAACGATCTAAAAAATACAAATCAAACTTAATTTTAACAAAAAAAAATTAAAATTTAATGAAATACTATTTAAAACGCAATGCCAAACAGTGTCATAATCCCTTACAAGAATGACGAAGCACCCTATCTTAAACTACAGGGAAAGTAACAAGTAAAGATCATTTCATGCTGATGGCACAAAAGCCGAGGAAGCTGATCTGAGCCAAGTCCATTTTGATCCGTTACCACCCTGCTTGATTTAGAGCTCTTAAGAACACTTTTCACACCCCAGAAATGAAGTTTTGATCATGGCAGTGACATTGACAGACAGGAAACAATTCTATACTAACAAATATAGTCATCTGTCAGATTCTCAGAGCAGTATCAGAACAAAGATATTTTTGTCCCATATAGAACTTTCTCCAGGTTCTTATTATGATAAAGAATACAGTTTTTTTTTTAAAAAAAAAAAACATTAGCACCAGATTCATATACCCTTGCCCCTAAATAGGTTAATCGTGGAAAATTTTCACCTGACTCCCTTTAGAGGCTCCAAACATCTCCAGGATATATAATATAATCACAGAGATTTCCCTCTCAAATGGAATAATACCTCACTCGGTGGAATCATATCCCATTAACATAAAAACCTCTTATCTTGTGTTGATTAAAGTGTTATCTTGTGAAGGCATTAATCAATTATGCTTCGTTATTTGAGTATAAGATTTTAACAAGTTTGTTTGCTTCGTGGTTGATATTTTAAGAAAAAAAAATTTCCTCATTTTCAATGGAAACAAACACTAAAATATAATTATTAATTTATAATATTTATTATCACCATCTTTATTATTTTTATCATTACATAACTATTGTTACATCACTAATATGGTTACAACCATAAAAAAACAAACCATACCATTATTATTATCATTCCACTGTAATCTTCTATTACTAGAATTACCTTTATAATCACCCCATCACAATTACTGTATAGCGCTATTAACTTTCACTAGAACCAATAACTTATTACTAATATAATAATTATTTTATCACCATTCACAATAACTTTTTAATAGCTTCATCACTATAACAACAACAACCACGCGACCCCACCCCATCACCATTATCTTTACCACTAACATCATTATCTTCTTATAAAAACAATCACCATTTCATAATTATAGTCATCGCCACTACTACCACAACAACCAATATCTTATTACAATTATAACTAACATAACTAATATTATTACTATCATAAATACTATTGTCATAGCTAATGTTATTATTGAAAAAAGTTTATGGTGCTCAAGCTATAACTAATGATATCATAATAGTTACTCAATGTGTTTAACTACGAAGAAAGAGACATACATAAGTGAGTGAGTGAGAGAGAGAGAGAGAGAGAATCAAACCCATGACCTACAATCATGAAATGTAAAATAATTTATTTATAAGAAAATATTTTCATTTATACATCGAAATAATGAAAAAAAACTTATTTTTTAAAAAAAAAAACTTTTTTAAAAAATAACCACACCCTAAGACTTTTGTTGTCTTACATGTAAATTACTAATGTATAGCATTATTTAGTTAAATAAATAATAGAACATTCACCATTTATTATTTCATTAAGAGTAGTTGTGAAAGAGTAAGAAAAAATATTACCATATTACCACTTTTATACTAAAACACTTGGAAATGAATATGGAGCTTTACTATTCATATAAACAGTAAAACTCCTTTTCTTTTCTTTTTTAATTGCCCTCTTTTTGAATTTTGTCAATTTTTTTATCGAATTCATCCTCTGACTTTTCTTAACAATTGTTCAACTTGCATTTGGATAAGTTTAGTTGGTTGTATCACATCGAGGAAAAACTTTCAAATGATTTAATTTTAAACCCGATCTAAGTAAGGAGTCGAGTTAAGAGATATTTTTTTTTTCAATTTCATCATTTTTTCTTTAAATTTTATTATCATATTTTTTTTTACTGTTCAGCCAAGTTGCCTTTGAATCGACCAAGTCGATTGGTTCGCATCAGAGCAACTCGCACAAGGTTTAATTTTAAACCCGAGCTAGGTAAAGATTTTGAGTCGAGAGGTTTTTTATGCTAATTTCATCCTCAGACTTCTTTTATAGGTTGACCATGATGCCATTGGACAAGCCAAGTGGACTTACTCATAGGATTTAATTTTTAAAACTGGGCTAGAAAAGAAGTCAAATCAAGAGATTTTAAGGTTAACCTACTAGATTGTGTTTAACAAAAAATACAAAATACTTCTCTGTATCCTGGATATTTTTTATTATGTTAAAAAAATTTAATTCAACCTGCAGCGTAGCATAGACTTGTAAACTAGTATAACTATAAAAGATTTAGAGTCCATACATTGTTCAAATGAACAATGAATGAGGTTCCTTTCTTTTTGCATTTTCTTTTTCCCTCCTTTTGTTTTCCTTTCATTTATGTCCTTTTTTTAATTTCATCATTTGATATTTGCTTGATTCTGAATTTATCTTTATAAATTATTTTGATTTGCTTTTACATAGTTATCATAATTTCAAATAAACATACAAACATTTGATTTGTGCTTAGTTTATGCTCGGTTTTCCGAGTGTAAATTTTTTATCTTATAATTAAGTAAAAAATAGTTTAAAAACTAATTATTAAACTCAGTGAAGTCCATCATCTAGATCATAGATTGGATGGGTTAAATCGCGAAGCTCAGATCAATATTAAAAAAAAAATCATCTTGATTTTTTTAAAAAATTAAAACCATGCTTTTTACTAATCGTTAAAGTTGCATTTGGACACTCCAAGTCGATTGAATCACATCAAGACAACTCCTATATGGTTTAGTGTTAACCCTAAGCTAGATAAGGAGCTGGGTCTGAATGATTTAAGATTGAATCATTAAACTGAGTTTAATAATAATACCAAATAACTCTTTATAGCTAGAATATTTTTTTTGCATGAATTCTTTTTTTAAAAAAATTTAAATTGTAGTGGAGTAAAACCTTAACCTAGTCTAATACTATAAGATTATAAACTTGGGAGCAACAATATTTATCAGAAAATCCAAAATTGATAATAAGACATTAAAGATTCTTATTTTACTATCTCTAAGGAATAAAAATTAATAAATTTGATTCGTTTTTTAACCTTATTCAAAGTTTAATAACATAATGATGAAATATGATATTATCCCATGAGCTTGAAGGCTAAGTTAAAGCCAATGATAAGATTATTAATTTTTTGATTCTAGCAATTTAATCTATCATTTTTTTGCTGAGTGGCTGATAAATCATACTTATTATCTGCAAAAGGTTCTCTTTTATATATTTGAAAACTCTCTAACAATTAAATTAGTGTCGGTTTAGAGAAAAAAATCCATTATAAATTTTTTAGAAAGAAAAATGGCTTTTTAGAAGGATAGATATGCCATCATCTAAAAAATAAAGATAAGAAAAAGCTCCCTCTTTGAAAGTTGTCGTTATCTTATCTTTATAGCCATTCTAAGGTTCTTCTCTTTGTTTAAAAGGGAAATGTTAGCTTACTAGCAAAATATATCCATTTTATCAAGAGAATATCTTTTATATATCAGGATAAGAAATTCTTATTTTGTCAAAGTAGAATACTTTTGATTCATTAAGATAAAAATATCTCTAACTTATTAGGGTAAATTATTTCTAACCCATGGTCCCATCAAGAAACTTGAGATTTCTTTGGAGTTAAAGAGAGCTTAGGCCTAGAGTCGACGGGTATGATAGATTGCGAACTAGATGATGGGAGATGTTAAGTCTAATAACTCGCTAGACTCATGCTTGTTTAGAGCTCGAAGATGGCGAATCTAGCAATTCACTAGACCTGTATATATCTAGATTTAGTGCTTGACTGAACCTATACATGATGAATCATAACCCTCATTTTGACTATATTTTTGAAATTCAGTCCCGCACAAACAAAAGACAATAATTCATAACCATCACATAAAAATCAATTCTAACTTGTGCAAATATCAACTTCTTTTTATTCTAAAAAAAACAGCTTATTTTTCTATTCTGAAGTGAATATATAAACTTAAAATTCTCTCAAATACTATCTTTCATTATGTATTTAATTTTTAATAAAAAAACATAATGACCCAAAATTCAAACTTGTTATCATAATTCTCTAACTTATTATAAATTCTTTTTATTTCGAGTAAATAAGTAAGTAATTGAGCTGATTATATTTCACATATAGGTGTGGAATTACAATGTTAACACAAATTTTTTTAATAGATTTAGATTGATATATTTTTTCATATGACGGTCATTAATTTAAATATGGAATGTTGATACAACCCTAATATTATCAAATTTGCCAATATACACCCGTTCTCATATTCCTAAAACTCAACCTATCGGTCAAAATTTGGTGAAACCTAATTAATTTTTTTATAAACTGTGTCATGAACGGGGTTAGGTCAATGTAAAATGTCACTCATTTGTAAAATAAAACTAAAATAAAAATCCATTGAATATACTAAATTGTGTCCAATTGTATCATTTGTGTCTGTCGAGTGAAGAAAGTATTCAGCCTCGCAAGTTTCTTCATCCTCCGGAGAGAGATCAGATACTGCTAGCAAAAACAAATGGGAGAAGAAAGGGAGGATCCACAGAAGCTTAAGAGGATAGCAGCGGCTGCTTTTGATTACGAGAACGACCCTAGATGGGCTGATTACTGGTCCAACATCCTCATCCCTCCTCACCTGTCTTCTCGTTCTGATGTCATTGATCACTTCAAGCGCAAATTCTACCAACGCTACATCGTCCGTACACCATCTCTTTCTTTCTCACTTTGATTTGCTTTTGGTTCTTGACTCTTGGGTTTTTCCGGATTAATTTTAAATGGGTCTCGGTTCTTTAGGATTTAGAATCTTACTTACAATCTGATTACTTTTGCATGTATGCAGTATTTTGATCGAATCCCAGATTTTCTTTTTATTTTTCTAATATAAGGTTTGGTACTGTTATTGACGATTCTAGTTTCTTGATTCTTGATTTGTCTAGAAGCCAGAAAAAATAATTAAAGTTTGAATCTTGGTTGAAATTATCAGTGGGTTTTCGGCAATGTGTGGAATTTTGGTTTTGAATTCTTTAGTATTGTATAATATGTGGGTTTAATTGAATAATGCACTTGTTTCTGCAAATGGGATTTTGTGATACGATGGATAGAGTTTTGCTTAGTCATTTGATGACATTCGCAATGTTTCTTTAAACATTTTATATCTTGTCCGTATGACAAACTACTCGCATATACATGCCAAATGATGATTTTTTTTCTTGCCTTTTCATTTTGCTGTTTTCATTTGTGCTTGCATTGTCACTTAGTGTGATTGTTGGTTTTCTTGGGGAAGTAATTCTTAAGAGGTGCTGCATATTTATATGCTGTGCTCATAATCTTTGTACACATTTAATTGGCAGGACCCTGATCTAGTGGTGGAGGCAATGTCTACAAATGGTTCATCTCAGTCGACAAAGTCATCTGGGTCATCCTCTTCATCATCAGCCCCTTCAAATGACCAGCCTCGACCACGCAATACAGGTCTGACACTCTGCTCCAGTTATTTAATTGATTAAAATATAGTCACATGGATCCCATTGTCTACATATGTATAAAAGTTGAGTTCAATTTCTTGTTATTGTTCTGTCATTTTGCTCCTTCCATATGATTGAGTAGTTGGACCAAACTTTTTCTCCTGCAGGGTCAACTACTAGAACCTCTGGGCCATCGGCTGCTGCAGGTCAAAATCCAACCCCTGTTCGCTGGGATCGACAAACCATACAATTTTCTATCAATGCTTGGGTAGGGTATTCTTTTCATTCATATGTTTGCATGTGTAATCTTTTCTGGAAATACTTTGGCAAGTGTGCTACATATTTCTATATGTTTACAGACTGTCATTTTTTACCTTTTTACGAGTAGCTGACTTTTTTCACAAGGAATGGGAAAAAACTTATAAAACTTCATATATGTTCTGTACTTTTTCTCTACATGTAAACTAAATGATCAGAAAAGTTTAGAAAATCTGCTTTATTGACCCGAGACTATCTAGCATATTAATTATACAGAAGTCAATGGAGGTGAGAGATGATTGTTCTCCTTGAAATGCTATCTTTATCCCCTTCAGCAAGTTCAAATTTTTTTTTACTGTAGATATAGCCAAAAATATTTCTTCTGTATTGATCATACACTGGGTAATCATTTCCACTACCCAAGTAAAGCTCACGGCTCCATTAATGACTTTACAAAATTCTCTAGCCTGTTAGCAACGTTAAACTAGATGGTCAACATATTCAGCTGATTGTTTGTGCATAAGCTGTTCTTCTTTTACCTGTTTAGACTTCACCAATATCCAAATCATTCTCTTTGAATTCCCATGTTCTCATAGAACTTAGATGAAACCTCAATTTTGATTTCCATGTGTCTGTTCTTATTTAGGTTGGTAGTTGAACTCCTTGAATTACTAGTAAAGTTTTGATCAGATGGGACATCAGTTTTGGATAGACACTCATTATAATGGAGCAGCTCTCATCTGATGTAATTTCAAATTTCATGTTTGTCAGATTGGTCAAAAGCTGGTTCTGACTATAAGAGCTCCTCATTGTACATGATTAGCTACTTCCTTCTCCACCCACCCTCCTTCTCCTTCTGCCTCTTCCCACCTCCTAGGCCTTTTGAACATAGCATTTCAGGGTTGATAAAATAAAAAATTAGATTGAGTTGGTTTCCTGGTAGAATTAAGAAAAGTATAGAAATTTCAGAGTTTTCCATCCGCATTTCTCAGGCATTGCAGTCATGGTCCTGACAGCTTTGCTCTTAGGTTAGGGCCATGAATTTTCTTAAACTTTGTGTAACTATTCCTGTTTTTGGATTAAAGCATTATACGGATGCATCTTATAAGTGTCAATTTATCTTAACTCTGAAGCCTGTATGAAGTTTGGTCAAAACCCCCAAAATATGAATGCATTCAATTTATGAATCTCTGATAAACATTCATCCTGTACCTACAAACCTGGAAACTCAACAATTCTATTGGCTTGTAAAATTAAATAGACCTAATTAGATGAATCAAATCTCTTTTAGTCTAGTTGGATATAATCAGAAAACACTCGTTACTTCTGAAGGGCTCCATGTGGCTGTCCTGATTACATTTCAAGAGAACATTTTAGGATGTTTTGATTTTAATTTCACATATTTCAGAGCCTGTTTCAGGTGTGGTAAGATTTGTTAGGTTTTCTCTTCTGGTTTTTTTTTTTTATATAAAAAAAAAAATTCCATGCAGAAAATAAGAATGAGATAAGAGAACTTAAGGGGTTCTGGTTCTGGTTCTTGTATCCCATCCAGAGAAGGGTTGGGGGTAATAGGTTATTCTTCTTTAAACCTATAGCTATTTATTTATTTATTTTCTTTGTCTTGAGAATAGTTTTTAAGTTTCCAATATAAACTAACACTTAGTTGGTGTTAGAGAACTAAAAATTCTCACCTAAAAGTTTTGACCATAGGAAATCAACATCTTGAATAACCCTCCTTGTAATTTGGGCTATCTCTTGCCCCTATTGTACTTTCAACTCAATACATGTTTCTCTTAATATGCTTCCATCCTTGCCTGCAGGTTTTCATTGTGGCTGTGCTTGCAATTATTCCCCTTGTACCTAAACATCTTTCAAGTAGGGCATCTCGGCTGTCATTTATGGGCACTGCATGCTCATCTCTGTATTCCTTATACACACTACATGGGGTATTAAAAAATAAATATGCTTCAGTTTCTTTTTTCCCTTTCCTATCCTATAACTCATATTTTTCAGTCTTATCTTCCTGTTATTACAGTTGCTGTTATTCATCATTAACTAGGGTTTTGTCTTTTGTAGAGACCCAGAGCATGGAACTTGCAGGGTATTCAAGCTTACTTGCAGTCAATAATTGCGACCAAAGATTTTATCTACGTCATCTACTGCCTTACATTTGTCACTTCACATCTTTGCCTCAGATGTGAGCATTAATTGGCTTCTATTTTTTTTTTATTCTGATTTTCTATTTTCTCAGTAATAATTTTCTGAATCTGAATTCCATTAATTGGCCAGTTATTTTGGTTTCAGTGTTATGTGGAATATTGATGTTGACCTTTTTTGCAGTTGCTTTAATTCCAATTTTGTGCCGATCACTGGAGCATGTTGCCAAATTCTTGAGGTGTAATTTCAGTCGTTCCACCTTGTACAGGTAGAGGAGTAACGTATTTTCACTTAAATTAATGTGATATTTAGTTTCAGTAGTTTGACTCGCACAAGTTTTTGTAGTTTGTCCTTGGTATTCGACTGGAGTTGATTTATTGTTACTGTTGTTTCATTTTTAGGTTGTTTTCTTAACTAATGAAGTTGTAGCATCCATCTTGTAATTCTTCTTTTTTCTATTCTTAAAAAGCTTGTATTTGGTTTTGTAGGAAGTACCTTGAAGACCCTTGTGTATGGGTGGAGTCCAACACAACTACCCTCAACATTCTGTCCTCTCATTCCGAAATTGGACTTGGCTTCCTCTTAATTATTTCTCTGTTGTCGTAAGTTGTTAAAGCTAAACCTATTCCTTTCTTTTTGATCTGACCTTCTATCCTTTTGGAATTATAAGTTGTTAAAGTTAAACCTATTCCTTTCTTTTTTATCTGACCCTTTATCTTTTTGGAATTATATTCATGGTTTGATGTATGCAGGTGGCAACGCAACATAATACAAACATTCATGTATTGGCAGGTAAATTACTTTCTGATTTTAGAGAATAATATAATTGATATATTGGGGTTTCCTCAAATAACTTAAGGTTCTAGGTTGAGAGATCTTTTAACAATGTATCAGAGCCTTATTCATGAGTTTGAATCTCACCAATCTTATTCTATTTGATAAAATTAAGCACAAGACAGTAGTAGATTTATATAAGTTTCAAGTCTAAAAAGCTTTTACTTGAGGGGGTGTGTTAGAGAATAATATAAATTATATCTTGCGACATTATCTAATAGCTTAAATTTTTGGGTTGAAATGGTTTTTTGACAGTGATGAATGAATTTTATTGTTGAAAATGTACACAAACTCCTTTTTTCCCTTTCCATTCCTTTTTCTTCTTCTTCTTCTTCTTCTTTTTTTTTTTTTTTTTGGGGGGGGGGGGGGGGGGGGGGGTTCCAAATAGGACATGCTTATTGTCCCAACATTCTTGTTGGGGAAGCAAGGAAACAATCAGAGCTCATCCATTTAAACTGAATCAAAGTTTTGATGGAAAAATTGATCTTTTGAAAAGTGGTGTCCTAATATAAGTACCTTGTAGTGGTGCAGTTTAAGAAATGAAGGCTAGAAGATAGAGAATATTCACGCATATACTTAGGCAAATGTGTTCCTCCTATATAATTCATGGAAATTTCATGGGATTGTGAAGGTGTGGACATATGAAATTGAATTACCACTAAAGAACTTGGAGCCAGCTTGAAAATCGTTGATCCTGCAAAAGCCAAAATGATTGAAGCAAACTAAGAGAAATTGATGGTACAATTATGTCGTTGTGTACTGATCAAATGAAGAAAATGACACCAAAAACACGTGAGAGTTTGTGTTCAGGAAGGGCTACTATTAGGTTCTGCTCCTAAACATGTCATTGGTGGTTGTTAGAATGTGGTGACATTCCAACTGCTCTTTGATTTTCACGGGACACTTAAATTTTCTTTGTTGTGTTTAGTTGATGACATATGCTTGCTTACATCTAAGATAGTAAACTGACATTTTCCTTTCGGAACATTATTTCACTGTGGAGAACCTCATCCTGGGTTCTAAAATATTTTAGAAACATGACCTAACTAAGCCTTTCTTTCTTGTTCTTGAAATTTTTATGACAGCTATTGAAGCTCATGTATAATGCCCCTGTCACTGCTGGTTACCATCAGAGCGTGTGGGCTAAGATTGGAAGGGTCGTCAATCCGCTTATCCACCGTTACTGCCCATTCTTGAACACTCCACTCTCTGCTGTTCAAAGATGGTGGTTAAGGTAAATGTCCATAGATAGCAATGGAGAGAAAGGAAGAAAGACTCTTGTGAATGTTAGTTGCTATCTGGAAGAAAAGGACCAGAGCTAGATGTGTGGCCAACGAGCCAGCTTGGTCCTGGATGGATAAACCTTGACTGCTGATCACAAATGGTCCTCTTCCAATTCCCTCTCCTGTCTGGATTCAGGATCAGGAAGTTTCATTTTAATGCATTAGATTTTACACTATTTTTAAAGAGTATCGAGGGAAAGGATAATGTTTTTGAATTTCACTGGCCTTAAATTGTAGTTTGCTGAAATGATGTAGACCATCAACTCCAAATGGCTGCTTGCTCTGCATTGTCTTTATGCTTCTTTAATGTATTCAAACGATCACAGAGCAGTAACATTCTTAAAAGAGGCGAACATAGGCTGTAGCAGGCTCAATAACTTCCAAGAAAAACTAAAACCATACAGTATTAACATCTCTCTCTTGATTAAGATCCTGCTAGAGGTTGCTGTGCAATGTATTTTATATTAAAATTTGATTTTTTTTTTAATTTTAAATTAGTTTTATTAGTGTTTTTGGATTGTTTTTATGTGTTGATATAAAAAATAAAATTTTAAAAATAAAAAATTTATTTTAATATATTTTTAATTAAAAAGTATTTTAAAAAGTAATTTTCACCATAATTTTAAACACTTTCTTGAATCCAATCAACATTAATCTAAATCCATGATATAATGGTGGGTTGTTTGTGATGATTTTTAGATTGTTGAATAGATTTATTCAAATATCGGGGCGGCTTTGATTTTATTTTAGTTAATTTCAGCGGTTATTTGTTTTTACATGAAAATCTCATGATATTATAAAGTATTTTTATTCGAATATTAGGGTTATTATCTAAGCTTTGATTTCTTGGGATCTAATCTACAGCAATATATAATGTCACTTCGGTTTAAACTGGATCCGGGTAACATGTGATTGGGTGAATTAATGTGAATATGTGGATCTCTCTTTGACGGAATTTTAGAAAAACATTAATAAAAACACACACACACACACACACACACACACACACACATATTTGATCCATAATGATGCTAGTAATATGCTGGTCTTTTTCATTTTCTTTTTCCTTTTCTTTTTCTATTTTTGTGTGTATGAGGTTGACTTTGTTTTGATTTTTATATAGTTGTGTGATATGTCATTTAATTTATTCATGAATCGCGTTGTCTTATAATTAATTATATTGAATCCATGTGCATCAAAGTAAAGTATAGATCTAGGGCTTGAGACCTCCATTAATGAATGAATGATAAATGCATAGCTCTTTGGACCGGTGTAGGTTTTTCTTGCTTCTCACATAATGATAGAAAATTGAGTGGCGAATCTACCTTTTAATTCATGCTTGGTTCCCCTTTCCAACGTTATATTTTGGAGGTCTATCAATTATTTTCATGGGTTTTTTCTTAGCTTCCATCAAGCATTTTTAGGGATTATTTTTTAATACAAGTTTTTATTTTTATAAACTAAATCTACCTTACTTGTAGGTTGTTCATAGCTATCTTGTATTATAATATATTTTATTTTTTATAAAGGTATCTAAAAAAATGATAATAGTTGTTTTTTAAAGTTTTTTTATTTAATTTTTATAAACTAAATTCATCTTGCTTATAGGTTATTCATAGCTATCTTGTACTATAATACATCTTATTTTTTACAAGGGTATTTGGAAAGAATGATAATAATTGTTTTTTAAAGTTTTTTTTATTTAAAAATACATTAAAATAATATATTTTATTTTTTAAAATTTATTTTTGATATTAGCATGTTAAAATAAATTAAAAAAATAAAAAAATAAATTAAAATAAAATAAATTTTATACCCTAATCTCAAACATGGGTTTAGTCTCTTCCTTGAAAGAAAATAAAGTAATGAGTGCCTCCAAGGAATTATCCTTTTGCTTGTGGTGTATGTTCCTTTGAAGCTATTTCTAGGTCGGTGGTAGCTTGTCAATGTAGCCATAAACAATAAGATTATCTCCAATCTTAACTCTCCAATAATCATTATGAAGTCTTGAAAAACCAAAAAAAAAGTGGTCCGCAACATATTTCTTAGCATCGGCCTCTTTGATATCTCGTGTGAAGAATTTATAATAATTATTGATATTTAAAAAAAAATAAAAAATAAACACAAAATTTAATATGTTTTGATAATAAATTTATATTCATAAAAATAATAAATTTTTATTTTTCACTATATCAAAATAAGATTATATAGTAGAATCTTAAACTGTAAAAAAAAAAACCTAGATATCTAAAAATTAATAACTGTTAAAAAAATATTAATATATTTTTAATATATTTTTATTATATTTTCAGAACGATGTTGCCCCTACACTTTAAACCTATTAATAGTCTTTAACAACAAAACAAGAAATAATATTTTATATTGCTATTTAAGTGAATAATGTATAAATAAAATTATTATAATACGATAACTTATTTAGGAGTGTGGTTATAGTTGTTTTTTAAAATATTTTTTACTTATAAATATATCAAAATAATATATTTTTTTAGTTTTTAAAAATTATTTTTAAAATCAGCACATCAAAATGATCTAAAAACAATAAAAAATATTAATTTAAAGTAAAAAAATAAAAAAAAATTTAAATTTCTTTAAAAATATTTTTAAAATATAAAAACAAATAAAATATTAAATACAAACGAGACAGATGTGTTCGTTTAACTCCATTTTACTCACTCCGTACACCCTTATTCTAGCATTTATTTATAAGCCACGAACTACAGCAAGGCTTTCCATCAAGGTTGTCAATTTCGTTCCGTTCCGTCCAGAATGGCCGAAACATTCCATACTAATTCAAAAAACAAAATAAAACGGAACAAATTTTATCTCATTTTAAATCTCGGTCCGTTCCGGATTTTTCGGCTAAATTCCACCAAAAACGTTCCGGTTTCATTCCACATGTTCCGTTCCGCTCTTGAAAAACCATTAAATCTTGCTCAATTTCATTAATTAAACCACCCGATTATAAAAAGCTCTTTTTTATTATTATTTTCAATAGCAATGATATTAATAATAATATTGAAAAATATTATTACTATTTTCATTAACAATGATATTAATTTTTTTAAATTAGATTTATCACTAATATATATGATTTATATTCATGTTTTTTTTTTTTCATGTTTATACTTTGTAGGAACTTGAGCAAAAAAAAAATGCTTTAAATTCCATTAACCACTTGATAACGTTGACCTAACTTTATATTTAAAATATTTTTGTTAAAATATTTTACTTTCATAATATTTTGATATTTTGTTTAAGTTGAATTACTTTAAGTTAAAGATCTATTTAATCTTAACTATTTAGAAATATTTTAAATTTTGAAATTATATTTGTTTGGCATTGTGTTTGTATTGCATAATTTATAATTAATTTATCTTGAATTTGAATTATTTTTGTTGAATATATATATATATATATATATATATATATATATATATATATGAACAGTACAACCCTGAAACGGCACGCCGAAACACTCCGAAACTGAAACATTCTATTTTAATTGAAAAAACAAAACACCTATCGAAATAGAATTGACAATCTTGCTTTTCATATTATTTTTGAGGATGAACAAATGTTATCATAAAATCATAAAAATTATATGTTAGGCGGTATAATTGTACTCATTTTATTCATATTTTTCAACGAGCATCATATTCTTTCATCAATTGTGTTGGTGGTGTCAATCTCTTTGGATTCTTTTTTGAGAGGACAAAAGCATCTTTGAGAAAGTTGAGGCAGAATAACGCCATTTATTTCTACATCATAAGATATGCACCCATATCACAATTATCAAATTAACATAAAATTTATATTTTTATGAGATTTTTAGTACAATTTTGATGTAATTCTATCATATTTACCCCCCCTCTCTCTTTTTAGATCTTCAACCAAATATAAAATTTCAAGAGTTGTTTTAATGTTTTTTTCTTTTACTTTTAAAATCATGATAAATCCTTGTTTTAAATACAATACGTTTAGAAAAACAAAAAATAATTAAATCAATTAAATTATAACTCAGATTATAGGTTTGATGAGCTAACCAAAATCATTAAATTTGATAAAATTCATGATCTAAATCGTGTGTTTAACAGATTAACTCAGATTAATTTTCTGAACTTTTTTTTTAATTTTTTCCTCTAATATTGGATTGATTGAGAATTAAATTTTATAAATTATTTTAATTTACTTTCTATAAGATTATTGTGATCTAAAATAAATATCCTAATTATTGGGTTGATGTTTGATTTTACAAGTATTTATTTTTATATTATATAATTAAATATAAACAGTTTCATAAAAAAATTATTAAATTTAGTGGAATCCATTACTCATATTATAAATTTAACAAGTTAAATCAACTGACCCGGATCGATCCAATATATCACTATCTAAATATTTGCAAACAAATAAAGGCCATCTTCAAATTTTTTTATAAAATTAAATTATATATTTACTAATCATTTTTAAATCCTTTAAATCAACTAGATGAAGAAAAAGTCCTTTACAATTTTAATTTGAAATCCAGGTCAAACAGGTAGTTTGTGAAAGAATTTCGCATAACCTAGACTTATTTCTTATCTTTAAAATAATTCAGTCTGACCCGAAGATAGCTTCTGCCAGCCATCTCTATACTAGTTCAAAATGAAGTTCGCCAGGCCTGCTTAATTACGTGCAGGAATTGCCTTACATGATCTGTTCTCAAGAAAGAAGAGTAAAGTTTGCTTGCTAGAGTGTTCCATGCACAAGTCACTATCAGTCATGGCGGAAAAAACCCCTTGGCGCAAGATTTCTTCCATCTGACAGGCAACACATGCACCGATTGATACCGTGTTTCTTCATAATTTTGATCTTGACCGTTGACCAAAGCACATAGGATGCCCATTTTGCATGGATTGATTATATTATATTAGTGAGTTGATTTGTGAAGCAAATCAAAACATGTGAAACGATGGAGCGTTTTTGTAGTTTTGAGTTATTGAGTGTTTTTTTTTTCTCAAACCAAAAGAGACGATACCGAGTTTCAATATTATTGAATATGATAATTAAGATAGAATTGCTATTTAAGTAAATGAAGTATAAATAAGATTATTATAATATGATAATTTATTTAGGTTGTGTTTGATTATTGTGTGTGTGTGTGTATATATAAATAAAGATATTAAAGAACTAAGATAGTTATATGGAGAAAAATCACTTCATGTTCCAAAAGAGAGCAGGCAAGGGGGCCCCCTCTTCCTGGGAAGAGTAACTGCAGAGTTGCGGCTAATGGAGTTTTGTCAAGCTCCACAGTCCGTTATTCCTTTTTTAAAATTGGAAAAATGACATCTGCCCATCCATTTTCAGTCATTTCGTTTACCCATTGCTTCAAGCTCAAACGTTGTCACTCCACCAACAACACACTTCATCACCATCATCCAAATCTAACCGCCACGATGTCGTCATCAGATCCGGCACCAAATCGCAATCGTTCATTCGGAACTGAAGCTAAACTGAGCGGCAACGGTCAAACGGACGTTAAACCGCTTCTTTCTCGGTATTCCAGTAGTAGCGGTAGTTTTAAACAAATGCCGCGGCGACGAGTTCCCGGTAAGCCGGATATGCAGCGATCTTATAGTCGAGATATCGGTCACGCTGCTGCAGAGACTTACATGATCACTCGCCTCACCATCACTCTTCTCCGATACCTCGGGTAACATATCGTCTCTTTGAGTATCATTTAGCAGTACTAGCTGTTTTTTTCTTGCTTGCTTATGTATGCATTTATCTATACATGTATTTGTTACTGTATAGGAATATTTTGCTTGAATTTGTATTTATTTATGTAAATTAGAGCATTCTTATTGAAGGTTTATTCTCGTTGTTTGATGATATAAAAAAGGGAAAGATCCATATTAAAAGGAAAAAGGATTTTTTTTTTTCCTGATGTTCATTTAAACAGAAATAAAAGAAAAAAATTAATTTTTTTCTTGCTTGCTTATGAATGCATTTATGGTATGATCATTTTATGGTAATTTGTGTTGAGATCAATCTGGAGAGCTCTATTTGCGTTATTAATGGTGGAGCCATAGTGGCCTGGTGGTCCTGGCTTCTTTTTTATTTAGCTACTGCTTTGTTTTTAGCTCATGCTGATGTGTGAAAGGGTGGTGATTCCTTTCTAACAACTGCTGTGGATACCTAGCGTGAGTTTGTTTTGAGTGAGAAACATGAAATCTTGGAAAACTAGGGCATGGGAATCTGATGATTTTCTTGTTTCTATAGCCACCCTTTCTGCCTCCATCTGGTTAACTTGTTTGGACAGATTTTTGTTGTCGCATGTGCTGGATCTTATCTTGGTCATGATTGCTTTGGTTAAAATTGTTAGTATTTCAAGAAGAGGAGATGGGGAATAAAGAAGATTTATTTATTTATTTTATAGCTGCTTATTTTCATATGCATTTTGTCATGTTTTAATCATTTGTTTTCATTCAGGGTAGGCTACCGGTGGATCACGAGATTAGCAGCACTTGGTTTTTATGCTGCTCTACTTATGCCTGGCTTTCTTCAAGGTTTGCATTTGTGTTACATGACTATTAGCTAATGATTATAAGCTTGTGGTTGTGAATCAGCCTTTTTGGTTTCAGCATTGACTATTAATCTCCCTATATGTAATGTAAGCAAATTTTGAGAATTGAGAATTCTTTATGGAAAAAGATTCTGTTTTCTGCTGTTTTACTTCAGATGAATTAAACTGGTTCAGTTTCATGAACTTTAAATGGAACCTGCCGAGCTTTTCATAACTAGATCTATTTTCTACCTTTTTTCACTTGGAAACTCGATCATTAAACTATGAATTGTAAATATCTTGGTACAATTGTGTGCATTGATCAATACTCTGCACATTGTTTTTTTTTTTTTCTTTCTTTTCCCTGGTTGATAACCTCAAAGATTAATTTCTTTAGTTCCAGTGCCTCTAACAAGCAACCTTTACATTTCTTTCAATGATATGCCCAACTATGTATCTGACTATAAGTTGGAGATCATGATTAGATGGGCAGGGAAATCTTGAATGTTGTGCCTCTCAAGAAGTTGTGGGAAATTTGTTTTTTAGATTCTGTGAAGTGATTAGATTGATGAAAAATAACTTGCCTTTGATCCCTGCAGTTGCATATTATTATTTCTTCTCAAGTCAGGTTCGACGGAGCATTGTTTATGGTGATCAGCCAAGAAACAGGTATTTGAATCTGTTTTTATCTTTTTTTCATAACCTGTAAACTTGTGCATGCCATACATCAGAGACTCAAAGCTATATTTTGCTAATGCATTGGTGATTTTACAGGTTGGATCTCTATTTACCAAAACAATTAGATGGACCAAAGCCAGTTGTGGCATTTGTTACTGGTGGTGCCTGGATTATTGGGTGAGCCATCTTAAGTAGCTGGCTGACTTTCCTTTCGAGTTCATGATGAATTTGCATAGTTTGAATTTCTCCATTTTTCATCTTGGATTTTGTGATGATTTCACTTTATTCATTTGTAAGCTGCCCGAGGCACAATTTGTTAGTACCATATATGAATCTTTTTTCCATTTGGAGTATTGCTACCTGATACAAAACAGCCTCAAGCATGCAGGAATTATGACATGGTCATGAATTTTCTTGCTTGATACGAGGCCATTTATTGTGTCTTAAAATTAAATTGCTGTGTGTTCATGCTGATATAGGTATAAAGCATGGGGATGTCTACTAGGACAACAGTTGGCAGAAAGAGACATCATAGTGGCATGTATTGATTACAGGTATTTGGTTTCAATTTATGCAGAACCATATTGTAGTTCTTGGTTTTTAATCATGTAAATCCATTATTGTGGGAGGGAGAACACATTTAAATTTTCAAGGGGCATATTTGCTTATGATTGCTTGAAGAACATGAGCCTTTTCTATTTTGGCAATATTAATTATCCTGAACTCGTATTTTCTTGCTTAGATATTGCCCACTTATTGTCTACCTCCATCAACCATACTTGTTTGACATGCTTTTGCAGAAATTTTCCCCAGGGAACCATTGGTGATATGGTTGCAGATGCATCTCAGGGGATCTCATTTATTTGTAACAACATCTCTGAATATGGAGGTGACCCTAACAGGTGATAGGATATATTTTTTTTCATTCTTCCATGTTGCTTCTTATCTTAAAACTATTTCCTTGATTTCATCTTGCTTATTATTGTGTAGGATTTATCTAATGGGACAATCCGCTGGTGCACACATTTCTGCTTGTACCCTGTTGGAGCAAGCAATAAGAGAAGCTAAGGGAGAGGAGGGGATCTCCTGGAGTGTCTCGCAGATAAAGGCATATTTTGGTTTATCTGGAGGGTAAGCTTTCATCTGTTACTATTTCATGAATCTTGTGGAAGTTCACTAAAATCAAGGAAAGCATTATTTACCATTTACAAGTGGAATGAGTTATTGAGAGTAAGAGTCACCAATGTGATTTCTGTTTCTTTCAGAAGATCCCTACTATTTACTGGTTCATTTTGCTTATAATGAGTGGTTTTGTTAAAAAGAGAGAAATATGTGCTTATGATATTACCAAATTGTGGGATCAATGTTTATGTTTAAACACCTTAGCACTATAAACTGTTTTCCTAACTACTTTAGCTGCGTATATATTTCAACAATCTCATGATAAAGAGTAGAGTCATTACCTCTGCCAGTTCCACTAGTTACTAAGCATCTGTGTGTGCTCTGTTCATAAATGGCACTCAATCCAGCATAAGGACATCAGTCAATGAAATTTCCTTTGCAGCACTTTGTTCTCTGCAATGTTATGATTTTCTTTTTGAATTTTGGTCATCTTGTTTTATAAACTATTGATCAAAATAACTTGGAAAATAAAGAGCAATATCTAAGAGAAAACACTGTCTGGTTCAGTACACTACAAATTACTCATGAGTCATTGGTATATTCGATGATATATAGAGGATTTTGGGTTTCAACATCTGTAATTTGTTTGTTTCAGCATCCTTTTCTTCTCTGCTTGTTTATGTCATTATGGTCTATAATTCATACATGGATTACCTGGAAACACTGAACAGGTACAATTTATGCAAATTAGTCGATCATTTCAACAACCGTGGCCTGTACCGTGCTCTTTTTCTAAGGTACCGTTTGTTTATAAGCGCACTGGATGCTGATCACTATTTACTGAAGAATTATGCTAGTATGTAATTATTGCCTAAGGTTATTTTTCCTGAATAGGGTTTTTTTCTGACTTCTTGTTACAGCATGATGGAAGGTGAAGAATCCTTGCAATCTTTTTCTCCTGAACTTAGAATAGAAGACCCAAGCATTGGAAATGCTGTTTCTCTTCTGCCTCCTATTATTCTCTTTCATGGAACAGCAGATTATTCAATACCATCTTCTGCCAGGTTAGAATTTCTTGTTTTGGGCATCAATGATGTGCTTCATATTACAAAGATATATAAGTGGATTATAGTTCAATAGACATCGAGTTTGATATCATTATTCCATTCAATGCCTTACTTGTATGAGAAAAAAAAAGGGTTATTTAATTTAGAAATAATCAGCCTCCTTAATGTCTCAGATATCCATACAATTTCAATCTGAAAATTATGAGGACAATGAAATTAGAGATGAAGTTGCCTCGTAATCCATTTGGATTTAGATATTCTAGTGAGAAATTTAACATTAATTTCAATTTCCTGGACAATTCACTACGTTATATTCACATCTTTTTTTTTTATTCTGTTTGCAGTATAGATTTTGCAGCTGCTCTTCAAAGGTTAGGAGCACAAGCTGAGCTCATTTTATTTGATGGAAAAACCCATACAGACTTGTTTCTTCAAGTAAGTGCTGACAATGTATTGTTTTATTGTTGTTATGATTGGTTTAATGCTCTCAGCTAAATTGTGCATTTTTTAATCAATCCAATCCTGCTACCACTTCATTAGATGCACTAATATTCTGTTTCTAATCACCTAGATTAAACTGAATCTCATTTAAATTGGCTTAGCATCATGATGTTTAGGCATATTGACAACTAATAATCTCATGTACTTGGCTGTCGAAACTCGTTTATGACACTGAGAATCCAACTCATCCTAATAATTGGGTAACATCATTCAGGATCCTCTAAGAGGTGGTAAGGATGAAATGTTCAGCCATCTGGTCGCTGTGATACATGCTGGTGATGAGGAAGCTCTAGCCAAGGATGCCACGGCACCTCCGAGAAGGCGACTAGTTCCTGAGGTTCTGCTAAGGATGGCCAGCCATATAAGCCCTTTCTAAGGTCTGTACACCAATAGTTGTGCATGCCTTACTATTTGCACATCTATACATAGCCACTGGGTGTATTCATTCTTCGGAGGGCCTCTCTGTAGTCATTTATAATCGATGGTTTGTAATTTATTATTTGTTTCTTAAAAACAATTTATTTAATGTTTTATGGCCCTGTGCACAAACTTGAATCCTAATTTGATCCGACGGGATTAGCATTAGAGTCTTTTGGCTTGCATAGGCGCACCTTGAACCTGAAAACCACATCAACTAGGCGGCCATTTCCGGTGGCCATTTCCTTGGATGCACAAAATATTTCAGGTTTCACTGCCTTACGATATACCATACAAACGCTACAGTCAACCTTGAACACCATGTTTGGAGTCAAATGAGATGCCAAATTGAATTTGATTCGGAAGCAAATTTGAATTTAATAGATAACTTATGTTTGAAATAAAATTGAATTAATTATTTTATTTTTAATTTAGATATTGTTCTTGTTATATAAATCATTTGTTTTGCTATAAGGATCTTCATATTAATTTAAAATGATATAAAATGTAAGTATTTAAAAAATATAGACATTTTATATTAATTGTTTAATAAATTTTTGTTGAAAAATATTTTAAAAATCTTTTTATTGGAATGTTGAGAAAAAAAATCAAACATTTTACTCAAATGAAATCAAATTGAAGTAAAATAAATATTAAATCAATGCAAATTACATTATTAAATAGACAAGGCAATGACTAGAACAATGGAAAAAAAGGGGAACAGGATTTGAAGTTACAGATATATTTCCTTCTTTTAAATAGAGCTAGCTAGTTGAATCTGTCAGGACATTAGCCCGGTGAATTGAAAGGAAAAGGATCCACATTCTTTATCGATCAATCGTCAGGTAAAGAGTTTGAAATTTGATGTTTTGCAGGTAAAGACTTGGAGAAACTTATTCTTACAGTGATCTGTGGGACTGTGAGAAAACCTCAAATTATCATCTATATATA
The DNA here is from genome assembly GCA_018804465.1 of Populus tomentosa. Lineage (NCBI taxonomy): Eukaryota > Viridiplantae > Streptophyta > Magnoliopsida > Malpighiales > Salicaceae > Populus > Populus tomentosa. The sequence goes on from CM032001.1 coordinate 10,973,361, forward strand.
TATATATATATTTCCACTGAAGTGCCATGGGATGCCAATCGTCCCACCAATGATGAGTGATCTTATTACCATTTCCAACGGTTTGATGAAATTGCTTCCATACAAATCTTATAAGCCTGAATAATCTTCATCTGTGTCAAGAACAACTATTGGGCACTTTACGGCTCCAAAAACTTATGATCATATTTAAGCAGTTCTTGGGTAGTTATACGGCTGTCCTCACGAAAACATTGGAATTTATAAATATTGTCTAACCCAATTTTGAATCCCAAAAGTTATCTTATAAAAATACACAAGTTTATTAAAAAAAAATACAAAAAAAATAAAAATTTAAAATTCAAATTTTTTTCAGAACATGAGAAAGATAAGCTTTTGTCGGACCAAAATATTTGAAGAATAACTAGATTTAGATATTTTGACAAAATGAGATGAATAAAGACTTAATAGAAATAAAATTGAGGTTGAAATCCAAACTTTACTAAAATTGAAAGAATTAATAGTTTAAGGACTTAATTAAACTTATAATGGGTTTTATGGATTCAATCAAGGACTTAATTGAATAAAAATTATGCTTGAAAGTCAATTGGGTGAAAATTGAAAGAATTAGTTAAGTTTAAGGACTTAGCTAAACTTCTAATGGGTTGTGTGGATTTAATCAAGGACTCAATTGAAGAAAGTTCAAGTTTAAAGGCCCAATTCAGATCAATTCGCAAAGATTGAAAGATTAGGGATATAATTGAAACTTTGAAAGGTTAAATTGATGTAATCAGGGGTTCAATTGAAAAAAAATAAATAAATATTAAAGTCTAATTGAGGACCAAATTGAAATGTTTAAAAACTAAGGACCATAGTTAAAAAAGCATATGAGCTTGGGGACTAAAATTAATCCAATTAGGGGTGAGTTTGAAAGAAATTGAAAGTTTGATGGTTGAGAGGGGTCAAACTGCATAGTTTGGAAACCAAGGACTAATTGGTAAGGCGCTTAAATTAAAAGTTTTAAATCAAGGTTTATAAGAGTGCACATGTTCAAATTGGAAAGACAGGAACTAATTTGAAAATTTTCAAAATTCCAATTAAAAAACCCTAATTTTTAGGGTTTAAACAGACGATATGTCACTTATTTTTAATGAAAATATTGAATTACATGTTGTCACAACCCTCTTTATTATCTCCTTCAGCCGAGAAGGCTAATTGAGATGCCACTTGCAAAAAAATAAACATGGCATCTCCAACTACCTTAGAGGCTCCAACCACTATCACTCGACTGAGAAAAATCTTCTATACAAGGATCAATTGCTTTCATCATATATTTACATCCTATTTTATTTAATGATGTTGACAATATCTTGTTTCTAGTCAACCTCCCCTGCGTTGAGAACTGCAAGCTAATTAAGGACCGATCTTCCAACAATTGAATGAGGAGTTTTAGACCTTCAAACAAGATGAAATTTGTTTCTAAAGGTAGATAGTCATCTCCTCTACATGATTCATGTTTGCCTAAAAATTATAATTTCACTATTCATTGATTTTTTCCCCTAAAACAAAAGAAAAAAGATGCTTAAATACGCCATCTTTTAGCCCTAATTTCTCTCTAACCTCTTCATCATACCACACAAATTTTATGCTAAATTATACCCTGATATTTGTACTTAACTTAAAGCCAGCATCACAACTTTTATTGCATTAAAAACACTAACATAATCTCTCCCAAATACATTACCCAGCTCAGCTCTACCTGCAAAAACAGCCTTTTATCCTCCCTTGTTAGTTTTCAGAGCAAAAACAAGCTTTTATCTTTCGTTTTAATAAATGACTTTGATGTATTCCTCGACATGAAAGATTAAGATATTATATCCCAAACCCATGAGCCCTGAAACCTCTTTATTTTTCTCATAAAAATCCCACAAAATCCTAACTCAACCAGCTTACAGAAAGAGAACAATACCATCAAGACTGCGTCCCAAGACTGCAACAACCTTTTTCCTTATTTTTTCCAACCCGAAACCAACCACGAAACAGCCCTCAAATCATCACAACCCCCCTACATCACCACCATGACCTCCTCAGCCGCTCTGTAAGCTTCAAACGTGAGCAGAGTCTTCATCCCAGCAACTCATCACCACCTTCAGCCTTCATCTCCTCTGACTTTAAGCAACAATGAGAGATCTTCCTTAGCAGTATCCATCGTCATCTTCTCCGCACCGTGGGAAAGCAGCATGAGGAGCAGCAACTCTCTCCTAACTTTCATTCCTCCATTGAAGCAGCAACAGCAGAGCTGCAGAGGTGATCCCTCTTGCACCAACAACTTCTCCTTCCCGGTCCAGCACTCAAGGCCAGCCACCCTTCCAGCAGCAGCACCGTAATCTCCCTCCGGCTGGCCACCATCAGCCTCACCACCATAAACAACCTCCCTTTTATTCCTCAACCATAGCAATAGCAACCGGCGACATCTTCTCTTCAATCCTGAGCAACAGTGAAAGCCCCTCCTTCCAGCAGCATCCAGCAACAGACAACAGCAACAACCTTGAGCGGTAGTTACTGCACTTCCACTCCTCTGTTTCAGCCATGGACAACAGCAGCGCTGTTTCTCTCCTCTGCACTGTGAACAGTTCCTCAGCAACAAAAGTAGTGGTTGTCCTCCTAGTTGCAGCAGCACCAGAGTTTTCTCTTCCTCTCGGTCACGACAGCAACAAACTCCAGTAGCAAAATTTTCCAAAGGAAAGCCAAGGGAAAGTAATTGTTCCTACACATTGTTGATCTAAAAGTAGGTTTTTGGTGGGCTGCTTTTGTTTTATTTATTTATTTATTTATTTTGTTTTATATTTATATTTACAAGTATAAAAAAAGTTAAAAATATTTAACAAATAATGTTGCATTCACTTCTTTATTGCTATGATTTTATTTAAATAAGTTATTTTGAAGTATTTTTTTTATTATGTTTTTGATATATTAAAGTTATTATTTAAGTTTGTTTTTCATATACATTGTTGTTTTAGTTTTAGTTTTTATTTAACTTAAGCTGTGCATATTAAAACAATGATGTATATTTGGGATTTGTTATGTCTGTTCATGCATCAAATGAATTCAAAAAATTAATTTTGAATCCATGTTATATGAACATATATATTGTTTTAAGTTGATAATTTTTATTATTTGGTACCTTATGCTTGATTTTGATGTTTTTTTTTGGTTCAAACATGTTTGTGTATGATATTGTGACTTCTTGAGATAAAAAAGAAAAGAAACAAAAGAAGAAGCATGTTTTAGAAACAAAAAAATGCGCTTTCTAGGTTTGGTAAAGGCTGCCTTGGCTGTGAACTTTTCTAGGTTTTTTAGGCAATGTTCTTCGTGTTCTTGAAAAGAACGTTGCCTTAGCTTATAGAGTTGGACTGATTTCGGTCCATTTCTTTGTATATAACCCTTTTTTATGTATGATTAACTAATAATCCAGTGTTTATTTGCATCAATAACATAATTGTAATGGTTTTCAATCCTAAAGTTTTGATTTAGAATCGAAACTTATTTTGACATAATTGTGATGTTTAAGTGATAATCAAAGTAAATGGATACAAGATTACCGATCCTTATATGATTTCCAATGTATATGTGCCTTTGTTTTGATCAAATTTGGTTTGTTTTGGATTTTATTTTGTTGGGTTTGTTCGATGTTCTTGGTGTTATTTTTTTTTGTTTGATCCATTTTGCTCAAGTTCTTTTGAGTTTTGTTTTTTGATGTTTAATTTATTTTTTTGGCTTTGGTCTTGTTTTTGGGTCAAACCAGGATTTCTAGTTTGATTATTGGTTGAACCAAAAATCTCGGGTCCACCCAAATACCCAATCGAGTCAACAATTGATTGCATCAAGTAAAAAAAATTGGGTCAAAGCTTTTAATACCTTGTTTGGTTTGCCATAATTTTTGTTAAAGGGTTTTTGGGTTTAAGGGTGTGTTTGACAAACACCCATTAAGCTATATTTGGTAGTTTTATTAAAAAGAAAATTGAGTTTTTGTCAAACAAAGCCTAAGAAAATAATAAAAAATATTTTATTTTCTTGCACATGGCTAAAAATCCTAAAGTTATTTAAGCTTTTTTTTTTTAAAAAAAAATCTAAAATACTTTGAGATGTTTTTTTTTTTTAAAAAATATTGTATGCATTTTATAACAAGTTTATAAAATTCCAAAAGATTTTAGTCTATATTTAAAAAAAAAAAATTATTTTGTTTATTTTAACATGTGAGATTATGAACTTATATGAAAGATATATTTTTGATATTAAAATAAAAAAAGATTTTTTTGTTTCTTTTAATATATAAGATTATGAACTCATAAATAAGATATATTTCTGATATTAAATAAAAAGATAGTTTATATTTTTATGTTGACATTAGAACGATTATGTTTTTAATCTGATAATATAAAGACCTCTTTACTAAAGAGAATTTTTCTTATATCTTAGACACACTAATAATTAGAAAAAATAATATTTTTTTTTATTTTACATCAGACAAATAAATAATGCAGCTAACCTCAAGTAAAACATACTAGGGGTCTTAATACCTTCTTTTTATGTAATCAGTTCCTTTATACAAACTTTAAGACTAGTTATTGTTCTCAGTGATCAAATTAACAGATGACGACTTCTATTTTGTTTTTTTCCTGATAAAAGACAAGAATTCATTGTCATTTCCACCTACATCATTCTCAACAATCCCGATCCGAGAGGATGATTACCGTGATGTTGCACACGTGCAACAAGATTTATCAAGTTAATTACATCACATCAAATCAATTCCCATATATATATATATATATATATATATATATATATATATTTAAAAAAATTATACTAGAAGGAGTATTAGCAGTACCTAGATATTTTCGGTGGTGGTGGCTATAAATAAGAGTGCAGAGAAGAGGCAATAGCCATTTAAACACAAAGTAATATTTCCAAGATGAAGGCCTTTCTTATCATATGCATTCTGTTGGCTACCGTTGCCTTCTCTCCCTTTTCCACGAGCACTGCCCTAGAATTATCCCATAAAGGTGAAGAACCCACCTTCTCTATCTGCTTTCGTTTCCATTGATATCTTTTGATTTAATAAAAGCATAGCTAGTTCATATTTATTCGAATATATGTTCAGATAACAGTTCATATGTGAGTGTATGTTCATGTATAACGCTGCATCTATGCCTGCTTTGATTTCTGAGCTGGTCCTCCATGTTTTGCTTTCTCCTCTGTTAACAGTATTTTCATCACGGCACCGTATATTTACTGAGTTAATTTGTGATAATTTTCATAGCACGTTAACACGTGTGAGTAAATCTTGCAGGTCCATACAGGACACTTGACGCTTCCACGCAACAAGGTGGCCCGAGGAAGCCACCACGTGGCCCGGTGTATCCACCGGCGCCACCGGTGTATCCACCACGTGGCCCGAGGAATCCACCACGTGGCCCGGTCAAGCCACCACCTGCGAAGAAGCCACCTCCCGGGTCACAGTAATGCGCACAAGTGGGATTGTGAAATCCCTTGAGAATGGAACACTACGGATTAGAAGCCAGTAAAGTGTCGACCGACAGCTAGTAGTATCTTTATTAACATGGTAATCTGATATGAGAATATTTTATGTAAGAAAAATAAAATATGAAGTTCTCATAACATGTCAGCAACCATATATTGGTATGATCATGAGGTTTTAATTTCTGTCGGGTTTTATATTGTATTATCGTAATGAAGTGGATGCAAAATAAATAAAGTGTTTAATTAGCTAGACTATAGTCTAGCTAGCTATCTTCTCTGTTGTTCATATGAGTGTTATACATGCCCATTATTATTATTATTTTAGTTTTAAGGGATTGTAATTAAGTGGATGTTTGATAATGGTTACTTTTAAAGTGTTTAAAGTGTTTGTTATTTAAAAATATATTAAAATAATATTTTTTAAAATTATTTTTGATATTATCATATCAAAATAATCTGAAAAATAATAAAAAATTTTAATTTAAATAAAAAAAATCAAAGTTTTTTAAATGTAATTTTTAAAACATGGGCTTTCCATCCTAATATGTCACCGACGCAAATCTGAACTGTTTGTGGGGGTTCCTCTAAGACTATAGGAAAATAATGAAACAAAAAATAGCCTATATCGAAAATTCTTGTTAATCCAGGCAGGAAACTTCAGTACGCTTTTGTGTCATCCTCCTCCATGATTATGCTTTTACAATTATGATTATTTTCTTTCCAATTTCCATGAATTGATGCAATCCAAGATTTTGAAGATAATAGTAGGTAAATACCTTTTTGAAGATAATATCCATAGAACTCGTATTAATAAAATTATATGTAATCATTTGATTAATAAATTTTTTATATAATATATCCTTTAAAATTTGTGAGCTTCAACTCTAAAATAAGCTCAACTAACCTTTCTGAGTCTTGAATTGATGAAAACAAAAGGCAACCATCCGGCTGCCAATCCTCCTCAAGCAACTTTTCTTTAATAGAATAGACCCAAACCTCCTTAATTTGAGAAAGGAAATATAAAAAAAAAAACCAAATGATTTATATCTTCGCACTCCATTACCACAATGAATACAAACTGTATTCAGTTTGCGTACTTTGCATAACATATATGTCATCTCAGAAACTCTAGCCTGTGAAGGCAATCTTGTGTTCCAAATTCCATCAGTAAATATAAGAATTCTGATGATCGAGAGATCTTACCATTTTCAACGGTCTGATGAGATTGCCTCCATACAAATTAATGTTATAAGCTTGAGTAATTTTCACCAGTTTCTAGAACAACTGTTGGGTGCTTTATGGCTCCAAAAACTTCTGTCGAAATGGTGATTATATCATCTTTAAGCAGTTCTTGAATTAGCAGTTTTAGGGCTGTCCTCACGAAACATTGAAGTTTATAAATAATATTTTTCACTGTGTCTTATGTCTAACTGAGAATGGAAAGTATAATTTTAGGTTTGTATAAATGGTATTGTTGAGAGAAATTTTAGGTTTTTTCCATTCTATTTTTATGATTCATCCGGGAGATATAACTGGACATTAAAAATCTTTACCTTATACACATAGAATATATATTGTTATTAATTAAAAAACTCAAAAAATGGAGTTTGTTATTATTTTCATCCATGTCAAAAAATCATCTCAACTCAATAGCTTAACCTGTAATATGAGGTCTTAGGATATAATTTATATTATTTTTTAATATATTCTCTCAAATGAAAGTCTTTTTGGACTTGAAAATACCACATGTTTACATTACATTATGCTTAATTGTTATCAAATAAATAGAAATTGTGAAATTCGAACTCATTACCGCTTGTCATTAAAATTTTAATTTCATGTTAAAAAACCATTTAAATATAATAGTTTAAATTATTAGATAAGATTTCAGAATATAATTTATATTATTTTATATAAATAGAATTGCAACCCTACTTTTTAAAGGTGGCTTATATTGAATAAGGCAAAGAAATGAGAAGGAACACTTCGCTTAAAAGGTTTATTATTTAATCAAAGTATACATATTTATACAATAATGCTAAAGTAATTTAGTCAAAATAAATCTTTACAGATCTTCTTTACAGCTAATAGGAGGCCTTGCATCAGTTGCATGTATATCCCGTAACCATTATCATCGACTTTTGTGGCATGTTTTTCTGGATTAAACTTTTGTGGCATGTTATTGCTGACAATCTTCATCACAAATTCGGTGGCATGATATTGTTGACTTTCTTTCGCCACCACTTTGTATGTAAAATAGTTTTTTTAATTAGCCTATCTTCTGAACTTTTTCCTGTTCATTTAGTAATTGAAAAGGTGATTCATAAAAAATATTTTCTAGTAAAAATAAAATGATTTGGTTTAATTTTTTAAAAAATATTTATTTTAATTTTGAATAGAATAGTATGCTTTCCAAGTGGTACAAAATTTAAAAATATAATATTATTTGTTGATTATATTAAATTTAATTTTTAATTTTTTTATTATATATTTTATTTTGAATCTTTTTTGCTCAATTTTATTTTTTAAAATTTGATTTAATTTAATTTTTATATCAATTTTGATCCTTATTTTTTTCATTGTTATTTTTTTCTCTTACTCTTTTTTTAATTAAATTTTTTAATATGTCAGATTTGGTCTCTGTTCTTTTGATTGGTATTTGTTTTATTTGAAATAATTATGAAATAAGATTTTTTTTTTCAATTTTTTCATCCTTCAATGTTTTTATATATCAAAGTTGATCCTCATTCTTTTAATAAACCTGAAAAAATAAATTTCAACATTAATAAATTATTTTCCAGCTCATTTTTCATGATATAGACAAACATTGAAAAATATTTTTCAATTCATTTTTCATAACACTACCAAACACAAAAAAAATAATATAAACCACTTTCAAATAATCTTTTTCTATGAAAACCATATGATGAATCAATACCAAACTATTTACTATACTTAAAGATTTATCTCTTTGAGATTTTTGTTTCACTTGAAGATATGTTATTTTCAAGATTATTCATTGGTGGAAACAACTCACCAATTCTAAGATTTTTTCACCTAACTTTTAAAGGTATACAGTAGTGATTTTATTATTATAATTAACTTTCTCAATAAAGTAGCTAATACAACTCAAATTTCTAATATTTTTATATCTTACATTAATACAACACTTTATAAATTTGAAGTTGTTAGGTGTAGTGAAAATAAAATAAAATACTCTTATGCTAAAATACAAAAGTTTTAATAGCACGGATTATAGTATAATCAATGAAAGATTGTGGAAGTATAGGCGAGATTGCATGTCCATGGAAAGCCAAGACAAAAACGTTGTGAGCCTTCATTAGAGGCGTGATTGTGGTAACCCTTGAAAATCGAACACCTTGGATCAGAAGCAAGCAAAGTTGTGTGCTTGGAAGTATGGACTGCTAGTAGTGTATATCTGTATGAAAGTTGAGTTGCTATGTTTTTTTTGAAATGAGAACCATTTACGTCAGAAGAACGATTCATGTTTTATGCATTTGAAGTTCTATAATTTCTATCGTTCGAAAGTTCTCTTGTCTGTAATATCCGGACCATCTGAGATTGATCAGTTTTATTGATGAATTATGTTGTGCTTTTGAAAAAACTCCTAATATATATATATATATATATAATCTCACTCTCTTCTTCAAGAGAAGAGAAGACAGCCCTTGTTGTCGTCAGAATATATAGAGGGCAAGATCGGCGGAGGCCACTCATTCTCGCAGCTATGGAAATGGGACTTTGGTGCCCAAAATAATTCATTTTGGATGGGCTTGTGAGCTGTTTAAGTATCCACCAGTCTGTGTACACGAGAGAAGTGAGATTCAAGCCCCTTTAACCATCAATAATTCTTTTTTTAGCTTTAATATGTACCATATCATCTTAACTTCAAAGCTTAAGTTTCTACATAAAACTTTAAAGCTTCAGTTTCTCTTTTATCTCTCAAAACCATGTTCAAACTATTATTTTCTATTTGTCTGCACTGTTTTTGTTTGGTTTCCTAGAAAAAATGGGACAGGTTAAAAAAATTTGATGGTAAACTGAGCAGCCCTTGTTTGAGTGGGGTTTTCTCCTTAATTTTCCAAATGACATGGAAAAGAAAGTTATTTCATAATTTATAAAGAATCTCTCTGTTATTTTTTTTTTTATTTTCTATTAATGCAATACTCAGTTGAAATGTCTCTTCGGGATGTAATATTAACATGTAATTTTTTTATTTGTTTTTTTAATTATTAATTTTTATCTTTAATTTTCTCAGTATATAGCAATAAAAAAATTTATCAATAAATAGTGACTAAAATAGCAACATTATTTTTTATTGAAAATTATCACTATAATTTATCAATAATATTTTTTCTGTTAGTATTTAATAATTTTCTAAGAGTTATTAAAGTTTTAAAGGATACCATTCGTCCCACCATAGATGAGTGGTCTTATCATTTCAAACAGTTCAATGAATTTCCTTTTATATTGTTAGAGAATAATATAAATTATATCTTGAGATCTCATCATTTAATAGCTTAGATTCTCGGGTTGAATTGGTTTTTTGACATGGTATCAAAGCTTTGATGACCAAGCAATCACGAGTTCAAATCTCGCCACCCTTATTTATTTGATAAAAATTAAGAATGATGTAATGTGAGCTCATGCTCAAAAGGCTTTCTTTTGAGGGGGTGTGTTTTGAGAAATAATATAAATTATATCTTGGAACCTCACTTAACAGTTTAAATTCTTGGGTTGAATTGGTTTTTTTGACACGTACAAATGTTATAAGCTAGAGTAATTATCATCGGTGTCCAGAATTGTAATTGGGTACTTTATGGCTCCAAAAACTACTGCAGAAATGTAATTACATCATCTTTAAGCAGCTTTTGTATTAGTAGTTAGTAGTATATTGGCTCCCGCTTTGCAGCGAATCAGAATTTTTTTTTTAATGTAAAAAAAAATATTAAGAATGTCACAGTCGACATCGCGGCGGCTCATAAAAAATAATCCTCTTGAATTAATTATGAAAAAAAAAAACAAGTTTCTGGCATCCGGTTCTTTTAAGGAAAAATGTCTCGTTTGAGGAGTCGCCACCTAGTATTATGGTCACTAGGAACCCTAACTGGTCAACAGAGATTCTATGGTTCGGGACTGATTACGTAAAAGGGAATATATTATCACCCCTTAAACGTTCTGCCTAAGGCAAACTGCATTGCTGTTTTTGTCTTAAATTACTAAATTTTTTTTGATCTGTGTAAGAACGTAAGATATTATTGACTCTAACTTCAATGAATAAACCTAAGAAATAAATTTAAATCAATGCATGTATATTTCCAACTCTGGCGTCGGTAAATATTCTACCACAAATAATTCTAATTTTAAAATTCGACCACGAATAAATCCAACTCTGGCGTTGGTAAATATTCCACCACAAATAATTCCAATTTTAAAATTCGACCCCGAATAAATCCAACTCTGGCATTGGTAAATATTCCACCACAAAAAATTCCAATTTAAAAAATTCGACCACGAATAAATCTAACTCTGACGTTGGTAAATATTTGTGGCCCTAAAAAAATTAAGACATGCAAAATTTTTGTCTACACTTTTTATTTTTTTTTTATTATCTATATTTTTTTTTTGGGCCGGGCTGGGCCAGGCCCAGCCCCGCATAATTTCTTTGGGGCTGGGCCAGCTCAGCCCATATAGGCTGGGCTAGGCCCAGCCGGCCCGATTGGGCTGTATCGAAGCGCACGCGTGAAGTGAATTCACGCGTGCCTTGAGCTGTGCGAAGGTAATTAAATTACCTTCGCACAGTGTAATTGCAACTTAATTTGAACGAAAAAAAAAAGAAATGAAGAGGAACGGCGTACCTGCTCTACGAGGCGATGAAGACGATGGTGAAGCTCTGGCTGGCCGACACCACCTTTTCTCCTCTGCTCCGTCTTCTGCTTTCCTTTGCTTCTGTTTTCACCGATTGCTTCCGTGTTCCAGTAGATTTGAAAGGATAAAAAAAACCTTACAATGAAGACGCCGGTTTACTGTGGATGTCAACTGTTGAGTCTTTTTTCATTTTTTTTTCTGTTGCAGGGATAAAACAATGGCAGGGACAATCCTTGTTTGTGTGTATACTGCCCTTTTCCTTCCTTGCTCTCTGCGTGTTGCTCTGCTTTTTCCCCTGTTTTGTTTTTTTTATGATTTTTCGGTTGTGTGTGATTAGATTCTGGGACTAAACAAAAGATGGGTTTAGCTCTCTGTTTAATTCCTTTTTATTCACTCTGCTTCTGGGTTTTTTGTTCTCTGTGTGTTTTGTGCTCTGGTTTTCGGGTTTTTCTTTTTCTGTCCCCTTCCCCCCCGCGAGGTCTTCTTTGCACTGCTTTTATAGACACAGCGACAGCCTCGGTGGTGGTAACGGCTGGCCTCCTAAATGCTCCGTAACCGACGCCTTCAATGAAGAAACGTCCGCGTTAGCTGCCACCTGACGAAACGTCTCTGCCATTAAAGGCAGAGCCGTTGCAGAGTAAATGGTGAACAGTCGTTGCAAAACGACCCCGTTTTGTTGGCTGTGATTTTGGTCCTTGTATTTCTTCTAATTTTGCAATCAACCCCCCTGGTTAAAATATAATTCAATCCTTACATGTCTGCGCCATTTTCAAGTTGGTCCTTGGATTTTAATTTCGCAATTTAGACCCCAATTAAACCCCAAACTTTGATATTTCTTCGATTAAGTCCCCGATTGGATTAATTAAATTAATTTCAAGCTTAATTAAGTCCAAAAACTTATCAATTCTCCAATTAAACCCTTAATTGGATTAATTAAATTAATTTCAAGCTCAATTAAGTCTCAAAACTTATCAATTCTCCAATTAAACCCTTAATTGGATTAATTAAATTAATTCCAAGCTCAATTAAGTCTCAAAACTTATCAATTTTCCAATTAAACCCTTGATTGGATTTATTAAATCAATTTTCGAACTTAATTAAGTCTCACAACTTATCAATCATGTTGCCCTTAACCCAAATTTTAATTCATTCTTCATTTATTTGATTTTACTTGTTTTTTCATCATTATTATCATCTTTTTATCCTTTTTCAGTAAATAAAATAATAATAATAAAAAATGGTCAAAAATTGGGTTATGATAGTTGCCCCCTCTTTATAATATTTACTATGCAAAGATATTAGAAAATTTCATTTTCTTTTAGCGTTGTGTTGTAAATTTATAAAGAAAAGTAGATACAGAGAGAACTTTTGCTTTCTTTTTTTCTTTTTCTTGAAAGCTTCAAAAACAGTAAATTGGCACACGACCTTTATAGAGAGATGTAGAAATTAAGAAACAAGTCATTTGGAAGATGACCCACTTTTTTTTTTTTAGATCAAATTGTTTTGGGCAACCTGCCCGATGATAAAAGAAACGCGAAGAATTTCGCGAATGGTCTAATTGTTCCAGGCGACCTGCCCGATGATTGAAAAAAATACGAGGATGATTTTTTTTTTTTTAGAATGGTCACATTGTAATGGTTTACCAGCCTAGATGGTCACATTGTAATGGGTTACCAGCCCAGGTGGTCACATTGTAATGGGTTACCTGCCAGTTGGTAGATTGTAATGGGTTGCCTGCCCAGTTGAAAAATACGAGGATTTTTCAAAAGTGGTCACATTGTAATGGGTTACCTGCCCAGGAGAAAAATAAGAGGATTTTTCAAAGATGGTCACATTGTAATGGGTTACCTGCCCAGGAGAAAAATACGAGGATTTTTCAAAAGTGGTCACATTGTAATGGGTTACCTGCCTAGAAGAAAAATACAAGGATTTTTCAAAAGTGGTCACATTGTTATGGGTTACCTGCCCAGTTGGTCACATTGTAATGGGTTACCTGCCCAGTTGGTACATTGTAATGGGTTACCAGCCTAGGTGGTCACATTGTAATGGGTTACCCGCCCAAGGAGAAAAATACGAGGATTTTTTCAAAGATGGTATGATAGGGCTCGATGGCGCACTATTTAAGAGATGGAAGCTCGAAGGAGATGAGGGCTCGAAGGCGCACTTAAAAGAAGATAGGATAGGAAATGCACTACCTTTGATGGTCGAGAGCTTGAAGGCGCGCTCGAAAAGAAATGAGGTGAGGGCTCAAAGGTGCACTTGAAAGAAGATAGGATAGGAAATGCACTACCTTTGATGGTCGAGAGCTCGAAGGCGCACTAAAAAAGAAATGACGTGAGGGCTCGAAGCTGCACTCAAAAGAAGGTAGGGTAGGAAACGCACTACCTTTGATGGCCGAGGGCTCAAAGGTGCACTTGAAAGAGGAAAAACATAGAGATTTTTCAGGTGGCCTAATTCTCATGGGCGGCCTGCCCAGGATGAAAAATTCTCAAAAGTGAAGAATTTTCAAAAGCAATTTCAATCTTGGCCATTTCAAGTTGGCCTTCCACTTGATGGATTCCGTTGGAATTTTCTCATATGAAATTTGCAAAACTCATTGTTCATTATCTTAAAGTTTAGATGATATGCATGCATCTTTATCTTATTTGAAATAAAGGCCCCCATTTCTTCATAGTCTTCTTGTTGCTTGACTGATGAGGACTTGCTACCTCTGATTTGTGTCATCTTTGTCGTTTGGCTTCTAGCCCACTCGAGTTGGCCCATGGAAGTCTATTTCCAGATTTTTTTTTTTACATAACTCAGCCTTTGTGGTGCCCATCGTGAGCCATTTGCTTGGTAGAGATTTTCTGTCTCATCAAATAATCTGAGAGGATTATTCATTACTCCTCGTCTCACTGCTAAAAATATTTGGTGCCACTTGCTGAAATGATCAAACTGTCTTTCGTAAACCAAAATGCCCCCTTGTCTGGTTAAAAGAAATTTCCATCTTCTTTTCTAGAATTTTTCCTTCTAAACACAATGTTACCCCCTTGTATTGGTTATTGCCCCTAAGTGTGCTCTGTCAGCGTCTTAGACAAATAATGGTTTTAAGAGGTCATTCTCTCATTTCTCTGTTTTTTAGTTTGGTGAAGGAATATGAGTCTAGAATGAATCTTGAAATCTTGATCTTGCATTTTGAAAACAAAAATTATTTCGATGTGAATCTAAAACAATTTGCTTTTGAAATCTTGCAACTCCTTGGTTATTTTCTTTCTTGGAAAAGAGATTATTTGCTCTTGTGTTTGGTAATGAGATCTTCGGTGAAAATATGTCATGAGATGACCTTTTGTTTCAAAGTGAAGGGCTCGAGAAAAAGCTCGAGGTTTTATATGAGAAAAATTTGTCTCTTTTTGAATCATTCATTTTTATCAGCATGAATAATAATGAGTAGTTTATTCTTGATGTCATGAATCTTATGAAAAAGTATTCTTTGCATTTTGAGAGCATTGTTTATTGTTCTAAGTTGCTTGCTTGCTTGATTAGAAAGGACTTCTACAGGTACGTAACGTAGGCTATGGTTCTTGGCTATGAAATAAAATGACTCATAAGGCTCAAAGAGTGTTTCAGGGTTTCAAAGACTGAAGATCACTATCAATAGTTTGACTCTTGATGTCATTCATATTTTCCTTTGCCGCTCTTTTTTATTTGCCCCTTTTTTCTTTTTTCTTTTTCATTGCTTTGCTAGAGCATACTCACTTTATCTTGGTTATCACTTTTTCTTGTGATTTGGGCATGCCCTCTAGCATTTGAGTTTCTTGGGCTCTTTTGCCTTTTGGCTTTCTCACAGCTTTATCATTTTTCTTGATCGTTGAAATTTTACTTGCCCCCAGTACAGGGTGTGATCCTAGTCGGGATTTTTTTCATGAAAGAAAAACTATTCAGGCTCAAAAAGGGATCGCAAGGGATGTACTTATTTTAGAACGTGAAAGGAATAACAAAGATGACCTTTCCTCATTTCAAGCGCAAACAACTATGATCAACAAACTTTGACCTCATATAGTGTGATGGTTTAGTCTTTGCAAAGATGCATTTCATGAGTTATGAGCAACAAGTTCACTACATACCATTATTCATACATTTAAAAACACATGTTTCAAGAGTCATGGGATAAGGGTGTTTATTCATTTCTCTTTTTTTTTTTTTCATAATTTGTTTTAAGAGTTTGGTCACCTCTATGAAGGAGTTGCTTGATTCACTTGTCATTCTACAAATAGAATGCCAAAAATATCATTTTTTGAATAAACATCAAATTATTTTTGAAATCAAAATACTAGATCAATTTTTTCAAAACTCCAATAGGGAAACTGATTTTGATAAGAGAGACGAATTGCGTCTATGAGATCGCGCAAGGCTTCAAAAATGTGTTTGTGAGTCTTTACAATAAAACTCTCTCAAGAAAATGAATAATGCTTGGTCGTAAACATTATTGAATGACAAACTCATTATTTCATTGAAACTTTGAAAAAGAAGTTTAACAACAAAGAACTTATGACAACATTTTGGGCTATGAATACTGGCATGATAACATATAAAGAGGCTAAAAACTTAGCAATCGTTCATCGGAATTTCTGGAATCATTTATTCTCCTCGACAAAGGCATCTTTTCAACAGTCAATTAAAGTCATATGTAGATCATTCTCGACCTACTTTCACCATAGCTTTATCTTCAAGATTGTTGATTTCTGGGAGTTGGTGTGAAGCAATTAGCTATAGGAATGATAAGTGTCTTGGCAGCCACCTTCAGTGAAACCGTTATTCTCAGTTGGGTTAGCAATCTTACCTAACCCAATGGCTTGTTCAATCCTCTCAGCTATAACAACTAGGTCAGTAAAATGTTGTGCAGAGCTTCTAACCAGGAACTCAAAGTATGGAGCTTTAAAGGTGTTGGAAAATAAACTGATCATCTTTTTTTCCAACATAGGAGGATTAACTTGTGCAGCAACCTCACTCCATCTCCCGGCGTATTCCCTTATAGACTCCTTGTTGTTCTTCTCCATAGCTTGCAAGCTTAAACGATCAGGGCCCATGTCTATATTGAACTTATATTGCCTCATGAAGGCATCAACTAAGTCCTTTCATTTTTTAACCTTGGTATTGTCCAACCGCATATACCAAGTGAGGGCAGCGTCACTCAAGCTGTCTTGGAAGAAATGAATCAGCAGTTTCTCATCATCAACCACCTCGGCTATTTTGTTGCAATATGCTTTAAGATGAGTTATAGGGCATTGAGTTCCCGTATATTTCACAAATTTCGGCACTCTAAAATTTTTGGGGATGACAACGTTGGGCACCAAACACATCTCAGTAGCCTTTATAGGATCATATAGGCGAATTCCTTCCAATGCTCTCAACCTTTGCTCTAGGGCAACTAATTTGTTCATACCATCTTCTTTTACCCTCTTGCCCTTTTGAGACTTCTTCTCTGTAGAATCAATGGTAAACGACATTCTCGTGGGGTATGCTGGTTGAAAACGCATGGCTTATTGAAAATCAGATGACAACCCATTTGCCCCCAGATTCTGTGGATTGAAGGGATTTACAAGCATAGGTTCAGGCTGAGCTATAAGCGTTGCTTTTCCGGATTTATCTCTCAAGGCCTGCTCGAGTAGACTAGTAAGCCTTACGACTTCTTCCTTAAGATTGTCCACCTCTTTTTGATGTTGGGCTTCCAACTAGGCTCTTTGTTCGTTTTCCATTTGTCTTTTTCCCGAACGAGTGTTATAGATGGGTTTCAATGGGGAACCTATATTCCAACCTGCTAAATGTAAATCATGCAATTTATGCAAAAATGCTAAAGCAATTAAAAAAATACGTATGAAATGCGGACTTGCCCATCACGAGGTGACAACCTAATAGAAAGATCCTAATTATTCAGTGCATCAAGGGGTTGGTCATTATCTAGTCTCAAAGGGTCTCTCGCATGCTCAGTGATCGTCCTTGAAAAGGTTGATATGAGGCTTACAAGTAGCATGAAGATAGAGGCCCTGAGTAATATCAGTTTGGCATATCAACCACTTCCAAGTAAACAATCAAGCGAGAGTTGGATGGTTTCACGAGTCTTACCCAGGCTAAAGCCATTGGGGTACCGTTACTTTCCCACTTATCCTAGGTTGTAAAGTGTGTGCTTTCAAAGTGATGCATGGCAACATAAATAAGGATGCATGATAAAACAGTAAATGCAGGAAAAATAAACAAATAAACACAACAAATAAAATAGCAATAATAAGGCAAAAGACAAAGCTTAATCCTAAGTCCCCAGCGGAGTCGCCATTCTGTCGCACTCGACATCGCGGCGGCTCATAAAAAATAAATCCTCTTGAATTAATTATGGAAAAAAAAGAACAAGTTTCTGGCATCCGGTTCTTTTAAGGAAAAATGTCTCGTTTGAGGAGTCGCCACCTAGTATTATGGTCACTAGGAACCCTAACTGGTCAACAGAGATTCTATGGTTCGGGACTGATTACGTAAAAGGGAATATATTATCACCCCTTAAACGTTCTGCCTAAGGCAAACTGCATTGCTGTTTTTGTCTTAAATTGCTAAATTTTTTTTGATTTGTGTAAGAACGTAAGATATTATTGACTCTAACTTCAATGAATAAACCTAAGAAATAAATTTAAATCAATGCATGTATATTTCCAACTCTGGCGTTGGTAAATATTCTACCACAAATAATTCTAATTTTAAAATTCGACCACGAATAAATCCAACTTTGGCGTCGGTAAATATTCCACCACAAATAATTCTAATTTTAAAATTCGACCACGAATAAATCCAACTCTGGCGTTGGTAAATATTCCACCACAAATAATTCCAATTTTAAAATTCAACCCCGAATAAATCCAACTCTGGCATTGGTAAATATTCCACCACAAAAAATTCCAATTTAAAAAATTCGACCACGAATAAATCCAACTCTGGCGTTGGTAAATATTCGTGGCCCTAAAAAAATTAAGACATGCAAAATTTTTGTCTACACTTTTTATTTTTTTTATTATCTATATATTTTTTTTGGGCCGGGCTGGGCCAGGCCCAGCCCCTCATAATTTCTTTGGGGCTGGGCCAGCTCAGCCCATATGGGCTGGGCTAGGCCCAGCAGGCCTGATTGGGCTGTATCGAAGCGCACGAGTGAAGTGAATTCACGCGTGCCTTGAGCTGTGTGAAGGTAATTAAATTACCTTCGCACAGTGTAATTGCAACTTAATTTGAACGAAGAAAAAAAAAAGAAATGAAGAGGAACGACGTACCTGCTCTGCGAGGCGATGAAGACGATGGTGAAGCTCTGGCTGGCCGACACCACCTTTTCTCCTCTGCTCCGTCTTCTGCTTTCCTTTGCTTCTGTTTTCACCGATTGCTTCCGTGTTCCAGTAGATTTGAAAGGATAAAAAAAAACCTTACAATGAAGACGCCGGTTTACTGTGGATGTCAACTGTTGAGTCTTTTTTCGTTTTTTTTTTCTGTTGCAGGGATAAAACAATGGCAGGGACAATCCTTGTTTGTGTGTATACTGCCTTTTTCCTTCCTTGCTCTCTGTGTGTTGCTCTGCTTTTTCCCCTGTTTTGTTTTTTTTTCTGATTTTTCGGTTGTGTGTGATTAGATTCTGGGACTAAACAAAAGATGGGTTTAGCTCTCTGTTTAATTCCTTTTTGTTCACTCTGCTTCTGGGTTTTTGTTCTCTGTGTGTTTTGTGCTCTGGTTTTCGGGTTTTTCTTTTTCTGTCCCCTTCCCCCCCACGAGGTCTTCTTTGCACTGCTTTTATAGACACAACGACAGCCTCGGTGGTGGTAACGGCTGGCCTCCTAAATGCTCCGTAACCGACGCCTTCAATGAAGAAACGTCCGCGTTAGCTGCCACCGGACGAAACGTCTCTGCCATTAAAGGCAGAGCCGTTGCAGAGTAAATGGTGAACAGTCGTTGCAAAACGACCCCGTTTTGTTGGCTGTGATTTTGGTCCTTGTATTTCTTCTAATTTTGCAATCAACCCCCCTGGTTAAAATATAATTCAATCCTTACATGTCTGCGCCATTTTCAAGTTGGTCCTTGGATTTTAATTTCGCAATTTAGACCCCAATTAAACCCCAAACTTTGATATTTCTTCGATTAAGTCCCCGATTGGATTAATTAAATTAATTTCAAGCTTAATTAAGTCCAAAAACTTATCAATTCTCCAATTAAACCCTTAATTGGATTAATTAAATTAATTTCAAGCTCAATTAAGTCTCAAAACTTATCAATTCTCCAATTAAACCTTTAATTGGATTAATTAAATTAATTCCAAGCTCAATTAAGTCTCAAAACTTATCAATTTTCCAATTAAACCCTTGATTGGATTTATTAAATCAATTTTCGAACTTAATTAAGTCTCACAACTTATCAATCATGTTGTTCTTAACCCAAATTTTAATTCATTCTTCATTTATTTCATTTTACTTGTTTTTTCATCATTATTATCACCTTTTATCCTTTTTCAGTAAATAAAATAATAATAATAAAAAATGGTCAAAAATCATGTCGGACCAAGAAATGGGGTTTGTTTTTAACCTATCATGTAAGGGTTTTGCTAGACGGCTAATATTGGGGTAGTAGTCTAAAACATAATTAAGACTGCCTAAAAACCTTTGCAATTGGGTTTTATCGGTGATCTTATCAGGAAATTTATTTGTAAAGGTAAGGGACCTCTCTATTGGTGTTACAGTGCCTTGGCAAATATAATGGCCTAGGAATCGGACACGAGTTTGAAAGAGAGAAATTTTAGTTTTAGAAACAACTAGACCATTTTGTTTGGCAGTATGAAAGAAAATATGTAAATGTTTGAAATGTTGATCAATGGAATGTGAAAAAATGTAAACAATGCAGAATTTTGAATGTGCATTAAAAATGTCATTCATGATGCGCTGAAATTCAGATGGAGCATTTTTTAGACCAAAGGGCATGGCATTCCATTCATATTGACCAAAGGAAACTGTAAAAGCAGTTTTATATCTATCTTTTGGATCAATCTGTATTTGCCAAAAACCAGATTTCATATCGAACTTAGAAAATATAAATGCAGAGTGCAATTTTTGTAACAAATCTTTTTGGTTAAGGATTGGATATCTGATCCATTTGAGAGTGGTATTCAGAGGTTTGTAATTGATCACAAGTCTTGGTGTGCCTCTTTCGATTTCAGAGTCTTTATTCACATAGAAGGCAGCACACGACCAGAGTGATCGAGACTTTTGGATAAGACCTTTAGACTCGAGATCATGGATTTCAAGTCTGCAATGCTGTTCTAAATCAGCATTCATTTGTATGGGCCTTGCTTTTGTAGGGATTAGTTTTTCTGAAAAAGTATCTTCATAAGGAAGATCAACGATGTGTTGTTTTCTTTTCCAAAAAACATTAGGTAAGTCCGAACAAATCTGTTGCTCAATCTTATTTTGTAAATCAATAATTTTTTTTTGTAAATCAGGGTTTTGTAGTTGTTTGGTTATACGACAAAAAGAAACATGGTTTTGTAAATCATGTAAATGGAATTGTTTGTCATGAATTAGTGCATTGATTTGATAAGTATGTATGGAGCATGCTTTAATTAAATTCAAATTTCTAGTCTTAGACTGTTCTAAAAATGGGAAAACAAGTTTGATGCCATTGATTTTGGAAGTAATGCAATTATGATGTGCTTGGTATGGAGTGATCATGTCAATGAATGGAGTACCGAGAATGATGGTATGATTAATATCTTTTGTAGCAACAAAAAATGTTTTAAGAAAGAGGCCTTTGTTGAAAACAGAGGCTTGAGTTTTTCCTGCAATATGTAATTTTGAATTATTAGCAGCAGAGAGTTTTTCAGATGTATTTTGCAAAAATCTTTTTAGAACCACTCCTTCTTTGATGCAGTTCAATTCTGCACCTGTGTCAAATAAGGCGATGGTGTCAAGTTTGAAATCTTCTGAGAAAATAAGAGTAATGTTAATTAAATATTTTTTGGAAGATATTTGTGTTAATACATTTAGAAAATCATCTGGAATATGCTCAATATTTGTAAGTGTATGTGGTAATGCATGGGATTCAATGGTCTGATCTTCTGTATCAGACTCACTATCAGATTGACTTTTAATTTTGGATAAAAGATGTTGTAGTATGGCAGAGTCTTTTTGTTGGGCTTGTTTAAAGGATTGTAATTCGGATTTGAGGGTTTTTATCTCAGAATGCAATTCTGGAATGGTAACAGTGGTTTTGGATTTCTTTTTATTAAGGATCTTTGTAAGGTCATAGGTATTAGTGCTGGTAGAGGGTAATATAGAGCGGTTAGATGATGGAGGGTTTTCTGGCTAGTTGAAATCTTTCAATAATTTGTCTAGATAGGTCTTTTGAAGGTGAGGATCATCAAGTCTTTTGATATCTTCGAGAATGAATTCCTGGTCTTGGGTTAAGATGTTGATTTGTTTGGAATTAGTAGAAGTATCTGAAGCAGCACTGGTAGTTGCTATTTCATTAATTTGAAATTCTTCTTCAGAAGTGTCTGAAGAAGAGTGGTCAGTGTATGTAGCTTCAATGTAGAGATTTTATAGTTGGTTGATGGTATCTTCATCTATTTGAAGCTCATGAAGTTTTGTATTGACTTTGCAAAAACAGGACGTATGTTCTTTTTGGTTGTATTTGTAACAGGTAACGTTTTTGGGGTCAAATTTTGTTTTGGGTTTTGACTGGAAAGGTCATTGGGGTTTGGTAAATTGGGAGGGCTTTTTGTAGTAGGGTGGATTTGGTTTGGAATAAAACTGTTGTCAATTTTTATAGGCTGATCGTCTATAAGGAGGTTTGTGGCTTGGATGTTTTCTTGGTTGTGAGCAGTTTTCGCTACAGGAGGGTTTTTTAGTGGAAAGGTCAAACTGGTGGCAGAAACTACCAAGTTCTTGTCTGGTACGTTTCATTTCCCACTTTAGGTGTTTCTGGAGTTTAAGATCCTGGTAGATCTTAAGACCTTCTTTTTGGGTGAAACTTACAAGTTCACCATATGTGAGCTGGTCATATGGTATGGTTTTCGTTGTAAAGGTGTCTTTGATTTTGTTTCTAACCTTTTCTCCCAAGAGAATAGGTAGACCTGCAAGGAATTTTTCTTTCCAAAAGGGTTAGTTTGAATCTTCCCTAAGCATGACACGAGTAAGGAAGGTGTTTTTGTACCATTGAAAGTCACTAAGCTTCTTACACCTGAGATTGGAAAGGAGTTCAGCATTTTTGTCTTTCAGATGAGAAGGGTCTCCAACAAAGTGTAAGGAGATTGTAAGAATAAGGGTGGATACAACATCTTGAATAGTGTTTCCGGTCGGGTCAAGGATGGGTGTTTGGTCTTCATATGTTTGGAAGGAGTTTATGATATGTAGGTGATCAGTTTCAGTTAGATGATAGTCCCACCATCCTTTTAACTGACCAGAAAAACCAGCAATAAGGAGTTTAGCAATAGCTTTGTCTGAGGTTCCTGTTTGGGTTTTGTAGGCATTGGCTGCCATAGTCATTTGCTGGAGGGTATTGAGGATATTGTATTCAGACATTCCATCTATATTCCACTCATAGAGGGAAGAAGCATTATATTTGTGTTGAGTAAGGATAGTTGGTTTAGTGGTTATGGAAATGTCTGGAGCAGTGGATTTTTTGGAGTTTGCCATGTAAGTTTGTTGAGGGTAAGAGGTTGGTTTGGAGAAATACTTTCATTAGAAGACGCCTCAAGGCTTTTTTATAGAGTACTGACTTGATTTGTGGAGGTGAAAGGGTTAGTTGTTTGTGGTGTATCTGGGACAGTTAAAGATGAACTGTCAAGGTGTTGTAAATGTGTTTTGATGGCTTTGAGAAAGTCTGTCTGGTTTTCTTGGAGTTGTGTTTGGCTTATTTTTGTAATTTGGTAAGGTTTAAAGACGGGGTTTTTTAGTTTCAGGTCAGTTGAGGTTTTAATGTCTACCGAACTTGTAGGGGTTCTTTGTATTTGTTTTTCTAGTCTTGTAAGTTGTTTTTTCAAGGTGTTAAGGTTGGTATTTGTAAAGTTGTTTTGGTTAATGATATGTTTTGTATTGGAAAGGGTGTCATCAGTGGAAAATTTGTAAGGAGCTGCCTCTACAGTCTGGTTGTTGTGGGTTATTTGGATATTTCGCAAAGGTGGATGTTCAGACTCAACTGTGGGTCCACTGGTGAGGTTCCAAACAGGGGTTTTTGATCTTGATGTAACTGGGCATGCATGTTTAATGGATGCAAAAGGATATGCAATGCGATGTTCAGATGCATAATATAATTCAAACCAATCAAAGAATAGAATCTGTATTTTATGTAACTTACTGAAATTATAAAATTGCGTTTGTATCTCACTTCTTTGTTGTAAAAAGTTTTGGAAAAACCAAATTTGTTTTGTAGAGTTATAGGCAGAATAGAAATCCTTTTGGAAGAGAGTTTTGTCAAGAACAAAGTGTTTTTCTGAGGTTAGTACATTCAGCTTGTTTTGGATATTTTCAGTAATAGCTGAAAAGGTTGGTAAAGTTGGAGGAGAGGATTGTTCAAGATTTGTATAGACAGGTTTTGGGATATTTGTAGTATAGTCTGCATTTTGGAAGCTAGAAGAAGGGATATCAGACGTAGATTTTCTTGGAGAGGTTTGGTGATAAGGAATATTGATAACAGAAGGGATTTTGGAAATTCTTCCCAGATCTATTGTATTGGAAGAAGAAGACACTTCTGAGAATCTGGAACTTGTAGAGTGACGATGGAAAGATAGTTTGACTTTGCCATCTGTGTATTGGGTAATGTTTTTGATTTCAACATTGGGTTGAGGTGGTTGAGGCTTCTTTGGTGATGTTGCACCTTCAAGGACCCAATCTTCTGGAAGGGATATATCTTTCCATTGATGGCTTTTGGAACAACAGTGTTTGAGCGGGATAAATCTGTTTGTAGGAGGAGTGTTTCTCCTTTTTGAGATTGGAATTTGTGTTTGTTGGCGAAAGCTGAGAACATGGCTTTGTAGTGAATTTTAAATATGAGAGCAACAGGGATAGATCCTTCTAGCATGTTATAATTATAGGTTTTTATTTGTAATATCATACTCTGTAGAATATTTTTGTCTCTGAGAGATATGGTTATGTTTGGATAACAATCAAAAGATACGAGGCCACTGCAAAGGCTAGACTCAATAGAACTAAGGAGAGAGTCTTGGAAGTTTTGAAATCGAGCATCCCTTAGGACAGCTAGGATGGAGGTGTTTAGACCTTCTTTTGTGAGGGGTTTTATTTCGACTTGGACAAGGCCAACATGAATATATTTGTAGTTTCTGGCTAGATGTTTTTGTAAGGACTTTTGAGAAAGGAGTTAGATGGTTTCAAAAGGTTTTGTAAGCTGAATATCTCGTTCCTCAGTTTTGATAGTAAAATCTGTTTTGAAAATATCATATTTAGATTTTTGATAAATTTGAGTTTGAGAAATTTTTAGGATTTTCCAATCATCAATGTTTTTTGTAAAATCTTCAATAGTTATTTCTTCACTTTGCACAATTCATCTACTTTCAGAAGATTCAGAGGTGGAGGAAGCTGAAATAGAAGTAGTCCTGTGGAAAACAGAATCCATAGTAAAGAAAGATAAACTAGGAAACAGGCTAGAGGTTATATGGATTTATTGCCCTTAAAACTCAAGCGGGACTTACACCATTCAGTTGCAATCACCTATTATCTAATTTGTCTTCCTACTCGGACCCCAATAGGCTCTGATACCAAATTAGTAACACAAACAGGACTGATAACAATAAAAATAATAATAACAATAACAATAATTGAAATAACAAATATAATAAATACTTTAGTACGTGGCGTTGTTATACCTGAGAATGATCTAAAAGATCGGGTCACAGGTTTCTAGCCTATATACTGATTTTTTGAAAAGATCAAAGAAATAATACAAACAGATTTCCGATGCGAATGAACAAGGCAAGACCAACAATGTCAGGATCCTTGATCAAACACAGAGCATACTTAATGTACATAAAATTTAACAAGAATATAAATAATGAAAATAAAATCTTACTTAAATTTGTAAATTAACACAAGAGATATTGGGTACAAAGGAGAATTGATATGGGTTAGAGGTTATGAGTTACAAAGGAGAATAAAGTTTTTTCTTTGGGAAAATAATAGTCTGCCTTCTGAAGCATTTGGAGTCCCCTTTTATAGACGAGTTGGCATGGAAGAAGCCAAAATACCTGGTGACAGAAAAGGAAGATTCCCATGTGGTGACAGGAAAGGAAGATGCCCATGTGGTGACAGAAGATGCCTATATGGTGACAGAAAATGAGTAGGGAAGAGAACTTCCTTTCAGAAGGGGCTGGTAGGAAGTTGTGTTTGAAATAGAGATAGTCGTTTTCAACCAAAGGATGGTCTTTAAGGTAATCAACATGACAACCATATATATATATCTTGAGGATAAATAAGTATTTTTACTGTTATGAATATTATGAAAAGCCAAGAAAGCTATTGGTCAACAAATCTAATTTTTGTTGACTTTAGGGGTAAAAAAGTACTTTAATTGTGTCTCAAGCGTTTTGGATCTGACAATTTTGCCAAATCTACACACAGCAAACAAATGGGACAATTGTGTATTTTAGTTGTCAGAGAGAGAGAGAAAAAAAAAAGAACACAAACAATCAATCACTAGGGGCAATCCAATCATTATCTGGCTACACGCACCGTACAATTTGAAAGAGGGCACAACTATGCTTCCAATTAGATGGCGATTGATCAAATTTAGCCATCGAGAAGCATCATACACGTCTCTTTAATGACATAGGCATTGCCCTTTCACTAGGGTGTGAGGAACACTGGCTCGCAGCTTTTTAATTAAAAAATAACAAGTACATCGTTAAAATACTAAAACACTCTATGGTCCTCTTAATCACACAAAATACTCATATAAAAACACCAAAATACCCCCAAATGCAAGGCTTTTTTTTTTTTTTGTCTTTTTTGAGGCTAAATACGTTATATAACTGTACTTGAAAATTGGAAAAATCCGAATACTCTTGTGGAAGAAGGCTAAAGAAACGTTTTGTGAAAAGATGAGAAATTAAAAGTAAAATTATAATTACAATCTAAAATAAAAAGTCTCTTGATCTACAATAATTTTCCCATACTATTTAGCTTTTATTATGATAGGATTATTCTCATGAAAATATTGGAATTTATAAATAATTTTCATACAAGGTGTCTTATATCTATGTAAGAATGAGAAGTGTAATTTAGGATTATTACGGTAATTGAGGGTAATTATGTACGAAGTAATCACATCTAACAAACTTTCTTCTTTTAACCATGTTGAGAGTGGTGTGACACGAACGGAAGATGTTTACAAGAAGATGCCTTCAGGGGCTATTTATTTTTGTAAAAAAAAAAAAACAAAAACAGTATTTTGTGACATCTTTTAAAAAAATATTGCTTGAATTTTTTTATATATATTTTTAGATTGTTGTGATATGTTGATATGAAAAATGTTTTTTAAAAAATCAAAATAAAAATATTATTTTATATATATCTAGAAAAAAAAAATATTTTAAAAAATATTATGTACAATCTTAATATATAAAAAGGACCCATAAAAACACTATCTTAATATATAAAAAGGAGCCAGCAAGCTGATATAAACTTAGGAAGAGTACACAAAGATGCCTTTCAGTATAGATAATTCTTTCAGTATAGATAAGAAAATCAAATGACCCATCCTCTCTTTTATTTTTTCAAAAAAAATTTGGGATTAAAGACATGTTACAAAAATAATAATAGCCAATGGCTAGGCCTGCTAGTACAGGCTCGCATGTGGAACCTAACAAAATAGATGAGGTGAGCCTAGTTTTTATTTTTGTTTTTGTAAATTATTATTTTTTAATTAATGATTTGTTTTTTATTTTTTCTCTATTTTTTTTATTTTTCAGATTATATTTATAATATGTTCAACCCGCATGGTTTTTTTTTCCTTTTATTATATTCAACCAATTTAATTTATGTTTCTAATTCTATCATCATTTTATTTAATAAAAAAATTATTTTAATAAATAAATTTAACAAACATTATCAAATAAATTTTTTATATTTTAAAATTAAATATCTTAATTTATACCTCCCTCTTAATTTTCAAAGCCCTATACTTTTGAAGCTTTATACCTTAGAAAATGATGCCTCAATTCTGTACTTATGAACTATATGTTTTGCTTGGAAACCTCTGAAGGTGGAGCCTGTCACCCTGAGTCAACAGCTAGTCTTCGGCTTTATTAAAGCATATTAATATCTTCCATCATATGTGGATAGAAAACACTCTTACTTTTCAACGTGAGCTTCTTCAATAATGCGAAGTGTTTGATACGTTCACTAATTAGCTTGGGCGCGTGTGGACTTGATTTCAAGAGCTGCTAGAAATCATGGCGGCTATAAATAAGAGCGGTTGATAACCATGTTAGCCACATATATTTGCAAGATGAAGGCCTTTCTTCTCGCATGCATTCTCTTAGCTGCCATCGTCTTCTCTCCCCTATCCACTTGCACTGCTCGAGAATTGGCCGAGCGAGGTGAGATTTTATTTCCAACATTAACTTAAGAAAAGCAGTTCATTTTTTTTTTTTTTTTTGTGTGCGCGCGCGCGTGTAGTACTCTCTGTGTATTGCAGCACTAATTAACTTAAGATAAGCATTTCAGGTTATATTATTTAATTAATCTGTCGTGGGCTATCTTATATATAAAAAAATGATTCTGCTATAACATCAGATTAATGTCAACATGAATTTGCTATAACATGCGTGAATCTTGCAGACGAAAGTGGATCAAACAACCCCCATAAACCAGTGTTCGGTTGCGGAAGAGGTAAGCGATATTGCGTACCTAAAACACCACCACCATGCAGAACTCTTTACAAGCGTAATTGTTAGAAGCAAGCAAAGTTGAGTGCCTACAAGTATGGAGAGCTTCTGCTGTCTTTGTCAATATGTAAGATGATCAGAACTATTCTTGTGACAAAAATAAATAAAGTTCTCCAGTGGATTCGAAGAAGCAAGCAAGCTTGTTTGCTTAAAAAGTACGGACGGCTCATAGTGTCTTTATCAATATGTAAAATGTTATTTTGATATGGGAACTATTTCTGAGAGAAAAATAAATGAAGTTCTTAGTGAGTTTCATGGTATCTTTTGAGGTTTTAATTTCGGTCATTATGCAGTCCTCTTATTTGTAATCTCCCATGAGAATTATTAATGAAGTTTAATTATGCCAAACAAAATTAATGCTTAATTTAACGTTTTTCCATGTAAAAATCAGTTTGAAAATTAGGTTGAATCATGAGAACAAACACTTTCTAAAAAACTCTAATATCATATCATCTTAACTTCAAAGCTTAAGTTTCTACATAAAACTTTAAAGCTTCAGTTTCTCTTTTATCTCTCAAAACCATGTTCAAACTATATATTATTTTCTATTTGTCTGCACTGTTTCTGTTTGGTTTCCTAGAAAAAATGGGACAGGTTAAAAAAATTTGATGGTAAACTGCATAGCCGATTTTTTAGTGTGGTTTGTTCCTTAATTTTTTCAAATGACATGGAAAAGAAAGGTATTTCATAATTTATAAAGAATCCCTCTATTATATTTTATTTTATTTTTTATTAATGCAATAATCAGTTGAACATGTCTCTTCGGGCTATAACGTTAACATCTAATATTTTAATTGTTCTTTTAATTATTAATTTTTATCTCTAATTTTTCTCGATATATGCCAATCAAAAAAATTATCAATAAATAGTAACTAAAATAGCAACATATTTTTTTATTGAAAATATCACCATAATTTATAGACGATATTTTTTCTATTAGTATTAATTTAAATACCAATCGTCCCACCATAGATGAGTGGTCTTATCATTTCAAACGGTTCAATGAATTTGCTTATGTATTGTTGGAGAATAATATAAATTATATATTGGAATCTCACCTAGTAGTTTAAGCTCTTTGGTTAAATTGGTTCTTTCACATAATATCAGAGTTTTTATGACTTACCGGTCACAAGTTCAAATCTCAACACTCTCATTTATTCAAGAAAAATTAAGCATAAGGTAATGTGAGCTCAAATCCAAAAGGTTTTCTTTTAAGGAGGTGTGTTAGAGAATAATATAAATTATATATTGGAACCTCATCTAACAGCTTAAACTCTTGAGTTGAATTGGTTCGTTGACATGTACAAATGTTATAAGCTAGAGTAATTTTCATTGGTGTCAAGAACTGTAATTTGTACTTTATTGCTCCAAAAGCTACTGCAGAAATGTAATTACATCAACTTTAAGCAGTTTTTGTATTAGTAGTTAGTGGTATATTGGTTCCTCCACAGCGGAACAATATTTATTTTTTTTAATATAAAAAATATTAAGAATGTAGTAAATGTTTTAATAACCTTGACTCGGGTAGTCATGTCAGACCCAAGGTGTTTAGGCCTGGTATAGTTGTCAAACCCAAGTTTCTTGGACCTGGAATGGTTGTCAGACCCAAGTAGCTTGGGTTAAACATGGTAGCCAGACCCAAGTAGCTTGCTTGGGTATGGCAAAAAGGCTAAACGCAAGCTACTTTTTCATCTTTTCTAAAGCTAAAAGTGTTATTTTATTGTATATGAAAATTATAAAAACTTGAAATACCCTTTTTCATGAGTCTATCCCCTTTTTTTTTAATCTTAGGGACAACAAAATATTTTTAGTGTTATGAATAGTGTGAAAAGCCAAGAAAGCCCTTGGTTAATAGTTCTAATTTTTGTTGACTTTAGTGGAAAAGAGTACTTTAACTATGTCTCAAGCGGCTTGGGTCTGATAGCCTTGCCAGACTTGTGCACAATAAACAAATGGGACAATCGTGCACTTTAGTTGTCTGGAGAAAGAAAAGAAAGAAAAAACACAAACAATCAATATCCAGGGAGCAATCCAATCATTATCTAGCTACACGCGCCATACCATTTGAAACAGGGCACGACTATGCTTTCAATTAGATGGCGGTTGGCCAAATTTGGCCACCGAGAAGCATCATACGCGTTTCCTTAATGGCGCGAACATTGTCCACTCGCTAGGGTGTGTGGAACACTAGCCCGTAGTTTTTTTTATTAAAAATAACAAGTACATCGTGAAAATATTAAAACTCCCATGTGGTCCTCTTAATTACACAAAATACCCATATAAAAATACCAAAATACCCCCAAATGCAAGACTTCTTTTTTGTCTTTTCTGAGGCTAAATGCGTTATATGACTGTACTTGAAAATTAAAAAAAATCCGAATACCCTTGTGGAAGAAGGCCAAAGAAATATTTTGTGAAAAAATAAAAAATTAAAAGTAAAACTACTATTACATTCTATAGTACAAGGTTTCTTAATCTACAGTAATTTTCTCATATCATTTAACTTTTATTATAATAGGGTTATTCTCATGAAAATATTGGAATTTATAAATAATTTTTATATAAGGTGTCTTATATCTATGTAAGAATGAGAAGTGTAATTTAGGAATTTATAAATAATTTTCTTCTTTAACCTTGTTGAGCGGGATATGACATGAACAAAAGATGTTTACAAGAAGATGCTTCAGGGGCTGTTTATTCTTTATTTAAATAAAACGAAAACATTATTTTGTGATTTTTTAAAAAAATATTACTTGAAATTAATTTTTTTTATTTTTAGATTGTTGTGATGGATTGATATGAAAAATAATTTTTAAAACATTAAAATAAAAATATTATTTATATCTATCTAAATAAAAAAATATTTTAAAAAATAATACATATAATCTTAATATATAAAAAGAACCCATAAAAACACTATCTTAATATATAAAAACAACCCAGCAAACTGACATAAACTTAGAAAGAGGAGGCGAAGATGCCTTTCATCTATAAAGGACCCAGCAACTTGAGTATAAAGGACCCACTTCTATAGATAATTCTTTTGTATTGACTTGGAGTCAACGTGCATTGAAGCAAGTTGAGTGTATTAAGGATCTAGCTTGGCGATAGTTATGGAGTAACGTCGCCTACAAGTCTACAATGGTACTAAGGACGCTAAAATTCACGTGGCTCGTAATATTAAGTAATTATTTAGTAGGTGGTTCGCTGATAAGAATTTAAAATTAAAATATATATATTTTTTATGTTTTTAGATTTGAACCCTATAATTATTAATATGATGATTATTTGAAGGTTACATGGTCATCAATTTTAGAGCACGTGGTATTAATTGAGGTGTGCGCGTCCAAGTTAGCTCGGACACTTACGTTAATAAAAAAATATAAACCTAAAATGTGTGATTTTTTTTTACCATGTATTCATATATTATTATGGATTAAATGTGTAAAATCTTTAGTTTTTTTTTAATTTGGTTTTTAATTTTTTTTTGGTGATTTAGTCCTATTTGTGTAAAATCTTCTCAATTAGATGTTTTTTTTTTACCTTTAAAGTTTATGAAAAAATATATATGAACTCGGATTTAATTTTTATTTTGGGTTGATTTTGATTTTTGGGATGGTTTTTTAAGGTTAAGGATAAATTTATCACGGTTCCTAAAATGTTTTATAGGTATTTTAAGTAAATAATGGATTGAAAATGGATTTTTAGGTAAAAAAAAGTAAGTCCTGATTTTTCAGTCATTGGTGGCAGAAATCTAAGCAAATCAAAAGACTCATCCTCTAATTTTATTTTTTCAAAAAGAAAATTGGGACGAAAGACATGCTAAAAAAAATAAGAGCCCTATCACTAGGAAATGATGCCTTAGAAAATGATGCCTCAATTTTGTACTTAATGAACTACATGTTTTGCTTGGAAACCTCTGAAGGTGGAGCCTGTCACCGTGAGTCAACAGCTAGTCTTCGGCTTTATTAATGCATTTTATTAATTAAAGCATATTATTATCTTCCAGCCTATGTGGATAGAATGCACTCTTACTTTTCAACGTTGGCTTATTCAAGAAGGCGAAGTGTTTGATACGTTCATTAATTATCGTATTCTTGATTTCAAGAACAGTTCCCTTCGAATGGCTAAAAATCACGGTGGCTATAAATAAGTGCGGTGGATAATAGGAGGAGAGCAGAACCATGTTAGTCACATATATTCGCAAGATGAAGGCCCTTCTTATCGTATGCTTTCTCTTAGCCACCATCGTCTTCTCTCCCCTATCCACATGCAGTGCTCGAGAATTGACCGAGCGAGGTGAGATTTTATTTCCAACATTAACCTAAGAAAAGCAGTTCATTTTATTATTATTTTTTTTGTGTGTAATCTCTCTGTGTACTGCAAACAATTTTTTGTTATAAAACTGATGAGTCAACCTTTACATTTACTTCCATCATTAATTAAGTTAAGATAATCATTAATTTCATGTTTTGTATGTGTATACTATGTAATTAATCTGTCGTGGGCTATCTTATAAGAAAAATAAAGATGATTCTGCTACAATATCAGATTATGTCAACATGAATTTGCTATAACATGCGTGAATCTTGCAGCCAGATACGGAGGTCTCAGCCCCAATAAACCAGTGTTCAGTTGCGGAAGGGGTAATCGATATTGCGTACGTGGCCAACCACCAAAACGTAAATGCACAAGTCCTTACCAGCGTAATTGTGGGCGTTAGAAGCAAGCAAAGTTGAGTACTGCTTAAGAGTATGGAGAGCCTCTGCTGTCTTTATCAATATGTAAAATGATCAGAACTATTTATGTGAGAAAAATAAATGAAGTTCTTAGTGAGTTTCATGGTATCTCTTTTGAGGTTTTAATTTCGGTCATTAATATGCAGTCCTCTGTTTGAAAACTATTATTTTCTATTTGGCTGCACTGTTCCTGTTTGGTTGCCTAGAAAAAATGGGACAGGTTAAAAAAATTGGAAGCATGGTAAACTGCGCAGCCCTTGTTTGAGTGGGGTTTTTTCCTTTGATTTTGTCAAATGACATGGAAAAGAAAGTTATTTCATACTTTATAAAGAATCTCTCTATTATTTCTTATTTTATTTTCAATGAATGCAATACTCAGTTGAACACGTCTCTTCGGGCTGTAATATTTTAATTGTTTTTTCAATCATTGATATTTAATAATTTTCTAATAGTGATTAAAGTGCCAAAGGATACCAATCGACGTCCCACCATAGATGAGTGGTCTTACCATTTCAAACGGTTCGATGAATTTGCTTCCATACATATGTTACAAGTTTGAGTAATTTTCATCGGTGTCAAGAACAACTATCGGGTACTTTATGGATGTAATTACATCATCTTTAAGCAGCTTTTGAATTAGTATAGTAATTTATTTATTAATTTTTTAAAAAATATAAAAAATACTAAAAATATAAAAATATTTTAATAACCTTGAGGCAAATAATCATGACAGATCTAAAACGCTTAGGCTTGATATGATTACAAGGCTGTTAAACCTTGAATTGTTGCTAGATCAAAAATTGCGTCTTCAAGTCACTCTTACATATACTTATCATACGAATAAGAGAAGAGCAACTACACCTACGACTAAGAAGATAGGTGGTGGCCCAGCGGTAAAAGCTTGGGACCAAGAGGTTTGCTCCCTCTGTGGTCTCAGGTTCAATCCCTAGGTTGCTCATATGATGGCCACTGGAGGCTTACATGGTCGTTAACTTCAGGGCCCGTGGGATTAGTCGAGGTGCGCGCAAGCTGGCCCGGACACCCACGTTAATCAAAAAAAAAAGAAGACAACAAGTTCATCATCAACCGGAAGACAGACACGAAAGAGACAGAGATTAGTGAGCGGAGGTGATAGACCCAAGAAAAAGAGGAGAGGCGGAGGGCGTACTCGAGATCAGTGACTATAGACCAGAAGCCACTAACTATGGTTATTAGTTGCCGAAGCTGAAGGCTCTGAAAGAGGCGACCAACGAAAAAGTGTACCATTAGCTTCTTCTCTTCTGTCTGTTCTTCCTGCCTTTGACTACGAACCCAACAAAAAGTCAAGTGCAAGAAACAGAGCAGGATTTCAAACCAGTTTCAGTTTTCCAGGCTCGACCTATGGGTAAGAGCGTAGTCTACAAAGCGAAAGGTACTACGTTCCTCTCCTTTCAGTCGATCGTACTTTGGTCGTTCATCTGATCTGTTTAATGAATATCTCTTTCTTTCTTCTCCGGGGAGTAAGCAAAGCATTCTGTCTTAGGAGAACCCTTACCCTTAGGCTGAGTAAGAAGCCTTGCCTTAGTAAGTGACGGTCTGGTAAGCATGGGCAAGCCTGAGATGCCTGTGTTTGCTTTCCATAGAAAATATGCCTTCGGCTTGTGCTTTGGAGAGTCTGTCTCTTTGGTCTAACAAAAATATCGGTTGCTTTTTAATTTTTTTTTTAAGGTTAAAAGCTTTATTTTATTATTGAATATGAAAATTATAAAAACTTGAAATACACTTTTTTGGAGCCTTTCTTTTTCTTTTTTTTTTCTTTTTATCTCGGGGTAAAAAAGCATTTTTATTATTTAAAAAATTATGAACAGTCAAGAAAATCCTTGATCAACTGTTCTAATTTTTCTTGATTTTAGAGGTAAAAAAATATTTTAACACTGATTTAAATATTTTGGGTTTAGCAACTCATCATGTGTCTCACAACATGACAGATCTATATATAACAAATAAAAAAAATAATTATACATTTTAGTTGCTAGAAGAATGACAATTCAACTACTCGATTTTGGACTTATGAACTATGTTTTGCTTGGAAACCTCGGAAGGTGGAGCCTGTCACCATAAGTCAACAGCTAGTCTTCAGCTTTACTAATGCTGAATATCGTCTTCCATACTTCCAGCAGATGTGGATAGAAAACACTCTTACATTTCAAAGTTGGCTTATTCAATAATACGAAGTATTTGATACGTTCGTTAATTATCTTGGGCACGGGAGGATAGTTCCCTTCAAGAATGGTTCCCTTTGAATGCTGCTAAAAATCATGGTGGCTATAAGTAAGAGCGGTGGATATAAATATTGCTAAATTTTGACTTTCTTTGATTTGAAACGCATTCCAAGCTTTCTTTCCTTCTTTTCTAACGTATGCAGTTGGGATTAGCCCATTCTGCGTACATCTTGAGCTCACAGACATGGATTCTTTTCTAAATATTGTTAATTTTGTCTTTATATACCGACAAAAAATATTCATTGGTGATACGATTGGTACTGTATCACCGACAAATTATATAGTTTTTTAAAAAGTTGCAACAGTATAATGATGTAGATTTCTTTTCAAACGATTTTACCTGTTGTAATCCATTTTTGGGTCCCCACAAAAAATAAAATAAATAGCCAAAAGAGGTTAGAAAAATAACAGGAGGCAGAAACACTCAGAAAATGGTCAGAAAAATTGGTCAAGGAGGTTAAAAATAAAAGGATGGATTTTTTGACAGTATATTCTTGAATGATGAGAGCCCTGTTGGATAAGAAAGTGGAATTTTGAGGAGAAAAGTCCAAATTTAGATGTTTATGGACTTAATTGGATTTTTAATTGAATTTATAGGGGTTTTGATTGCAAGAAAAATTGATTTGTAAGTCAATTTGGGCTTTAATTAGAAGAAATTTAAGTTCTAGGGCCAAAATATATTTGTTAGGAATTTATTAGGTCAAATCAGGAGCTTAATTACATAAATATTGAAGTTTAATGGCCAATTAGGGACTTAATTGAGAAAGTCCGAAACCAGGAACCAAATTGGAAGAGGCGTGTAAATAGGGGGGCTGTATTGGATTGATCCGGGGGCCTAATTAAAGAAATTGAAAGTTTATTAATCAATTGAGGGCTAAATTGCATAAATCAGAGGCCAAGGACCGAAGTGAAAAACACGGCCAACTATAGGGGTGGGGACCAAAATTGGCAGGGACGCAATTGAATTTTATTCTTAAAATCAAGATTAGATTTGAGGACTTAATAGAACAAAGGATAAATTAAGGACTGATTCGGAAAAATGTTTTGCCGCCTCTTTTAAATGAAAAGGCGCGTTTTTTCCAAAACGACGTCGTTTCATATATATATATAAAAAAAAGACCGAACGGTGCCGTTTTGAACGGCACTGTTCCCCTTTCTTCTTCCCCCGAACGTGCAGCAGGGGAAGAAGAAAACATTTATTGTTTTCTTTCTTTTTTCTTCTTTTAATCTTCCCACCTCTCTCTCCTCGCACCCACCGACTAACCCGAAGCCTCACACCTTGGACCACCGACCGAAGTCATTGGCCGACCACCGGCCGAAAGCAAAGGAACGGCGCCTTGCTGTCGCGGGTGGTTGCCGACCAGCCGCTGTGAAACCCGCTCCCCAGGCGCACTAATAAAGGGCCCAGCGCCCTTTCTCTCCTATAAATAGAGAACAAAAAGAAAAAAGAAAGAGGGACCGAAAGGAAGGAAGAAAAAAAAACCGAGGAGAGAGAGAACGAATGAGAGAGAGGGAAGAAAAGGAGTAAACCAAAAACAGAAAAAAGAAAAAAACCAACCGAGAATAAAGAGAAAGGAAGAAACAAGGAGAACCACCGAAAACAAAAAAAAAAAAAAAAGAGGAGAGGGGAAGAGGAAGAAATCTCTCTCTCTCCGCCGGTTGAGCAGCAGCACCGCCGCTTGGAGCCGCCGTCCGTGAGCCACAACCGCCACCGGCCTCCACCGCAACACCACCTGCGACCGCCTCCTCAATGCCAGGTAACTTCTTCTCCCCCTTAATTGCTGGCATTTTGGTTCTTTTCCCTGCATGCAGAACGAACGTTCTGCATGCAGGAGGGGGGGTAATTCCCCCCCTGATGATGCGTAGCTGGGCCAGGCGGATCCGGGCCAGCATTTATTTTTTTTCTTTTGGGCCAGACTAGGTCTGGCCCAGCCCTGTGTTTGATGGGCCAGACCGAGTCTGGCCCATCCCGGCTGTCTAGGCCAAGTCCGGCCCAGACGGGAAATATGAGATTTTATTGGGCCGAGATCGGCCCAATCCATTCTGGGCCGAAATCGGCCCAATTCCTGCTGGGCTGAGCATGGCCCATTTATTTGGGCCGGCATTATATATTATATTATATTATATTATATATGTATATATATATTTAAAAAAAATCAAAAAAATATTCTAAAAATCTTGAAAAATATTGTTGATTTTCCTGCATATTTTTGTCAAAATGGCTTAATGTTGGTTTGTATTTTTATACCGTAAAGATACAAATCCAGTATTAAAATACCCAGTTTTCGTCAAAACATCAAAGATTTTAAAAATAAAAAAAGTTTTTGCTTCCAAAAAAAATTCTGAAAAATTCTAAAAAAATATTTTTGATTTTCCTGCATATTTTTGTTAAAATGGATTAATATTGGGTTGTATTTTTATACCGTAAGAATACAAATCCAGTATTAAAATACCCGATTTGCGTCAAAACATAAAAAAATATACATAATTAAAAAATGTTTTTTTTGTTTTAAAATACGGTCTAGTCTCTCCAATATATATATATATATATATATATATATATATATATATATATATATATATATATATATTATAACATCATATTTTCACACAACAAAGGAAATTTCAAAACAATATATGTATTAACATGCATTTGGCTTTAATAACCAGTTTATTCAAGCCATGAGAACTAGACCAATATTTTAAAAATTCTAAAAAATCTTTTAGTTTTCTTTTAGTATTTGGGATTACGAATTTATACATAAAACGTATTCCTAATATTAAAAATCGTTAGAACGGTTAGAATTTTACCTGATAAGATAAAGACCTCCTTACCGAGGAGGATTTTTCTTGGACCATGGACAGACCAACAATTAGAAAAACACGAAAAGACCTTAGATTTTTATCAGACAATAAAACAATGCAGCTTACCTTAGGTAGGGCGTATTTGGGGTGCTAATACCTTCCCTTCACGCAACCAGTCCCCGTACCCGATCTCTAAGACCAATTAGGGTTCCTAGTGACCAAAATACTAGGTGACGACTCCCATTCCATTTTCCAACAACAAAAGACAATATTTTCTTGTATCCCCATATATATATATATATATATATATATATATATATATATATATATATATATATATATACATTGTAGATAAGAAAATGAAACAAAACACATGTAATTTTCGCCGCGACGCTGCACACGTGCGACATTACCGACGAATTCAAACCGGGATCTCCATACAATGACATTGCATATTCACTGGCAGAATTACCAACGCAATTTATACCAACTCTGCCGACACTCTCTTTCTCTATTTCTCCTCCTTCTCCCCCATCCCACCTCTCCTCTCCCGAACTGCAACCAACCACCCATCCAAACTCCCCTCCTCTTCTCAACACAAGCACTCAAGTTTCTTATACTTTTGTATGTGGTCACAACAATATCTGTTCTTGTGGATTTTTTTATATATATATAAGCAAATCTATCCTTTTTAGTTTTAACACTTCAATGTGAATTTTATTGTTTTTTTTAGTATATGTTTTTTGTTAACGTATGTACTTGTTTGATTGTTATTTGTCAAAGAAACTTATAGTATGAATGTATAATTTTGTAGTTACTATAGTTTGTTTTAGATTTTGTCAAATTATATTTGTTTGTAAATTTTTGAAACTTTGTTTGAAGTACACCGAATTGGATGTCTTGTGATGAAATAAATAATAGCTTGTTTAACGGGTCCGTTTTAATTTTTATCAATTCTATTGGAAAGTTGTGATTTCCGCAAATTGATATATGTATAAATTTGTATGGACATTGATAATTGATAATGAATATTTAACATAAGTGTTTTTTTATTTTGTTGGATAATGTCAGGGCAAACCAATATTTTTGTTATGTTTATTTATGTAACAAAGTTAATTAATACATGTTGTCGTCATAATTTTACAGAGGTTAGATAGTAGTCATGGATGATCGTTCATGAATGTATCGAGACTCACCCCAAGGATTGCGGAGGATGGATTATTATAACGGGGTTCAGGATTTTATTAATTTTGCAACATCTATCTCGAGAAATTTTACTGATGGTGGTATTAGATGTCCCACAACATATACATGTTATCCCGTCATAAAGCACATGATCAACGGCTTCCATTAGTTTTCTTATTTTTATTTATCTATATAATATTAATAGGATTCTTTAGTTTTATTTATATATAAAAAAGATTATAAAAGTTTTTTAACTGTTAAATATTTTGAATGTCTTTCTATAATCATGGTACATCAATTGGTATTAAAATTTAATAATTTCTCAAGCTTAGCTACTATGTGTTATTATTTAAAATTCTAGTGGTGGAATCCATAATGATGTGACATGCATAATAGTGTTAAAGACATCTCATGATAGGATGACCCACACATAAAAAAAATATTAATTTTTCAAGTTTTGCTTAAAAAACATTATGTTGAATGTTTTTATGGTAGAAGATGGTTTTCAACTAAAAACGTTCTATCTCATACAAATTTTGAATTCAAGGACAATTTCCTTCTAATATAGGGAGAGTAATGTATAAGCTTCTTGGAAAAATAAATATCTTTTTTAATTATTTTTATTTTTCTTATTAAGTTTAGGAATTTTATTTTTTATTTTTATTTTCCTATTCAGTATTATTATGCTTTTATAGTTTTTCTATTTGAAGAAAATATTTTTTTTTTATTCAGTGTTAACAGAGTTTTCTAGTTTTTTTTCTATATTAAAGGTTGTGATAGGCTTTTGACAAGCAAAACTTGAATGAATAAAAATTAAATATTTTAGGTATTCATCCATAGTTATAGTGTTCTTAGTTTTTTATAGTTTTAACTTATAATAAACCTTGTTATCTTTCGCTCTCAACTGGATCAAGTGGTATCAAATTTCAATGATTAATAGAGGTTAGCTATTGTATTCTATTATTCAAAATTCTTATAGGTCAATATCCATAAATTTATTAGGGATCCATGATAGGATAACCCATAAAAAATCATAAGAAACTCATGATATGGCATTCCATGAAAAAATATTAAGGATCTATGATGGGCTGGTTTATAAGAAAGGTATTACAAATTCATGATAAGTGGTCTACAAATAAAAGAATCATTAGCTTTTTTTACTGAGTAGGTTTTGCTCGAAGAATATTATGTTAGATGTTTTGATGGTGGAAGGTAGTTTCTAACTAAATAAGTTATGTCTCATAAACAATTTAAACTAAATGATGAGTTTCTTCTAACAGAGGGAGAATGATACAAAAGCTTTTTAATATATATATATATATAGATAGTCAAGGAATTTTATTTTTTCTATTTAAATAAAATATTCTTTTCTATTTTTATTTTCTTATTCAATATTCATATGGTTTCTCAATTTCTTTATATAAAGGATTTTAATAGTCTTTTGATAAAAAATAAATATTTTGGATATCTCCCTATAATTATAATGTTCTTGGCCCTCGGGAGTGTTAACTTATATCAAACTTTGTTATCATTTACTTTTGGCTATAGATCAATTGATATCAAAGCTTAATGATTCTAAGAGATTATCTATTACAAGTTGTTATTTAAAAGTTTAGTATGGGGTCCATATAAAAGTGTTAGAAATCAATGATCAATGAAGTATAAACCTATCATTAGTTTTCTGATTAAAGAAAACCATTGAACTCGAGAACGAGTTCTAGAAAATTGATAGAGAGGTTTTTGAAAAAAATAATTATTTTATTTCTTTCCTTTTGGTTTAGAAAATTTATTTTTTATTGTATTTTCCTATTAAATAATATTAAGCCTTTCTAGTTTTCTTATTTGAACGAAATAATTTCTTATTTTTATTTTTCTATTTGATATTATTAGAGTTTTCTAGTTTTTTTTCTCAATAAAGAGTTGTAATACTTTTTGGCAAGTTAGACTTACATAAATAAATATTAATTATTAATTTTTTGATCTTATAATTTTTCTATGTAATTTTATAATTATATTTAAATTGATAAAAACTAATATTTAAAAATTGCATCAATATGAAATGAAACTATCAAACATGGAATAATGTAGTTTTTTTTAATTAATATTATGAATTCATTTACTAAAATTAAAAATCCTTTGAATATAAAATGCTTGATCACCATTTCAATATCAATTATTGCCTTCTTCCCATTTTTAACCATTCTAATCAGATTTTCATGTGATATAAAAAATATTAATATTCAATTATTCATCGCTAACGCGCCCCAATAAAAAACCTGAATCCACTTATTTTACAAGAGACAAACTTATTTCTTCTTCTTCTTCTTCTTTACTATATGTAAAAAACATAAATATCTATTTCGTTCTCTTCTTTTCTCTCCTCATCTCCTTCTCTTTTTCTTCATGCTCGGGTATGTCTTCTTCTTCTTTCTTCTTTTATCCTCTTAGTTTTTTTTTTTTAATTAATATGCTTTA
This sequence comes from Populus tomentosa, assembly GCA_018804465.1. NCBI lineage: Eukaryota > Viridiplantae > Streptophyta > Magnoliopsida > Malpighiales > Salicaceae > Populus > Populus tomentosa. The sequence continues at coordinate 11,015,183 of CM032001.1, forward strand.
CAAAATTTGTTTTCTCTCCTTAGCTTCACTTGCAAGTACATTAAAGTAAGATTTTTTCTTCTTCTTTTTTCATGATTTTTTTCACTATATATATTTTTATTTTATTTTTAATTGTTTTCATATGAGATCAATTTTTAATTGATTTATTTATAGGATTTTTAAATTTGTAGTAATTGCAACTTCATTTTTTTCATATGATTTTTTTTAGTTGAATTTATTTATTTATTGCAAATTTGTTTGAGTTGATTTTCTTATTCTTTTTTCCAAGCATTTTGAGTATATATCATATAGTGTTGATTTATGTTAATTTAATTATTTAATAATTTTATAAAAGAATTTTTTTAAAATTTTTATTTTAAATAATTACCAACGGAAATTTCCGTTGGTAAATCTATTAGTAATAAAAAATATTATTACGGACGCGTCTGTTCCATCAGTAAATCCGTCGGTAATAATATTTTTTTATTACCAACGGATTTACCAACAGACAAAAAATTAATGATGAAATTTTCACCAACAGAGCATTTTTATCGGTAAATTAATTACCGATGGAATATGTGTCTTACGCCGACGGTAAAATTTTGTCGGTATAACTGTTATAGATATTTTTAAATTTCTTATAACCTTTAAAAAGTGATTTTTGTCTAAAATGAAAAGAAAATATTTTTCTGAAAACCATCAATTTCCACACAAACCATTTAATTTTGTTATAATAGAGTTGTTCTCATGAAAATATTGAAATTTATAAATAATTTTAATCCAAGGTGTCTTATATCTTCAGTTAATTATGTGCGAAGTAATCACATCTAAAAGACTTTCTTCTTCAACCATGTTGAGCGCGATATGACATGAACGGAAGATGTTTACATGAAAATGCCTTTAGGGGCTGTTTATTAAAAAAAAAAAAAAACAGTATTTTGTGATTTTTTGAAAAAAAAATATTTCTTGAAATTATTATTATTATTATTATTATTATTTTGGATAGTTTTGATATACTAGTATCAAAAATAATTTTTAAAAAATAAAATAAAAATATTATTTTGATGTAATTTTAAACAAAAAATATTTTAAAAAATAATTGTATAAAAACACTATCTTAACATATAAAAAGGACCCAGCAAGCTGGATTATATTTTGATGTGGGGTGATTTAGTTCTAATTGTGTAAAATCTTCTCAATTAAGTGTTTTTGTATTTTTAAAGTTTATGAAAAAATATATTTAAATTCAGATTAATTTTTTATTTTGGATTAATTTTAGTTTTTGAGATATATTTTTAAAGCTATGGATAAATTTATCACGGTTTCTAAAATGTTTTGTAGGTATTTTAAGTAAAAAAATGAGTTGAAAATGAGATTTTAGATTAAAAAACTTATGCCTTGATTTTACAGCTATTGTGATGACCAGAATCTAGGTAAATCAAATGAGTTGTTATCGAAATTTAGATAAATCAAACGAATTGCCATCTAATTTTTTTTTCAAAATAAAATTAGAATAAACAACATGTAAAATAAAAAAAAATCAGTCACGAGGGCTTGCTTGTGCAAGCTCGTATGTGAAAACTAACAAAAAAAGGTGAGGCGTACAAGCTCAATAGAGCCTGGTTTTTGTTTTTTTGGTATATTATTATTATTATTATTATTAAATTAATGATTTTTTTTTTGTTTTTTCTCTAACATTTTAATTTTCATTTAGAATTTTTTTAACTATAAAAATATATCTATAAATTTTTTTATTATATATATATATATATATATATATATATATATATATATATATATATATATATATATAACCCGCAACGTGACGGGTAAAGTATCTAGTTAACGTTAAATATCGTCTTCCATGGTATTATCTTCCATCATGTGTGGATAGAACGCACTCTTACTTTTCAAAGTTGGCTTATTCAATAATGTGAAGTGTTTGATACGCTCATCAATTATCAATAATGCGAAGTGTTTCGAGAACAGTTCCCTTCGAGTGCTGCTAGAAATCATGGTGGCTATAAATAAGAGCATAAACATGTTAGTCACATATATTTCCAAGATGAAGACCAAGTAACAGTACACGCATTATTTCTCTTTATAAGTTTTTTTTTTGTTTTTAGATTATTGTGATGTATTGATATAAAAAAATAATTTTAAAAAAATTAAAATAAAAGTATTATTTATATCTATCTAAATAAAAAAATATTTTAAAAAATAATATGTATAATCTTAATATATAAAAAGGACTCATAAAAACACTATTTTAATATATATAAAGGACCCAGCAAGCTGACGTAAACTTAGGGAGAGGAGACGAAGATGCCTTTCGTCTATAAAGGACCCACGTCTATAGATAATTCTAGATAAACCAATTTAATTTGTGTTTCTAGTTCTATTATTATTTTATTTAATAAAAAAATTATATTAACAAATAAATTTAACAAACACAATCAAATAAATTTTTTATATTTTTAAATTAAATATATTAATTTATACCTAACTATTAATTTTCACAGCTTTATAATTTTCAAAGCTTTATACCTTAGAAAATTGTCGTGGGGGCCACGACGTCGTTTGGTGACGACGAAGGCTCTTTTTCGTGCCTCCTGCTGTGAGGTGTGTTGTATAAAATTATGATTAAGATTTAGAAGTCGTCACCTAGTATTATAGTCACTAGAAACTTATGGTCTGCGAGAGTCTGAGTAAGGGATTGGTTGTGCAAAGGGAAGACGCGTCACCCCCAGTGCACCCTATCTAAGGTAAGCTGTATTGTTGTTTGATTGTTTTTTTTAAGTCAAGTTGGTCTTTTCTAAGGTTTAAGGCAGATCTCTCTTCATGAGAGAGTCTCTACCTTTTCAGGTTAAATCCTAACCGTTCTAAAGTTTGAATCTTGTAGCATCACATTTATTTACATCTTGTATCATTAATACTTGAGGGTGTACTTTATCGTGTAATTTTACACCCCATAAATATTAAAGTCTACATCTAGACCCTAAAAAAAGATTGGAAAAGACTTTTAACAGTTTAGCCAAATCCTAATGGATCATCATAAACTAGTTATGATATCCATTTTTTTTAATGAAAAAAATGCAATTTTTGTTTTTACGAAAAAAATTTAGGATTTGGCTGTATGCAGTGAAATATTTTTTTTCCTTTTTGAAAATGTTTTTGCATTTTTTTTTGAAATATTTCAGAGAAAACCGGGTATTTTAATACCGGATTTGTATTTTACAGTGTAAATATACAATCCGATATTATGCAAAATGGATAGAAAAATATTTAAGAAAATCACAAAAAATTTTAAAATGATTTTTGAAATTCTTTTTTGGATTTTTTTATTTAAAATATTATTATAATATAAATAATAATATATAATATAAATGTGGGCTGGGCCGACCCAGCTAGCTGGGCAAGGCCCAGGAAATTTTGGTTGGGCCGATCTCGACCCAACATATCCCTCTTTTTTTGCCAGGCCAGACCCAAATGGTTCGGCCCAAGCCCGTATGGTTGCTGGCCCAGCCCAGCAAACATGCTAGTTAACCATGTTGCATGCAGAATTCGTTCTGGCCAAAAAAGTGAGGGGCTGTGGCTGAAGAGGATGATGTTGGTGGGTGTTGGTCGGGTCTGTGGGGATGGAAATGGCTAGCAGGAGGAGAGGAAGGGGCTGGTCTTCGGATGTAGTGGTCGGCTACCATGGGAAGGAGACGGGTGTGTGGGGGTTGGGCTGTGGCTGTTGGCAAGCCGGCCGGAGAAGAGGAAGAAGGAAAAAATCCGGGGGGTTTGGGGGGTGGCGGCTGCCTTGGGTGGGGAAGTAGAAAAGTTAAGTTTTTTAGGGTTTTTCTTTCTTTTGTGTTGCCTCCCCTTAAATTGCAAAATCCCCTCCCCTCTTTAAATGTGTTGAGAAGACTAGTATTTATAGGTAAAATGTTGCTAGGTTTTTCAACTTGGTCCCTCAACTCCTTTCTTTTTATAAATTTGATTCTTTCTTAATTTTTTTGTATTTTTTGAAAACGAGCAATATCAACGTCGACTCAATGAGAAAAATCAATTATTTTAAAAATGACGCGTGAAAAGTCGAACGCATTCCAAAAACCTTTAAAAATTTAAATTCTTTTTTAGACGACGTTGAAAATACTAAAAACAACGCAAATATATTAAAACATATTTTTTTGGAGTTTCATTGTTTTTTGCTATTTTTGGATTTTTTGAAAATTTTATCAAAAAGGTGGGTCAAAAATTGGGTAACAACAATACTATTGACCCAATCCATTTTGATGTCAACGTCTGTTGCTATACTTTAAGGGTATGTTTAGAAACGTGATGTAAATTATATTTTTTGAAAAAATTTAATAATAATAATAAAAAAAAAAAAAACAAAAGCAACGCAAAAATTAGAGAAAAGAGGAGGAACCACTGCCTACCGCTGGAACATCATCACTATGAACGACAACACCTCACCTAGGTCAGCCTCTCCTCTTTTTCCTTCTTTTCTTCTCTTAGGTGCTCCGTTATTCACGTTGCATGTGAACAGTGGAGAGTTTCTCCATTGTTTTTCTGGGCTGGACAATGCTGGCCCAGACCAAATTATTTTTTTTTACACGACTCGTCGTCTAATATTTTTTTTCAAAATGAATTGAGGCGAACGACATATCAACTGATCTAGTTACAAAAAAAAAAAAAGGGTCTAGACACGCGGGTCTGCAATGGCAGGCTCGCGTGTGGGCCCTAACAATATAGATAAGACATCTAGCCCAATAATGCCTGACCTTTGTCTTTTCTTTAGAAAATTATTATTTTTTTCTAATTTTGTTTTAAATTAATGGTTTTTTCTCTAACAATTTTTAATTTATATTTAGATTAGTAGCTCTTCTCTCTTTCATTTTATTCAAAGAGCCTTTTTTAAATTACAATTAATTTTTTGGTTATGCATTTAAATTTGAAAAGTTTTTCTAATTCATCCATAATATGTTTTTTTTATCTTTTGTATGGATGAACTTTATTTTTGAAAATAAAAAATAAATATTTTCAGATAATATTTCTAAAATGTGCAGTCATGCATGGTTTTTTTTTCTTTTATTTTATTCAATCAATTTAATTTGTGTCTCTATTTATATTATTATTTTCTTGAATAAAAAAATATTTTAATAAATAAATTTAGTAAATACAATCAGGTAAATATCTCATATTTTGAGATTAAATATCTTGATCTACACCTATCTTTTAATTTTTAAGTTTTATACTTTTCAAAGTTTTACACAAATTTTTTTCAAGTTTTGCTCATGTAGATACAATTGCTTTCATACTTTTCGAAGTTATAATTAACTCTATATTTTTGTGGCAGATACAATATGAGGTGGTAAGTTTTGATAATAATGTGTGCCTTTGCGTAAAACATTGTTACTAATTAAATGAGGAGGTGAAATAACAGATGAGATTAAAGCACACAACAGCAGTAATCATACTTTTTACAATAACCCGGCATCCATTTACTGTGTATATTACGTGCATGCACTTATAAATTAACCTAACGCGCTTAGAGACCTCTGAAGGTGGAACCTGTCACCGTTAGTCAACCAGCTAGTCTTCGGCCTTTTACATTAATTCAGGATATCGTCTTCCACGCATTTTTAAGCTTAAGGTCCACGATCAAATTTCAGTCACGTTACCTCAGAAAACGATACCTCAATTTTGTACTTATGAACCATGTTTTGCGTGGAAACCTCAGAAGGTAGGGCCTGTCACCGTGAGTCAACAGTTAGTCTTCAGCTTTACTGTTCTACTTAATAAATAATTCTTTATCTATAAACTTTATTTTTTAAAATAAAAAATAAATATTTTCAAATAATATTTTTAATATGTATAGTCACGTATTTTTTTTTATTTTATTCAATCAATTTAATTTGTGTTTCTATTTCTATTATCATTTTTTTAAATAAAAAAATTATTTTAATAAATAAATTTAGCAAATACAGTCGGATAAATATCTTGGGTTTTGAGATTAAATATTATGATCTATACTTATTTCTTGATTTTTAAGTTTTATATTTTTCAAAGTTTTACACATAAATTTTTTCAAGTTTTGCTCATCTTGATTCAATATGAGGTGGTAAGTTTTGATAATCATGTGTGCCTTTGCGTAAAAAATTGTTACTAATTAATTGAGGAGGTGAAATAACAGAGGAATTAAAGCACAGAACAGCAGTAATCATACTTTTTACAATAACCCGGCATCCATTTACTATATATATATATATTACATGCATGCGCTTATAAATTAACCTAACACGCTATGTTTTGCTTAGAGACCTCTGAAGGTACGCAGGGCCTGTCACCGTGAGTCAACAGCTAGTTTTCGGCTTTACTAATACTGCTGTTAGACAATAATATAAATTATATTTTGAAACTTTACTTAATAGTTTAAATTATTAGGTTAAAATAATTATTTGATTTGGTATCAGAGTTTTGATGACCAACTAGTCATGAGTTTGAATCTCACTATTCTTGTTTATTTAATAAAAATAAAGCACAAAGTAATGTAAGTTTGTTCAAGTTTCAAGTCCAGAGGACTTTCACTTGAAGGAGTATGTTAGAAAATAATATAAATTATATTCTAGAATCTCACCTAACAGCTTAAAATATTAGGTTGAGATGCTTTTACATGCTGAATTTCGTCTTCGATACTACCAGCATATGTGGATAGAATCCACTCCTACTTTTCAAAGTTGGCTTGTTCAATAATGCGAAGTGTTTGATACGTTCGTTAATTATCTTGGGCACGGGAGGAATAGTTCCCTTCAAGAATGGTTCCCTTCGAATGCTGCTAAAAATCATGGTGGCTATAAGTAAGAGCGGTGGATAGGAGGATCAGAGCATAACCGTGCATGTTAGTACTCACATATATTTGCAAGATGAAGGCCTTTCTTCTCGCATGCATTCTCTTAGCTGTCATCGTCTTCTCTCCCCTATCCACTTGCACTGCTCGAGAATTAGCCGAGCGAGGTGAGATTTTATTTCCATCATTAACTTAAGAAAAGCAGTTCATCTCGTGTGTGTGTCATCTCTCTGTGTATTGCAAACAATTTCAGCTGTTATCTTAACAAGCTAACTTATGTATTCGTGTGTGCAGATCTTTCAGCTACAAAAAGCCCAGGTCCTGACCCCGGCAAAGTTCCATTCAATTGCGGTAGGGGTCAACGATATTGCGTACGTAGCCACCCACCACCACCACCACCACCATCACCACCACCACCACCATGTTCTCTTTACAATCGTAATTGTGGGCGGCGCCTTTAAGATTAGAAGCAAGCAAAGTTGAGTGCTTCAAAGTATGGAGAGCTTCTGCTGTCTTTATCAATATGTAAAATGATGAGAACTATTAATGTGAGAAAAATAAATAAAGCTCTCCAGTGGATTAGAAGAAGCAAGCAAGGTTGTCTGCTTAAAAAGTATGGACGGCTCATAGTGTCTCTATAAATCTGTAAAATGCTATTTACGTGAGAAAAATAAATGAACTTCTTAGTGAGTTTCATGGTATCTTTTGAGGTTTTAATTTCGGTCATTATGCAGTCCTCTTGTTTGTAATCTCCCATGAGAATTATTAATGAAGTTTAATTATGCCAAACAAAATTAAAGCTTAATTTAACGTTTTTCCATGTAAAAATCAGTTTGAAAATTAGGTTGAATCGCAAAAATAAATACTCTCTTAAGCTTTAATATGTACCATATCATCTTAGCTTCAAAGCTTAAGTTTCTACGTAAAACTTTAAAGCTTCAGTTTCTCTTTTATCTCTCAAAACCATGTTCAAACTATTATTTTCTATTTGTCTGCACTGTTTCTGTTTGGTTTCCTAGAAAAAATGGGACATGTTAAATAAATTTTGTCATAACCCAATTATTTATTTTTTAATCAAATCAAGAGCTTAATTAAAAAATTAATAAGTTTTAAGATTTAATTAAACTTGAAATTAATTTAATTAATGAAATCAGAGACTAAATTAAATAAATATCAAAGTTTGAAGAGTCAATTAAGGGTTGAATTGATACATTCTGAAACCAGGGATTGTTTCGTAAAATGCGCTTAAATCCAGGGGTCCTATGAAAGTTTACCCAGGGGTTTGCTTACAAAAAGTTCAAAACTTCAAGGACCACATCAAAAATAGCAATTGGAATTGAAAACCGAGCCGTTTCTTGGACAAACTGTTCACTGCCCATTTCAGCTTCCGTTTCGACAATTACAGACAATGTTTATGTTTCAGCGTAGAGGCATTAACGAGGGACACCAGGGGACAAAAACTGGGGGAGGGAGACCAAGAGAGAGGAATAACACGGAGAGAAAGGGAGGCCCAAAAGAAGAAAAGGAGGTAGGGGAGACAATTAAGGAGAGGGCCGCCAGGCCTCCCCCTAAGATCTCCCCTCTATCCACCTAAGACTGGTGCGAGGGGAGGAGTTTATGATCAAAGACGAAAAACCAGGGGAAGAGTAGTCCCAAAGAGTGATCAAGTCCTCGTTGCTCTCAGGCTCCTTTGGATCTCCGGATGGGTCTGAACATGTTGCGGTAATGAATGCAACGTTCTCTACACCATGCTCTTTGGTGCCTATAGATTCCAGTCTTCTTGCAGCAGGCTTCCTGCATCACCGGAGGTGTATATGTTAAGTCCCAACAGGTTCCTTTTGTCAACCACCGTCCTTTCATCTCCTTCGCACCAGAAGTAGCAGTGCAGTGAAGAATCTGCTCCATCAGCGCAGCATCTCAGTAACAGCAGTGCAGCAGACCAGAGGAGAGAGGCGAGAACACGAAAAAACAGGAGAAGGGACAGGCAGAAGACAGAGGGGACAGAGGGGACAGAGAAGAACAAAAACACATTAACAAGGGGAGGCAACCATTCGCAGAATCACAAGAACGAAGAAGAAAAAAAAAAGGTTCAGCAGACCGGTCATTGGTGGAGCATGAGCAGCAGCTACACAGTTTAACAAATAGATATTCTAACTCCACAAGCAGTGGTCGACTCGACAGCAAATCATCGAAAGAAGATAAAATGCTAGAGAGCTGCTCATTTGGAGGTTCAAAATAAAAAATAATTTTATTTTATTTGTTTATTCACCGATGCTAGAATTAGGAATAAAAATATTAATCTAAATTTATTTTATAGCTACGTAATATTTACCAACACCAGAGTTGAAAGTATCCGTTGTTGAATATTCACTGACGTCAGAGTTAGGAATATTATAAGCAAATTGTCATGGCATAAATCAATATACGTTTAGTAATTTAAGACAAAACCAGCAATGTAGTCTGCCTCAGGCAGGACATTTAAGGGGTGATAATATCTTTCCTTTTACGTAACCAATCCCGAACCATGGAATCTTTGTTGACCAGTTAGGGTTTTTAGTGACCATAATACTAGGTGGCGACTCCTTAAACAAGACATTTTCCCTTAAAAGAACCAAATGGCAGAAATCAATTCATTTCGATCACATATAGATTAATTTTTAAGACCGCCGCGATGTCGGGTGCGATAGAATGGCGACTCCACTGCGGACGTTAGGATTAAGCTTTGTCTTTGTCTTATTATTGCTATTTTGTTTGTTGAGTTTATTTTTTTTTATTGTTCCTGCATTTACTGTTTTAGCATGCACTCATGTTTATGTTGTTATGCATCACTTTGAGAGCACACACTTTACAACCTAACAATATAGGTAAGGCATCTAGCCCAATAATGCCTGACCTTTGCCTTTTCTTTAAAAAAAAAAAAAAATTCTAATTTTGTTTTAAATTAATGGTTTTTTCTCTAAAATTTTTTAATTTATATTTAGATTAGTAGCTCTTCTTTCTTTCATTTTATTCAGAGAGCCTCTTTTAAATTACAATTAATTTTTTGGTTATGCATTTAAATTTGAAAAGTTTTTCTAATTCATCTATATATAATATATATTTTTTTTATTTCTTGTATGGATGAACTTTATTTTTTAAAATAAAAAATAAATATTTTCAAATAATATTTTTAATATTTGCAGTCACGCATGGTTTTTTTTTCCTCTTTTATTTTATTCAATCAATTTAATTTATGTCTCTATTTCTATTATCATTTTCTTAAATAAAAAAATTATTTTAATAAATAAATTTAGCAAACACAGTCGAGTAAATATCTCGGGTTTTGAGATTAAATATCTTGATCTACATCTATCTCTTGATTTTTAAGTTTTATATTTTTCAAAGTTTTACACAAATTTTTTCAAGTTTTGCTCATGTAGATACAATTGCATTCATACTTTTCGAGGTTATAATTAACTCCTTTTTTTTGTGGTAGATTCAATATGAGGTGGTAAGTTTTGATAATCATGTGTGACTTTGCGTAATACATTGTTACTAATTAATTGAGGAGGTGAAATAACAGAGGAATTAAAGCACAGAACAGCAGTAATCATACTTTTTACAATAACCCGGCATCCATTTACTATATATGTATATTACATGCATGCGCTTATAAATTAACCTAACACGCTATGTTTTGCTTAGAGACCTCTGAAGGTACGTAGGGCCTGTCACCGTGAGTCAACAGCTAGTTTTCGGCTTTACTAATGCTATTAAATAATAATATAAATTATATTTTGAAACTTTATTTAACAGTTTAAATTATTAGGTTAAAATGATTATTTATATGGTATCAGAGTTTTGATGATCAACTAGTCACGAGTTTAAATCTCACCATCCTTGTTTATTTGATAAAAATAAAGCACAAAGTAATGTAAGCTTGTTCAAGTTTCAAGTTCAGAGGGCTTTCACTTGAGGGAGTATGTTAGAAAATAATATAAATCATATTCTAGAATCTCACCTAACAGCTTAAACTATTAGGTTGAGATGATTGTTTGACATGCTGAATTTCGTCTTCGATACTACCAGCATATGTGGATAGAATCCACTCCTACTTTTCAAAGTTGGCTTGTTCAATAATGCGAAGTGTTTGATACGTTCGTTAATTATCTTGGGCACGGGAGGAATAGTTCCCTTCAAGAATGGTTCCCTTCGAATGCTGCTAAAAATCATGGTGGCTATAAGTAAGAGCGGTGGATAGGAGGATCAGAGCATAACCGTGCATGTTAGTACTCACATATATTTGCAAGATGAAGGCCTTTCTTCTCGCATGCATTCTCTTAGCTGTCATCGTCTTCTCTCCCCTATCCACTTGCACTGCTCGAGAATTAGCCGAGCGAGGTGAGATTTTATTTCCATCATTAACTTAAGAAAAGCAGTTCATCTCGTGTGTGTGTAATCTCTCTGTGTATTGCAAACAATTTCAGCTGTTATCTTAACAAGCTAACTTATGTATTCGTGTGTGCAGATCTTTCAGCTACAAAAAGCCCAGGTCCTGACCCCGGCAAAGTTCCATTCAGTTGCGGTAGGGGTCAACGATATTGCGTACGTAGCCACCCACCACGACCATCACCACCACCACCACCACCACCACCACCACCAACACGATGTCTTCCTTACAAGCGTAATTGTGGGCGGCGCCTTTAAGATTAGAAGCAAGCAAAGTTGAGTGCTTCAAAGTATGGAGAGCTTCTGCTGTCTTTATCAATATGTAAAATGATGAGAACTATTTATGTGAGAAAAATAAATAAAGCTCTCCAGTGGATTAGAAGAAGCAAGCAAGGTTGTCTGCTTAAAAAGTATGGACGGCTCATAGTGTCTCTATAAATCTGTAAAATGTTATTTACGTGAGAAAAATAAATGAAGTTCTTAGTGAGTTTCATGGTATCTTTTGAGGTTTTAATTTCGGTCATTAATATGCAGTCCTCTTGTTTGTAATCTCCCATGAGAATTATTAATGAAGTTTAATTATGCCAAACAAAATTAATGCTTAATTTAACGTTTTTCCATGTAAAAATCAGTTTGAAAATTAGATTGAATCACAAAAATAAATACTCTCTTAAGCTTTAATATGTACCATATCATCTTAACTTCAAAGCTTAAGTTTCTACATAAAACTTTAAAGCTTCAGTTTCTCTTTTATCTCTCAAAACCATGTTCAAACTATTATTTTCTATTTGTCTGCACTGTTTCTGTTTGGTTTCCTAGAAAAAAATGGGACAGGTTAAAAAAATTTGATGGTAAACTGAGCAGCCCTTGTTTGAGTGGGGTTTTTTCCTTAATTTTTCAAATGACATGGAAAAGAAAGTTATTTCATAATTTATAAAGAATCTTTCTGTTATTTTTTATTTTATTTTCTATTAATGCAATACTCAGTTGAAATGTCTCTTCGGGCTGTAATATTAACATTTAATTTTTTATTTTATTTTTAGTTATTAATTTTTTTCTCTAATTTTCTCATATGTAGCAATAAAAAAATTTATCAATAAATAGTGACTAAAATAGCAACATTATTTTTTATTGAAAATATCACTATAATTTATCAATGATATTTTTTCTGTTAGTATTTAATAATTTTCTAAGAGTTACGAAAGTTTTAAAGGATACCATTCGTCCCACCATAGATGAGTGGTCTTACCATTTCAAACAGTTCAATGAATTTACTTTTATACTGTTAGAGAATAATATAAATTATATCTTGAGATCTCATCTAATAGCTTAAACTCTCGGGTTGAATTGGTTTTTTGACATGGTATCAAAGCCTTGATAACCAAGCAATTACGAGTTCAAATCTCGCTACCCTTATTTATTTGATAAAAATTAAGGATGAGGTAATGTGAGCTCATGCCCAAAAGGCTTTCTCTTGAGGCGGTGTGTTTTGAGGAATAATATAAATTATATCTTGGAACCTCACCTGACAGCTTAAACTCTTGGGTTGAATTGGTTTTTTTGACACGTACAAATGTTATAAGCTAGAGTAATTATCATCGATGTCCAGAATTGTAATTGGGTACTTTATGGCTCCAAAAACTACTGCAGAAATGTAATTACATCATCTTTAAGCAGCTTTTGTATTAGTAGTTAGTAGTATATTGGCTCCTGCTCTGCAGCGAATCAATATTTTTTTAATGTAAAAAAAATATTAAGAATGTAATAAATGTTTTATAACCTTAAGTCAGGTAGTTATGCCAAACCCAAGGCATTTAGGCCTGACGTAGTTGTCAAACCCAAGTCTCTTGGGTCTGTAATGGTTATCAGACCTAAGTAGCTAGGGTTAGGCATGGTAGCCAGACCCAAGGCGCTTGGGTCTGGAAAAAATGCTAGACGCAAGCTATTTTTTAATCTTTTCTTAGGGAAAAAGTGTTATTTTATTGTATATGAAAATTGTAAAAACTTGAAATACCCTTTTTCGGAAGCCTATCCTTTATATATATATATATATATATATATACACACACACACACACACACACACACACACACTGTTATGAATATTGTGAAAAGCCAAGAAAACTATTGGTCAACAATTCTAATTTCTGTTGACTTTAGGGGTAAAATAGTACTTTAATTGTGTCTCAGACGCTTTGGATCTGACAATCTTGCAAATCTGCGCAGAGCAAAGAAATGGAACAATTGTGTACTTTAGTTGTCAGAGAGAGAGGAAAGAAAAAAAGAATACAAACAATCAATCACTGGGGGGCAATCCAATCATTATCTGGCTACACGCACCATACCATTTGAAAGAGGGCACGATTATGCTTCCAATTAGATGGCGATCGATCAAATTTGGCCATCAAGAAGCATCATACGCGTCTCTTTAATGGCATGGGCACTGCCCTTTTACTAGGGTGTGAGGAACACTGGCCCGCAGCTTTTTAATTAAAAAATAACAAGCACATCATTAAAATACTAAAACGCTCTATGGTCCTCTTAACCACACAAAATACTCATATAAAAACATCAAAATACCCCCAAATGCAAGGCTTCTTTATTGTCTTTTTTTAGGCTAAATGCGTTATATAACTATACTTGAAAATTGAAAAAATTTGAATACTCTTGTCGAAGAAGGCTAAAGAAACGTTTTGTGAAAAGATTAGAAATTAAAAGTAAAATTATTATTACAATCTACAATAAAAAGTCTTTTGCTCTACAATAATTTTCCCACACCATTTAGCTTTTATTATGATAGGATTATTCTCATGAAAATATTGGAATTTATAAATAATTTTCATACAAGGTGTCTTATATCTATGCAAGAATGAGAAGTGTAATCTAGGATTATTATGGTAATTGAGGCTAATTATGTACGAAGTAATCACATCTAACAGACTTTCTTCTTTAACCATGTTGAGCGCGGTATGACATGAACGGAAGATGTTTATAAGAAGATTCCTTCAGAGGCTGTTTATTTTTGTAAAAAAATAAAAACAAAAACAGTATTTTACCGAGGAAATATTTTTGTCGGTAAATTTCCGAGGGATTTTACCGACAAAAATATTCCTTCAGTATATACCGAGGGAATTACAGTGGGAAAAAAATTAAAACAAAGCAAAAAAAATGATGATGTGTCATTTTTACCAACAGAATAAATTCTGTCAGTAAAATCCGTCGGTAAATTTATTGGTAAACTATGAATATTGTTCATTATGTCAATTACAAAGGGAATCACCAACGGAATTTTCCGTCGGTATTTTCCAGAGAGCTTCAGAACTGTTCACTTTCCAATTGCAATATTAATTGTTGTTCTTTAAGGACAAAATCACCGACGAATTGAAAAGTCGTCGGTGTTATTTGGCGGTTTTCTAAAAAAAATTCAATTGATTTAAAATTTTTATTTAAAAATTACAGACGAAATCACCGACGGATTGAAAAATCGTCAGTAATTGTAGGCGGTTTCTGAAAACTTTTTACAAAATTAAAAATTTAAATTAAATATTACCGACAGAATTAAAAAATATTAATATTCAATTATCCGTCGGTAAATCCATCGCTAACACACCCCAATAACAAACCTGAATCCGCTTATTTCACAAGAGACAAACTCATTTCTTCTTCTTCTTCTTCTTCTTCTTCTTTGTCGCACGTGTACGGCGTCGCGGCGAAAATTATATAGTTGTTTCCATTTTCATAAATCTACAATGTAAATATATCTATATCTATGAGGATACAAGAAAATATTGTCTTTTATTGGTAGAAAATGGAATGGGAGTCGCCACCTAGTATTTTGATCACTAGGAACCGTAACTGGTCTTAGAGATCGGGTACGGGGACTGGTTGCGTAAAGGGAAGGTTTTAGCACCCTAAATACGCCCTATCTAAGGTAAGCTGCATTGTTTTATTGTCTGATAAAAACTAAGGTGTTTTTTGGACTTCTAGTTGTTGGTCTGTCTATGGTTCAAGAAAAAGTCCTCCTCGGTAAGAAGGTATTTATCTTATCGGGTAAAATCCTAACCGTTCTAACGTCTATACCAAAACTTTATTAATAATATTTAGGAATACGTTTTACGTATAAATTCATAATCCCAAATACTAAAAGAAAACAAAAAAAGATTTTTTAGAATTTTTGAAATATTGGCCTAGTTCTCATGGCTTGAATAAACTGGTTATTAAAGCCAAAATGCATGCTAATACATATATTGTTTTGAGAATTTTCTTTGTTGTGCGAAAATATGATGTTATAATATTTTTTATATATATTGGAGAGACTAGGCCGTATTTTAAAACGAAAACAATTTTTTTGAAAATATTATTATTATTTTTTTGTTTTTATGCTTTGACGAAAATCGGGTATTTAAATACTGAGCTTGTATCCTTACGGTATAAAAATACAACCCAATATTAATCCACTTTAATAAAAATATGCAGAAAAAAACCAACAATATTTTTAGGGACTTTTTATAATTTTTGGAAAGCAAAGACATTTTTTATTCTGAAAATCTTTGATGTTTCGACGAAAACCGGGTATTTTTAACATTGGTCTTGCATCTTTACAGTATAAAAATACCAACCAACATTAACCCATTTTGAAAAAAATATTCAGGGAAATCAATAATATTTTTTAAGATTTTTTTGAAATATATTTTTTTAAACAAAATATATATATACGCATATACACACATATATATAATAATATATTATAATCTATAATATATATAAAAAAAAATCGGGCTGGGCCGGCCCAAATAAATGGGCCGAACCCAACCCAGCTGGAATTGGGCCAAACATCAGCCCAAAACAGGATTGGGCCGATCTCGACCCGCAAGGAGGTTGGGCCGATCTCGGCCCAACAAAAATTTCTCTTTGGACTGGGCCAGACCAAAAAAAACTAATAACAAAACTGGGCCGGAAACCCGGCCCAGTGTAAGAACCCAACGGGGAAGGGAATTATTTTCCCTTCCCCTAACTCCTGCATGCAGAACGATTCTTCATGCAGGAGGAAAAACTAACGTAAGGGCAAATGAAAAATGCAGGGGGAGAAGAATACCTGGCGCGGCGGAGGCGATGCTGTTGGTCGAACGTTCGTGTTGATGGTGCTGCAGCGGAGGTTGGTGGCTCCAAACGACGGTTCTCAACGGTCCGGTGACTTCTCGGGTCGTGCTCGGTCTTTGTTTCCTCTAAGCTCTCCCACGGTTTCTGTACTCTTCCCCTCCTCCTGGTTCTGTTTCTTTGAGTTTTAAGTATTTATTCCTTTAGTTCAACGGTTTCTCTCTCCTTCAGTTTCTCTCTCTCTCTTGGTCTCGGGTTTTTTCTTTTTTTTCTCCGTCCCGTGCTTCAAGTCTCCCCCCTTCTTTTATAGGCGGGCAAAGGGAGCGAGGCTGCATGGGCTGAGCAGGGCAGCGTTTGGAGCAGGACAGCGTGGGTTGAGCTGGGCAACGTGGGGAGCAAAACAGTGCCGGTCGGCTGGTCGGCAAGCGTGGTTGATCAAGGCGTGGCCCTCCTGGCTTCGCGTCGTCCGAGGTGTATGTGCTCCGGGTTTTGTCAGCGCACGCGAGGAGAGAGGGGCACCGGCTGATTAAACAAGCTTTCTTCCCATGCTTGCTGCACGTTTGGGGGGGAAGAAGAAAGGGGAACAGTGTCGTTCAAAACGGCACCGTTCGGTCTTTTTTTTTTTATGTATGAAACGACGTCGTTTTGGATAAAACGCGCCGTTTCATTTAAAAAAAGGCGCCAGAATATGCTTTTGCGAATCAGTCCTTAATCATCTTTAATCATTTCAATTGCGTCCCTGCCAATTCGGTCCCCGTCCCTCTTGTTGGCCGCGTTTTTCACTTTGGTCATTGGCCTCTGATTTATGCAATTAAGCCCTCAATTGATCAATAAACTTCCAATTTCTTCAATTAGGCCCCTGATCCAAAGCAAAACAGCCCCCTCTATTTACCCGGTTTTTCCAAATTGGTCCCTGGTTTCGGTTTTTCACAATTAAACCCCTAATTGGCCATTAAACTTCAATATTTATTCAATTAAGCCCCTGATTTGGCCTAATAAATTCCTAAAAAATATATTTTGGCCCCAGAACTTAAATTTCTTCTAATTAAAGCCTAAATTGACTTAAAAATCAATTTTTCTTGCAATCAAATCCCCTATAAAATCAATTAAAAATCCAATTAAGTCCATAAACATCCAACTTTGGGCTTTTCTCCTCAAAATTCAAATTTTCCTTCTCAACAGGGCTCTCATCCTTCAAGAATATACTGTTAAAAATCCAATCTTTGTATTTTTTAACCTCCTTGACCAATCTTCCGACTATTTTCCGAGCGCTTCTGCCTCCTGTTATTTTTCTAACCTTATATATATATATATATATATATATATATATATATATATATATTTATTTTTTTTTGTGGGGACCCAAAAATGGGTTACAACAGATGCCCCCTCTTTATAATGCTTACGGAGCAAAGACGTAGTAAGTTTTATAAAGATAACCCAGTCTGAACTCTTGAAACTGATCTGGTCGAAGCTTGATCGATCTGGAACTCTTTCTTTACAGCAATCCTCTTCGGCCTCAAACATTGGGATCCCATCTGGCGATTCCCTGAAAATGAAAAAAAAAATGAGGTCCCCTCTGGCGACCTCCTTTGACAACTATCGAAATACGAGATCCCTTCTGGCGATCTCCTTTAATCAACTTGGAACCCCATCTGGCGATTCCTATATGAAATATGAGATATGAGGTCCCATCTGGCGACCTCCACATAGTGAAACACGAGATCCCTTCTAGCGATCTCCTTTAATCAACTTGGAATCCCCTCTGGCGATTCTTTTTTTTTAACCAACATGAAATACGAGGTCCCATCTGGCGACCTCCAAATAGTGAAACACGAGATCCCTTCTGGCGATCTCCTTTAATCAACTTGGAATCCCATCTGGCGATTCCTTTTTAACCAACATAAAAATACGAGGTCCCATCTGGCGACCTCCAAATAGTGAAACACGAGATCCCTTCTGGCGATCTCCTTTAATCAACTTGGAATCCCATCTGGCGATTCCTTTTAACCAACATGAAATACGAGGTCCCATCTGGCGACCTCCAAATAGTGAAACCCGAGATCCCTTCTGGCGATCTCCTTTAATCAACTTGGAATCCCATCTGGCGATTCTCCTTTTTTTTATTTTCTCTTCTTGTTGTTCTAGAATCAACTCAATGATTCATTATTCGTCCCCAATCTTGTTGGAATGCACTAAGATCTCCTCCTGTAACGATAAAAAAACATACATGCAATGATTTATGATTAGATGCAATGCATGCATTCGTACCTGGTTTTTTTTGAAACATAGGCCCCATCATCTTCTTCTGGTTCATGAAGCTCTTTCTTAATACGAGCTTGTTTTCAAAGTCGTATGCTGGATTCATCTCTCGTGTTGCCTCTTTTTACTGATCATATTCTTGGAGAATAATTCTTTGACTTTCTTTAAGTAGTCGTTTTCTCAAAATGTATGACTTGTTATTGCCTTTTTGTCATGCTTTTGTCAAATGCTTTAGCTTGGTTTTCAAATCTATTGGCTTCCGTAATACTTTTTATAAAGACATCTTGTATTGCCCCCAACGTAGGGGTGTGATCTTAGTCTGAGCTTTTATATAGAGAAGAAATGCGTTCAGCCGATGCTGAACTTTTTACTAAGTGATGAGAATAACACCAAGACATGCACTGTTTGGATTAATGCGAAAATGAATGTTGTGAGATCAATGCAAGAAGAAAGAAATCAATGGCCAAACTTTGCTTTATTGATTTAAGGGCTTACATCAAGCATAATATCTTTTTACAGAGTCAGAATTCACAGGTCTAGCTAAGTCTTCTCCATCCATTCTAGCTAACTTCAATGCTCCTCATGAGAATGCCTTTGTTACTACATAAGGACCCTCGTAATTTGGTGCCCATTTGCTTTGATCATCTCCGGGTAATGACAATATTTTCTTTAATACTAGATCCCCTTCTTGAAACAACCGCGGTCTAACCTTCTTATCATACGCCTTGGCCATTCGTTTCTGGTAAAGCTGGTGATGACATATTACGGCCATCCTTTTTTCACTGATCAGGTTCAGTTGCTCGTGTCTCACTTTGGCCCACTCGGCCTCTTCTAACTCAGAATCTATTAACACTCTTAACGACGGGATTTCCACTTCCAAGGGCATCACTGCCTCCATACCGTATACCAGAGAATATGGGGTAGTCCCTGTTGAGGTTCGAACTGCGGTGCGATATGCATGAAGGGCAAATGGCAACATCTCATGCCAATCCCTATAGGTGACTACCATCTTCTGAATAATCTTTTTGACATTCTTGTTAGCAGCTTCTACCGCCCCATTCATCTTTGGTCTATATGGCGAAGAATTGGAATGCTTGATTTTCCATTTAGTGCAGAGCTCTATTATCATCTTGCCGTTGAAATTTTGGGCATTATCAGTTATAATCTTTTCTGGTGGACCATACCGACATATCAAATCTCTCTCAATAAATTTCTTCACCACTTTTTGCGTCACATGAGCAAATGACCCGGCTTCTACCCATTTTGTGAAGTAGTCAATAGCCACGAGGATAAATCTATGACCATTGCTCGCTTTTGGGTTTACAGGTCCAATCACATCAATTCCCCACATCGCGAAGGGCCATGGAGATGTTAGGTTAAACAGAGGAGCTGGTGGCATATTGACCTTGTCACTGTAAATTTGACATTTGTGACATTTTCTGACATAGTCTATACAGTCTTTTTCTAGTGTCATCCAAAAATAACCAGCCCTTTGGATTTTCCTTGCCATCATATGCCCGCTAGCATGGGTTGAGCAAATCCCCTCATGGACCTCTCTTAATGCCCTTCTAGCATCTGCCTCATCCAAACACCTTAACAGGGTTCCATCAAATGACCTTTTATATAAAATCTCTCCATCTAAATAGAAGTCTATAGCCAACCTTCTCAAGGTTTTCTTATCCGCCTTAGAAGCTCCCACCGGATATTCCTGATTCTGCACAAGATTCTTGATATCGTAATACCAAGGTTGTCCGTCTATCTCTCCCTCAACTAAACAACAATGAGCTGGATCATTTCTAATATCAATGTGTACCGGTTGTACCTTGCACTTGAGATCAATGGTAGTCATAGCAGCTAATGTGGCCAAAGCATCCGCAAAATGGTTCCCCTCCCTTCCCAGATGGGTGAATCTAATTTCTTCAAATTCCTTTGCTAGCATGGATAGGTATTCCTGGTAAGGCCTCAACTTTTCCTCTTTGGTTTTCCATTCTCCTTTTACCTGGCAAATGATCAACATTGAGTCCCCATATACATCTATCTTCTTTATTTTCAGCTCCAAGGCTGCTTCTAAACCGAGGATACAAGCTTCATACTCAGCTGTATTGTTGGTGCACTCGAAGTGTAGTTTGACCGAAACTGGGTATTGCTTCTTATTAGGAGAGATTATTACCGCCCCTACCCCGTTACCATATACATTTACTGCCCCATCAAAAAACATGGTCCACCAATCTGTCTTTTCTTCTTCCTTTTCTATTGACAATATATCTTCATCAGGGAAATCAAAATCCAAAGGTTCGTAATCTTCAACAGCATTATCGGCCAGATGGTCTGCAATTGCACTCCCTTTTACGGCTTTCCTTGTCATATACACTATGTCATATTCTGCTAATAAAACTTGCCACCTTGCAATTCTACTTGAGAGAAAAGCCTTATTACAAATATACCTCAGAGGATCCATTTTTGAAATCAACCAAGTGGTATAGTATAACATGTAATGTCGCAACCTCTTTGCCGCCCACACCAACGCACAACAGAGCCTTTCTATCTCCGTGTATCTGGACTCACATTCAGTGAATTTCTTACTCAAGTAATAAATAGCTCTTTCCTTCCTTCCGGTTTCATCATGCTGACCCAATACACATCCCATGGCTACTTCAGTAACGGTTAGATATAATACTAGAGGTTTTCCTGATACAGGAGGAACCAGTAAAGGTGGATTTTGTAAATAATGCTTGATTTTATTGAATACCTCCTCACACTCCTCATTCCAGGTTCCAGAATTCTCTTTCCTTAGTAGTCGGAATATAGGCTCGCATGTTGTTGTTAGCTGAGCTATAAACCGAGCAATGTAATTCAACCTTCCCAAGAATCCTCTTACTTCTTTCTCCGTCTTAGGGGACGACATGGCCTGGATGGCCCTTACTTTATCCGGATCCACCTCTATACCTCTATCACTTACCACAAATCCCAACAGCTTGCCCGATTTAACTCCGAATGAACATTTTGCAGGATTAAGCCTTAGTTCATACTTCCTCAACCTCTCAAATAACTTCCTTAAAACTTCCACATGATCTTGTTCCTTTTTAGACTTGGCAATCATATCATCTACATACACCTCAATTTCTTTGTGCATCATTTCGTGGAATAGAGTCACCATTGCTCTTTGATATGTTGCACCTGCGTTCTTTAACCCAAATGGCATGACCTTGTAGCAGTAGGTCCCCCAAGGTGTGACAAAAGTTGTTTTCGCCTTATCCTCTAAAGCCATTTTTATTTGGTTGTATCCTGAAAAACCGTCCATAAAGGAATAAGTGGAACTTCAGGCAGCATTATCCACTAAAACATCTATGTGTGGTAGAGGAAAATCATCCTTAGGGCTAGCTTTATTCAAATTCTGAAAATCCACACAAACTCGAATCTTCCCTTCCTTCTTAGGCACCACAACAATGTTAGACACCCATTGTGGGTATCTAACTACTTCTAGAAAGCCAGCATCCCATTGCTTTTCGAGTTCTGTCTTGACCTTGATCCAGACATCCGGGTGGGCCCTCCTTAGCTTCTGCTTGACTGGCTTATAACCTTCTTCCAACGGTATCTTATGTTCTACAATACTTGTATCCAAACCGGGCATATCTTCATAGGACCAAGCAAAGACATCTGAATACTCTTGTAATAGGGTGATCATTTTTATCCTTTGTTCAGAAGTAATTAGGGTACCTATTTTCAACTCTTTCTTGAGCTGACCATTGCCCACATTGATGGTTTCGAGTTCCTCGGTGGCAGGCTTCCAAGTCTGTTCCTGTTGTTCTACTAGCCTGGTGAATTCACTGATATTGCTTTCATCCCACTCTTCTTCTTCCATAGCTATTATATGCTCCTTCAAGTTTGGCCATTTATTCTTGATGCTAAATGTATGTGATGTTGTTGGAGATCCGCTTTCAGGATTCCTGAAAGCGGGAAGTGCTTGGTGTAAATGCATATATATAAAAAAACAATTTTTGAAAAAGTGCCTGATCTCACATTCATTCAAAGGAAAAAGGTGGGCTCTATGACAAATATAGAATCTAGCTGACATCATGAGCCTTGATTGTCAACTAGAGAAAACAAAAGCAAACATAAGCAATGACAAAAACATGCTAAGGCAAACAAAGTTGGTTTACATTTTGAAAACCACTGGAGCTTCTTGGGTCACCCAATTCTGAAACTTTTCGCCTGGAGCCAACTTGCGCACAACGGTCTTGGCGGAGACTTCTTCTAGTGTATGGATCGTCAGTTGTGGCAGCGCTTCATCTTCTTTTCCCGCTACTGCTTTCACGTCATCCCCTTTCTTCTCGTTTCCCTCCAAGGTGTTTATGCTCATATGAGCCAGTTCTAGACCCAGGCTTTCAGCTCCCTTATCATGTTGCATTATGTATGCAGCTCTTGGGAATGATACGCTAAGGGGAGGGATTTCTAGCTGTTCTTCTTCAAGATCTCTTCCTTTAATTCTAGCCATCCTTCTTGCCCTTCTCTGATTAGCAGCCCAACGATAATCCTCTTGGTTAGGTTGATATCCTAGCCCAAATCTTTGATCAGCTTTTCTCTTCCTTGTCGGATTAGCCCCTTCTGGTATTCCGCAAGCGAGGTTATATTGACGTGGGACCCCACGGTTCAAGAAACATAGACTTGCCATCCTTGCTGCTTCTGAGATCCTTGGCCTTCTTAGCATGGTATTCTCCGGCACCCAGTCGGTGTTCACGATCTCAAAAGCATGGATATTGTTATCCTTGCAATCCTCCGCTTCGATGAAAGGCACAGCCACATTCTTTATCATGGATATTGCCTCCTCAGCCTTGACAGTTACCAACATCCCATTCATGATGTACTTCAGGCATTGGTGCAATGACGAAGCTACTGCCCCCGCTGCGTGGATCCAAGGTCTTCCCAACAACATACTATAGGAAGGGTGGATATCCATAACCTGAAGTGTCACTAGGAACATTTGCGGTCCCACATATAGCTCCACTTCTAAAGTCCCAAGTATTGGCCTAGGTGAGCCATCATATGCTCTGGCCATCATAGTACTTGGCTTCATATGAGATTCATCAATTGGCATTTCCTCCAGAATGTGCTTTGGCAACACGTTTAGGGCCGAGCCATTATCGACGAGCACCTTCCCTACAAGGCAGTCTTTGCACCTAACAGTAATGTATAAAGGCTTGTTGTGTCCGGTACCTTCAGCATCAAGTTCATCAGCCGTGAAGTAGAGGTAATTAGTTGCATGGATCCTCCCTACTAAATGCTCCATGGTTTTATGCTCAATGTCTTGGGGTACATATGCCTCATTCAATACCTTTTGCAAGGCATTTCGATGCGGCTCAGAGCTGAGTATCAAGGACATAAGGGAGATCCGCGCTGGAGTCTTTTTCAGTTGATCCACTATGCAATATTCGCTATGCTTGATCAACTTCAAAAACTCATTCGACTCCTCCTCCGTTACCGGCTTATTAACTTCGGGAGCTTTGTCCAGATCTACCACTTCCTTACCCTTTTCCTTCCTCCATTCTTCAGGCGTAAAGCAACGACCACTCCTCGTCAATCCACTTATCTCCGTCTGGAACAAAGGAAGAGGCGCTCGAATGTTGGAGGCGTACCCATAATTATACGGCATGGCATTGTGATTCTCTTTTGTGCAGGACGGTTTAATCAAGATCAGCCTTGGGGGCCCATTAGCAGTCTGTTGGATCCTGCAAACTCCTGTCATCTCATCTTGGCCTTCCATCATGCTTACCTCACACCTGCTCTCCATGGGTTCAATCCTCAATTGTCCTATCTTCAACATTTTTGCGATCTTTTCGCAAAACTCTGCGCAATCCTCAATGTGATGTCCATCTCTTCCGTGGAACTCACAGTAGTCACCTCTCTCCGATTGCCTTACCATCTTTGTCTTTAGAAATCCTGATTGTACTAAAAGGTCGTACAACCTTTTCATCGATACCTTCAACACCTTGCCTTGATTTCCCACTTCGATCATGCCTATTCCACCACTATTTGGAGCATGCTTAGGCAATGGGTTTGAATTAACATTGGGCTTGTCTTCGAAGGATACCCATCCCATCCTAATAAGCTCCAATAACCTCTTCTTGAAGGCATAGCAGGTTTCAATCCCATGCCCGGGGTTACCCCCATGGTACTCGCAAGACAACTCAGGCTTGTACCAAATTGGGAATGGTGGTTGTAGTGGTAGTGTAGGGATAGGAGCTACTTGTCCAATGCTCAATAGCTTGGCATACATGTCCTTCAATGGCATGGGTAAAGGCGGCAGTTGTTCTGAAGTGTATCTTGGGTGTGGTCTTTGGTAGTGATCTTGGTAGTGATTTTGGTAGTTTGGCTGGTTATTTGTTCGGTTAGGTGAAAAAGGTTGGTTAAAGTTTATGCGTGAGAATTGAGAGGTAGGTGCTTGTGGACTACGGAAATTTACTTTTTTGCCTTTGTACCCGTCTTCCAAATTGTTAACGTCACCTTCTCTTTTCCTTCCAATAAAGCCTTTCTTCTCTAAAGGCTCCGCTATGCGCCCAGCTTTAATTCCTTGCTCTATTCTTTCTGCCACACGTACAACATCATAGAAATGTTGAGATGAGCTACCCATTAAATGCTCATAGTAAGGTGCCTTGAATGTATTGGCGAACAAAGTCACCATCTCTGTTTCTATCAAAGGGGGTTGCACATGCGTGGCCTTGTCCCTCCATCTTTGCGCATAAGCCCTTACTGACTCTTGGCTTCTCTTTTCCATTGACATGAGGCTCGTTCGATCTGGAGCAATTTCCAAATTGAACTTGTATTGCTTTAGGAAAGCCTCCACTAAGTCCTTCCATTTCTTAATCTTGACATTATCCAGCCTCATGTACCAACTTAGCGCAGATCCCGATAGGCTGTCTTGGAAAAAGTAGATCATTAACTTGTCGTCATGAATCACCTCAGCCATCTTATTGCAATAAGATCGAAGGTGAGTGTTTGGGCATTCCAACCCAGTATACCTTATAAACTCTGGTATCCTAAAATCTTTTGGTACCGTGATGTTTGGTACCAAGCATATTTCCGACGCTCGCATGGGGTCAAACCAATCATTTCCCTCGACTGCTCTTAACCTTTCTTCTAATGCTGATATCTTGTCATCGTTCACAAAACCAGTGGACCTAATATCGGAAGGCCCCTCGGCTGTTAAATCTACAGTGATGTGAGCTTGAGGGGGCTGAATGGGAATAGCAGGTGCAAAGTGCTGCCCCGTCGCTGAATCTGCCCCTAAGTTCTGAGATAACCCCAGGACATGAACTGATGGTGCTCCTATAGGTGGTTGGGTAGACGTTCCCTCTCCGTTCTTGGTTCTTAAAAGTTGCTCAAGCAGATTGGTCAGTCGAGAAACTTCATTTTTCACAGATTCCAACTCGGTCTGGTAGTGCGACTCTAATTGAGCTCTTTCTTCGTTTTCCATTCTTGATCTGGACCGGGTTTGGTGGACTCTGGATATGGGACCTATGTTTCACGATCTGACGTGCATATGATGAATTAAAAACAAAATGTGTGATGAGAATGTGATGCATATGTAATGTGTGTGTGTGTGTGTGTATATATATATATATATCTATTTTATGAGCTGATTCATGACTTTCGTAACCTTTAAGCAAGATTTATGAGTTGACCTGATTACCATAAAGGAGGGTTTGCCAAGTTCTTATCATCGTGGCTTACTCAACACATTAAGAAAGAAAATACGTCATGGACTTCTTATAAATAACAAAAATTGCTCATACAAAACAATAATGGAAAAGAGAAGTCCTATATATTGCTACTTCTAAAAGGCATTTCCCCTATTAGCTAGATCCCTAATAAAACAGGTCGTGACACCCATGTATTCTCGATACTTTGAAGCGTCATTTCCAACTTTGGTGGCTTGCTGTTGCAACCTTTCCGCATAACGGGCTACGTGCTCAACCTGTTTTGACATATATCTTATCTTATCATGGAATACGGTGTTATCTCCGATTATTGCTTCGTTGCTGGCTCCTAAGGCTTCGTTGCTTCTTTCCAATACTCGCACCATATCCTCTGATTGTGCCAACTTATCTCTTGTCCTCTGTAGCTCTTCCTTTTCGATATCCAGCTCTGCTATTTTGGAATTGATTTGAACTGCAAAGCTGTCCATGTAGTCTTGGCATTCTTGACGCTCTTGCTTAGCCTTCCTCATCTCCTCTTCCATCTCGAAGTAGTGGCTTCTCAACTCCCTTAACTCTTCTTCTCGTACCTCGATCTCCGATTGTAAAGCCCTCATTCTTCTTGTCATAACCTAATTTTTGACCATTTTATTTTTATTTTTATTATTACTTTATTTATTGAAAATGATAAAAAATTGATGAAAAAATAATAATGATGATGAAAAAAGAAGTAAAATGAAATAAATGAAGAATGAATTAAATTTTGGGTTAAGGTCAATATGAATGAAAATTTTAGGGTTTAATTAAACGTTGGAATTAATCTAATTAAGCTTGGAATTAATTTATTTAATCCAATTAAGGGTTTAATTGGAGAATTGATAAGTTTGGAGACTTAATTAAGCTTGGAATTGATTTAATTCATCCAATCAAGGATTTAATTGGAGAATTAATAAGTTTTGAGACTTAATTAAGCTTGGAATTGATTTAATTAATCCAATTAAGGGTTTAATTGGAGAATGGATAAGTTTTGAGACTTAATTGGACTTTGGATTTAATTAAATTAATGAAATCAGGGTCTTAATTAAAGAACATCAAAGTTTAGAGGTTAATTGGGGGCATAATTGCAACAGATTAAAATTCAGGGATTAACTTGTAAAAGGCGCCGAAATACAGGGATCCAATTACAATTTCATGGGGCTTGATTGCAAAAGTACAAAATTCTGAGGACCAAATTGAAAGAAGCCTTAGGAATGGGAAAACGGAGTCGTTTTGAGGAGGCGACTGTTCGCTCGTCTTCTTCCTCTGCAACGGCTTCGCCATTAAAGGCAGAGACGTTTGTCCATTGAATGCAGCGCCCCACGCCATTACTGCTGACCGTTACAGCGCCGATCGACCTCTGGCCTTATAAAAGCTGGGCAAAAGGCGACCTCACGAAGGTGGGGGGAGAGGAGGAGAAAAAAACAGAGATGAAAAAAACAGAGGCAGAACAATCAACCCAGAAAAATTAGAGCCAAAACAAAAGCAAAAACCCCAGAGCAAAGAAATAATACACAGAGAGAAGGAGAGGAACGGAATCCATTATACACAGAGAATTGTTCCCGCTATTGCCTTCATCTCTGCAGACGTCCCTGCATAAGAAAACCCGATACAAAAACCCAGAAAAAAGTCGCCGGAACAACGCAAACACAACCCAAAAATACAGAACCAAGGCTGAAGATTCAACCCAGAAAGACAGAGTCAAGAACCAATAAAACGCAAGCCACAAACAGAGCAAAGAACGAGACCCAATTTCGAAAGGAGAAGCCAGCAACGTCCTCTGTTCTTCATCGCAAGGACTGAGAAAATAAAAAGAAAAGGAACAGAAGACGAACAGAGGGGAAGAGACTGAGAGGAGGAGGAAGAGAGTATTCTCCGGGCTCGAATTGTTGCTGTCGCCTGCGCCTTCGAATCGCCAGGTAAGGCTTTCTTTTTTCTTCGTTTCTGCATATTTTTTAGAAGCAAGAACAGGGGCGAAGGTAATTTAATTACCTTCGCCCTGTGCAGCGCACGCGTGGTCTGAACCACGCGTGCCTGCAGCCCGGCCGGGCCACTGGCTTGGGCCAGTGGCCTGGCCAGGCTAGCTGGGCCAAGCCCAGCCCATTTGGGCTGAGCTGGGCCAAGCCCTAAAAAACGTATGCTGGGCTGGGTCCAGCCCAGCCCAAAAAAAAATAACTAAATAAATAAATAAGGTCAAAATAAAAAATAGAAATAAAATAAAATAAAAATAAAAAATAAAAAAGTGTATGCGAAAATAAAAATAATGTAAATTTATTGGTTTATTCACTGACGCCAGAGTCAGGAATAAAAATACCAGTTTAAATTTATATTATTTTTATTCGTTTATTCAAGTTTATTTAGCTAGAAAAAAATAAGAAATGTGTGCATTCAAAAAAAATGTATTATTATTTATTTATTCACTGGCGCCAGAGTCGGGAATAAAAAAATAATACTGATTTAAATTTATTTTTGTAGCTACGAATTTTTACCAACGCCAGAGTTGGAATTATTCGAGCTCGAATATTCACTGGCGCCAGAGTCAGGAATATTTAAACAAATCATCACAGCATAAATTAATAAATATTTAGCAATTTAAGACAAAACCAACAATGCAGTCTGCCTTTGGCAGAACGTTTAAGGGGTGATAATATCTTCCCTTTTACGTAACCAATCCCGAGTCATAGAATCTCTGTTGACCAGTTAGGGTTCCTAGTGACCATAATACTAGGTGGCGACTCCTCAAACGAGACATTTTTCCTTAAAAGAACCAGATGCCAGAAATCTGTTCTTTTTCCATAATTCAAGAGAATTAATTTTTAGGGTCGCCGCGATGTCGGGTGCGACACTTCCTTTTGAAGACTCAGCTCTCTTCTGGTAATCTCTCATGTCAGACTCAGCGGCCTTTCTCACATTTCTTTCTTCCTCTAGTTGCACCATGTATTGAGCTCTAATCTTCCTTTCTTCTTCTATGTCGAGGTTGGCTAGACGATTCTTTTCCTTTTCAACTTCTATTTTCCTTAAAAGAAGTTTCCTTCCCTTCTTCAAAGAATCCATCGTCTCCTTATCAACATTCACGCCTTTTGTTGCCCTCTTAACCTTAGCCAATTCGTTTTCTGCTATCCCATTCTTCTTGACCAACTCATCATAATCAGCTATTCGATTCCTTAACTCAGCTTGGACCCCCGTTGTTATCTCTTCAGCTACCTCGGCCCTTTTCTGCCATTCCTTTAGAGACATCGGCTGCTTCTCTTGTTTTTCTAACCGCTGATTCAAGAAAACCCTCATCGTATTTTCCTCCTCTAGCTGGTTCTCTAACAATTGTTGTCGCCCCTTACTTTTGCTGAGTTCTGTCCTACACTGATCTAACTGCTTTCTTAGATCTTCCTCATCATCCTTTCTTTTCCTTTTCTGTGGTTCTATCGCTGCCTCTGACTGTTCTTGTGTAGAGAGACCCTTTACTTCAGAAAAATCTTCATTCCTCCAAACCGTATAATTATGGCTGAATGAGGTTTCAAAACTGCTTCCTTCTTCTCTTTTCACCTTCAAGGGTCTTTCCCAATCCTGTCGGATAAGCTCCATTTCTTCGATGAACGGTTGGTGCTTGAATAACCCAATGAAATCAGCTAAACCCAAGGTTCTTGGCGTATATTGCATTCCGCCTAACTGCCTTGTTACGAGGGTGGGCGCATAACTGATGTAGCCGGTTACACCAATTAAAGGAACCCATATCTTGCTTCCGCAGCTCATTGTGCAAATAGCGTTGTTCATCCACGGCGCTTTCCATTTGAAGTTGCTACTTGGCAATGCTGCATACTTATCCCTCCATGCCTTCTCATCCCAATTCTTCCAAGTCTCATCTATGGTAATCTTTAACGGTCGCAAGTCAAACCACCAAAAGTTGTTGAAGATGTCTCTTGGTGCTTCGATATGACTGATTATCCATAGGTACAACATAGGGACGCAGCATCTCATAGCTCCTTTTCCATGTGTTCGGCAGTGACTAAGAGATAACATGGTTTCCCCCAAGATGGCTGAGGAAGGATTGATCCGGTCATGCTCATATTCGACGAAGACACTTGCTGCTTCTAAACTGATGACCCCAGTTTCAGAAGGGAACAACACTAGCCTAAAAATGGCGAAGGCCACCAACCTATATCGCTCGTCTCCCAACTTGCCTTCTTCGGCATTTTTCTTTATTCGGGCTTCAATGACCTTCCATTTAAAACCCCCTTCAGCGACTCTACACTGGCTGATCTTTCCTAAGCCTAATAAATTGACTACTTCCGAAGCTGTGTCTTCAAATCTGCGTCGGTGGTAGATTCTGTGGCTGTCATTTGGAAAGTCCAGAATTCTCTCATATTCTTCCAAGGTGGGTGTCATATCGATGTTTCCAAAGGTAAAACACCGATAACTAGGATCCCAAAAATTCAGAAGGGCTTTGATAGCCGCTACTTGTACAGGTAACCTCATTATTTGTGCAATTCTCCCATATCGCCTTTCAAACAGAGTCTCGTCAACATATTCCATGATAGGCAGTAACTTTCCTAAGTCGTTTATCATGTGATTTACCTTGGTAATGCATGGTAAACCACTAGTATCGATTCTTGGGCATTTTCCTTCGGCAATCTGAGCCAACTCAGACTCTTGTCCATATTCTTGGAAAGAGAGGTACTTAGTCATGATTTCAGCTCAAAACCTGGGTTGATGAATTTAACATTATTAATCATGATGCAAAATGAAAGTAAGATTCACAACCTAAGGACAAGCTCTAATTATCAAGTGAGAGTGGGTAGTTTTTCTATCTGGTCTCGAAGGGTCTCATATCTGCCCAGTGACGTTCTTCGTAAAGAAGTATGGGGGCGTTGCAAGGAACAGTTAAGACACGTATGCCCACCATTACCAAGCAGGCACTCAGATATGAGTTGGGTGTTTCACGCATTTAAACCCTGACCAATAGTCTTAGGGTAAATCGCTAATTCCCCACTTAACTTAAAGCTTGTGTGTGCTTTTCAAAATTAAAGCAAGTGATGCATGAGACAATTGTATACAATGCATGAATAATATGAGTAAAATAAAATAAAATAAATACGCAAATAAAAGGAAAGGCATATTAACAATAAACACACAAAAACACAAACAAATCAGACAAAAACCAAGCTTAGTCTACAAGGTCCCCAGTGGAGTCGCCATTCTGTCGCACGTGTACGGCGTCGTGGCGAAAATTATATAGTTGTTTCCATTTTCATAAATCTACAATGTAAATATATCTATATCTATGAGGATACAAGAAAATATTGTCTTTTATTGGTAGAAAATGGAATGGGAGTCGCCACCTAGTATTTTGGTCACTAGGAACCGTAACTGGTCTCAGAGATCGGGTACGGGGACTGGTTGCGTAAAGGGAAGGTTTTAGCACCCCAAATACGCCCTACCTAAGGTAAGCTGCATTGTTTTATTATCTGATAAAAACTAAGGTGTTTTTTGGACTTCTAGTTGTTGGTCTGTCTATGGTTCAAGAAAAAGTCCTCCTCGGTAAGAAGGTCTTTATCTTATCGGGTAAAATCCTAACCGTTCTAACGTCTATACCAAAACTTTATTAATAATATTTAGGAATACGTTTTACGTATAAATTCATAATCCCAAATACTAAAAGAAAACAAAAAAAAGATTTTTTAGAATTTTTGAAATATTGGCCTAGTTCTCATGGCTTGAATAAACTGGTTATTAAAGCCAAAATGCATGCTAATACATATATTGTTTTGAGAATTTTCTTTGTTGTGCGAAAATATGATGTTATAATATTTTTTATATATATTGGAGAGACTAGGCCGTATTTTAAAATGAAAACAATTTTTTTGAAAATATTATTATTATTTTTTTGTTTTTATGCTTTGACGAAAATCGGGTATTTAAATATTGAGCTTGTATCCTTACGGTATAAAAATACAACCCAATATTAATCCACTTTAATAAAAATATGCAGAAAAAAACCAACAATATTTTTAGGGACTTTTTATAATTTTTGGAAAGCAAAGACATTTTTTATTCTGAAAATCTTTGATGTTTCGACGAAAACCGGGTATTTTTAACATTGGTCTTGCATCTTTACAGTATAAAAATACCAACCAACATTAACCCATTTTGACAAAAATATTCAGGGAAATCAATAATATTTTTTAAGATTTTTTTGAAATATATTTTTTTAAACAAAATATATATATACGCATATACACACATATATATAATAATATATTATAATCTATAATATATATAAAAAAAAATCGGGCTGGGCCGGCCCAAATAAATGGGCCGAACCCAACCTAGCTGGAATTGGGCCAAACATCAGCCCAAAACGGGATTGGGCCGATCTCGACCCGCAAGGAGGTTGGGCCGATCTCGGCCCAACAAAAATTTCTCTTTGGACTGGGCCAGACTCGGTCTGGCCCAAAAAAGACTAATAACAAAACTGGGCCGGAAACCCGGCCCAGTGTAAGAACCCAACGAGGAAGGGAATTATTTTCCCTTCCCCTAACTCCTGCATGCAGAACGATTCTGCATGCAGGAGGAAAAACTAACGTAAGGGCAAATAAAAAATGCAGGGGGAGAAGAATACCTGGCGCGGCGGAGGCGATGCTGTTGGTCGAACGTCCGTGTTGATGGTGCTGCAGCGGAGGTTGGTGGCTCCAAACGACGGTTCTCAACGGTCCGGTGACTTCTCGGGTCGTGCTCGGTCTTTGTTTTCTCTAAGCTCTCCCACGGTTTCTGTACTCTTCCCCTCCTCCTGGTTCTGTTTCTTTGAGTTTTAAGTATTTATTCCTTTAGTTCAACGGTTTCTCTCTCCTTCAGTTTCTCTCTCTCTCTTGGTCTCGGGTTTTTTCTTTTTTTTCTCCGTCCCGTGCTTCAAGTCTCCCCCCTTCTTTTATAGGCGGGCAAAGGGAGCGAGGCTGCATGGGCTGAGCAGGGCAGCGTTTGGAGCAGGACAGCATGGGTTGAGCTGGGCAACGTGGGGAGCAAAACAGCGCCGGTCGGCTGGTCGGCGAGCGTGGTTGATCAAGGCGTGGCCCTCCTGGCTTCATGTCGTCCGAGGTGTATGTGCTCCGGGTTTTGTCAGCGCACGCGAGGAGAGAGGGGCACCGGCTGATTAAACAAGCTTTCTTCCCATGCTTGCTGCATGTTTGGGGGGGAAGAAGAAAGGGGAACAGTGCCGTTCAAAACGGCACCGTTCGGTCTTTCTTTTTTTTTTATGTATGAAACGGCGTCGTTTTGGATAAAAAGCGCCGTTTCATTTAAAAAGAAGGCGCCAGAATATGCTTTTGCGAATCAGTCCTTAATCATCTTTAATCATTTCAATTGCGTCCCTGCCAATTCGGTCCCCGTCCCTCTTGTTGGCCGCGTTTTTCACTTTGGTCCTTGGCCTCTGATTTATGCAATTAAGCCCTCAATTGATCAATAAACTTCCAATTTCTTCAATTAGGCCCCTGATCCAAAGCAAAACAGCCCCCTCTATTTACCCGGTTTTTCCAAATTGGTCCCTGGTTTCGGTTTTTCACAATTAAACCCCTAATTGGCCATTAAACTTCAATATTTATTCAATTAAGCCCCTGATTTGGCCTAATAAATTCCTAAAAAATATATTTTGGCCCCAGAACTTAAATTTCTTCTAATTAAAGCCCAAATTGACTTAAAAATCAATTTTTCTTGCAATCAAATCCGCTATAAAATCAATTAAAAATCCAATTAAGTCCATAAACATCCAACTTTGGGCTTTTCTCCTCAAAATTCAAATTTTCCTTCTCAACAGGGCTCTCATCCTTCAAGAATATACTGTCAAAAATCCAATCTTTGTATTTTTTAACCTCCTTGACCAATCTTCCGACTATTTTCCGAGCGCTTCTGCCTCCTGTTATTTTTCTAACCTTCTATTTATATATATATATATATTTTATTTTATTTTTGTGGGGACCCAAAAATGGGTTACAACATTCTTCATTATATGTAAGAAACATAAATGTCTATTTCTTTCTCTTCTTTTCTCTCCTCATCTCCTTTTTTCCTCCATGCTCAGATATGTCTTCTTCTTCTTTCTTCTTTTATCCTCTTAGCTTTTTTTTAATTAATATGCTTTACGAAATTTGTTTTCTCTCCTTAGCTTCACTTGTAAGTACATTAAGGTAAGATTTTTCTTTTTTCTTTTTTTTTCATGATTTTTTCCACTATATATTTTTTTATTTTATTTTTAATTTTTTTTGTTATTAATAAGTGTATAAATGTTGTTGTGAGATTTTTTTTTCCATATGAGATCAATTTTTAGCTGATTTATTTATAGGATTTTTAATTTTTTAGCAATTGCAACTTTATTTTTTTCATATGAATTTTTTTAGTTGAATTTATTTTTTTGTTTTATTCATTTGTTGCAAATTTTTTTGAGTTGATTTTCTTATTCTTTTTTCCAAGCATTTTGAGTATATATTATACAGTGTTGATTTATATTAATTTAATTATTTTATAATTTTATAAAAGGAATTTTTTAAAAAATGTTTTTAAATCATTACCGACAGATATACTGACGGAAATTTTTGTCGGTATATCCGTCGGTAATAAAAAATATTATTACCGACACATCTTTTCCATCAGTAAATTCGTCAGTAATAATTTTTTTTATTACCAACGGATTTACCGATGGACAAAAAATTACCAATGAAAGATTCACCAACGGAGCATTTCCGTCAGTGATTTCATCGGTAAATTAATTACCAACGGAATATGTGTCTTACGCCAACGAAAAAATTCCGTCGATAAAACTGTTAAATCTTGTGGTGGATATTTTTAAATTTTTTATAACTTTTAAAAAGTGTTTTTTGTCTAAAATAAAAAGGAAATACTTTTCTAGAAACCATAAATTTCCACGCACACCATTTAATTTTTTTATAATAGGGTTGTTCTCATGAAAATATTGGAATTTATAAATAATTTTAATACTAGGTGTCTTATATCTTCATGTAATTATGTACGAAGTAATCACATCTAAAAGACTTTCTTCTTCAACCATGTTGAGCGCGATATGACATGAACAAAAGATGTTTACATGAAGATGCCTTCAGGGGCTGTTTATTTTTTAAAAAAAAATAGTATTTTGTGATTTTTTGAAAAAAATATATCTTGAAATTATTATTATTATTATTTTGGATAGTTTTGATGTGTTAGTATCAAAAATAATTTTTAAAAAGTAAAATAAAAATATTATTTTCATATATTTCTAAACAAAAAATATTTTAAAACATAATTGTATAAAAACACTATCTTAATATATAAAAAGGACCGAGCAAGCTGGATTATATTTTGATGTGGGGTGATTTAGTTCTAATTGTGTAAAATCTTCTCAATTAAGTATTTTTATACTTTTAAAGTTCATGAAAAAATATATTTAAACTCGGATTAATTTTTTATTTTGGATTGATTTTAGTTTTTGAGATATCTTTTTAAAGCTATGGATAGATTTATCACGGTTTCTAAAATGTTTTGTAGGTATTTTAAAAAAAAAATAGATTAAAAATGAGTTTTTAGATTAAAAAACTTATACCTTAATTTTACAGCTATTGTGATGGCCGGAATCTAGAAAAATCAAACAAGTTGTCATCTAATTTGTTTTTCAAAACAAAATTGGGATGAACAACATGCAAAAAAAAAAAAAATTCAGTCATGAGGGGCTTTTAGTGCAAGCTCGCATGTGAAACCTAACAAAACGGGTGAGGTGTACAAGCTCAATAAAGCCTGGTTTTTGTTTTTTTGGTAAATTATTATTATTATTGTTAAATTAATGATTGTTTTTTTGTTTTTTCTCTAACATTTTAATTTTCATTTAGAATTTTTTAAAATATAAATATATATATATATATATATATATATTTTATTATTAAATTTTTTTTTATATAACCCGCAACGTGACGGGTAAAGTATCTAGTTAACGTTAAATATCGTCTTCCATAGCATTATCTTCCATCATGTGTGGATAGAACGCACTCTTACTTTTCAAAGTTGGCTTATTCAATAATGCGAGTATTTGATACGCTCATCAATTATCTTGAATTTATTTATATAATTTTACCAATCAACTCGTAATTTTAACATCTTTAAATTAAATTACATAACAGCAATAATCATATCTTTATAATAATTTGGCATCTATTTACCTGATTAAAATCCGAAACTCAAACTTTGAATCTGACTGACCACCGGATCGGTCTTAAAACTAGGCACTCATCTATTATCTTGGGCTCGTGTGGACTTGATTTCAAGAACAGTTCCCTTCGAGTGCTGCTAGAAATCATGGTGGCTATAAATAAGAGCATAAACATGTTAGTCACATATATTTCCAAGATGAAGGCCAAGTAACAGTACACGCATTATTTCTCTTTATAAGTTTTTTTTTATTTTTAGATTGTTGTGATGTATTGATATAAAAAATAATTTTTAAAAAATTAGAATAAAAGTATTATTTATATATACCTAAATAAAAAAAATATTTTAAAAAATAATATGTATAATCTTAATATATAAAAAGAACCCATAAAAAGGGACCCAGCAAGCTGACATAAACTTAGGGAGAGGAGACGAAGATGCCTTTCGTCTATAAAGGACCCAGCAAGTTGAGTATAAAGGACCCACGTCTATAGATAATTCTAGATCAACCGATTTAATTTGTGTTTCGGTTCTATCATTATTTTATTTAATAAAATTATGTTAATAAATAAATTTAACAAATATAATCAAATAAATTTTTTATATTTTTAAATTAAATATCTTAATTTTCAAAGCTTTATACTTTTCGAAGCTTTATACCTTAGAAAATGATGCCTCAATTTTGTACTTAATGAACTATATGTTTTGCTTGGAAACCTCTGACGGTGGAGCCTGTCACCGTGAGTCAACAGCTAGTCTTCGGCTTTAGTAATGCATATTATTAATTAAAGCATATTATTATCTTCCAGCATATGTGGATAGAATGCACTCTTACTTTTCAACGTTGGCTTATTCAAGAAGGCGAAGTGTTTGATACGTTCATTACTTATCGGATGCTTGATTTCAAGTTCCCTTCGAATGCTGCTAAAAATCACGGTGGCTATAAATAATAGCGGTGGATAATAGGAGGAAAGCAGAACCATGTCAGTCACATATATTTCCAAGATGAAGGCCCTTCTTATCGTATGCTTTCTCTTAGCCACCGTCGTCTTCTCTCCCCTATCCACATGCAGTGCTCGAGAATTGACCGAGCGAGGTGAGATTTTATTTCCAACATTAACCAAAGAAAAGCAGTTCATTTTATTATTATTTTTTGTGTGTGTAATCTCTCTGTGTACTGCAAACAATTTTTTGTTATAAAACAGATGAGTCAACCTTTACATTTACTTCCAGCATTAATTAAGTTAAGATAATCATTAATTTCATGTTTTGTATGTATATATTATTTAATTAATCTGTCGTGGGCTATCTTATAAGAAAAATAAAGATGATTCTGCTACAATATCAGATTAGGTCAACATGAATTTGCTGTAACATGCGTGAATCTTGCAGCCAGATACGGAGGTCTCAGCCCCAATAAACCGGTGTTCAGTTGCGGAAGGGGTAATCGATATTGCGTACGTGGCCAACCACCAAAACGTAAATGCACAAGTCCTTACCAGCGTAATTGTGGGCGTTAGAAGCAAGCAAAGTTGAGTACTGCTTAAGAGTATGGAGAGCCTCTGCTGTCTTTATCAATATGTAAAATGATCAGAACTATTTATGTGAGAAAAATAAATGAAGTTCTTAGTGAGTTTCATGGTATCTCTTTTGAGGTTTTAATTTCGATTAAGTCCTCTGTTTGAAAATTAGATTGAATCACAAAAACAAACATTCTCTAAAGCTCTAATACAATATCATTTTAACTTCAAAGCTTAAGTTTCTACATAAATCTTTAAAGCCTCTTTTATCTCTCAAAACCATGTTCAAACTATTATTTTCTATTTGTCTGCACTGTTTCTGTTTGGTTGCCTAGAAAAAATGGGACAGGTTAAACAAATTGGAAGCATGGTAAACTGCGCAGCCCTTGTTCGAGTGGGGTTTTTTCCTTTGATTTTGTCAAATGACATGGAAAAGAAAGTGATTTCATAATTTATAAAGAATCTCTCTATTATTTTTTATTTTATTTTCAATGATTGCAATACTCAGTTGAACACGTCTCTTCGGGCTGTAATATTTTAATTGTTTTTTCAATCATTGATATTTAATAATTTTCTAATAGTGATTAAAGTGCCAAAGGATACCAATCGACGTCCCACCATAGATGAGTGGTCTTACCATTTCAAACGGTTCGATGAATTTGCTTCCATACATATGTTATAAGCTTGAGTAATTTTCATCGGTGTCAAGAACAACTATCGGGTACTTTATGGATGTAATTACATCATCTTTAAGCAGCTTTTGAATTAGTAGATTGCTCGCGCTTTATAGTAAATTATTATTAATTTTTTAAAAAACATAAAAATATTAAGAGTGTAAAAATGTTTTAATAACCTTGCATCATATAATTATGATAGATTCAAGACGTTTAGGTTTGACATGATTACCAAACTCAAAGCTCTTAAGTCTTGAATGATTGCTAGATCAAAATAGTTTTGGTTTGGCAAAATAGACTCATCCTAGATCTGACAATTATAGCAGACCCGAGGACAACAAATAAAAAGAATAATTATGTATTTTAGTTGTTAAAAAAAATAAAAAAAATACAAACAATATAATAAACCAATTATTATTTACGCTTCCAATTATTTAGCTACATGTGCCTCACCTCGATTTTATACTTATGAACTATGTTTTGCTCGGAAACCTCGGAAGGTGGAGCCTGTCACCGTGAGTCAACAGCTAGTCTTCAGCTTTACTAATGCTGAATATCGTCTTCCATACTTCCAGCAGATGTGGATAGAATACACTCTTATATTTCAAAGTTGGCTTATTCAATAATACGAAGTATTTGATACGTTCGTTAATTATCTTGGGCACCGGAGGAATAGTTCCCTTCAAGAATGGTTCCCTTCGAATGCTGCTAAAAATCATGGTGGCTATAAGTAAGAGCGGTGGATATAAATATTGCTAAATTTTGACTTTCTTTGATTTGAAACACATTCCAAGCTTTCTTTCCTTTTTTTTTCTAACGTATGCAGTTGGGATTAGCCCATTCTGCGTACATCTTGAGCTCACGGACATAGATTCTTTTCTAAATATTGCTAATTCTGTGTATATATACTGATAGAAAATATATGTTAATGATAAGATTGGTATATACCGACTATATCACCAATGAATTATATAGTTTTTTGAAAAGTTGTAACGGTATGATGACATGGATTTCTTCTCAGACGATTTTACCAACGGATTTAAACCGGGATCTCCGTATAGTGACATGGCATATTCATCGGTGGAATTACCGACGGAACATGTCCGTCAGTGATTCCATCGGTAAAAGCCAATTTATACCAACTCTGCCGACACTCTCTTCCTCTATTTCTCCTTCTTCTTCCCCTTCTTCTTCCCCATCCCACCTCTCCCCTCCCGAACTGCAGCCAACCACCCATTCTAACTCTCCTCCTCTTCTCAACACAAGCACTCAAGTTTTTTATACTTTTGTATGTGGTTCCAACAATATCCGTTCTTGTGGATTTTATTATTTTTTGTAAGTAACTCTATGCTTTTTAGTTTTAATACTTAAATGTGAATTTTATTGTTTTTTTTTAATGTTTTTTGTTAACGTATGTACTTGTTTAATTATTATTTGTCAAAGAAACTTATAGTATGAATGTATAATTTTGTAGTTGTTATAGTTTGTTTTAGTTTTTGTTAAATTATTTTTGTTTGTAAATTTTTGAAACTTTATTTGAATTACACTAAATTGGATGTGTAGTGATGAAATAAATAATAGCTTGTTTAACGGGTCTGTTTTAATTTTTATCAATTCTATTGCGAAGTTGTGATTTCTGTAAATTTATATATGTACAAATTTGTATGGACGTTGATAATTGATAATGAATATTTAACATAAGTGTTTTTTTTATTTTGTTGGATAATTTCCGGGCAAACCAATATTTTTGTTATGTTTATTTATGTAACATAGTTAATTAATACATATTATCGTCATAATTTTACAGAGATTTGATA
The DNA here is from genome assembly GCA_018804465.1 of Populus tomentosa. Classification (NCBI taxonomy): domain Eukaryota; kingdom Viridiplantae; phylum Streptophyta; class Magnoliopsida; order Malpighiales; family Salicaceae; genus Populus; species Populus tomentosa. The sequence goes on from CM032001.1 coordinate 11,055,703, forward strand.
GAAGTCATGGATAATCGTTTATGAATGTATCGAAACTCACCCCAAGAATTGCGAAGGATGAATTATTGTAACGGGGTTTAGGATTTTATTAATTTCACAACATCTATCTCGAGGAATTTTACTGATGGCATTATTAGATGTCCCACAACATGTACATGTTATCCCGTCATAAAGCACATGATCAACTACTTCCATTGGTTTTCTTATTTTTATTTATCTATATAATATTAATAGGATTCTTTACTTTTATTTATATATAAAAAAATTATAAGAGCCTTTTAACCGTTAAATATTTTGAATGTCTTTCTATAATCATGGTATTATTGGTTTTTTAGAATTTTAAATTCAATTACATCAATTGGTATTAGAATTTAATAATTTCTCAAGCTTAGCTACTATGTGATATTATTTAAAATTCTAGTGGTGAAATCCATAATGATGTGGTATGCATAATAGTGTTAAGGACATCTCATGATAGGATGACCCACACATAAAAAAAAAATATTAGTTTTTCAGGTTTTGCTAAAAGAATATTATGTTAAATGTTTTTATGGTAGAAGATGGTTTTCAACTAAAAAGGTTCTATCTCATAAAAAATTTGAATTCAAGGACAATTTCCTTCAAATACAGGGAGAGTGATGTGTAAGCTTTTTGGAAAAATAAATATCTTTTTTAATTATTTTTATTTCTTCTTATTAAGTTTAGGAATTTTGTTTTTTATTTTTATTTTCCTATTTAGTATTATTATGCTTTTATAGGTTTTTTATTTGAAGAGAGTAATTTTTTTTTTATTCAGTGTTAACAAAGTTTTCTAGTTTTTTTTTTATATAAAAGGTTGTGATAGTCTTTTGGCAAGCGAAACTTGAATAAATAAAATTTAAATATTTTGGGTGTTCATCCATAGCTTCTTAGTTTTTTATAGTTTTAACTTATAATAAACCTAGTTATCTTTCACTCTTAACTGCATCAAGTGGTATTAAATTTCAATGATTAATAGAGGTTAGCTATTGTATTCTATTATTCAAAATTCTTATGGGTCAATATCCATAAATGTATTAGGGATCATGATAGGATAACCCATAAAAATATATAAGAAACTCATGATATGGCATTCCACAAAAAGATGTTAAGGATCTATGATGTGGTGGTTTATAAAAAAGGAATTACAAATTCATGATAAGTGGTCTACAAATAAAAAAATCATTAGTTTTTTTAATTGGGTAGGTTTTGCTCGAAGATTGTTATGTTAGATATTTTCATGGTGAATGATAGTTTCTAACTAAATAAGTTATGTTTCTTAAATAATTTAAACTAAATAATGAGTTTCTTCTAACACAGGGGAATGATATAAGAGCTTTTTAATATATATATATATATATATATATATATTCTTTAATTATTTTTATTTATTTATTTTAGTCAAGGAATTTTATTTTTTCTATTTAAATAAAATATTCTTTTTTATTTTTATTTTCTTATTCAATATTAATATGGTTTCTCATTTTTTTTATATAAAGGATTTTAATAATCTTTTAACATGTGAGACTTGGATGAATAAAAAATAAATATTTTGGATATCTCCCTATAATTACAATGTTTTTGGCCTGGGAGAGTTTTGATTTATATCAAACTTTGTTATTATTCACTTTTGGCTATAGGTCAATTGATATTAAAGTTTAATGATTCAAAGAGATTATCTATTACGGGTTGTTATTTAAAAGTCTAGTACAGAGCCCATATAAAAGTGTTAGAAATCAATAATCAAAATTATAAAAAATATTAAGTATCAACCTATCATTAGTTTTATGGTTAAAGGAAACCATTGAACTCGAGAACGAGTTCTAGAAAGATTGATAGAGAGGTTTTTGGAAAAAATAATTATTTTATTTATTTATTTATTTTTTTGGTTTAGGAAATTTATTTTTTATTGTATTTTCCTATTAAATAATATTATGCCTTTCTAGTTTTCTTATTTGAACGAAATGATTTTTTATTTTTATTTTTCTATTTGATATTATTAGAGTTTTCTAGGTTTTTTTTTCTCTATAAAGAGTTGTAATACTTTTTGGCAAGTTAGACTTACATAAATAAAAATTAAATATTAATGATTTGATCTTATAATTTTTCTATGTAATTTTATAATTATATTTAAATTAATATAAAAACTAATATTTAAAAATTGCATCAATATGAAATGAAACTATCAAACATGGAATAATGTAGTTTTTTTAATTAATATTATGAAGTCATTTATTAAAATTAAAAATCCTTTGAATATAGAATGCTTGATCACCATTTCAATATCAATTATTGCCTTCTTCCCATTTTTAACCATTCTAATCAGATTTTCATGTGATATAAAAAAATTAAGTGTATTTTAGGTTTTTTTTTATCAAATATATTCATAAAATTATTTGAAATTAAAAGTAAAACCACACATGATATTAAATATTTAAAAAATACATATTAAAAATTTTTAAATTAGTTTTTATTTAATTCACCTAAATTTTTAAAATTAATTAAAATATTAAAACTAATTTTATAAGCTTACCCGTAGCAACAACACGTATCCTCTCCATCGAACGAAGGGGAAGGAGTTTAACATACAACTTGATGTACCACAGCATTGTCTCTCTCCGTGTCCAATAATTAGTTAAAAGGCAAAAAAAAAAAACAAAAAAAGGCGGCTCATTTCGTAGAAACCGAAAATCGAAAAACAGATCCAAAATTCTGTTCGCTCCAGCTTCCTTCTTCTGCTAGTAATTCGCTCGTGTGTCACTGAACCAAGTCTCACTTCCAAAAGCTTCTCTCTCTCTTCGTTTCCTGTTTGGTTCCTGAGAAAATTCAGGTAAGTAAAAAGAAGACAACAATTACTCACTATCTCTCCTTTTTGGTCTATTTTTCCTTCCGTTTTAAATCACCTCGCTAACTTCTTTTAAAGATGATAAATTTACATTTGTTGTTTTGTGGTTTGTTTTGCATTAGTTATTTTGTTAATTAGAGTGTTGCTGTTGTTGTTGTTTTTTTTCTCTAAGGGATTAGAAATTTGCTGATTGATAATTGCTAGTAAGTTTTTTTAAGCGCCTCATTTTATTTGCTTTAGTTGCTTTAATCAAGAATCCTTTTTTTGATATGTGAATTTAGATTATCATTATTGTTATTAGTTAGATTAGTTGGGATGAGCTATTTTTGGTGGTTTTAATCGTTTTTTCTTTTCCTAATCTTCTGGTTTTGATGATTATTTTATAGATGAAATTGTTATTTTATGTAGTGTAAATACAATATGATAGTTATTAACATAAGTATTTGATATGAAAAGGTGTTTCTGTGAACACTCAATTAGGGTTTTATTCTTCTTCTTTTTTAAGTTAGAAACTTAAAGGACTGATTTTTTTTTTTAAGGTGGTAAATATTGGTTTTCTTTTTAAGTAACTAGGGTTTGTCACATGCAGGGTAGTTGAGGAGGCTTGGTTAGTGGACTTGCTAGAAGTGAAGCTCCTTTTAAATTTGAGTATGGAAACAGATGATATGATTGGCCTCCCTGGTTCTATTGATTTTGGATATAAAAATGAGAATGATGAGCTTTCCAAGTCTGATTTTGGGCCCAGTGAATCTCGCTCTCAACCATGTAGTAATGATGGTAAAGAAAGTAAGGATGATGAGGACATTGAGGAGGGTTTGGGGCTCTGTGAAGGTGTGGTTGGAAATAAAGAAGGTATAGTCGATCCAGGGTGTTCAGGGCTTAATGTAGGTGATACTGGAACTGAAGAAGCTGCAACAGATCAGAGTAATTTGGTGCTTGAGGAACGTGATATTGGATCTAAAGGTGTCCAGTTTGCAGTGGAAACAGAGGGTGACATGGATTTGGTTGTTTCTCCTGTCAGACAAGTGAATTTTGATTTGGTTGATGCTGTTATAGTTTCCAAGAAGCCAGATATTTCCAGCATCACAGGGAACGTTGAGGACTGTTTCCTTGATACACAAAATAATAGTCTTGTCCAACAAGGCAAGGTGGATGGCAGTCGTATCCTTTCTTAACCTTTGATAACATAATCATTTATTGTAAATTCTCCTACTCAACTCTAGATGAACCCATTAGATTTAGATCATAATTCCGAAAAAGCTTCTTATTCAGAAATAAATGCATCAAACAACCTTAATAAGTTAATCTCAATTGGAGGAATGCTATATCCATGGCAATCACCTTTTTAGTTGCAGTTTATTCTGATGTCCTCCCCTTTCTGTCATGTATTCCCTCAATCCAATATGCCAGATATATCAGGCGTTAAGAGAAAAAGGATGGCATATGATGAACAGCAACCTTCAGTGCATGTCATGTATAACTCCTTAACAAGGTCAGGGTGGAAGTGTTCATAATAACTTGGCAATCCAAGAATTTTTAACTGTATGTTTTGATTTCTTGTTGGATTGCTGTGACTGTTAGTATTCTGTACTTATTGGAGGCATTATGTCTTATTAGAATTAGCTTAGATCCTCATTTGTTGAATTCTTGGTGATTGCCTTACTCTTCCCAGAGCTAGCAAACAAAAGCTTGAGGAACTGTTACAACAGTGGTCAGAATGGCATGCTCAACAGAATTCTTCTCATGTAAGGTTCAATTTTCCTGCTAATTAAAATTGCAGTACAATGTAAAATTTTGTTTTTAATCTTTTTTAGTTTGGGTGCTTGGCTTGACCAATGCAAAGTTAGGAAAGTTTTTCAAACACATGATCCAGATTGGATTGATAGATAATAATGCAGATATCCTATATGGTGAATGCATGCAATCTATTGTTGTTGCTCTGTGGCTTCCTATTCTCTATTAAACCAGTGGCTTGTCTCATTATGTATCTCAATCTTTCAGGATTCTGATGAAATGTCTGGTGAAGACACTTACTTTCCTGCTCTACGTGTTGGCATGGAGAAGTCCTCTGCAGTGGTAATTTCCATTTTTTGCTTCTTTGGTCCTGAATGCATATAGTTTTAAGCCAAAAGGACTAGCCAGGTTTGAGCTATGAAGAACTTCTTGTTCTTGTAACTTTAGATGCTTTAGGATGTATTTTCTGTGTTGCAATTAGCCCGTTGCTTCATTAATAAAGCTAGTTGGATTACAAATATATATATTTGGTAAAGGGCAAAAAATATAGCGAAGATATTCTTAGTCATAAATTTTCTAGGTTCTCTTTCCTGGAATTCTTTTTCTTGTGTGTGGCCTTAACCTTTGTCAAGCTCTTTCTTGAAGTTCCTCTCGCCTCCAGGGAAGAAAAAAAGAAGATAGAAAGCAAGAAACCTTTTTAACTTTAATTGGAATCCTAACCTTTGGAAGCAGATAATTTACTTGTTAGAAACTCTTCGGCATTTATCACTGGGCAATCAATGCACTGGTGTGCCATTTTCTGAGCTAAGTCTTCATGCTAAAATTTAGAGAGCACAACTTCAGATTTTAGTATTCTAAACAATTACCATGGAACTCTATCTTGAATCATTAAGTTTCATGGTTGTCATGGACCCCATAGCTTTTTTAACATGGAATTTAAACAAGGAATGTATTATCCAATCATTATCTACTTGGAGCCCTATTATCACCCTGGAGGATAGTTAAATTTTCTATCACCATTGAAAATTAGATATCCTCGGGTAGAAATTTTTTCTGTTTAAGTTCTCAGTTCTTACACAATGTATTATTGTGACATTTTTCCTCTTTTCTCTTTATTTTACCTTTCTCATCCTATTTTGACCAGAAAATTTGCACTCTTGACTATCCACTTTATTCATTGTAGCGCTGATGCTAAGGCCCTAACTATCATAGTGCATTGCATTTAGCTTCACTAAAAGAGGTTAAAATTTAGGATTTCACGTCTTTGCTTTTCATCTAGTTTTTCATTTGATTGATTACTTTTCATTTGTAGTCCTTCTGGATTGAGAACCAAGCAAGAAAAGAACAAGACAATGATTTAATTCTTCTACATAGTAATTCCGTGCCTCTATATGATCGTGGATATGTGTTGGGTTTGACTTCAGCAGATGGTCCAATTAATGTAGAAGGGTAAATGATCTTGACCTGTGTACCTTTCTTAGATTTCATGTTTTGAAAATGTTACTTTTTTGGTCTTTGTCCTACATGCTCAGAATTGTAGCAAATATCTAAGTTGTTCAAAACCTGTTGATTGTTATGTATGTTGAACAAGCTTGGGATATTAGCTTTCGTGATGATTTTATGATTGTGGCAATGATATTGTATGTGATGTGTTGACAAATATAATGTGTTGGACAGTAACTAGTCACAAGGGATATCCATGTGGACTTATTTCCAAGAATCTCTTGTTTTGTATTTCCTTGGGAAACTTGCAATGGGAACCTCATTACAGACTAATTCAGGACAATAGCTTACTAAACAGGGGATCTGAGAAAGATCATAAAAACTCAAGTCTGTTCAGCACATTAGAATAGCTGCTGCATTCATATCCCTCATTTATGTAAGAAGGATCTCCCACATTACCTCATATAATAATCTGTTGGTGATTTTATACCTTTAAGGGGCCCAATTTTCACGGTGAAAACCCATCAAGGACCTAGTAATTCATTAATTATAATTCTGCTCCTATATTTTCACTGATCCAACCAGCTGTTCTTCTTGTGTTAAATATATGTTTTTGAGGGTTCATGAATGTATTTTATCTTCCACTACCTATTGCCTTCCATTTTTGTAGAGGCTTGGAGATAGTGGATGCTGCTGCACGATGTTTTAACTGTGGTGCATACAACCATTCTTTGAAGGAATGCCCAAAACCTCGTGATAATGCTGCTGTTAATAATGCTCGCAAACAACACAAGTTCAAGCGAAATCAGAATTCTAGTTCCCGCAATCCAACACGCTATTATCAAAGCTCTTCTGGTGGCAAGTATGATGGTTTAAAGCCAGGTTCTCTTGACACTGAAACACGACAACTTTTGGGTCTTGGGGTAAGAGCATACTAGATTGAATCAAAGCAAACATTTAATTTCTCCTGTAACATATTTAACACCCCCCACGTTTCCCTTACATCTAAGCCTAGAACCCATTAGAGCCTAGTTGACTCAAGTATAAAATCTCATACACAATATAAGGCCAAATCAAACTTCGTCTACAATTTAGAGTACAAAGTACACAACGCATGAATTGGATAATGAGATGGATTGCTAGTTGAAATAGTATTGGTGTTTTGTTCATAAGATAATTGTTTTCCCTCCGTCTGATTTTGTTAAACAGGAGCTTGATCCTCCACCATGGCTTAACAGAATGCGAGAGCTGGGATACCCGCCAGGATATCTAGGTAATGCACACAATTCTTCTTTCTGTCTGATATTCCAAGCTGTCATAGAATTGTCTATTATAAACTCACTTTTTTTAGTTTTTGTTTTTTTTTTTAATGTGTGCGATTCCTCCGTTGTGTTTGATTTTCTTCTATGCTGTCTGGGTGTTCCTCTTTATGTTTGAAATTGTCATTTTATTGCCAATTTCCCCACCAGGAAAAGTGTGGTCTTCAAAAGAATTTGAATAAGGTATTCAAGGATTATCATAAATTCTCACTGTTGCCCTTGGTTGACACATGGATTGGAGGCCTAGTTTCATGTAATTGATGTTAATGGATTGGTCAAATGTAGAGTATGAATGGATTGATTTTATAAATTTACTCTAAGCTCATAAGGCCCTAAGGCCAGTAAGAATGAAAAGGGCTAATGTGGCCCAAGGAAAATACAATTTAAAATCCTTGCTATCATTTTGCACTTCATAATTCAACTAAGCTTTAGCCAATCTCAAATAGTTTGGGATTGAGGCTCTGTTATGGTTGTTTCAACTGAGCAGATAGCTCAACTGACTCTACCCCCGGGTCCCTCCCGGTGGAATAAGTCAAGTTGCAGGATCCTGAAAAAAAATAAAAACAAAAACAAAGTGTGTTCATTATATCAAAATTAAAAAGGAAAAAAAAAAAGAGGTCTCCAGTTCAAATCTCTACTTTGTAACAAAAGAAAAATCTCTGATTATTCATTGAAGGCAATAATCATATCCAAAGTCCTGCTACTGTAAATTTAGATCAATACTTTTGTTTTCCCTGAATTTGAGGCTATGCATATAAAGGACTATGTCTCATGGAGAGATCATTGAGCTTTTAGAAATGATGCTTGAGCTAATCACCTCCCACATATAAGGAAGAATGGACCACGGCAAATCATCATGATTCCAGAAGGGCAGTACATTGCAATAGACTAAAATTGTGGTCTTTTGGATTTCATATGCTACAATTTTCCCCATGTTGATGGTGGTGGCATTCATTTTGCTGTTGCTGTCATCCCCAATAACTATTATTGTTGTCGGCAGCTTTTATTTATTATTATGGTTGTCATTGCAAGTCCTTTACATTCATATTTCAGATCCCGATGATGAGGATCAGCCTTCTGGGATCACAATATTTGATGATGGAGATGTAGAGGAAGAACAGGAAGATGGGGAGATTATGGAAACAGACCATCCTGAACCACCAAGGAAAATGTCAGTTGAATTTCCTGGAATAAATGCACCAATTCCAGAAAATGCAAATCAAAGATTTTGGGAAGTGGGGCCTTCAAGTTCTGATCCATTTAGGCACCGATCACGCCATAGATCAAACCATTCTTCAGATGCTACAGGCAGATGGCATCATCATGAACAGAGACAGTATAGGGATTTCATTAACGATGGGCCTCCAGGTGTTGATCCCGTGTTCAGTCCATCTATGTCCAGTTATCCTCCAAGGTATGGTCATCATGACTCTAGTTACAGTTCTGACAGCCCTAGAGATCTGAGCCCTGCCTTTGGGAGGTCCAATTCCGATAGAGGGAGGGGTGCTTTGGTATATGAGGATTTTGCAAGTCATGGTTCTTCATCCTACTCGTCCTCTCGGAAACGTTCTTCGCCACAGGATATTGGTTCAGCCAGATACGAGACTGATAACAGCCGGGATGACTATGACACGGATTATTCATATCGGGATTATTCATTTCGGAGTGAGTATGACAATGATCGCTATCGCCGTCGTAGTAGGAGGTAAATGGGGTAGTCATGAGTGTGACGGGGTAGAATGGATGCGATAGTCTTTGTACAACACCCCCTGTCCTCTTCATTTCTTTATTATCTAGGCTAGAGTTGCAGCTCCGATTCCTTTCTCCATCAACTAGAGGAGAAGTCTCAACTAGTTTAAGATGTTTCTGTATCCATACATCGTTTGCCATACTCCTCCTGTGGGAGCCATTTAGTTTTATATTTATTTGCATCTATCTTTGTTGCTTTATGAAAATTGCGATTTGTCTGTGGGAATTTCTAGAGGACCTCGTGTGGATGTGTCCATCGAATTTATTTTTCTGATAGACTGTCAAATTGTGATAGGATAGGTTGATGGTTTCTGTTAAAATTTATGTACAACTCTGATGACGAATCCCACGTGCATTTTGAAAAGAAGAATAAAGAAACAGAAAGGAAAAAGATTTGCAATGTTAAATCTGATGGCTAATCCCACATGCATTTTGCAGTTGTATCTCGACACTGAATGCTTATTATTCAACATTTTCTAATGTTTAGTCATGTTTAGGACGAGGTTTTTCCCATGTAGATGATGAACTTTTTATTATTATTACTATTATTAGCCAAGTTGTTTTATATTGTCACTAGTTAATTTGGTCATGCTTCGTCATGGGGTTAACTATAATTTTAAAAACATAAAATAAAAATAAAACAGGTATCAAATCTTAGATAAGAAGATAAATTTTTAAATTTTTTAACTTGAGTTTTTGCCTGACATGAGTTTTTAATAAAATATATAAAAGCTAACTCGATATGAATTAATTTATTTAATAAGTTTAAAGAAAATATAAATAATTGTTATTACATGATTTTAGGATTGGTTATAAAATATGTGAATATGATTTTTGTGTTTATGTAAAAAGCCTCGGTGATGATTCTTTCATGTTTTTTTGTTGTTTTATACGGATGATATGCTGATTACTATAATGAGTACGAGTGACGTCAAAAAATTAAAGACTTTGTTGTGTAGAGAATTTGATATGAAGGATTTGAGTACTTCTAAAATGATTCTTGGGATGGAAATTCACATAAATAGAACTACCAGGAGATTATGATTATTTTAGTATAATTATGTTGAGAAAGTGTTGGAAAGGTTCAACATAAATAATGCAAAACCAATAAGCATACCTTTAATGAATCATCTCAGATTATGTATTGTATGGTGCTCAAAGATTGATGAAGTGAAAGAATGTCAAAGGACCGTTATACTGCAAAGAGATGTTTAATGTATATTATAATTTGTACAACACCAGATTTGACACAGGCAGTCAGTATGATCAATAAGTTTCTATCAGATTTGGCACACGCAATCAATATAATGAGTAAGTTTCTATTAGATTTGGACGGCAGCATTGTGATGCAATCAAATAGATCTTCGGATATTCAAGGGGTACTACAAACTATGGCATCATGTTTAATAGACAGTAGGGTAATCTTTCAGTTGTGGGATATGTAGATTCAAACTATGTAGAAGATTTGGATAACAAGAAATCTACCACAAGTTATGTATTTATTCTAATAAGAGGGTCTATTTGTTGGAAGTCTATGGTTCAATTTCTAGTTGTACTATCTACTATTAAGTCAGAATATATGATAGATCTATTATTAAGTTAGAATATATGATAATAGCTGTCAAGGAAGCTTTATGGATTAAAAGTTTGGTCAAAAAGTTAGGTATTCAGCAAGGTGGAGTTCAATTGTATTGTGACAGTCAAAATTTCATTTACTTAGTAAATAACTAAGTGTATCATGCAAGAACCAATCACATGATGTGAGGTCTCATAGGACTAGAGAATTGGTTTTTTCTGGTGAACTGTTACTTGAGAAAGTTTGCAATTTTAAGAATGCAATAAACATGTTGATAAAATCTGTTATCACATATAATTTCAAGCATTATTTGAACTTAATGTACTGTCTTCATATGCTAGACGGAAGACATCCAAAATTACTTTTGTCTTAGGTGATTCTCCTTAATTTTCTTTTAAATGGTGAATATTTGTCAATATGAAAATTATTGTAGTTTGTGGCTTATAGATAAATGTTAGAGTAAAGTGAGGGGGCGAAGCGGAATGATAATATTTGCCTTTTAAGAATTTATTTTTTGTTTTGTTGTCAAGGATGATTAATAGGTTTAGAGTGCAGGGATAACATTATTATGGTACGATAAAGGAATATTATGGAAATGCTTAGGATTCTTTGAACAGTTTAGGATCTACAATAAATAGATATCATGGAACTCTATTTTGATGCAGTAAAAATAAAAGTTCATCACTTATGTGAATGTAGATATATTGTTTAACTATGATGAATTTTATATTCTTTTTAATTTCTCCCCTATTACAATATTCATTAATAATAACTATAAATTCTTTCACAACAAATTTCAAAAATAAATTTATATTAATCTCTATAATAATTCACACTCATTATCATTATAAAGTGCCAACGATTTTGCCGCTACTGCAAAAAAAATTCAGCTATGTGAAAGGTAATTAATGTACTTGCGTATATCCCGGAGCTCATTAGCAGCGATGGTGGTTGTCATTTTGCTTAAACCATTGTTTCCCACTATTTTTTCTGACAGAACATGGAATTATTACTCGGAAATAATTGTTGTTCACTACGCATTTTGCAGAAGCCATGATGCAGAGAAAAGCCTCAAAGAGCAGGGCTCACACTCCTTACATAACAAGGAAAAGCATTACTGTGAGAATCCCTACTATATTTACAGTGATAACTAATACTTGTAATTGCAAAGACGGCACATTTGATACCTTCTTCATTCTTCTCTTTTCAGGTTATGGTGAATAGGATACGGTCCGTTGCTGAGGATAATGATGATGTTTTAGAAAACTGGCATTCGAGAATCAACATACTTTCTTGGGTCTCTGTCAGAAGAATCATTATCATTGACACGCTTCGCCGAGAAAAGCATTCGTCAATGACGATCCTGCATCATCTCCATAATCCAACACTGTCTGCAGCTGGATCTTATTAATCAAGGAAATACGACTTTGCACTATAGTTAGCTCAGCACCATTAAAGAATCCCAAGAATCTCAAGGACTTCCATCAATTCTTTAGTTTCTCTCGCGCTGAATTGAATAGTAGCCTCAAGTCATCTTCCTCTCCCCCGTTCTGACTTGGTCGGTTTTTTTTCTGTTGATGCAAGGACGTGACAGGTCAATCAGTCCCTCCATTCCAGATTCAAGCAAAAAAACCTATCAAGTCTCCGATCTGGAGAAGGAATGCTAACTGGGACCAAGCCAAGTATCATCTGTTAATCATTCTTTGAATCCCAGTTGTATTAGTATCCGTCGTTGTCAGCGGGCTAGGGGCCCCCCTGCGATTGCACGACCTTTCCTCACCGTCAGAAAAGACCGTCTCCGCTAGGAATGTGCAAGTTGGGCATGATTAACATCTATGCTCCAACGGGGTAGTGTTGAGTAGGGATATACTAGTATATACCTTCGAAACTTGTTTCTGGCCTATCACCACTATGAAATATGAATTGGTAAAACCTGTTCTGCTCGAAGCTAGAGTTTTCACTTTGCTCTTGTTTTCATACATTGTCACAAGCTTGGAATGATTCCTTAAAATCCTTGAATGTACGAAAACCCCTCGCATCACTTCATGAAACAATCAGTGAAAATTATAAAAAATTCCTGGACTCGTTGCTTAATTGAGATGAAAAATAGGTTAGGGGCCTAAACACGATTGACTTTAAAGGTAATGAGAATTGGCCAAAAATCAGTGTTCACTGAGCAACCGAATGATTTCACAAATCAATTTCACTCCTAGGTACATCCACATGATGCCATCAAAATGATTGACAAATTCAAACTGAATCATTGATTATCCAATAAGGTGTTCTTGTTTTCATAGAACATCACCTCTTCACTCATTCCTTGTACTCGAATTGGCATCATACCACCTGACTAGCAGAATAGCTGACAAAGAACAAGGACTGAGACCGCAGTTTTTTCAAACGTCACTCCTGCGAGGAGAAATAATACACGTTTTGATACAACCAATTTGGAAAATGTGGAAGATTGTATCCAGTGTCTAATATTCACTGGTCATTGCTACATCAAATGTTCTACCTTGTTCTAAAAGATAGCAGCTCCAAAAAATCCTGAATCCTAACAAACCAAAACCAGGGGGGAAGAAAACCAGATCCCTTGCACCTGGGTTAAGACTTGAAATCATCATAACAGTTAAATTTTTAATACACACTACTTCACATCAAAGAGCTCCTAACAACAATCCTAAAAAAAAAAATTGGAACAATCAAGAACCCGTTTAAGTCTCACCCAACTGGAGCACAAGATTTACTATCATTACGTCGTCAAGAAAGTCCAGAGCTTCTTTCCTATTGAGACTTCACCAGGATGCAGAGACTCTTCCTCATCATCGTCTTCATCCTCATTTTCACCTCCAGGGGTTTCACTTCTGTTCTCATCTGCAATACCATACTCCCCAGCCCCTTCTGGCGTTCCATTTATCTCTTCACTCAGTGCTGCATTCTCACCCATCCTTCTTGCACTGCCATCACCGTCCAGCGTGTCCATAATATTTGCACACTGTCCACAAAAATACATCATGTCAAATAAAAATGAGAAAAGAAACACTATTGCTGCTCACACAACGTTCTATAATCATCATCCCAGAGAAAATGACATTTAACAGCGGGTTTTTTGGCACTCACCCTTGAAAAGTGCATGCTTTCACCATTCTCACTGGCAGCCCCTGCAGAAGCTGCTGGAGCACTTCTCAATAGATTTCCATCCTGTGGACTGCTAACACCATCATCCTCTTTCTCTTTTTCATTGTTCAGGTTTGATGAAGCTTTAGCAGTTACAACAGCAACTCCACTGACAGCCATTAAATAAATCCATTTATTAGTGGCCAGCCTTGACTGCTGGAGCACTTCTCAATAGATAGGTAATTGCCCTTCTGAAGTGCCATGCCTTTATATGGCTTACAAGTCTACTTCGAATATAATAAGGTCTATTTGGAATATAATGAATGAGAAAACTTACAGTTCGCGTCGCCGAAGATTATATTGTGTTTGGCCTTGAGTTTGATTGGGAACAACCTTTTGCCGTCTCTTCCTGTGATCACCAGCAGTGACACTATCAGAATGACCTTCACTGTCACCACCGTAACGGTCACTCACTGAAATTTGAGACATCTGAGTTCGATTCCGCTTCCGGGCATTTCTTGGACCTCCTTTATCAGCAAGACTTGATTCCTCACGGCTTTCCGATTTCAGATGGCCAGAATCTTCAGCCTCATTTAATTCCAAAGCACCCCCCAGGAAACCTTTGGCATCTTGGACAACCTCCTTGACAGAGCGTGTTCTGCTAACTCTTGGCCTGCCCCTTTTACGAGGTTGGGGATCATGCTTTACTCCAGAAGGTTGGGAATCTTCCTGAATTTCTGGTGCTGTACCATTATTGTTGCTCTGATCATTAATCGATAAATCATGTCCAGCTTCAACCTCTCTGATGCTTGTATCAGAGAGTACCCTCTGGGCATCAAGTGAATCGTTGACAATTGCAAAAGATAGCTCGTGTTCATTTTCAGTAAAATCTAATCTTCTCGACATTTCTTCTGCATTAACTTGCTCACCAGACAGGGGTGTGCCATCAGTCAAATTTTGTAAAGCAGCAGGCTCAATCCTTTTACCAGCAGAGAACTTAAATATCTTTGATGTGCACTTGCGCAGCCAAGAAACTGGAGATCCAGAATGAGCTAGAGTGGGAGATATCTCGCTATCATGCTTCTCAGAAGCAGCCAGATTTCCATCATCTGTGGCCACATGATTATTAACCAACTTTGATGTAGGAAGGGCATCAGCTTTCTCAATTTCTTGTGAAGATATCAAATCAGAAAGCACAAACTCAGAGGTCAATTCCCCACAGTTTTTACAACCCTTGTTTTGCTCAACAAATACAATGAAACGCTCTTTCTCTTTAATAAATTGCTCCCTGTGGTCCTTCAACTTTCTACTAAGATTGCCCAGCTTATCAATATCTTCACGCATTTCAATTTGTTGCTCTTGAAGATGCCTTTTTTTCTCATCAACTTCTTGCTTCTCTTTCTCTATCCTAAGCCTTTCCAGTTTCATATCTTCCATTTCTCTTCTAGCTACATCTCTTAAGAAATTAATATTCTTAAATTCTCTCTCTCTCTCTTCCTCAAACAGTTTCTCCTTCTCTTGCAAAAGCCTGTCCATCTCCTCCTGCCTTTTTTGTAATTCATTCTCAAGCTCAGTCTTCTGCATCTCGATTCTATATAGCATCTGGTTTCTCTCATTTTGAGCTTTCTCGGCCATCACAGACCGCTCATGCTCCATGTTGGCCTCAAATGATTCCTTGGCCACTTGCAGAGCTTCCAGCTCTCTTTTTATGTAGTTTTCTGTTTCCTTTCTTTCATTTCTTGTTCTTTCTTCTTCAGAGAGTCTATGTTTTTCAAATTTTTCCTTCTGTTCATGAATGCTCTTCAACTCTTTCTCAGCCTCAGCCCTTTTTTCATCCAGATCTTCCCACTCTCTCTCAAAATTCCCTTTTTGCTGCTTTAAATCATCAGCCTCCTTCAAAAGCAGCTCTTCCTGAAGCCTACATTTATTTATTTCCTCCTTAAGCTCAGCTTGCAAGCGAGCATACTCAGACCTCTCTTCCTCGCTCACTTTGAGACGCTCCTTCTCCTCGTGAATTTTCAAAAGCTGTTCTTCATTTGAAGCCCTGGTTTTTTCCAGTTCAGCTTTAAGATTTAGAAAATTCTCTTTAGCAGATTCCAGTTTGTTTTTCTCTCCCTCCAAATTCTTCTGTTCAGATCTGATGGCCTTCTCCCTCTCCTTCATAGATTTTGACTTTGATTCAAATTCATTCTCTTTCTCCTTGCACTTCTCCAGTTTCTTATCCAATGCCTGCTCTCGTTTTGCAACTTTCTCTTCCTTATGTTTGATTTCAGTTTCCCTTTTTTCTAGCTCAATTACCTTGTTTTTGAGATCCTCATCCAAAGACTTCTTCTTTTGTTCAGCTTCCACCTCAAATTCATGCTTCTTTGCATCCAAAATGGCATTGTGTTCATCAGTTAGCTTCTTAATCTCAACCTTTGGATGTCCCATGCAAAAGGAAAATCAAATTGCATGATAAGTAACAGCTAATCATATTTGAAAAAGGTAAAAAAAAATGATAATTATAGATTTGATCTTTAGTGATCAAACAGCAAAATTCTAGAACAGCGGACCATCCTAAAGGTTTAATTTTGGAAGTTTGTGAACTCTAATAAAAAGATGCACAAGAATAATGCAACAGATGTAGGGAAATGCGAGGATAATTCACACACAAACACATCACCAAAACCTCACTCAAATGGGAAGAGTGAGAGAAAACTTCTTATTGGAATATCTAGATCAATTATGGTGATTTATTGTTTGCTGAACCACTAAGGAAGTCAAATCCAAATCTGATTGTCATTGTGCATGACTTAACAGTTACTTGTGGCAGAGAACCAGAACAACATGCATGTAGAGCATTTAAAGCATGTCATCATATGAGAACACCAAAAAAAAAAAAAGGTATTCTGCATAAACTCACTCTCTCTCTCTCATTTAGCTTTTCTTCTAGCGCACATAACTCTACTTCATTCACCTCTAATTTCTTTCTTGTAGCATCAAATTCCTGCACAGATCAGACAGATAAATTAGAATATACATTTATTACTGATTCAATAACAGAAAATGTGAAGAAAAAACATGCCTTTTCCTTTATAGTTAGATTAGTGAGCCGGTTACTAATATCATCTTCTTTCCTCTTCAAAATTGAGTTTGCATCCTCAATCTTCTTCTGAGCCTCTTCAAGATCCTTCTCTTTCTGCTTAAGGATCCTATTGTTTTCATTTGCCCTTTCTTCTCTTTGGTTAATAATTCTTTGACTCTTTGATAGCCTCTCCTCTCCTTCTTGTAATTTCTTCTCCCATTCTTGCAAGTCCTCCCTTTGCTTGGAAAAAGTGGTCTCGTACACCTCTTTCCTGAGAGAAATGTAATGTCATCAACATAATTAACATGTGCACAATTTGAACTCTAGTAGTACTGAAGAGTGCAGACAAAGAAGGGAGGAAGCAGACAACAGTAATTAGTAAAGGCAAAGTAAATTGAGCATACTCTGCAATGAAGGACAGGCGCTCCCTTCGAAGAGTACTTTCTCGAGATTCCACATCCAGCAATTTCCTCTGAATCTCAGAACTCTTTCTGCTCACTTCTGCAAGCTTGGCATCAGCAGCACGCAATTTGGCCTCTACCTCCAGAGACTTCTCTTCAATACTCATAACTAATGCATTTGCTTCAGCCAGTTTTGAATCGGCTGTAAATTTAATGTCTGCATTTTCTGAACGCATCTCGCGCACTGCCTTCTCTAACTGCATCAGCCAACAAATTCACAGATTACTCGAAGAGATTCACGGACGAAAAGTAGAAGAAATTTGTCATTAAAAGGCGCCTTTACACTAGCATAAAAAATAAAATCACAAACATGCACAAGTAGCGAGGGCAATATCAAAACTCTTAAACAATTCATTATAACATTATCTAGAGCAGGAAAAAGTAATCACAAAGTCAGACTTGAGCTGTTCATTTCACCCCTCATTGGAGAATTCTTCGCCACAATAAGAGGAAGTCAAGGAAATGACCTCTGAGATAAAATATCTGACAAGCCTTCTTACATGATATCGGCAATGTAAGTCATTCTCCGGGGTTTGGCAACATTCTACCTTAGGGAGTTTCTAACTTAGCAGATGCTAACCCTTAACATTCCCTATGATCAAAGTATGTTCATTTGTTTAAGTTATCAATGATTAAGGGAGACAGATTATGCATGAAAGCAGTCTATTTAAAAAACAAGTGAATTCTGTTGGAAAAAAATCATTTATATTATCAAAGAAAGACATTAAAATCTTACATCAAGCACACATTGTTTCTCAACACCCAAGGCTCTTCTCAAATTCTCTTCCTGCTTTTCAGCATCAGAAAGTGCAATCAAATGTGCAGCTTGTTCCCGTTTGACAGCTTCCGTTGCTTCTGTAAATGCTTGCATGAGTTCTTCATGCTTAGAACCCCACTCCTTCTTCTCAATCAAGAGAAGCCCCATATTGTACTGGTACTCAAATAGCTGGGATACAGATCAGTGGATCAAATGAGCAGAACAGTATAAAGGCAACCAACTTACAGTCAAAGAAAGACTTCATCATTATCTGGTGGAAACTTGCATTTGTGTGGTTATGCAGTCTAAGTCTATATAAAGTTAGCTAGGACTTTATCTTATGGTATGCTACTTCTTAAAGATAGCAGAACAGTGAATTCAACAGTCCCACATGTTTTGCATAACAAATTGTCCAGCCACGTCTTGTAGTTTCATAGAGTGCCATTTTAGCCTGTCGTTTAAATGTTTTACAAGGAAGTCTACGAGTTAGGAAAATAAATAGTTTTTTTACAGCACATAAAAAGAATTCAAGTCTTTTATGATTTGATTGCATAATTAAATACTTTGATTGAGTTCTAATAATTCATATTTAAACACTCACTCTTTCTCCCTTTCTTCTCTGTTCATTGTTTACTCTTTTTTTCTGAAGCAACTAGTTGTTGCTGCCAGAAAAACTAGCAAGTCATTTTTTCAATCATTTTTCTACAACAAAGTTCATTTACCAAGCATTTACATACCCTGAACAATCAAGACAATCCTTATTGGTTCAAACCCTAATTCCCAAGTTTTAACCAATACAAACACACAAAAGATTGTTTAAATCAGTTCAACTTCAACTCTGCATTGGTTTAGATGCATAAATGCAACTATACAAGCAGGCCTTAGAGAACAATATTTATGGACACACAGCATCAGAATTATTAAAATCAATTTCATTTGCTCAAACATAAATAATGATCGCATTTATGATTCCAACTTTAATGTGCAGTAAGCAGGCCTTAGTGAAAGCAATTGATGTAAAATGTGCAGTAAGCACTATAATGATTTACCAACTTTAAACTCCACTTTCTTGCTAATCAAAATGGCATACGCAGACATTACACAACAGCCACAATCTGGTCACAGCACCAAATCAAATCTCAATAGTTTTCTATAGCACAGTGAAAGCGGGGTGGGGGGGGGATCACAATCCACAACTTCACGTCCCCACCATCCAAATCTACTATTACAAACTAATTCCATCAACTACTTCACTACTATTAGAATTAACCAAACATCCTCCAATACGAACCCACCCGACTAAAAACACTCGGAAAAAAAAGGTAAAAAACTTCAGACTCTATGAGCACTAAAATCACAAAATTAAAAGAAAAAACTAAAACCCATCAATTTCAAAGACAACACAGCTACAACAAATCACAAAAATCTTTGAAACAAAACGAAAGGCAAAAAAATAAAAGGGACCCAAAACCAGAAACTAACCTCATTCTCAAGCCTTGAAACCTTATCCGCCAAATCTTCACCGTCCAAATTGGGTCGCACTCCATTAGGCGTCACTTGCTCGACAAAACCCACACTCTTTCCCTTCGGATCCGACCCGGGCTCGCTTCCATTCTTTTGACCCGCTTCGCTTCTCGGCGTTAACGACCACCCCGACCACACTTTCCTCTGTGGCGTAAACATCGGAATTGCCCCTCTAACTTCACTAAATCTACAAAACCCAAATTTATAAAGGCCCCAGAAGTGAAAGAAACCCTAGAATTTCTACAGAATTGAGGGTTTGAAACTGAAAACCATCAAAAAGACTGAGAGTCTGAAGGTTAAGAGTAACAGAGGGAGAGAGAAACCCTAGAATTAGAAGAGGAACTAGGGATTAATATTATTATTATTTGAATTGAAATTGAAAAAACCTAGACCGGACGTGAAATAGGAGTGAGTAAATTCCGGCGGAATGTTGCTTTGGAGTCCGGTAACGTCTCTAAAACGAACTTTTCTTTCTTCCTTTCTCTCTCCACAACTTTATATCTCTCATACTTTCTCTCTCTATGAAAAAATTTTGAGCCCGCACTTTGTTTTTTCTTTGTGTCTGCTTTGTGAGTTCCACTCACGCTGCCTTCTTTTATTCTCCCTCTTTCCCTTTTTTTAAATTTTATGTTTTAACTTTTAATTAGTAATGGCCCCACCAACATCATTTCTTATCCAAATTACCATCTCACCCTTATTCCTCTTATACTTCATGGGTCATGCGAGGGTGGTTTGGGGATTTGAAAGGTGATTTCTGGGTTCGGAACGTGGGGGTTTAGACATAGTGACGGAAATGCCCCCGTCTTGGTGGCTGAGAGTGGGCGATGGAAGGGTGGTTTGGAGATTTGAGGGGGGCTGTGAGAGAGAGAGAGAGAGAGAGAGAGAGGAATATGCTAGCATGGAAATGCCACGGTGTTTTAGAGCTGTTATGAGTAAAAGAAGCATTGGCTTTGGATTTGGATTGTTGGGTGATGAAGATAA
This sequence comes from Populus tomentosa, assembly GCA_018804465.1. Classification (NCBI taxonomy): domain Eukaryota; kingdom Viridiplantae; phylum Streptophyta; class Magnoliopsida; order Malpighiales; family Salicaceae; genus Populus; species Populus tomentosa. Next base: position 11,076,291 of record CM032001.1, read on the forward strand.
GCATCTATTTTGTCCCACATGGATTTCAAGGAAACACACGCGCACACGTCATCATATGCCTAAACTACTCTGAAGTCTTTACCAAGACTGAAAAACATGGACCCTACTGTCCCTTTCCACTGAGAAAAAAGGGATAAGAAAGGTGAAAAGAATTCAGGAGCCTCATGTGTGTGCTTCTTTTCAAGTAGAGGAAGGACTCGAGAAAAATGGTGACTCATCTTTCATGAGATGTTCTTCCTCGGGTAAAGTATGACAAGTATTGATTAGTGCTTATGCTTTTATTGAAAAGGATATTAGTAGAGATATGATTTTATTCTCATGAAAAAAAGGGGGTTATTAGAGATGCACAAATATTAAAATCAGGAATGCTTGATTTATCCGGGTTGTGGGCCTAATGGAGGAGAGTTTTTATCAGGAAAAGTTTTTGTTTTATTGGTTATTTTTTTTCTAGTTTAGAAAATTAAATGTTATGCTTAATAATTTTATTTTTTCTAATTTATTTAAGGTTTTTATTGTTTTTCCTTTATTTTTCATGTTTCCTAGTTTGTTTAGATTAGTTCTTTGGTTTATTGAAAAAGTTATAAATCTTTTAATGAGACAGACTACTTGAAGAGAAATATTCAATAATAAAATTATAATTTAGGATTCTATGTGACAACCTTGTTTAATTTCAATTATGTCTCTCTAGCTTGTTCTTTTCTTGTTTGTGTTTATAGATGTATTAATTGGTATCACAACCCAATCATCTTAATGGTTATTTGCTTGTTGTGTGATGAAAAAACCATGGGCTGAAAGAGATAGTAGAAGAGAACGTGCTCAGGTAAGAAAAGATAAGGAGGCTCCCTCTTGAGAAAAAAAAATGTTCAAAAACGAGTGATAAAATACATGTGGAGACAAATTGTAAAATTATCCCATCAGCTGGCGGAGGTTAGGAGCCTAAGGGATCATAAGAAAAGTGATCACGGATCTATGGGTAATTTTGAGAAACCGTTTCGAAGACATGAGTAAAGAAAGCAACTTTTTGATCGGGATGAATATGATGTTGAAATTTAATGTTTTGAAGATTCTAATTTCTTTGTGGATTGAAATCAACCATTAAAATCTGATAAGGATAATGCTAAAAAAGAAAATTTAGATGCAAAATTCTTGGTTTGTGATGTCAAAGAGAAGGGAACAAAATTATATATTGTTCCAAAGATGATTTTTTTTTTTTTTTATGAATCATATTGTGATAGATGTGCCTCACATGTGCTTGAGGATAATTTTTAAATGATGGGGTCAAAGTTAATGTTATTGTGTTTTGGATAAAAGTTGTGAAGTAGATTTTCAAACCTCCTCCTGATGCTAAGATTGGTCTCGTTGTTAGGATGACTAAACTTATAATTGACAAATATAATGTTTTTAATAGAAAAGCTAAGCATATAAAGGGTTAGAAATTTTTTATTGGACATCTATGAAATTGAGGGAATAATAATTTGAACTCAATGACGAGTTCTTTTCAACCTAGAAATAGTGATGTAGGAGGGTTTTTTTTTAGCAAATGTTATTTTTTTTCTTAGTTATTTTTATTATTTTTTATTTAGTTTAGGAAATAAAATATAATGCTTAATAATTTTATTCTTTCTAGTATATTTAGGACTTTTATTTATTTTCCTTTATTTTCATGTTTCCTATTTTGTTTAGGTTAGTTTTTTTGTTTATTTAAGGAGGTTTAAACTTTTTAGTAAGGTAAACCACTTAAAGAAAAATATTCAGTAATAGAAATATGAATTAGAGTTCTGTGTGACAATTATATTCAACTTCAAAGTTGTCTTTTTTTTTGTATTTTTATCTATGTTAGTTGACATTAGAGTCTAACTATCCCGATGGTTTTTTTTTTATTCTTGTGTTATGGAATAACCATTATTGAAAGAGATAATGGAATATAGTGTTCTTGTATTAGAGAGGATACAAAGGTCCTTCACGAGAAAAAAATATGTTCAGAAACTGGTGTTAAGAGACATGTAAAGATAAATTGAAAAAAATAGAAGGAATTTAGAAACTGATTATAGAAGACATGTAAAGATAAATTACAAAATTAATCCATTAGTTGACAAAGGTGAGGATCCATGAGATCATAAGAAAAGTGATCACGTATCTATGACTAATTTTTAGAAACCATTTAAGAGGCATGAGCAAAAAACATAATTCTTTTATTGGGATGAATATGATGTTAAAATTGAAAGTTTTGATGAAATTAGTTCCTTTATGGATTAAAATCAACAACAAAAAATTAACGAGGATGATGAAAATGGTGTTGAATGAGAAGATTTAGATGTAAAATTCTTAGTGTGTGATGTCCACGAGAAAGGAACAAAATTAAATATGGTTTAAAAAGTGATTTTTTATAAAGCATATTGTGAATTGTGGCCTCACATTTGCTTGAGAAGAATTTTGGAATTGATAAAGCCAAAGTTGATGTTATTGTACTTTAGATAAAAGTTGTGAAGCATATTTTTCAAATCTCCTCCTAACACTAAGTGTGGTTCTGTTGTTAGAGGTTGAGCATGTTATTGATAGATATGGTATTTTTAATGGAAATGAGACTAATACAAGAGGATTTTTTATTTTAAAAAAAAGAGCTATTTTTTTTAGATATTTTTATTTTTTCTATTTAGTTTAAGGAATTAAATATTATGCTTAATAATTTTATTTTTCCTAGTTTGTTTATGATTTTTATTGTTATTCCTTTATTTTTCATGTTTTCTAGTTTTTTAGGTTAATTTTGGGGTTTATTTAATGAGTTGTAATGCTCTTAATGAGCCATGATACTTGAAGAGAAATATCCAATAATAAAATTATGAATTAAAGTTCTATGTTATAATCCTATTCGATTTCAATTCTATCTTTTTATCTGGTTATATTCTTGTTTGTGTTTCTTTTTGTGTTATGATGAGTTGCGTGTAACTATATATGAAACATGTATTATTTAAAGATTTCTTAAAACCAACAATTTTCTTAAATATAATTGTGGTTTGATTAAAAAACATTAAATCATTTGTCCTATGTCATTTATAAATGTGAATGTCTTGAGAGTTATTGAGATGTTGAATATATCTCTTTCATTCAACAATTACATCAAAATTGATATATTATTAGCATTATTAAACCCGACTTAGATATGTGTGGTTGACCTCAAACCTGGCTCAAGCCGAGTTTTTTTTTTAAAGGATGAGAGTTAACTCGAGATATTTGACGGGTCAATTGGTGATCCAATTAAGCTTATTAAAAACCAGTTTGATTTTTAAAAAAATGACATCGTTTTAATTTTTTTAAATTGAAGCAACATTATTTTTATTTTATTTTCAAAAAAATTAAAACATTAATTGATCAGGTTAGCCTAAATTATCTCATTCAACTCTTAACACGGATTGGGTTTAATAACTTTGCATTAGCAATAAATCATTGATCTTCTTGTGAGTTAAACTTTAACCAAAAGAATTAATGTTGGACTTTGTAATCAAACATGCGTATTTTAACATAAAATATTAACATGGTTTTAAAAACCAATTATTTAAAGATGAATGAGAAATTATTCTCAATGAACCTTTAGATAACAAAAGTTTCAAACCCAAAATAGCTTTGTTGACCGGGGAGTAGGCTTGTGGGCTCATGAGTTTAGGTTTAGGTTTGATTAATAAAAAAATATTTTGCTATTAAATCCTTATTTAATCAATAATTTGTTTAGCCCCTAAATAAATATTTTAGTACATGAACTAATATATTAATTATGTGATAAAAATAAATGTATTTATGAATTTTCATGAACTTTGAACACTCATCATAATTAATAAACATTCATAAATTATGAGTAATTAATGTTTTGGTTTTCAAGTCCTATAAATAGATGTCTTTGATTGGTGGAAATTCAATAAAAAAATATCCTAAGTTCTTTCCTCCCTTTGTTGTTATTTTTTAAAAAAACTTGTTCGTTTACTCATTTTTTTCTACTATAGAGCTTATATTCGGTCCTTGTAGAGAAATATTGAGTATAGATTTTTAAGTTCATTGGTCTTTGTTTAGGAGTGCACCTAAATAAAAAGGAGTTGTTAGAATCTTGAGAGACTCATTGAAGTCAATCCTTTTACATAAAAGGGATGAACAATTAAATTTTAAGGACAAATGATTGATTATTAACAACGATAAAAATTTCAAATAGATATTTTCAAAGAATTTCAACAAGTACCCTAATCTAGTTTTGTTTAACTATAATTTTAAAACTTTGTTTAGTTTGCATGCTAGAATTGTTTTTTTATATCTTTTGTAAGTTTATATATTTGTTTAGTATGTATGCTAGTTTCTTTTTGTAATAATTGCAAAATTAACATGTTTTATATGTCTGCTTGATTATAAACTAAATAGATAGATCCACTTGTTTAATCATCTACTCATTTGTGATTATTGGACAACACTTCATTTATATATTTTAACGTATTTGATTGGTATTTATAAATTAATTTTTTTCTAGAAGAAACTATCATACAACTAAATTTAGGAATTTAAATCATGTATCGATTTAATTAAAATATCAAAGTAGCTACTCAAGATCCATATTGTGAACCCTTAAAACTTTATTTTTTTAATTTAATAAAAAGCATCTTCAAATTAGTTCATATATGTATCCTTACTTATTAGTTTATAGGTGCATTAAGATCACCCTTTTCAAACAATTATAAAATTAATGTATTTGTAATAAAAACATTAACAAGCAATACATTTTAAACATTTTATTTCATTGTGGTCATTATTGTCATGTTAATATTCTAAATTTGAGGATTTCTTTGAATTATTGATTCCGCATTATTTATTAGATTGATATGTTACAAAGACCATTATTAATAGTGTTGCACTAGGTGTTGAATTGTGTTGTTTTGTAGGGGTCAAATTATTTTTTTGCATAAAAAATGATATTCAGGTGGTGCATACATATTTTGAAGAAGGAAAAAAAATATGTGACTCGGTTCATAGATCCAACTAGATCAAAAGGTTAGTTTTATTTTAATTAGACGATAAAAAATAGACAATGACCAAAAATTAACCAAATTTTTTAAATTTTTTTCATGATAACCTAGAAAAAAAAATATTTTTTCAAAAAAATACAAAACAATTGTGTAAAAAATGACATAAAACAATTGGCTTAAGTTAACTCGAGTTATAATGACAAACTTGCAACCTTGAAAATCAAGGCCGAGCCAACTCAAGTTATCTCGTCAAACCTGTAATCAAAGTCATAAGTTCGAGATAACCTAATAGAGAAAAAAAAAATAACAAAGCCAATTTTTTTTATAAAAAAACTAATCCACGTTAACTTTTCAAAAATGTGATTCGAGTTATTAGATCATAAGCACCTCATATGAAAAAACCATAAAGTCCAACTGCCAATCAATCAAAATATTTAAGGATGAAATTGAAAAAAAAAACTCAATTATACAAAAGGATTCAATTTTTTTTTTAAATAGCAATTAAAAGAATAAGGATCAAAATTGAAATATATATTTTTTTTAATTAAAGGATGAAATTAAAAGAAAATTTAATTTAAAAAAATGATCCAAAATGAAATTAAAACAATCAAATAAATGATGATCAAATTAAAATAAAAATAAAAACAAATATTTAATAGAATGATAAAATTGAAAAGAAAAATTAATTAAATGAAAAAAAAACAATCAAAAGAATAAGGACCAAATTGAAGAAAAAAATAAAGTATACAAAATTGTGATTAAAGATTAAATTGAAAAAAATCAAAATTTTATAAAATGACCAAGAACATAAAATTTAAAAACAAAAGAATAAGGATCTAAGTGGAAATACCGATAAATAAAAGGGTAAGTCTGAATTTTTGCATGGTTGACACAAATTTTGAGGGGAGAAGAAAGAAAATAGGAAAAAAACAAAGCGTTGCTGATGATAAATCATGCCAACATTGACCCACTGGCTACCAAAAAAAAAAAGGATACCATGATGTTTCCAACGACACAATAAAGAAAGATTTTGGCCGATGGAAGGCACCGCCCAAAAGGTGCAGGTGCCTCCCACATGTGTTAGTCACTTTTTACTTTTTATTATTTTTTATATTTATTCAAATATCAAACCGTCCCTTATCTGACCAAATAATTATTAAAAAAACCATTGTAAAAACACGAAAAAGACCATTGACACTAGTTTTAAATTTTTTATTTTCAATGACATTTTGGTCTTTTCATTGAGCTTTTTGTTTTTATTTATTTAATATTTATTTAAATATCAAATTATCTTTTAGTTGATCTTATAGTAACAAAAAGAAAAAAACATTCTGAAAATACAAAAAAGCTCATTTACACCATTTTAAAATATTTTGCTTTCAATGATATTTTGATCATTTTATTGTGCTTTTAAAATGAAAAAAAAAATTATTTGTACCCAAGTAATTTGATAATGACTAATGGTTTTGTAAAAAAACCTCAATACCTTTAATAACCAATTTTAAGTTTTTTTTTTTTGTAGAAAAGCCAAGTTGGTGAAAACACTATTCCAATAATCTCTCTTTTCACTAATAATCTATAATGTTTTTTTCCTTATATTTTAGCTTTTATTAATATAGATTGTGGTAATAGTACTAGAAAGAACAGAAAAATTATTGTAATCAAATTAAATTAATTTAAAACCCTTGAATAAATTTACAATTAAAGTGATATTTGTATTCCTACCTTGTTTTTATTAAAGATCTCAATCTTAAGTAAAAACTTATTTTTAAAAATAAACTTTAAAAACCAATCCAGTCCTTCTTTATCAATCCATGACTAAGTATATAAAAAGTGAAAATATTATTATTATTAACAAAAAATAATTCTTCTAGGAAAAAAAAACTATTTCAATTCCTATCCACTCATTTAGTTGCATTATAAATGGGAACAATGCAATTAAGTGATCTTTTTTTTTAGATCCCTAAAAAATTATTTTGTTTTGATCATTTTTTTAAATTTTATTTTCTCATATTAAATTGATAAAAAAATTTTGGTCTTATAATTTTTTTTTTTTGCATGCAATTAAGTTCTTATGATGTCAAGAAAAGTGTTATTGTTAAATTGATTCTTAATTTTGTAGAGTGAAACTTAACTTTAGATTTTTTAAAAAATTGAAACACTAGGAACTAGATTGTACACTAAAACAAAAGGACATACTTCTTTTTATTTATTGTTCACGAGTGAGTGGTTGAAAAGTACATTTCAATCTCAAACTTTATTTTATTCATATTTAAGTCTATAAGTTTAAAAAAAAAATAAAAGAAGTTATTGGAAAATAGAGGAGAAGAGAAAAGTGATTATTGACCATATTCTTGCAATAAAAAAACTAATATTTATGTCAACATGTTTTATTTGATGAAAACAAAGCTATTGAGATATTTTTTTTATCCTCTGTCTTTCTTGAAAAAGAGATTGAGGACTTGAGAATTTTTTTATTCAAGATGATTTTTTAATTTTTTGATAAATAGTATTTTTTTAGATGTTTTCAGATAAAAACATAATTGAAAAAGAAGTTTTTTTTTTTTTTTGCCTAAGAAGTTAGGACCTAACTTTTCGATCACTTGAGTGGCCAAAGTTTTCAACATTACAAACAACACGTTATTTATTGTATTTAAAAAAAATAAAGCAAAAAAAGTCTAGGTACATTTACCCATCTAATTTTAGGCATTTGGTCCTTTTTTAATAAAGGTTTTGAGGAGTTTTTCTTCATGAATTTTAATTATAATTTAAAATAAAGTTTTTATAAATATATTTAGGATGTTATTTTTTAAAATACCATTTAGTTTTTATTTTTTAAATAATATTGTAGCATTCTTTTTATAATATTTGCAAACTCTTTTTTTTTATAATCCTTTATGATTTTTTTATTACCTTTTTTTATATTTTATTCATTGTTTTTCTTGTGAATATTTATTTTTATTGTGGTATAATTTATATTTTCTCATGGAAACACGTGAGTAATATATTATTTTTATATATTTTAATACATGAGTATTCATGTCAAAATCATTGAAATATTATTTTAAAAAATTTGTTTGTATGATTCTTATATAAAAAAGGGAGCAAATTTGTAAGATAAAGAAATTTTAGTTAAAAAGGTAAATTTTTTATTTTTGTTTCAAATCATTGAATTTTATATATTTATTCTATGTGCTTTTAGTATTTATCAAATAAAAAACATAGGTAAAAAAGTTATATATTTTCTTTTGAGAAAATATAGATCAGTAAGTAAGGAAAGATGGAATTATACTAGAAAATTATTTTATTTAACAGAATTTAAATTATAGTTTTTTTAAAAAACTTGTTTTAATATAATTAAATAAAAAAATTTAAATAGCTTCTCACAACACAAAATAAAATATATTAATATACATCTATCTTATAACCTATTGATTTATTATTTAATCAACACTAAAAGTTATTTTTAATATTTATTAATATATATAACTTTTTATTTATTTTATTAAATACACGCAATTCCTTTACATTTCACAATTTTTTTTATATATAATAAATGGTTTGCCACATAGTGCGGATCAATTGGGTAGTTTAATATAAAATAAATTATATATTATTATTATTATTATTGAATACTGTCCGAAACTTATAAATTACAATACAGATAAAGTACATCTTGCGCCTATTTTTCCAATTATTATAGTAGCTGGAACAAATACATACTTATCCAGCAATTTCATTACACAGAGGGACCGTCACCAAACCAAGAAGACTCGCCACCACTATTAAAGCCAAAAAAGAGAAAGAAAGACGGACCCTTCGCATCTATCTGCATGTACTGTTTCGACTTTGACAAAGGAACAAGGAAGCATCAATCTTTATTGAATTAAGTTTTGAGGTCATGGCAGCAGCAACAGCAGAGGCTGCCAGATCTTCTTCAGGTAGTGGTGGAGGGGCATCAGCTGATTCCTATGTAGGTAGCTTGATTAGCTTGACTTCAAAGTCTGAGATTCGTTATGAAGGCGTTCTTTTTAACATCGATACTCAAGAATCCACCATCGGTTTAAGAAATGGTAATTATTTCAATCTTTCATTTTTGTTTTTTTCCTTTCTTTTTGTGGGACTTTGCTTTCTGGGTTTGTGTTTTTTAGGTTGTTGAGACAGGGATTCTTTCAATCTTGAATGGTTTTTTTTTTATAATTATTATTGTGTGTCAATGTGATTTTGTGATGTGGGTTGGAGCTTTGGAGCGCTTTGCGTTTTGGTTTAGTCATCTATTTATGGATATGGATGTTCAAATATTAATTGTATTCAATACTGGAAGCTTCATTTGTACTTGGGAGAATTTCTACTGGTAAAGAAAATTTTGGGAGCCCAGTTCAATGCTGTTTGCTGAAGGGGAAATGGTGAAAGATATTAGCATTAAAACATAGCTATATATCTGAAGAATAGTTGTTGTGTTGTTTAAGAGGATTGAACTAAGGCAGCTATGGTTGCAGACTCTGCTTCACGGTCCTCTTTGGGATTAGACATTTTTGTTTATGATTCAAGGTATACTATTATTCAATGAGAGGAAGGATGCCATGTTGGTAAGAAGAAAGAATGAAAGGGAGGGCATAACACTCTGTTGCAATCTTTTACAATTTTCAATAGTGTCATGTCTTAATTGGAAGGATCTGTTGGTTTTGTAAGTCCAGAAATTCTGTTGATAAACTATTCAAACATCAACTTCTCCATAGAATGTCACTGATTTTGCATATTACGTAAATGTAAGTTTGGAAAGAGAACAAAACTGGACCAAGGGAGTGTGAATTACATCTCACTTCTGTTTCCATGAATTACATTTCATGAATGATTTGATGAGATTTGTATGTAATCTGGGATAAGTTATCATCCAAAGTAGATCATAGAATCAATCTCTTATCGAGGTCAAAATGCTTTTTTTTAGAATGGTTGAAAGAATCCTTTTACACATGATAACAGTATTATTTCTAACTGTTGTGTGTGGCTGTTGCAGCTCTCATTTCTGGTCATAACATTGGTATTCTTCACTCCCATGACCCAACTAAATTGCTTATCTGGCATCATTTTGTTAGATTTCTTTTCCACACTAGGGGAGGCAAGGCATACTGGCAACTTGCATTCCATTTATATGGTAGTGTGTTAAACATTCAAAGGCCTAAAGCATTCTGGTGCCACACAAGTTTTTTAAATTTGAAAATCTGGTTTTTAATTCTTTTCCGATCCTGGATATTGGTGTCCTTTATACTCAGATCTCGATGAAGTCATCAAAACCAACCAGGAGGATGTCCATCTCTTGATTTTATGGTCTTTTATTTTAGTTTCAGTTGTTTTTCTACATGTTTTTGTTTCTTTCTGCTTTCCTTTTCATGAGGATCTCTATTTCATCTTGAAATTAGTTACTAATAATACCTTTCTTTTCATAAAACAGTAATTGGAGATACCCTTAGGCCTTCCATTTTCAAGTTTACATGTAATTACTAATTAAGATGGTTTTTTCTCGTTCAAAATTTGCTAAACCAACCATGAAGCTGTTTCACCTTTCAACTCTCTTTCTAAGCTACTAGTCCGAGGTTTCTCTTACATCAATGGCCAAAGAAAGGTGTTTTCCTTAAATTATCTCTTCTTTGCAGGAAAAACAGCAATTTTTGAAAAGTTAAACACTCACTGAAAACCAATTATTGTTTTGGTGGTAGGACAGCAAACTGACAGCCTGACACAAACAATTTTTTTCTAAAGAAATGTATTGCATGATAATTATTACAAGCACAATTCAAGTTGTTTCAGTCTTTTACACATGCTGTGTGCTTGTCTTGTGCCCTCTTTGCATCTCTAATGTAATTATATATAGGAAAAAATGAAACCCTCTCCTAATGCTAGATAATATTGTTACACATACGCAGATATCACATCATTTTCATATGAAACCAGTGATATTTCCATGATAGAAGTGTTTTCCTTAACATAACAATAGCTTTTGTTGCTTTTATGCCTGCTGAAATACCGTCTATTGTTTTCACTTTACCATACAGTTTTTTTAATAGAAAATTTTATACTTATGCTGGAACCATAATGTGGTAAATTTGGGTCACAATCTTCTATGTTTTGTGTTAATCCTAATTTAAATTGCTATAGCAGCAACCACATTTTTCTAGAATCAATGTGATTTAACATGTTCTTCAGCCACTTCAACTTTCTTGTATTTCTGAGGATAATGAAATTGTGAGTCTCAAAAGATATTGAAAGTAAATCTTTGGTTAGAAGTTCTGCTTTCAAGTTCTGTATTTTATTCTCTCTTTCTTCTGGTTACTTTTTAAAGATGCAGATCATATCTTTTGGTTTTAAATTACATCACTTAAATTTGCAGTAAGATCATTTGGAACAGAAGGGCGGAAAAAGGATGGTCTACAAGTTCCTCCAAGTGATAAAGTTTATGAGTTCATACTCTTCCGAGGAACTGATATCAAGGTATGCTGATTATCTGCAATGAGAATCATATGCTGTGCATATGAAAAACCAAAGTCTGGACTAGGTGTTGAGAGGCTCTTTCTGGAAACATGCGTAATATGTATTATGATCATACTTGCTATCATTGCTTATGCTTGATTTCTTCTTGGATAAACTGTCTGTATTAGACCACACAGTTTGGAACAAGAAAACATGCATAGTTTTTTTTTTTTTTTTCGTGTTGTTTGTAAGTTCAGAATTGTTGTCTCTGGTCATTCCCGCACCATGTTCAAAAGATTGACTGTTTATCAACCACGCACTTTGGCACTGTATAGATGGTCTACAATGAGGCATACAACTTTGAACTTGTTAGCCACAGACAGACTAGGATTTTTTTTTTTATGGCAGGGTTTTTTGACACCATGTTGCTACTTGTTGGTAGTTGTGATGGTTTTGTTTTTTTGCTGTGTTGTCTCTTTTATTTACACTCCAGATGAAGTTCTGGCTAAGATGTGCTAGGCTTGATTCTGGGCACAAATTCATCAACCATGCTTGCCTTCCCTGGACAGGGAATTATATACTTGTTCAGCCCCTGCCTCTGCAGCAAAAAAATTGGTGCAGAATATCATAAATAAAGTGCCACTACAATTTTTGACACTGTTTCTTAGGACATCTCATGCTTAAAATCATTTTCAGTGGGATTTATTAAAGCTTTGTTGCACACCAGCTCACATAAACATAAAGAAATCCTTCATTTGTTGAGTTTTGGAAAATCATGTTGAATATTTAAGGAGTTACAGTAGACCATCATTGATTTTACTGTTCATGGGCCAAACATTTTGTTAAGTTGGCCTCTGATAGTCTTCATATTTAATTATCATTGGATAGCTCATTTGTATTCTTTCTTTGGTTCATTTGGTCACAGGATTTGCAGGTCAAATCTTATCCACCTGTTCAGACTGCAACACCAGTACACAATGATCCTGCAATCATCCAGGTGAAGAAAATAAAAATATGCATTTCTATACTTGCACCAATTAGATATTATTGATGTTCAGGTAAATAAATTAGGGCTGATTTGGATACTGTTAGGGTTTTGCAGCAAATTTACCATGGGACCTCTACTAAAACTAGTGCCACCTCTTCCTTTTGCAAGGTAGAGGTCCTGAGGTTGAACAACAGAGAAAACTCTGGGTGGTGTGGGTTGCCCCCACTTCATAACTCATGTGATAAACTTGAAAAAAGAAATTTGCTAATATAAGTGATTTGTTTAAAAGAAATTTGCTAATATAAGTGATTTGTTTGCATAAATGGACATGTGATTCCAGAATAATTTGTTCTATTAGTCATTGGTTAATACTTGTATAAAAATCTGAATAGTGCTTGTTGTATCTTGGCTTGACATGGACTGGTGAAAGAATGGCTTGCCTTGCTTACTCACAACATTGTTTATTTGACTTCCCTGTGCAGTCTCAGTATCCTCAAGCAACAACTGCATCCATGAATTTGCCTTCTTCTGCTAATGGATCGCTAACAGATCCAAGCTCCCATGCTTCATCCAATGGTCTTCCCAGGGCAACATTTCAAGGGAGTCTTCCCCAATATCAGCCTGGTGCAACTTTAGAACCATGGGGTTTGTCACATCTTCCTCCAACCACAAACACTAGTGGGCTTGCCATGCCAATGTATTGGCAGGGATACTATGGGCCCTCAAATGGAGTTCAGGCCCCACAGCAAGCTTTGCTTCGACCCCCTCCCAACTTGTCAATGCCACCTTCCATGTTGCAATATGTGCAGTATCCTGCCATGAATGCATCCAACACTTCAGCTTCTCCACTCTCAGAAAACCCCCCTCCTTTGTTGCCACCATTTAGTGCAAGCACCTTAAATTTACAGACTTCTACCCTTCCATCACGGTCTTCTGCAATGGTTTCAGACTCAACAAATTTAATTCCTGATAGGGTTTCTACTCAAACTCTTCCTAGTAAATTGCCATTGGCTTCCCCATTGACCACTGCTGTAGATAAAATTGCCGTTGCATCATCAGGTTCTGACATACCCAAGACAGTGCCAGATCCAATAATGCCTTTTAAAAGTTTTTCTGAACCTCCAACCTCCATTATGAGGGCATCAAGTTCAGTTACAAATGAGGGAAAAACACCTTCTCTAGTTACGCCGGGCCAACTTTTGCAGCCTGGCCCCCCTATAATGCCCTCACTGCAGTCTTCACATATAACTCAAAAGGATGTTGAGGTGGTGCAGGTATCATCACCAGAATTGTCAGCACCACCACCAACAACAGCTGTGACTGAAGTACAGGAATCCATATTACCCCTACCTTCACAACCTGAACATAAGGTATGCAAATTTGCCGAGAGCTCTATTATTGTTGACTTGAGAAAATCTGAAATTGATCACTTTAAATTGATGTTTACTGATGCCTTGTTTGGTGATAAATTCTTTTCTACAAGTTTCTCACATAAATTGTTTGAATTGTAATCTACCTCATCTGTTTCTTTCCCCCTTGAAGGTATATGGAGCTCCTATGTACACTTACCAAAGTAGTAGAGGAGGACGTGGAAGGGGAAGAGGAAATGAGGTATTTGTTGTTTTGCTTGCATTTTTCCATACTGGCAGATTTAACCTTTTTCTTTATCAGGGCCAGGAAATTTGACTTTGATTCTGTATGACATGGCCAATGTAAAATAAGAACCTTACATTATCCAATGAGCTGTTACTTTTAAGGAATATTAAATGGAAAGTTTCTGAAAACATCCTACTTTAGTTTCGCATGCTCTAATTTCTTTTCTCCCTTTCCTTTGTTATTTTTTTTTTTTTGGTTATATTTGCTTTTTTTTAACAATGAAATTACTAGTTCTAGGTACAGAATAGTCTTAGTTTTTGTGCTTAATTTCTTCCTTTTCTTTCTCAATCACTGCTAGTTCATTGGTAACACCAGAAAAGCAGTTTGTCTGTATTGCTTTTCCAAACCAAGTTAGTTATGGCCAATATTCTTTGAGGTTTGTATTGGTGGACTTTGATTTTTAACAAACCAATCTTTTGGATTGCAGATTGCACGTTCTGCTACCAGATTTGAGGAGGATTTCGATTTTACAGCAATGAATGAGAAATTCAACAAGGAAGAAGTATGGGGTCACCTTGGTAAGAGTCACAAAGCTCAAGACAGGGATGATTTACTAGATGATGATGTAGGATCATCAAAACATGAGGCCAAGGTAATCTCTCTCTCTCTCTCTCTCTCTCTCACACACACACACACACACTCACAAAGCTGCAAAGATTGAAAGGATCTTCTGTCTCCAATCCATTGTACTTGTTCTTACTCTGCATTTCCTGTTCTGCAGCCTGTTTATGTGAAGGATGACTTTTTTGATTCCATTTCGTGTGGTGCTCTTGATGGTGGATCACGCAATGGGAGGGCTAGGTTTTCCCAGCAGTCAATAAGAGATACCAATGTATGTGTTGTTCCCTATAGTCCTCATCAGTTTACTTTTTCTAATTTTCTAATTTAATCTGATAAAATTTGTCAATGTTTTTGCTGCAGCTACTAAATTATGTTGGATTGTCTAGATAGTTTTGTTTTGTTTTAGAATAGAAGTTTCAAAAACATTCTGAACTGCTGAAATGATGAATTTTTGGTTCAAATGCCATGATCAACCCTGTTTCTTCTTGTTCTGGAATAGTTTTTGTTTCATTATCACTGAGCTGAATTTCTCTTGATTTAAAATTGCAGGCATTTGGTAATTTCTCCCACCATCGGGGTGGTCGAGGTGGCTGGGGACCTGATCGGGGTGGTCGAGGTGGTTGGGGACCTGATCGGGGTGGTCGATCACATGGTGGTTATTATGGAAGAGGTTATGGCTATGCTGGTCGTGGTCGAGGTTATGGCAATGATGCCTTCTAATTATCACTCGAGTTTATAGTGTAATATTTGGTGATATTTAGTTCCTGTCGAAGTCATCTCACACCAACCGACACTGAGTTTGTAGGGTAATGGTTGGTTTGGTGCTTGGAGTTTGCAATGCAATGATCAGGTGTAATCTGTCACCTAATGGTAATGCCTCGCCGAATTGGAGATATCCATAAATGGCGATGTAACTTTTCTTCTGGTTGCTTGGAAATGTGCTGAAAATAAACAAAAGAACATATTTTGTTGAATGACTAATTTATTTGTGTAGTTCCCCCTCTTATGTATTGTTTCTTGGCCCAAGTAAAAATTCAAGACTAGCAGCTCTCTTGAAATTATTCCTCTTTCCTTGCTGTGCTCAAATAACAAGAGCATGCCAGCAAAACAGCAGCAACTCTATTGAAATGGTAAAAATTGAACCTTCACGTCGCCATGATTGCAATTTCATATAGGGATAGAAGGAAAGCAAATCCTCCATGCCTGGCCACAACTTGATCATTGAAGGTATCATCCGATATGTGAAATTTCTCTGTTCTTCTGTTTCCTCTGATCACTAATCTGCCGTCACCTGTTCCACTGTTACCTTCTTTATGCCTCGTTAGGGAGCAGCACCACATTATCAAACATCGGTAGCAAAGGCGGAGGCAAAAGTGCCAAATCCGGGTATCACCTTGCCGTTTCTTTAATCCGTTATGATATTATCAACACTCCTGTAAATGGTCTCCAGCCCCCTCGCAACTCGCAGCAGTCCAGCAGCATGTATGTTCAATAGAAGTTCCTCTGCACATTCCATGGTCAAGAACTGAAAAATCATGAGCTATACATCTCTCAACCCTGGCCCTTTGCAAAAGTGCCAAATTGAACTCATCAGACAAACAAATCAATAAACAAGATGAAAGTTCCCTTGAATGAGAGAGCTAACCTTGCTATAAGCCCACGTATATGAGTAGATTTTTGTTCGACTTTTAAGGTCACATAACCATATTAACTGCCCAATGCTTTTGCCGCCCAAATTGTCTTCGAGTCCTCTCCTCTGGACCCTCTGGAGACCATCTCTCTCTCTCTCTCTCTTTTCTGCACTTTCTTACCCTTGCAAACAAAAGAAACAAGAGAAAGTAGAACAAAACTTTGACAGACTCTTTCCATGGCAACCATGCTTCTCTTCCTTCTCATTCTCCTTTTAATCTCTTCCTCAGTTCTTGCATCTTCTAGCCCTTTCTCGAATGCCTTGGAGATCCTCTCAACCTCTGGCTATCTCTCCATGGCATTAACCCTTGAAATCACTTCGAAGAGACTCCATCTTGAATCATCTGCTGCAACTATATTCTCTCCATTGGACATTGCATTTGCAAGATTAGGCCAACTTTCTGTTCTTGATCTCCAATATCACATCTCGCCATTGAGACTTTCTGGGTATTACCTCGATAGTCTTCCTTTTGGTACAAGAATCCCCACGTTGTTGCCAAATCACTCATTGATTGTCACTACAGGTTTGAGTTATTTTGATGGAAAGTTGTCAATCAATGAAATCTCGATTGAAGAATCTGCCTTGGTTGATTTTGGGTCTCTGATCATATTTGGTATGAGTGAGTTCTTCAATTCTTCTCTTGAGATTTCTCCTAATTTGACTCCAGCACCAGCACCAAGTCCTAGTCCAGTTACTAGCCTTGGCAATACTTCTCAGAATGAATCAACAGGCTTGGATGTCGATTTTTCTGGCCAAGCTTCACGTTTACTAATGTCTAAAGGCTATTCAATAATGGGAACATTTCCTGATGCGCAACTGTTTGGGATCAAGAACCAGACAAGATTGACAATCTTTGCACCAGTTGATCGAGCAATGGATGCATAAAAGAAAGTTAGTGATTATTCATCAATCTTTGGAAACATGTGGTTCCTGGATTGTTTCCAAGGCAAGATTTGGAGGGGTTCAATGATGGAACAAGTTTGCCATCTTTCTCAGGAGGGTTCATGATTAATTTGACCAGGTCTGGTGATGTGCTTGTGCTTAATGGTGTTCCTGTTATCTTTCCAGACATGTATCAAAGTGACTGGCTGATAATTCATGGCCTGAACCAGCTGCTTATGCCACCATTAAAGGCGGAGGAGTTAGTGGGGGGATCATTCTCAGAACTCGATGGGGCAGAAGATAGGCCAGATGTGCTTGATTTTGATGATTATGTATATGGAGCTCCATGAATGTGTAAATGATCAGTAGTAGTCTACTCTTTTAGTTAAAATCCTCTTCAAGCTGCTGACACCTTCTCATCAAGTGCAATTTTACACCTCCAAATCACACAAAGCCCTCTTTGCATTAAAAATCTTCTGCCATAAACATGATTTCTGTTCTCTTGGAAACATAGGAAGTGAAGCTTCAAGTCTTTAGTTTATTCTCAAACTTGACAAGTAATTAAGATCCATAAGCATAGTTTTAAGACTTTGGAACAAAATTCTTAACAATATTAATCAATACGTTGCGAGGCATGAATTGTATGACAAGGATCTCACTTTTTGTTGATAAATAAGATTTTATTTTAGGTTAGGGAAGTTTTAGCAAATCAAATGTTGAGATTCTTTGGTATAGAATTAACTATTTTTCATTAAGAGTTTTGTATGTTTGTATGTTATGTCCGTATATATATCACCTTAACAGCCCATATATTCATGTCAAGGCTATAGCATTTTGGGTTTTTTTTTTTTTTACTTATTTAACATTAAATAATTCTCTGGATAAAAGAGCATCTAGAAATGCAGTTATATTTATGTTTTAAAAAAATTAATTTTTTAGTATGTTTTGGATTATTTTGATGCGTTGATTTTAAAAATAATTTTAAAAAATAAAAAATATATTATTTTAATACATTATAGTACAAAAAATAATTTAAAAAACAATTACTATTATATTATTAAATAGGCTATAAGAACTCATAGTAATTATCAATTAAATTGGGTTTAATTTAAAAATGAATTCTTTTTGAAAAATAATCGAACCCAAATTAATATTTTACAAATGAATTACTCTCTAGTATTAATTTTATCATAAAAAATAATTAAAAAATAATTTTTAAAAAATAAAAAATTCACATGGATTTCTTAAACATGAAATCAGTCAAATAATTTTTTTCATTATTATGGTTCAAATTTTGAGTTTTTTTAAAAGTCATAACAAGGATAAATGACGAGGAATTAACTATGAAACATTTAAGTATTATGTTTTAAATTCTTATGAAAAACTAAAATACAAAATCATGAACATAAATTAACACATCTGTGTAATCCTTGAGAATGAATTTTGAAGAATTAACTCCAACTTTGGTGATGCTGAAAAAACACATGACATGAAGAAGTCAGTATGAACATAGATCGAGGAAAATAATCATGTAAGCTATCAACCTTTTTATGCATTCATTCACATAATTCATTTGCATTTTTTTTAGAAACATGATGGCTATATTTAAAAAAAAATACAAAAATTATCTAATAAATAAACATTAATTGCTTGCTACTCTAAAATCAATAAATATTTCACGTCATTGTTATAAAAATTAATTTGGAAATCAACCTGATCCAAAGCTAGGATTATATATATATATATATAGGTGAGGGGTTGACCATGGGTTAACACAGTAGAGATATCAAAAACTTCATTGTATTGTTCTGTACAATCAATTGGTTGGTATTTGATCAGGGCACACTTGTAAGTAATGATTCTCAACAATAGGTGTAGTGGATGACTTACAATCTAGCATATCAGTTTCACCTAACAAATCAAGTTCATATTTTTGTTGAGAAAGGAAGATTTCTTCTGCAGAACAAGTAATTTTAATTTCTAGAAAATACTTAGACTTCCCAACTTCTTCATCTCAAATTCAAATACAAGATATTATTGGAGTTTTTTTTTTCTCCTTAAGATTATTTCGTGTGAAAACCATATTATCTACATAGATAATCAATAAGATAACATGATCACCTTGTTATTTGATAAACAAAATATGACTCGAGTTACTCTGATAATATTTAAACCATTTCATGATAATAGTAAACTGTCCAAATCAAGATCTAGATAACTATTTCGATTTATATAATCTTATTGTAGTAATAAAACATCATCACCATAGTCATTTAGACTCGTATCTTGAAGGAAAAACATATAAACTATTTCCTACTAAGAAGCATTTTTAATGTCAAATTATTTTAGTGGCCAATTGTTGACAAGTAGTTTTTTAGTTAATACTTCAATATTAGTTTTTTGTTTTCATAAAAGAAAACTTATGTAACCTAAAAAACCTTCTACAAACATTTAATTATTTCAATAAAAAAATTCACATACAATTAATATATATATATATATATATATATATAATGTATTAATCACGCCTTCAATTCTCTAATAAATTTCATCGACGCATGCTTAATTTATTAATCACATTAAAATCTCCAATGACCAGAAACAAATATCATTTCATTCTGTTAAAATAAACAACCATAATATTTATGTCCTCCATTTTTATTATATAGAAAGTTATCCGAGAAATTAATAAAAGTAAAGGAAACCCAGCACGGCGCTGACGTGGTAGTCAGTTGTAAAACCTTAAAAAAAAAAAAACAGTGAGGTGGAATTTTCTCTTCTTCCAAGTTCCAAGTCCTTCCTCTGTCTCTTAGACAAGAAATAACTAATGTTAGATTCTCCGTCTTTGGGAGTCTAAACATAAACAAAGGCAACCGATCAAAGAAAGGAAGGCATAGATCCAAAAGCCAAACCCTTTTTTGCCTAACATTTTTCTCCTTATATTTATTTTTTCTCCCCATCTTTGCGGTTATTATTATTTTTTAAAAAAAAAAGAAGAAGAAGAAGAAAGAAAAATGGCAGTTCCAGTGATTAAATTTCCAATCTTGATGAGGTTGATTAGGTTACTGGGGGTGTTAGTAACTGCTTTGGTGTTGACATGGACTGTTCATTACAGAGGAGGACTGGCTCTTGTCTCTGCTAACAAAGATCTCATCTTCAATGTAAGAACTCCAACTCTCCCTCTCATCGATGCTGTCATTTCAAAATTTGGGCTTCGATGATTGGTGGACTTAGTGCAGTTTTTGTGTCCCATTTGTAGGCACACCCTGTTTTAATGGTGATTGGGCTTGTACTCGTGAATGGTGAAGGTAACTATCCCTTTTCAGCTCTTTTGGCATTACTGGTGTGTGAATTCATTTGTGTTGGGGAGGAGATGACTAATCAAGAGAATGTAGATCTAGTATCCTTTTCATTTCTGGATATAGACAAGAGAACTCTTTCCAATTGTGAATCTAACAGATAAGATAATTAAATGTCCCAAGGACAAGCGATGGTGCAAAACATAGATTGTAGGCCATGTTTTTTAGAGCAGAAACGTGTCAATGATTATAAGATGAACGATTTTGTCTTGTCCTGGAGAAGGTGAGGAGAGAAGACCATGACTTAAATTTGGCATGTTAGGAACTTCTCATGTTTCGTTATCTTAAATTTGAACTGACTCTTCGCTGGTGTCATGTTGGTGTTTCTGATTTTGTGTTTCAAATGCTTGTTACGGACTCGTGCAGCCATGCTAGCCTACAAAACGGTGCCAGGAACAAAAAGCTTCAAAAAAGTAGTTCATCTGACACTGCAATTCCTCGCTTTTTGTTTAAGTTTGATTGGCTTTTGGGCTGCTTTGAAATTCCACAATGACAAAGGCATTGACAATTTTTACAGCCTGCATTCTTGGCTGGGACTAGCTTGCCTCTTCCTCTTCAGCGTCCAGGTCTTTTCACTTTACCTCTTCACTCCCTTTCTTGATTGCCCACATGCACTACGCTTCTTCAAGTTAATGAACTACTCATAGTCGTTTCTTCATTCCAGTGGGCTTCTGGGTTTGTAACCTTCTGGTATCCAGGAGGTGCAAGAAACAGCAGGGCCACCTTGCTTCCATGGCATGTGTTCTCTGGTGTTTATATTTATGCCCTGTCTGTTGCCACTGCTACTACTGGTATCTTAGAAAAAGTCACTTCCCTCCAAACCAACAACGTGATATCACGCTACTCCACTGAAGCTTTGCTGGTGAACTCATTGGGTATCTTGATGATTGTTCTGGGTGGTTTCGTTGTTCTTGCATCAGTTACTTCTCTGAATAGCAAAGGCGACATCCCTAGAAATGCAACAGAGTAGGCACAGCATGTACATTTCTACATCTGATGATTGATTAAGTGGTGTATTCTTATTGCATATGAGTCACAGGTTTATGATTTATTGTTAAAAGATCAATGTACCACAAAAAAAATTCGCTTGGAGATCTATTTGTTTGCATGTTGAACATTGAGAAAGAAATTCTGAACTTGGTGTTTTAGCAAAGGTTAAGCAGAGTGGTTTCTTTAAAGCTGCAACTATAATGTTCTTGGTGTTCAAAGGAAGAATCATAATTTTCTTTCTGAAACCCTAAAACCAATAATTCCGGCACCTGGGAAAGGAGGAGCTTCTTGATCAAAATGTATCTATGGCTTGCATTTTCTGTAAGATCTCGTTATGTATGCCAATGTCCATGGGGGTCAATGAACTTGTTCATGATCTTGAGCAACTGAACAAGGGGAGGATCTAGGTTAATGGCAAAACAGTTGGCTTTCCCAGCTTGGAATTTCTTGACGATAGTTTAACTGGATTAAAGATTTTCCAAAACCACCTATTATGGAATAGATGAATGAAATTCTTTAAGAGGTACATGAAAATGACACGAATGTAGTGTCATATTGAGGAAACATAAAATTGATAGCTCCTTTTGATGACTATTACAGGCTAAATATACTGTTATCAATTGTGAAAAAGCTTTATCTATTGTCAATTGATAGATTAGGGACTACTTTGACATCTTGGTGAAAATAGTGAGTTTAACCATGATTCGACTGTGTGTGTGTGTGTGTGTGTATTGTTAGTCTACTTAAAAATTAACATGGCCTCTACTTAAAAATTAAATAGTTGATGATGTTGCATGCACGCATAAGCCCTGAAAATGAATGCTGTATTAATAAAAGCTGATGAATGTTTGATCACCGATTAAAAATCAAAGCAGTAAATGCTCAGTTAATCTCGTACTACAAGTTTTGAAAAACAAATTAACAATACTATCCATATATATATAGAGTTAAAGGATATATATACTAAAAGTTTTAAAATTATTTGGCGAAACAAATAGATTTGATAGATATAGTAACAAGACCATAATTATTTAAAAAATTAAAGGACAGTTTTGTTATATAAAAATAAAAATTAATTGATAATTGTGGAAACATATCCAGCTTTTACAAGAATCTACACAATCCCTTTATTTTAAAAATTAAAGCTTTTAAGTAATAAATACTTTTTTTAAAAAAAATCAAGATAAGAAACAGAAGCTTTGATTATACCAAATATTTGTTTCCTGCCAAAAGTTAATGCACAGATGACTTTCAGCAGTGCCAACCATGGATTGGAATAATAACCTCATAGTGCAGTCTACTTTTAGAGTAGGTCTAAAAAAGGTATAAATTTTCCATCTAATTCGTACAAATATTCCTTCATGTAATGTACATGCAGTCAAGTTGCACCAGCTGCTTGTATCACATGAAAAAGGCACGAAGAAAAATAGAAAGAAAGAAAAACAGATGAATGGTTTTCTTTTCAAGTCAGAAATTCAAATACAATTCAAGGTGTAAGCTTCTGGCAACAAAATTGTCATCTGCTGAAAAATATTTGTTTGACATCCCAAAAGGGATACATCTCTGTCACAAGTTCACAACATACATGAGTACGCACGGCTAAATCTGCCCGGAGAGGCAAGAATTGCACTCTACACAGTCAGGAAACAAGAAACAAAAATGTCAAAAACTCAGCATCATTCCGCAATTGAGACCAAGAGAAAGAAAAGAAACCAATTGATTAGCAGTTTTACTAGCCTTATTGCTCCAGTTGCGTTGTCTGGGAAGGTGGATATCGGCAAAAATTTTGAGGAACCTGGATGATATATCTGCATGCATCTATATCCACAAGTGATCTCTTTGATAATCTCTTACAATGACAGGCACACTCGTAGGTGGAACCTGAAAGCACCAAATAATACAAGTCAATAGTAGCTTCTATTAAACAGATGAAAAAAACAATTTGTACATTAAATAAATAAAGTTAAGATTGAATTAGCAAGTGCTTCCTCTCATTTCCTCTCATTCCCGTCAGTCTCAGGTCCAAGGACACCAGATAGATCACGTAGCTTGGAAGTTGGGAGGTTTCAAGCAGACGTGTATTGATGTGTAAATGCACATGTATCAAATTTCAATTGGAATAATGCTCTAAATACAGACAAGTGGAACCACCATTAACTTTCATAATAGCATAAAAATTAGCTCGAAATCAGACAACCTACCATGCCATAATCAGTGATTATCATTGAAATGTAATCTGAAGGTGTTGCATCATAACTGTCCGGCATATAAGATCCAAGGTCAGGTTCAGAAAACCAAAATATTTCATAAGACCAATTAGTATCAAAAGAACTTACATCAAATTCAGAAGCTGGAGATTTTCACTATCAGTCGATCCATCAAGGAGGTTGATATCCTCTCTTCCACAAACTTTTGAAATCACATCTGGATCACCTGCAAGAAACAGACAGGTATTGGAGATATTAAGCATGCAGTTAAAAGTCAGTCATTGATTGTATGAAGCACCTCCTATAGCCAGAAATGCATACCCAGCTCATTAGAACATAATGAGTCAAGCTGTACCCTTTCATGAAATTTATATGCTTCACAACAAACTAATACTTGTACACGGAATGCATGAGCAACCATAGCAACACAAGCAGTCCCAACTCTCGAGTAAACTGTTCCGTTGGACAGGACTGACGATGCACCCAGAAAAACTCGAGAGACTTCATGCATGATATAAGAAATGGCATTTACATGAGTGTATGTACAGTTGATTCCCTTTCCAACCAACCTATGAAGCAATAGTTGCCCTTCAAGCTTTGGACGAGAATCCACTACCACAACACGGAACTGTTTGCCAAGCTCATGAGCATGCAATAGTACCATTTCAACTGCAGAAGGTGATCCATATGTAAGTAGAACATCACCATCACTGATCTTTGTAACAGCATGCTTGACTATCACCTTGTCTGCAAGTATGATCTTCTCATTTATGAATCTATCGATGTCTGAATGAAGAGTTGCTTTTACTTCCGCTTCAGACAAAGTCAAAGGTAACTTGGCGATTCGATTCTTTAGAAACCTGATTGCATTCCCCATGCTGATTGAAAGGGGGCGGCACTCAATAAGAAAAGAAAGGTAACTACCTATTTTTGCTGTTAAGTCTCGAGCAAGAGTTTTTTCAGAGGGTGTTGAGTAGTCTTTAATGGCCTCTTGGAATGCTTGAAGCATTGCAATGCAGCGAGCATTGCCACCACATACATCTCCTGACAAATACTGTAATCCAACCTGCCAACAAGAAGAAAAGCTATACAATTGGACAGCAAAACCAGAATACCTGATCCCTTATATAATGAACTTCAGCAAAAGTCCAAATAACTGATGCAGGAAAGCTTTAATTTGGGCTTAAGAGTTACTCTACCATCAATATAGGTGGATAGTGATTGGGAGGTTTAGGGATTCATAATAAGGGAGATTAGGTTTTGAAACTGGGTGCTTAAAAGGTAGAAAAGGTGCAGGAAAGGTGATCTGAGTCTGCTGGAAATACATTTTAACCTTAAAAGCCTCAGTAATTCCTTAAGAGAAAGGGAAAACTTTGATGTAATCCCACCAGTAAGAACTTCGCAAAATTGAAAAAAAAAAATGTTCTCAAAATAACTATGTTTAGAAGCAAGTACAATGTTGGAAAGTATAGAGTCAAAAGAAATCCCAATCTAGGAAGGAAAAGTAAAGAGTACTCTTAAATCATTAAGAACAAACCCTCCTAATTAATCATTCTAATATCAAACAAAACAAAAACCACTAATAACCTTAATTTCCAACAAGCATACTACTGCAAAATTGCAGAAATACCCCTGCCAAAGGTTCAACAATAACTGTCATATACTCTCATGACCATCTAGCTGAAAGTTGCGTTCATTGATTAACTTCTACATAGAATCACAATGTGGACTAGATCATGGTTAGCAGGTACCATACAAAAGAACAAAACACCAAAACAAGAAACAACACTGTGTAGACTTGAACTGTATCTAAAACTATATTCCAGTTCACATAGTTACCTAGGATTGTTTGATTCATTCAATATATGATAACCAGAAGATATGTCCACCAAAGGTGCAAACTAACAACTTCAAAAGAATACCTTGTAGACAGCTGGGTGCATTGGGTCAAGCTCAAAGAATTTGGACTCTAGTTCAGGAAGCTGAGTTCGACGGTCATACTGAGGCAAATGCCTGAACAACTCAACTCTATTCCTAGCTTCTGTTTGCTTTACCACAGCACGCCTCTTTGCCTTTTCCACCCGACTCTTGTCATCATATTGCATACGTGGTTGAGGGACTTCCTTCTTTCTATCCTTTTCGGGTAGCCTATCACCTCCCTTCTTCTCCGAAACTGCAACTCTAGCACTATCATTCTTCTGTGAAGGAGGCGGCTTCACAGATTTAGCTGACTTCGCAGAAGCTGCAGCCCCAGATGCAGCAGCAGGTGTCTTACCACCTTCAGCTAATAACACATGATAGAAACCATAATTAACTATATAACAAAGCCTTAAACCAGCTTTACTTGACAAAAGATAACTGATGGCCATAATCAAATTAAACATCAAAGGCATAGTTGCTTTTATTCCATGGGTAATTTGATTGCATAAAAAACAACCAAAAAGGGACAAGTGACTCCATGTGCTCATAACCAAAACAAAAAATAATGTAATTAAGACATCTGAACACACAAAATAGCAATTAAACATAACTAATTACAGGCACCATCACTTAAACAAACTTTAGCATTGAAAAAAAGGGACAAACTTTGATGTTTTAAAAGAAAACGAAACAGCTGTATTCACCTTTGGCAGCAGCTTTCGCAGCTCGTTGGGCTTCTTGAAGTGCACGCCTCTCTGCTTTTGTAGTCTTCTCTTTCAATGACTTCGAACGTGAAGATTGATCATTTTGCATTTCCACCGCCACCTCACCACCCTTCTCTGCAATCACATATATTTTTTACACTCCTTTCCATGCAGACTTAAATCACCATGAATTTTAAAAATAAAATTCCCTAAAATGAATCCATGCATTACTTCAACTATACAAAATAACACATTACCAAACATTCTAAAATGATTTATTAAGTTAAACAATCAGCTTAAAATAGATAATAATTGAATATGATAATTAAATTAAATTAAAGAGGAATACCAGAAATACCAATAGGCAAATTGTTAACAACAGAGACCGTAGTCAATCCACTCGCGGGAACACTGCTCGCCGCTGATTTAACCGCCGCAATATCAAACCCTAACCCTCCCGGCAAGCTACTCGAAGCAGCAGCAACACCCCTCCGCATCATCGCCGACGCCACATCATCGGATAAAGAGGAGGAGGCGGTGGGAGAAGCAGGAGGGGGGAAGAATTCAGCGGAGTCACGGCGGAGAGGAGAGAGAGTGGCGGAGGAATGGCGAGGAGGAGGGATCATGACAGGAGAGAGAGAGTTTCCGGCCGAAGGAGGGGAGTTGTCGATGATAGAAGGAGGAGAAGTGGGGAAGGAGGAGATTGGGTGGTCAGATGGACCCCAAAGAGAACGGTCTGGTGGATCAGTAAAAAACCCGACTTTACGGACCTTCGGGTCGCTTACGGTTCTTGGGGCTCGCCGAGGGTCCATAATGTTGGAGAGAGCGAGGGAGGGAGGGAGGGAAACTAGGGATTCATAATTAAAATGGGGAGTTCGGATTTTGTTGTTGGAGAGAGAGGAGATTAATTTGGGGATTTTTATTACAGTGATACAGTTGCGACGCCGAAAGCAGTTCACTCACAACGCTGTCGTTTCTCTGCATTTTTTATTCTTCTTTCTGTCAGAACGACCAACGATTTTCGACTGTTGATATTAACACTTAACTGTATTAATATATTATTATAATTGTTTAATAACATAGTGATTAATTGCATCAGTTAACTGTATTAACATAGTGATTAATTGTTTAATAACATAATATATTAACTGTATTAATATATTATTTTAATTCTTTTTTTTTCATATCTGATGGGACAATTCAACTTTCCTTGCAGCTTTATTAAAGATATTTTAATTTTATAATATATTTTTTTATTACCAATTCTTAAATATATTTTTATTAAAAAAATATATATCATCTCCTCCAACACACTGGCATTTTTTTTATAACCAACTCTTTTATTTATAGTTATTTAAAAATACATAATAACTAATCATTAAACATTATTAAACTCTAATATCAGATGATATAAATAAAAATACAAATAAAAAAACAAGTTAAAAAATAAAATTAAAATTAAATAGAGTTGTTAAACAAAATCTTAATTATAATTTAATTATTGAATATTTCTTTTCAAATAATGTACTTCTCTAAGATATTTATAAATCATTAAATAAATCTAAAAATCAAACCTAAACAAAATAGAGAACTTGAAAAATAAAGAAATAATAATAAAATATCTAAACAAGGTAGAAAAAATAAAAGTATTATTATGGAGCACATTTTAATTGTATTATTTTTGTCATATGTTTTGAGCTTCTTCTGTCTTTTGCATAGCTGTTTATGTTCAACATATGGATCCAATTTGTCTTGCAAAATCATTCATATGAGTTTCAAGTCCTACTTCACTTCCCAAAGCTAAGGAAGGGTCATAACAAGCTATGATCGATTCAATACAATAGCAGGCGTTAGTCTTCTAAGAGCTAACCCGATGTCACTATCTCTAGTTCTTAAGCTCGAATAAATTGAGATATGAATTTTAAAAAAATTAGATATGTTTTTTCTTCAAAATAAAGATTGCACATTTATTGAGAATCTAGAATTTTTCACCTCTAATGTTCTTTTACAATGAAAGAGACGAAAAGAAAGAAAAGAAAGGAAAATAAAAAGGAGAAAAGATTAGAAAAAGAAATTGACATGTCAAATATGAGTTTCTTGTTATGTTATATGCGAGGATAAATTTATTTATTTTATTTTAAATTAGCTTATGATGTAAAGTGTAATTTTTAAAGGAATTAAGGTAAAATAAAATAAAAAAGACTAAATAAGAGGGGTTTATTTGTAACTATCCTTTTTTTTTATTAAATAATAAAAAATATTCTCTTGAATCGCTTCAATGTAAATCAAAACTATTTTTTTTTCAATGATCTTAATAATACACCTTTTACATTGACATTAAAAAAATAATTATTTTTTTAGTAATAGCATGATCTTTGATGCAAATCTTTTTTATCACACCCCGACCCCTAAAAGCTTTTTCTTAATACATTATATAAATAATGTGAATTGTTAAATATATATATTCAAACTAATTTGAATAAGTTTGATAATTACTGGATAGTTATTAATTGGGTTCGATTAAAATAAATATGAAAGGACAAAGTTGAGTATCAAGTGAGAAATGGCTATTGCTCTACATGATTGGAAGTATGAATTGAGTTTTACTTGTGGACCACATTTGTATTTATATTTATAAAATTGACGAAAACTACTTTCTTATTATCAAAAATTTATATGAGCTTAGGTTTTCACTGCCAAAGCTTTTATATTTGATTGTGGATTCGTATGGTGAAATGATAAATTTTTTCTCCATAGTGAAAACTATATTCCTATCATTAACTATATTAGATCTATGCTTGGATAATTGATACTCAAAACCCGATCAACTCATATATTTGAAATCCATATTGTTAGATAATGAGTCATGTATAGATATTAGTGTTGAGTTTATATATATATATATATATAACCAAAAATCAACTCATGAATATTAACCATCATTCCTCATTGCTATATGTTGTCAGAGAAAAATGATATGAATGAAAAGGTGTTGATCATAATATTAAAATTAAAATTAATAAAATATAATTATGTTGGGGAAACACTAGAAACCAAGACACAGTTAAACATTGATTTGCACATGTTTTTCCCCTCTTTTTTGGTACTTGAATATTTTTTATTCCAGTCATTGAGTTTTCTTTTTTATTTCATGGTTTGGCATTGCATTAACTAAGAATTGATGTTGATATTTTATTTTGATTAACTTGCTATAAGATTATAAGATTGTCGTGCTATAAAATATCATATCTCAACATTAAGTAAGTGCTTAAATTTAATTCAATTTAATTACTTAAAATAAATTGAGACTTCGAGAATCAAGTTTAAAACTAAAACAAAAAAAAAAAGGTTTTATTTCTTTATTTTTACTATTCATGAGACATCGATTTTAAAATTTGATCCTCAAAGTTTTTTTTTTCAATTTTAATATTTTTTATTGAGATTTTGACATTTCAACCCTCCACTTTTTTTTTTTTTGGCGTTTCAATCTTTGGTTTTTTACGAGGTGAGAGATAATTGCTGGAAAATAATAGAGAAAAGAGAAAGTTATTGGTTGTCCATATTATAGCAATTAAAAATATTGGTCTTGATGTTAGTGGGTTATGTTTGATAAGAGCAACTCATTTAGATGTTTTTGACCCCACTTCTTGCCAAAAAGAAAAAACAGATCAAGGTTGAATAAAATATTTTATTTGAGATTATTTTTGGTTTTTTAACCAATCAAAGATTGTCTTAAGGTTAAATATGATATATTAAAATTTATATGGTTTTTCTAATTTATTTTCGGGTTAAAAAGGTTATAAAATAGATCTTTGAGGTCTAAGAAGGCGGAACCTGACTTTTCAGCCACCTCTTTAAAAGCTAGAATACAACCAGTGAATGGTGAATTGTCTGCTACTATAAACGATATGTCTTTGCTTTCTTTTTTTTTAAGGAAAAATGGGCAGATAATGCATTGTCCACTTATTTAAGAAAAATAAAATAAAATAGCCAAGGATATCAATCTAGCCTTCTTTTTAATGAGCCAGGCGCGCAACGCACTAAACTTGTTTTTTGACCTTGGTGTTTTTTTTCCTTTAATTTTAATTAAGATTCATTAAAATAATTTAATTAAAAATATAGTTGGGATATTATTCTATTAAATAGTACTTAATTATATATATATATATATATATATATAAATTATAACATTTATGTTTTAATATTAGCAAATGTTCTTTTTACACAAGCTTTCATGATTTTTTTTCTTTAAATTTTATTTGGTGGCTTTATTATGTGTCTATTTTCTTTATTCTATAATTAAATATAAAAATATATTAAAAATATAAAGTTATTAAATCTAACTAAATCGACTCATGTTGTTGGTTTAACTACTTAACTTAGGTGAATTCAAAAGTTATTATTTTAGTATTTTTTTAAAAAAAATTAAAATAATGTTGCCTTGAATTTTTTCTTTTAAGTTAGATCAAGTTTTGATTAGAGTGACTAAATCACGTCTGAACCTGCCAAATGGATCGAGAGAAGGGTCTCCAAGTTGATTCTCTAAGCCATGCTATATATGATAGCATTGCCAAAAAGTTTTGAGGCAATGCTTAAACTTTGTATTATTTTTATATTTTTTAATATAGTCATGTCAATATTATCATAATATTTTTTTTTAGTAGAACTTGCTTTTATGATTATGCTAAAATGTTGTTCTAAAAACAAATATTATAGTAATATATATATATATATATATATATATATATATATATATATAGAACACATTAATAAATTAAAAGGGTTTTAATTAAAGAAATACATTATTTATACTTATTTTAAATAGTCTTATATATATTTGTTCTAGTTGCTTTTGATTTTTATTAAATAAAGAATATAGAAAAAAAGAAGTTATGTTCTGTCGCATAGAAAAAAATATTAACAAGAAAGTGAAGAATTATAATTCCAAATTATTTTTGTTTCAATAAAATTTAAATTATTACACTTCTAAATGAACTCCTAAAAACCTCCGTAATACATCAATCACATGCTAATATAATACCACACGGAGCAGGTATGAAAGCAAGGTAAGCTTCTGCTGTCGATATGATATAACAGGAGGCGAATTCTTCAAAGGATTCAAAATAGAATTGCAAAGTGTTGATTTTTAAGTTTGACATTATTTGCACCAGTACTATGGTTTACTTGGAAAAAACTCAAATATCATACGAACATCGATACTGATAATAGATAAATTAAAAGGATCCAATCATGAGGCCATTATCAAAAAATAACCAAGTTGGATGTTCATAAGATTTAACACAGCCAAATTCATCAAAGTAGAAATTGCTCCTACGTTTTAACCAAATCGTTTGAGTGCAAATAATCAGAGGCATTGCTGAAATGCTCAACATATCACATGAAGCTTTTGCAGGCTGGCCCTTTAGACAATCCAAGACGAACTTCCATCCCACTGTGCATGTCCACTGGACGGAAAGTTTCAGACTCACGAGGATCTGCAAGTGTCAACACAGAGAGGACTCATCAGTAGAAGTCACAGCAAAAACCTATGTGAGATGCATTTCCTCTGAAAACATATGCCAAATTTAACCAGGTACTTTACCAGGATCAAATCAGGGAGAATTTACAGAAACAAATTTGACCCCTGTTTAGAATATTTTTATCGATTATAATTTAGCTATCACACAAACTAAACTGCAAAATACCCGTACCCTATTCAAATAGCTATTCCAAACCCCAAAGTAAGTACACGATCTGTAATTAATGTACTGAATAGCGATATGAAAGATTCATTAGCATTCATTGAAAGTTTTACCAACTGTAGAACCTTAAAATTCTATGAAAGACGATCAACCTATCTTTGGTTATTATGAACAAGGATAATTTATTGAAATGAAAGTTAAGTGTGAATTCAAGAAAATATAACCAGCTCTATAAAGAGCAGGAAGGTTCAAAGGAATAATCCAATACTATCATGCTGAAAACAACATTTTTCTGGTTAGCAAATTGTAGTTACCATTCAGATAATCCTCGAAACCAAAATCCTCCAAACTTCCTGTCAAAGCCTCTAGCCCTAGCATTGAAGATGGAATTGGTCCTTGTGGCCTCTGGAATCTGCAAAGTTCACAGATAAAGATAGATAATGCTAAATTAGAGCATAATCTGACAACAGTAAAACTTTGAATATTTATGAGTACAATGTGCCCATGAGTGAGGAGAACCACAATTTATAATGTGGAACATGCTACCCTTAATTCCACGGGAAAGTCAACAACGAATATTCCTTGGTTTTTCTAATAACAAGTATAAGCCCCTTGAACCCAGTCGTAGCCCAGGATGACATACAGCCAGCATTTAAAATTTATCAACTTCCACCAAGTAGGATCTCACAAGTTATCGTTGTCTACTTGAAAAAATTAGAACCACTGTTTTGCTTCCATAAACATTAAAGGTTCCCATGAAAAGCACCACCAGTAATCCCTTTCACAATTACTACAACAAGCTAAAAAGACAGATTCACGCACTAGCGTATCCAAAAACACCTACAACAACAACAACACCAAAGAGATCAAGAAATCCAATAATTATCATTTACACCCGCACAACTCAACCACATTCACCCTAACACAACTAAAAACCTAAAGCAATGTTCATCAAGATCTGCACTATTTCAAGTTTTATGGCCTTCCATTCATAATCTAAAGTCCAAAGCTCCTCTACACAACGCACTTGAACAAAATTTCCCCAATCTGCAACTAAAACTCGATCTTAGTGCACTTTTCTGATTAAAAAGAAAAGCTAAGGATACAATTATTTAAACAGAAATTCACAACGAAACAAAAGCCACTTCTTTTAACCATATATAGAATATTAAAAAAACCAATAAGCAGTCATCAACAACAGGTTATTTTTTCAACACAAAATAAATCAGCCAAAAACACATACCTAGAAAGCATCTGCCTTTCGATGCCCAACTGAAAGGGAAAGGCTGCCCCATAAACGTTCGCAAGTGTTATTCTCTTCATATGCTCTTGATTTTTCTCCACCTAAAAAAACCCAAAATTATCACCTTGTTAAGCAAAGAAACCAACTTCAATTTCAACAATCTATTTCAGACAAAACCCTTAAACCCCATTATCATACCTATGAAAGATGATAAACAAAAGGGTATAAAACTAATTTTGTTTCAATTTCAAGGCATAAAAAACAAGAAACGAGAAGAAATCATTACAGAGAGCAAGGCAGATTCAAGAGGGTGAGATCCAATGATGTCGCCTCTCTTGGTATCGAGGCCGAACCGAAGAGCATCGTGGACGTCTCCAATTTGATGCTCGATCATCTTTGGTGCTTCCATTCTTTCTCGTTTTCTTCGATTTGTGAGCAAGCTATAGAGGGAGAAACTTTGGAGGTATTTTATTATAGAGTGTGCAAAAAGAAAAAGAAAAAGAAAATTTGTTGTGACGAAACGACGACGTAGACTCTATCATCTTAGGATTCTTTGGGTTCAACTGCCTTGTTAAGTAAGTCATGAATATAAATTGATAAAAAGAAAAAAAAAATGTTATAGGGAAGACTACCAAGCATTCTAAATCATGTTCAATGGGAAAAACTTCAATTTGTTTGAATACAAAATTAACATATGTGAGAAATATAAAGTCTAATGGTTTATAAAATCATTTTCAAAAAAACAAAAAACAAAATATGTGAGAAACATAAAGTCTAATGGTTTATATAATCATTTTCAAAAAAAAAAAGTGAGAAACATAAAGTCTAATGGTTTCTATAATCTGAATAAAAAATATATAAGATTTCAAAATATTTAAAGAAATAAAAAGTAAGAATAAATTTTATTTCAATGTCTCATTAATTCAAAGAGCATCTTTTAATAAAAAAAAAATCAAAAACTCTTTAAAATATGATGTCATAAGTCAATTAATTATTAACACAACGATTTTCAATATATAATAGAAATAAGCTTGATAAATAGCTGCATTAATTTTTTGCCAACATAAAAAAAAAAAAGGATCGTGTTATAGCAACTTTTTAAAAGGAGTAAAAACTCTAAGAATTTGATAAATTGAAAAGATTACACATGTTTTTTGATATGATGTATGGTTTGAGTTTAGGATAAGGATTTGGGTTGGAGATGAGTAATTTTTAGTTTGAATAATCTCTTGTATGTTCTCTAAGATTTTATAATTGAATAACTAATCAGTTAGAAAATAAATATGTGTGAGGTTTGTGAAATTGAAATGAAAGGCAAGAACAATAAAGAAAAAGAAAAGACACACATGAGAGAAGGGCAAGAAAATTGATGAGAGAGGAGACACATGAAGAGCGAAGCTCGGTTATTTTCAACAATAAAAAATTCAACGGTTTAATTATGTCAGCACATTTGTGCAATTAAAGTTATGTTTAGTAAAAATAAATCATGTTTGCTTTTGCTTTAGTTGCAACATAAAAATTACAATCTTACAAATTAAAAATTAAAAAGTATGATTGAGTTGCAACTAAATAACTTTAATTTATGATTTCACATGAGCATGAAGGTTACTAAATAAACAAACTCCTTGATACTAAGTTATATTTATTTTGTTATTCAGTCTAATTTCAACGTTTTAAAAGTTCATTTAAAAAAAATTAATTATATTTTATTTTTTTATTTAAAATTAATATTTTTTTATATTTTTAAATCATTTTAATATGTTAATATCAAAAATAATTTGAAAAAATTAAAAAAAATATTATTTTAATAAATTTTTAAGTAAAACACTCTTTTAAAAACTGTAATTATATTCTTAAAAAGATAAAAAAGAGGAGAGAAGTGGTCAAAATTAGCTAAATGGGAATTTGGAAAAGAAACAAGAGTACGAGGTGTCAGCAAACTAATTAGTGTACGCGTATGATTAATTTATGGTTTAGTGTATTGATAAAAGTAGTAAACATGAACTTCAACTAATTAATTTCCTCTAAAAATATCAGCAAAAGAAGTAAGCACAGAAAGTAGGTGAAATTAGCAATGAAAAACTGGAAAAGCTGGCAGAGACATATGATCTTAAACAAACTTGAACTGTATAACTCGCAAATTAGTTCATATCTTTCTGGGTAAATGAAACCAGAGATAGACCACCTTGTAGTTATATAAAGAACTTTGCATGGCTCCCACTATTCTATAGCCATTAACATAGCCGAAGCCAAACACCATATCAGGACAATTAGTTCTAGTACAGGGGATGAATCAATATTGTCTTGTTGCCGGATTCCGTTAAATTTGCCGCCGTAAGACAGACGAAGACCAACTGAACCATTACTGTAACCCATACGGCTGTATGTTTTGAAAGGCATGTCTTCATCATTGAGGTTTGACCATGGAGCTTGAGGAGGAGAGAGAGCTTCAGTCTTGACGAGCGATGGAGGTGAGTGGTAATGCGGTTAGGCCTTATCCAGTCTTATTTCAAATCCTAATCGAAGTTGATTACAAGAACTAGGAGCTCGTACATGGGCTGCCCTGAAAGGAACTCACAGGCTGGGCCCAGTATACGACAGCTTTGCCATGATGGTCCACGACAATACCATGTCGCGACTACTTTGGTCAAATCTCTGGGTTTATTGTCTTTTAAAAGAGTGAGAGATAATGATGATATAGGAGACACTAGCTAGGTAGCCCTGTTACAGCATAGGCTGAACCGAACCTTTTACAGTATAAAAAAACATACAGAAGCGATGATAACTTTAATCAATATAGGATAATTTAATAGTAAAGGTTAAAATAAAATAAAAATCAAATTTTTAAACAAAAATTGAGAAAAAAACTCTATTGAGCGGTAGCATGATTAGTGTTTTTTATTTGAAGGATATTTTGGTTTTTTAACTATTTTAGAAAAAGTGAAAAGAAAACTAAGCCTATACTAACCTAATAAAATGACACGCTGAAAAAATTAAGCCCTATTATATTATGTTTAATAGTATAATTATGATTGTTTTTTTAAATATTTTTTTATTTAAAAATATATTAAAATAATATATATATTTTTTTATTTTTTAAAAATTATTTTTGATATCAGCACATCAAAATAATTTAAAAATATTAAAAAAAATATTAATTTGAAGAAAAAAATTTAAATTATTTCAAAAACGCTTGTAAAACACAAAAATAAACATAGAAATGAGTAAATATAAAGAGATATATTTATCTATTTAGTGTGTGTTTGGATGGAAAATAACTTTAGTTTTTTTTATGAAACCCATATAAAAAGTGTGTTTTTTTAGCTTTTGAAGATATGATTTATGTTTTAAGGATGTTGTATATTTGGAAAAATACAACATCTCTTATCAAAACACACTTTCAAAATACTACTTGTACCCCACACTTTCATCTATGTTTTAAAGCTCCATTTGTTTGCAGGAAAGTGGTTTTCTTTTGGAAAGTGAATTCCTGGGAAAGTGAATTCTGGGAAAATATTTTTCGATGTTTGGTAGTGTTATGGAAAATAAACTGGAAAACACTTTCCAGTGTTTGATTGTGTTATGGAAAATGAACTGGAAAATAATTTATTAATGAATTAAATTTTTTTTCAATTTTATCTAATATATATAAAATATTTAATCACTTACAATTGTCATAACCCAATTTTTAACCTTTTTTATTTTTATTATTTTAAAAAAAAGATGATGAAAAATAAAAATAAAATAAATGAAGAATGAATTAAAATTTGGGTTAAGGGCAACATGATTGGAAGTTTAAAGATTTAATTAAACTCTTGACTAGTTTAATTAATTAAATCAAGGGTTTAATTGGAGAATTGATTTAATTAAAATTTAGATTATTTTAATTAATGAAATCAAGAGTTTAATTGAAGAATTAATGAGTTTGAGGACTTAATTAAATTTTGATTTAATCAAAAACCTAGGACTGTTGTGTAAATGACGCTATAACTCAAGGATTCAATTGAATTTAATCCAAGGGCACAATTAGAAATCAATTATTTCTGATTAGGGTCCCAATTGTTAAGTTTACACTGTCTAGGGAATAAATTGAAAAACAGTCATGCCCAAGGACACAACGACACCGTTTTGGAAGCATTGTTCATCTCTCCTACACTTGCGCGGATGAAGCCTGTTCAACAGGGAAATCTACTGCAACAAATCCGGTCATGGACCATATCTCTTGCCCACAATCTTGTTCGTGGATTCCACAACAGTCCTGCAAATGTAGGACTGGTTGAGGGGAAGCTTCTCTATAAAAGGGGGGACGCAAGCACACCAGAAAAAAAAAACCCATCATAAACAAAAGAAAAACCCGGGGAAGAGGCCAGCAACCAAAAACTAGGAACGAGTGACCGAAGACCAGAACGAAACAGGGGCAGAAGACGCAAAAGGAGGAAGAACAACAGGTGACGAACAGAGAGCAGAGGAATTAAAGGGAGCCAAAAATCAGAGAAAAAACCCAGAATAACAGAGAAGCAAACGAAACAGAACCAGAAGAGTAGAGGAAAAGCAGAAACATAAGCCTGCCAATCATCGTCTTTGCCACAGCACCTGAACCAGCAAAACAGAGGAAGAAGGGCAGGGGAAACAGGCCAAGAACCACAAAAAATGGAGGACGAACAGTGACAATAAAAAAAAGAACCACCCGAGAGAACTAGCTTCGTCTTCATCTTTAGGAGCAGCAGACCACATGTAATCTCCCCTTTGCATTTTAATTTACTGCTACAGTAGCAATGAATTATAATTCACTTGCTACTGTAGCAAGTGAATAATAATTCATTGGCCCAGTTGTATTCTCGTTGAACAGCTGAGGGTGTGTAGAAAAAAGAAAAGTGTTTTCCTTTCTTTACAGAAGGAAAACACTTTCCTTTAGCAACGTTATTATTTTTAAGTTGACTGTAATTCATTTTCCTTTTACTATTTTTCCTTGTTGTTGCCAAACATAGAAAAAGCAGGAACTTTCCTGCAATCAAACACGACCTAAATTTGCTTTTTCTTTGCTAGTAACATGTAGAGGAAAAATATCATTACACTGTAGCAATCTATACAATATATAATATAATGAGTCTGTTTTCATGATGAATCATTTAGTATGTTTAGTTTTTTTTAATATTTTTTTAAATAATATAAATTCATTTAAAAACTATTTCAAAAACAAATTTATTTTTATTTTATACATCTTTCTTCGCTCATTTAACCAAACACGTTTTTCTTTATCAATTATTTTTATCTTATAACAGTAACCAAATGCAAACTAGTGGTTGGGACTATAAATATGAAATAAAGTGGGTTAAGGTTAATGGTATGCAAATTTGGTGAAAACGAAGGTGAATAAAAAGAGGGAAAAACCTTTGTAATTACAATTGAAATTAAAATGTTTTGTAGTAAAATCACCTCTGCTCTTCTTCAGGAAACTTCTGCTCAACTTATTAACAACGTTTTAGATAGCTTCAAACCAGAATAAGTTAAGAAAAACCGAAGACATCGATCTGTAAGAGAGAAAACCTTTACAAGTTATCCTAAGTTAGAGGTGATCATCGCACAAATCTCTCAACGAGGACATAGTTTTGATCGGAGCTAGCATGCCTTAACAAATATATTAAGATAATGTTTGAAAGTGTAGTTGTAATTATTTTTTATTTAAAAATATATTAAAATAATATTTTATTTTATTTTTAAAAATCAATTTTAATATTATTTTGAATAAAAAAAGATAAGTTTTTTTTTAATTTTTTTTAAATATTTTTAAAATGTAAAAATCAACTAGATCTAAGTATTGACAATTAGTATTTGTGGTTATGATCATCAAATATAATTTATAAAAAAAAATTAATTACATATTAAAGATTGTGATTGCTGTTGCTTTTTAAAATGTTTTTTATTTAAAAAAACATGCTAAAAATATTTTTTATTTTTTAAAAAAATATTTTTAAAATCAGTACATCAAAATAATTTGAAAATATAAAAAATATACTAATTCAAAGAAAAAAACAAAAATATTTAAAAAAAATTTAAAAGATTTTTTGGAATACACTACCAAACATGCAAGCACCTCGACATACATACATACATACATAGCAAGAATTTCTCACTTTATTTCTTTATTTATTTCAACTCACTGCACCATTGCAGCTTGGTCAAGCGCCCTCACCCGTCACCACCTAAACCTAATAACTATTTTCCCCTTATTAAATACCTCCAGGCCTCTCACGTACTAGCAGTAGGAGCACTGCTTTCCTCACAACACCATGCTCTCTCTGGTGATTCCTGGATTGACGTCGTCGAGTGGCTTTGCCCGTCTAAATTAATAAAGTACACACACGCTTTACCTAATCTGTCAGCAGAGTAGAGGCAACCAGAATAAAATAAAAAAAATATCCATCAATTGTTTTGACCGTCGAAAGCTGATTCCTCAAGAATAAGATCTCTCTAGTTCATATATAAATAGGATATCTCGTAAATAGATTGAGACTCCATTTGTGCGTGATACGTGTTTTACTGTAATAACAAATTTAAAAATACTTTATTAATTAATATACACTATATATTTGCACGAGTTCCACTAAAAAAATTAAATATTGGTTAAAAAAAGTTATAATTTATTTTTTTAAAAATCTATATTTTCAAACCATAATAAGAAAAACTATATATCATGATAACAAACATATATTAAATTCAATTTAACTTGCTTGACAATGTAAATTAGATCATATGAGGTTTTACTTTTATTTACATGGACAATATATTTATTTGTTTCAAAAAAATACATTTTTTTTTATGGGCTTATTGTGGGCTGTTGTAGTTACATTTGAATCTTAGAAATAAATAGTTCTAATATTTTTTTTTATTTTAAATTAATATATTTTTTAATATTTTTAGATTATTTTAATGTGTTGATGTCAAAAATAATTTTTAAAAAATAAAAAAAATATTTTAATATATTTTTAAGTAAAAAATATTTTTTTTAAAAATCATAATCACATTATTAAATATACAAACATGATAAAAATGAATATGCTAACTTGTTTTATGTAGAACTTATTAAAAAGTAAAAACAAAATTATGTAAGACTTGTTTTTAATGATAAAGTTTTGTGCATTAAATGATTTGTGTTTCAAAATAAAAAAAACTACCACATAATAAAATATAAAATATCATTTTAATATATTTTTAAATAAAAAATACTTTAACAAACAATATTATTACAAATAACCTGCACGTTGTGCATCTACTCGGCGTTTACCCTGGTCCTTGAAAAGGAAAAAAGGACACCGCTAAGCTATCAGGACCCATGAGCAGCTCCTACTCCTGTAGACTGCAACAGCTACACATGATTTCCATATAAAACTAACTACTACGTACTATGAACATCTGCAGGACTCTCAGTCGCACACTCGTTCAAGTAGCGAACAAACTCGATCTTCACTACGAAGTTAATAAAAAGGAGGAAAAGTTCAAATAGTTCTCATTGTTATTATTCCTAGCTAGTTCAGTGCCTCAAACGATCGAGCTCAGCCATAAAGATTAACGGTCACTTTTCTCCTTGATCTTTGTTCGTCAGATCCCAGGAGATTCACAGAAAGTAAGTCATAAGTACCTTTCGTGTCTTCTTCTTCTTCTTCTTCTACGATTTTTGTTTCATTTTATGTCTCTTTCACTCCCAAGCTTTTCACTGTTTGATTTGTATGTTAGCAC
This sequence comes from Populus tomentosa, assembly GCA_018804465.1. Classification (NCBI taxonomy): domain Eukaryota; kingdom Viridiplantae; phylum Streptophyta; class Magnoliopsida; order Malpighiales; family Salicaceae; genus Populus; species Populus tomentosa. Next base: position 11,117,398 of record CM032001.1, read on the forward strand.
TGTTGCTTTATTGTGGCAATTTAACTGTTCCTGTTTGCATTGCTTTGTCCTTGATGTATATATATATAACTACGTCGGTAATGACCGGCTAGCTACTGAGGAAATGGCGGAGAGAAAAGGAAAGTAAAAACAAGAGAAGAAAAGAAGTTAAATCTAGAGTTTTTTTTTTTGTTTTTTGAATCCAAATCAAAGCTCTGATATACCTTTTCCTTGTGTTTTTCTTCAGCAACATGATGAATTTGAATGGAAGTTTCAGAATGATATGTCGAAGCACAAAAAAGAAATATATGTGTTTGTGTTTTCTTTGCCTGCAAACTGAATTGTTTGGTTATTTTAGGGACTGAAAATGGCACTATTATTTTTCCCACTTCTTCAATGTTTTAATGGCATTCTCTTACATTAATTGGCCAGTGGTAACAAAAATCTAGCAAGGAGCATTGATGATGGAAGCGAATGTACTGTAAGGTAAGACAGAAACGGCCAAGAACGTTCCCCCTTTTTTTTTTTTTTTTTTGTGTGCAGTATTTGCTTTATATATATATTAATTATATTGATGCTAGGCTTTGCCCTAACAAAATAGATGTTCTTCCACAAATTTAAAAACATTGCTGAGAGTTGTTATAGTGAGATTGCTTTATGAATGGCATACATATAGTTGACGTGCATGGAAATGATCGACTTGATGAAATTGTGTGATTCTATCCATGTATATATTGACGCAATATATAAAAACAAAGATCCTTATAAATCAAAATTTTTAAAAACTAAAAACAAAGAAAAATACACAAAATATTTAGTTTTTATTTGTTACAATCTTCTAGTTAAAAGGTTATTACTATAATTTTCCAATTAATCGCTCGCTTAATTAAATAAAACTAATAAATCTTAAAAAAATTATCAACTAAATAAATATTACAATAAAACTTTTTTTTTTATTTTAAAATAATGAGATTTATGTCCCACATCATGTTTGAGGTCTAACTTACATGAGTATGAAAGGAAAGTTGTTGTGGCAGGAATATTAATTGATTTTGGTGGGTTTTTTTTTTTAAAAAAAGCAAAACGAATCAAAAAGAATGAAAAGGAAAGATGGAGGTCAAATTAGGTGTTCAATAAGGCTAGGAAGAGTCATACGACAGATGAGCAAAGCCCTCCCCATCCCACCTAGTTGGTGAACTATTCTTTTACCCTATATATTCATCAGTGTTCCTCTCTGTCCTCATGGTTTAATTAGAATTTACCAACTTTATCCTTTACTTAAATAAATAAAACAACCAATTTTACCTTTTAACAATAAAAGGCTAACAAAAAAACCACATTTTTATATTTTTTTTAATATTTCACTCATCTTTTGCTCTCAAATCTCTATATATATGTTATAAAATCTCAAAAAACACTTAAAGGAAGAAAAAAGAAGAAGCTAAAAGACAATTTCTAATAGTTAGGAGAAAATTGAGAATTTTAGAAATTAAAAAGGTAACTTTGAGAATTTTTAAACTATAAAGGAAAAAAATTAAGTTTCTTTTATCTTATATTGTTGTTTAGGTATAAAGTTAAGCTACAATGGAGTGATGTACATTTCAAGCAAATTTATATTGAGACATATCATATATTTAAAGTATAGTCAAAATCAACCTCTTTTAAGGTCTAGGTTGCAAATCTGGCGAGTTGATTCAAATCAATAAGTTTTTTTTTTATATAAAAAAAATTCTAAAACAATATTATTTTGAAAAATATCAAGTTTTTCACTAATTTATCCTGGGCTAGCCCCTAAATCAATGCTCCCTGGATTGATCCACTAGAACACTAATTCAAGTCCTATAAATAGAATTTAAAATATGAAAAAGATATGATGGGATTTAAGGAAAGGAAACATTACCCTATTGCTTAGTCCAGGACCTGATAAATCTTTATATATATAGATTAAGAACTACAATTTGAACATAAACAAAAATTGTAAATTGATAGATGCTATGGAAAAAAATAAGATTCAATTAAGAAACGAGGAAGTGAATAAAATAAGTATGATTGTACAATTGTTAAATTCTTTATGGTTTTTTTTTAATAGTCAATGATATAACAAATAATTCTATTACATACACGCAATAGCCTTCAACCACCCACCAGTTCATCCGTTTCTCCATTTGATTCTTTCTCATCACTTCTCACAATTCATCTTATATTCTTTCCATTTTTCTTTTATGCACTACATCTTATGGCATCTATGTTCATATTTGTTACTTTCGACGCTGTCTTTACTTTACGATGAATTATGTAATACATTCAATTATAAGGTTACTGACTGCACGTCACTGCATAGCAACTCATTTTCTCAATTTCCGATTCCTCGATCAAATAATTAATATTTTATTTTCTTAGTTATCGTTTTTCTTGGGTACAATCCTTGAAATAACTACACATATTGGTCTCATATGTTTACATCGCCATAATCACTTAACATAATTTGTTTGTAACATTATCATATTTTTTATTTTCTAGGTATCATAACCATTTATTACAATATCATCCCCTTAACATTTGCTTTGACTTAATAGCACATCAAACGATATTAAGTTTTAAGTTGCCTATCAACCCCTCTATCATATACATTTTTAAGCATTGGTTCATCTAATTACATAATGGTTTTCATTGTACAATTGAGGATAGTTTCAATAGTTTCCATTATTTGGAATCAACAACACCATGGTTTCAGCCCACTTGGAAATGACAACGCAATAGTTTCCATTTATTGGAATCAATAACACCATGGTTTCAGCTCACTTAGAAACGACAACGCAATAATTTTCATTTATTGGAAACAACAACACAATGGTCTTCATTAAAAAAATGAAGACAATAATATGAATTTTTTTTTTATTAGGAACAACTAGAAAGTAACCTTCATTGCTCACAATTTAATTTAAAGGACTTATCAACTTTAATAAAAGCGTAGGGAAAAGAGAACCTACATCATCATCCTATCACTAACCAAACCATACTTCTATTATTTAATTATCATTCTTTTAGCAACTAAACACCAACACTTGCCATATTCTAAAGTACCGATAATTGATCATCAACTATCAATTTACATCATGTCTTTAGTCACTGATACTGCGATCATTAAGTATCATTCCCTTTAAGAATCCTGATATCACGGTCACCAAGTATCATTCCATATCTTATTCTTAGTCACCAATACTATGACCACTAAGTATAATCTAGTCGTCCCTCATGAATGCCAATTATTTTAGCCATTCCCTTACAGAAGCTAATAAATCTTATCATCCCCTCAAGGATGCTAATAAATATGTTCATCCCCTCAATGATGCCAATAATTCTAGCTATCCCCTTACGAATGCTAATAAATCTGGCCACCCCTTTATAAATGCCAATAAATCTAGTATATTGGTACTCTTATACATTTCTTTCTTTTGCATTTATTTCTTTATGTTATTCTTTTAACATACAATATATGCATTAATCTAAGAAAATGTTGACAATAAAAAACAAACAAAACTAGCCCTATTTAAATAAGAGGATGGTGATGATCACCTACCTAATTTAACTATTTCATCAAATTTCTCACGCACAATCTTATTCTATTTCAAACATTTACCATGCAATATATATCCACTGTCTCAATGTATCAAACTTAAACTTATAATCACATTAACACATAGTTTCCATTGTATCTAATTCAATTCATAATCATATTATCACATAATCCCAACATATCCCGTTCCTTTCACAAAAATACTAGTATAAAATCCCATCAAATACAATATCAACTCACAATTATATCGCAGTATAGAAATCCTGAATTCCATAAATTAAAATTGTATAAATTCTAAAAAGATAAGGTTTGAATCACACACCTCGATATTATGTACATGTTGTCGCAAGATAAGGTTTGAATCACACACCTCGATCTTATGTACATGTTGTCGCTACTTCCTGTTGTCTTATTACTTCAGCCTCCCTCATACCATCAATGATACATTTATCATCAACAATGTAACTAGTATCAATATTCCATTTCAATTATCATTTAATCATCATTTTCAAACCATTAACAAGGAAAATTCTTAAAATTCCATACACATACACATTTTCCATTTAGAAATTTCAACATCAAAGTTTCCAAACCTTATTCCTATACATTCTAGACAAATATCATTGTATGCCAAGTATTCATTTAAATCAATAAGTCTATTTTTTTTTAATATCCAAAGCTTCCACATTGCACCATAAACATTCAATATCTTAAATTCACTCAGCTTAAATCAACAATTTCACAAGATCTCATCCTATGTATTACATTAAATTCACTCTTTAAATATCAAGAATATACTTTTCAACATTTTCTTAACAATTTAAGTACTAGTCATGCATGAATACATATACTCTTACATTATCATACATTAAACTTAAGCAATACTATTGTGTAAGCTTTTTTCATGCGTACACATATATTATGTTTTTCTTTTTCCCATAATAATCACTTATATTCATTAAACAACACAAATGAATTAAAGAAAGCCAAGAAAAAACCAAAACACAAAACTAAGCTATAACAAAACAGTAGACAAAACGGTCTCATGGTTTTGAGAAATGGTCTGATCGTTTCTTAAATTGGTCTAGTTGTTTCTCAAAATGGCTAGCTTGTTTCTGGTTCACATTTATAGCAGCAATTTCAAACACCAATAACTAATAGAAACATGATATTCAAGCAAATCTTAATGGTCAAGTTGTAGTTTGTCATAATACTCATAACATATTCAAATATCAATATCATCCTACACTTAAATTACTAAAATAAAATATTTAACTAAACTGACCTTAAAAATTACAGATTTACTATTAAGGAAGAACAATTTTTGTCTGGAATGTTTGTTTCTGATCTCCACCATTAAGACTTTAGAGAACACTTGGATGAACAATGTATCAAAATTACAACCCACTCCAACGGTTGACGAAGAAGCAAACATCCAACGACTATGATTATGTAGAAAAGCGTTTTCTCCAGAAATTGTCCACCGGCTATATTTCTCAAACGAATCCTGATATTGAAAATCCCTTCAGTTAGTATGTAGCAGACATTATAATGAACAACATACCCAAAACAAAGCCAAATTTAATGGTGAAAAATCAAGATATGGATGCAAAAGTGCTTGCTCTCAATGTGTTTTTTCTCAAAGAAAAACTCAATCTCACTTAAAGTTCTCAATCATCTCCCTAACCCCTTTATTTTGTTAAGATTTTAAAAAAACAAATGAAGGCAAGAAGCTTTCTCTCTTTACAAACTCATAATCTCACTCAATATTGTTTTGGCAAGGACAAGTAGAAAGGATTCGATGAAGAGAAACAATGAAGGAAATGAGTTGATTTTCTTGTTTCATTATATTTATACCTCCCCCTTTTAATAACCCTAAGTCTTGTATGGCTAGTTACTATTTTACCATCATTCAACCTTTTTCTCCCATATTTATTATTTTTAATTAATAATTATTCTATTTAACTTAGATTTATCTATTTTTGACTAGGGGTTTACATATGATCTAAATGAGACAAACTGTAAAACTAAATCTATTTTATTTTGTCCATCTATAAATGCCATTTGCACTATTATAAGAATCATTACTAGTGTAAGAAAAATTCACCTAGGTGATATGCAACCATTTAGATAGATGATGTAGGATCAAAGCAAAGATCGAGTCCCAATCTAGCACTTTGTTATTGGAGATTAATCATTCCTAGCAAGTCAAATACCCCAAACATATATCTTCCTACTTTTTTTTATTAACAAAACTCTAAAGGATGTGGCTAAATTATTATAGCCACACTCACAAAACAATATTAACTGAAATAATGTTTTGTAATTTTTAGTTTAGTTTTTCAATTTCACCCTTTAGCAACCCAATTTTTTTTTTTAGTTTTTTTTTTAATTTTATCCTTTAATATTAGGTTATTTTGGGAACTGTGTTTTTTTTTTTTTTTAATTTTCTTTCTGTTAGGTTATATACGGGTCTCATGGATTTATTTTTTTTATTTCAACATTCACTATTATATCTATTGGACGTAATTTTTTTTAATTTCTTTCTATTAATTTATCTTGATCTCATGATCTAGGCTTCTGATTTAACAGTTTAGTCCGAGTTAACTTGAGTCATTTCTTTTGTCACTTTTTCTAATTGATTCCTTTTATTTCATCTTTAAACACTAAGTTGGTTAGAAATTAGTATTCATAATTTTTTTTTGATTTTATTTCTATGAGTTTATCTTAATCTCATGATCCAAGTCATGAGTTTGGAGGATTGACCTCGGTTGACTTAATTATTATTTTTTTAAAATTTTTGAATTGAATATCTTTTATTTTAATTTCACCCTCCAATAACTCAATATTTTTTTTTATTTTTTTTTCAATTCCATCCTTTATTATTAGGTTGCTTGGAAATTAGCCTTTATGATTTTTTTTTTAATTTACTTTCTGTGGATTTTTCTTGATCTCATAGATGTAGTTAGTTTCTTTTCTCAATTTTAACCTTCAATATTGAATTTTTTAGGAATGAAGATTCATAATTGTTTTTATTTGTTTTTTATGAAGTTATCACAATCTCATAATACAGGTCGTAAGTTTAACAAATTAGCTTAAATTGACTTATGTTATTTTTTTAAATCTTTTTAATTGATTGTTTTTAATATCATCTTTCAATACTAGATTGGTTTGAAATTGGACTTCATAATTTATTAGGATAGCTACCATCGGAATGCATAATGCAATAATTTTGTTTTAGCATAATAAATTCTTAAGATATGTGTCCTTTCTATGAAAACAGATTATAATTAGCTTGAATTGTTTCAAATTTCTATTTAAATATTTCTCAAGAAAAAAGAAGAAGATAGAGAAGGGTTATTATCTGTTTCATTTGATGCTTATTTTTAAGTATATTCTTAATTGCAATTAACAGAATGATTATACTCTTATTATTGTATATTAAACTGTATACATATATAGACGACAATATGACATTCAAATGTATATCAAACATTTTTGCTGTCAGATATAACTAGTTACATATGCAGGCACTGCTTACAAAGCATTAGGATAAAATGGTGGCTCTAACTACTTATTTACAAGCAATTCGACCTTCGAGTCAAAAAGGTTGTTGACTTAAACATAGGCTTCTGTCTGTTGGTAGGAAGACATGAGAGAGTGGAATTCATGGAGATTTTATAGGACTGCTGTATAACTTGGTTAAACATCTTTTCTCATTTTTCATACTCAATGCTAGAAGGCAAAACGTACTTGCTATAACGCATTAATTAGATGTCCCGAAAATTATTGTTGTTAGATGTGATGAAAACTGTCACAAACATCATGGAAAGCATGATGACACGAAATAGTAACATTCTCTCGTTTTCTTACACCAATTTATACAAGTGACAATGATATATATGTCAAGTTAGAAAACCAATCCCATATAAAATAAATAGCTAGAATATGTAAAAATAATATATAAAGTTAAGAATATTAGGAATGAAAATCAAATTCAACTATTAGAGATATGAAGACAAATCTTAATAATATTTTCTCTATTTAACAAATCTTAAAAGATAAATTGCAAGCGTGAATAAATATTATAATGAACCAAATACTAGAAAACTAGTTTTTTAAATGCTCATAGTTTTTTAAATGAAATCTAGGCTTAACTATTAAATTTATTGTTTATTATTTAAAAACCTTCTTCCTCTCAATATTTATGGAGTTCACTTAATAAAAAAAAATCAGGAGAAAGTAATAAAACATATGTTTAAGAATGTTAGCTAGAAAAATTTGCATGGCCTAAATATAGGGAATAAAAGAACATCCATACTATATACATACACCCTTTACAGTTTCTTTTCGGAAAAACAAAGTATACTGCAAATTAATTCATCTGCGATAATGAGAAGCAACAATACGAATACCCATCTGCAACACACACACACACACAATATAGGAGTGTAATATGACACATCTCATTCAGGAGGAAGGTAGGTACAAGATCAAGCAAATAACTTGAGGTAGATCTCCATGTATGATTCTATGGGAAAAGTAACAAGTTGTAAAATGTGTCTATCTCCTCAAACTTATTTTTATTTCCCAGACACTGATGAACACATTAATTTTCCCATAATCAAATTGGTTTTAGCATATCATTTTTTATTGAAACAGGAGATATATCATTGCTCTTTTGGTCACACGAATGAACAAGATTGTAACACCAAGTTCAAGCATGGATGCAATAACTTTCAGGATTTCCACCACAGACGCTTGAAGGTAAATAAAGTATGAAAAAGGGAGGGAAAAGGGAAGAATTTAAACATCTCTTAGTTTGTATACCGAGATTTTTTTCAGTTCATCAAAATGTGATTAATTCTCTTTTTTATAGTTGTAATTTTTCTACTTATGTGGGTACAATAAAAGGTAAATTGGTAATGTCATAGAATGATGAATATTTGTTTTATAGATAAAAAACAAAGCATATAATTTTCTAGCAATTTCTTAATCTGTAAATCATAGATTAGTATGCATAAACAAGAGGGTTTTGTTTCTCTTATACATGTTAACAAGCTTCTGATTTTTAAAATCATTTGATTTATATAATTTTCTTAGTCAGACAAAATTGATGTTTCTAGATGAGGTAAGTATATAGAAATGTGAAATCAACAAATATTGTATAGGAGTAAGGAACTCAAGCTAGACCTTCTACATACAATTAAATTGCCAGTAAGGATTTCAAAGCATTAACTTAAATCCTGTATGTTTTACTATTAATAATTTTCGTACATAAAGAATCCTAGCACAGTTGAATTGCCCTAATTATTTTCAGCAAACTCTAAATTCTTTTTATTTTTTATAGAAGTATATGGTTTTAGCTCCAACTTTATTTAGTTTTAGCAGTTCTCAAGGCATGCAGCATGCAAAACTTTGGAGGTAGAATGTTCTGAATGGTGTCTGCCATAATCAGTTCCAAAGAAATTTAAGAAAAAATGGAAAAGAATAAATCATCCTCTAAAGCTCAGTGGTTGTTAGTTCCATGTACAGCTTGAAGTTTTTTTTTTTTAATTTTGTTTAATGCTTTCAACCAATAGTTCTAGGAATGAAACATCCTCCTTGACAAAAGTGAATCCCTATTGTCCATACTCATTCTTCCAGTGTGTGGTTGCTATGGAATCAACTTCTCATGTTGAAAATAAAAGGGAGCTTCTGGAGTTGGGAATTTTCTTTGTAGAACAAGAGTAGGTAAATTTTGAGGAAACTTTTAGTAGGAGCACTCAAATAAAATAAAACATATGGAGAGCCATGTTTTAGCTAAGTTTGTACTTTGATTTAGATGCATTATTGATGTTTTAAAGCACTTACTGGATTTGTATGCCAACATTAATTTGAGTTGTTATCTGCTAAACCAAAATGTAATTAGCAAGATATCATAGAATTGAGGGAGACAAATATACAGAGATAAGAGATTAATTTATTTTTATTTGAAAGGTACTCTATTTCTAGGATACCAAGAGATACAGCAAGAGAACTGAAGCTTACATCTTTAATTAGTATTGCATATAACACCATCTTATACAATACTGTTGACATCAATTGTTCCCAGTCCCCCACAGTTTTCCATTCAGTTGTATTTCTGCAAAAATCGAGGTTGAGATTGAATCAATTGTGACTGAAATGTGAGAAGTTTTGTGTTCTCATAACAAACCTGTAGACGGATTCATGGTGGTAAAAGGACGGAAGCTGGAGTGCGCAATTGCACTGCTAATGTCCCAATTTTGGGCTAAATTGGGTAAGTAGTTGCTGTTGCTGTTGTTGCTGCAACTTGCATCTTTTAACATTAGAAGGTTTTGCTGATAGCCCATTGTTGCAGATGGCCTCAACTTCCTCCTCATCACTATCGATTCTTCGATGATGTTTCCTTTAGGAGAATGATTGGCAAGTGAGTGGTGAGAGCTTGGATCTTCAACTTGACCACGAGCAACAACCTTCATGGAGGATGTGCCATTGTAAGAGGATGATTTCTCCCATGATTGATGTTGGTTCAAGGGACTTGGCTGCTTCAAGCAACTAAAGTCAGGACATTTTTTTGTCTCAAGGAGCCTTCTAGTACACATTTTCACTCTAGTCCTCTCCCTAGCTCTTTCTCTAGCTTTTGCCCTCGACTCTTTGGCAAGAAGATCGACTGCTATGTTTTGCATCTTCTTCATCCTTTGCTTTTGACTCTCTGAAGGTACTCTGTCCTCTAGGTCCCCGCTTTCGGACACAACTTCACAATTAGTAGAAGTAGAAGACAAGCATTTCTCACCTCCATTCTTGGCTAGTTCCTCAATGGCATTTTTTGATTTGGTGAGCAGCCAGTCTAGGGTTTTACTTGCTTTATCAAACCCTAGCATCTCTTGGAGATCAAAGAACTTACGCGCGATTTCAATGGATAATCTCACTCTCCTATCTCTCAAGCCTTGAGCTGTGTAGATTTTGCTGTGCCTATCTTTCTTTACAGATTTTTTTCCAGAAAGAAAATGAGAACGATTGTATAGTTCTCCATCGAGAGCAGTAACATCTCGCTCAGACATCATGCTGTTGTTTGAAGCTGCCATGTTCATCACGGTCTCAGTGACTGGTAATGGGTTGGTTGATGCTGAAGGAATTGTGAGCGGGTCAATGTGGTGGTGGTGTTGATGGAAAATGTCAGTAGTTTCATGGTCAGTAATGTAAGGAGGGGGGCTGAAAGGAGAAGAGGAAAGGCTCTGAAAAAGATGGATGGTACTGCTGGTGGAAGAGAACATCTGTGGCTTCAATGGCACCTAGAAAGCCCTAGCTTCTTAGAAAGGTAAGCAATTTGACATCAAAAAGAGGAAACTACCTGTGGTTGCCAACCAAAAGAACTCCACCCAATTTTAGTCTTTTCAGATTTACTTCTTTGGAAACAAGGAATGAATAGAACTTCTTGAAAGACCTTCATGTACTGATGAGATCTGAAGAGAAAGAGAAGGGTAATTTAAACAGAAAGGGTTGGATTGAATAAATGAACATAATGGTAATTGTAAAATGTTAGGGATAATAGAGTTTGCTCATCTTTTTTTTTTTTTTTCTGTTTTCTTTTCCCTTCAAATCTGGGGCAAAAGAAAGGAGAGAAATAATATTAGTAACAATCGTCCTGCAGTATGTAATTTTTGTTTATTTATTTTAAAAGTATTTAAAAAAATTAATTTATTTTTTAAATTAATATTTTTTGATGTTTTAGATTATTTTGATAGATTAATATTTAAAATAAAAAATATTTAAAAAATAATTATAATTACACTTTTAAATACCCGAAAAACTGGCTGTGAGGCACAGAGTTTGGTGCCTCTTAACGTGGTAGCAGCAAAGAATGGTAGGGACTGATTTGCAATCTGTCCAACTTTTAGCCTTCTAATTCAGAAACAGGTAACTAGGTTTTAGACTGTAGAAGGGTAGCTAGGTTTCCCATTAAATGTAAAGAAAGCTGAAACCTGAGAACGAGTCTAGGGCTAATAGTCTTCTGGTGCAATTATGGTTGTATTTAGCAACATATCATGGAATAATCATGGTAAAATGAGCATTGAGGCTTCTCCCATGGAGTTTGTTTGTGTCGCAGGTCTGTATATTACATGTAAATACACAGCTACGTGTTAATTTGTGGAGGGTAGAGGAGGGCTTACCCGAAAATGAAAAAGAACAAGAAAAAACTTAGTATAATAAGAGAGGATAAACTAGGAAATACAAGCCAAAAAACTCAGAAGGAGTAAGGACTAGGTACTCGCAGAGCTGAAGCGAGCAAGTTAGCATCTCTTTTACTGAACCATTCAATGTCAGGCTCTTCTTCTTTTCTCTTTCCCCGTGGTGTTGGAAAACTTTATATATATATATATATATATATATATATATATATATATATATATATATATATATATATAATGCATGTATGTATATGAATGTTAACATATTTTTAATAAAAATAAACTCCAAATATTATATGTATTAAATGATATATTTTTTAAAAATATTAATATAGCAATATATTAAATAATGTTATTTTTTTAAAATATTAAGATTGTAACATATTAAATCGATCAAAGTTAACCTGTCAAATCTAAGACTCAAATCATGAGATTGTAATAATTTTATTAAAAAAATTAAAATAAATTATGAAATCTAATTTTTAATCAATCCAATTTTAAAAGATAAAAATATTAAATTAAAAAAAGGATAAAAAAACCTACTTAGGTTAACTCGAGTTAACCTGACAAACTTACAATGTAGGTCATGAGGTCAGGATAAACCAATAGAAAGCAAATTGAAAAAAGTTATCAATCCCAATTCCCAATTAACTCAATGTTGAATGATGAAATAAAAAAATAATTTAAAAAAGACAAAAAAAATAACCCAAGTCAACCTGAGCTAATCTGTTAAACTTGTGACCTAGATCATAAGACTATGATAGCTCTATAAAAAAAAATTAAAAAAAATTATGAAGCTCTACTTATAATAGATTCAATGTTGAAGGTTGAAATCGAGAAAAAAAATCTATGAAACAAAGATAACTTCACATAAAGAAAATTTAAAAATAATTATAAAACTCAATTCCCAAACAATATTATATTGAAAGATGAAATTGAAAAACAAATTTGAGTTGTTGGTGGGTGAAATTAACAAAAAAAAAAATCAATTAAAAGGAACAAAAAAACCACGTTATCTTGGGTCAATCTGCCATACTCGTAACTCAGGTTATGAGATTATGATAACTTTATGGAAAGAAAATAAAAAAAAAATATTCAATAAAAAATGGACCAAAAAAAGTGAATAAAATAAACACGGGTCAACTTGCAAAACCTACAATCTAAGTCATGAAATTAAGATAATTTCATAGAAAGTCAATTGAAAAAATTACAAAGTCTAATTTCTCATCAACCCAATGTTGAATAATGAAATAGAAAAAAAAAATCAATTAGAAAAAGAAGCCTAAAAAAATCCAAGTTAACCCAATTTAATTTGTTAAACTTATGACCTGAATTATAAGATAGTGATAAATTCATTGAAAGAAAACTGAAAAGAAATTATGAATCTCACTTCCAACAGATCTAATATTAAAGATTGAATTTGAGAAAAAAAATTAATTACATAAGACTAGTACATAATCCAATATAAAGGAAATAAAAAGAAAATTACAAAGCATAATTCTCAAAGTAATCTAATATTAAAAAATAAAATTAAAAAAACAAATAAATAAATCAAAAATAGGTTGTTGAAGGATTAAATTGAAAAGAAAAGAAACTAAACAACAAAAGGAAAAATAAAACACAAAGTTTCCCTCCTCCTTACCATCTTTATAAAAGAAAAAGGCTTGCAACTTCCACCGGTGGAAAGAGAGGGATTCGAACTCTCGGTAAACAAAAGCCAACATAGTAGTTCCAATGCTACGCCTTAAACAACTCGGTCATCTCTCCTACATAATCTGATTATTTTATTATGATCATCGCGAGCAAATAGCAAGTCAACACTATTCAAATAAATTATGACCATCACGAGTAAATAGAAGTCCTCTCACCAGCTCTTTTTTGCATAATTTTTTAATTAATTACATATTAGCATTACCAATTTTTCTATGTCAAATATAAGGTGAGTCCACCAAAGCACTAAAACACTTTACATCATAATCAATATCATTTATGTTTATCACATAAGTGTTTTTAAGTCCTTTTCCTATGAAAAACATTTTATTATCAATAATGCTTATGACCAAATAATATAAGGAATAAAAAATAACTATATTACCCATATTAGATAATTGATTAATGCTAAGTAAGTTATATTTTAAATCATCAACAAGTAAAACATGCTTAATGGTAGGGGAATTTATAATATCACCGATACCTTTACCTTTCTCTGGGTATCGTCTTCAAATATCGCATGTCTAGTATTTTTCTAGTTGAAGGAGATGAATTTAGATTTATCACCTTTCATATATCTTGAACATCTATTATTCAAATATCACTTGGATTTTTTTTTTCCTATAAGGAAAGATCTCAACATGGCAGATTTGGTACCCATAATTTCATAGGTCCAATTGGGTTAGTATATGTGTTTTTTGACACCCAAATAATTTTGATTTTAGTTGAGATATTCTTGTGCATGCAATATTTTTCATGAAAATCATTTTTTCAACAAGAATTATATATGCTTAAAAATGATAATGCTATAACAAAGAAGTTTGAGTATAGTTTTTTATTTTTTATTGGTTTATATCTTAAATCACTTTTATTAAACATACATATTTGATTACTTTGAAGTTGATCTGCATTCTCCTTTCTTTTAGTAAGTTTAGTCAAAATCGGATTCACATCAAGAACTTGAGCTTTTAAGATTTCATTTTCTTTGACTAATTTTTCATTTAAAATTAATGAATTAGATACATCTTTCAAATAATCTAATTTCCTTTTAAAACTAATACTCATTGTTAACAAGACATTCTTTTTTTTTTTTTTTGCAAAATATCAAAATTTTTTGAAAAAATATCAAGTTTACTGTGAAGCAAAATATTTTTTTATGTACTTTTTTTGTATTAACGATATTCATCGAAAGCATTTTGTAATTTATAAAAAATAATTTGAGATTCCAGATCATTTACGTTATTATTGTCGAGGGAGCTAATGACCTTCACACAAATTTTCTCTTTGGTGAAATCAATAGTATGCATCATATATAGATTGACTAATTCTCTTAAGTTGAAATCACATCATTTGATGAACTATCATCACTGTAATCATTTTCTCTTATAAAATTTATTTAATTGCCATACTTCTTCTCTATTCTTAAAAACAAATGTGAATCTTTTGAGAATCATAGCTACATCATCATTATATTATTAACTCATTCTTATCCTCAAGATTAGTCACTCATTTTAAATCCAAGGATTTCTTCCCAACTCCACTATTTTCAACCTCCAAAAAAAAAAAGATAACCACAGAAATGGTGGGTAAAATTATGTTGGATGTGCTCGTACTTATCATTCTTAATCAAATTTACCAAAAGCCTCAGCGTTGAAACTCACATATTTTTTATATTCCATACAACTAATGTGTTTCCATGGATCAATGCCCGTGTTTCCGGCTGATGTGCCCATCTCTGTCATCTCTGTAGACCAGTCATAGCACTATATATATATACAGTCTAAAGCTTTCCATTTGAACAGCATCTCCCTCTCCCTCTCCCTCTCCCTCTCTCTCCCTCTCTCCCTCTCCCTCTCTCTCTCTCTCTCCCTCTCTCCCTCCATGCACCATATGATCATAATCGTCTGTGGAGGATGAATACACAAGGGAAACCCTTGAAGGAGTAGTTCTAATGTTGCTCTCAAAGGACAGGATGGGCGGCAGAAAAGTTTGCTGAGTGAGTGACAGTGAGTGTGCATAACCCCATGAAATGAACCATTGCTTCCATTTACTTGTCATCTAATTAAAGTGATGATCGATCGCATATCCTTTTGGCCTATAAATTATAATGGCAGTCACTTCCATTCTTTCCATGGACATCCTCTGCTGTCTTGGTGGATTGATTAGACCACACTTCTCATCGAAGATGGGATTCATAAATAATTCATAAAAGTGAGGATCTAAAACAAGCTAAAACCGTGTTTCAAGCTCCATGATTAACGCTAAAATAACTAGCTTTTTCTTCCTTCTGAACCGCGTAGTGATTGGGGTAGCAATATTTAAATAATAATAGAACATGCAAATAAGCCTACCCCCTGTAATCTCTCAACACCCCCCCCTGTACCTGACTTTTCTGGTTTCTGAAGTGATGTGTCATGGTTTCCTTGTTATAGAATTCAAGAAAAGAGACAGAAATAGAAGAAGAAGACGAGGAGGAGGAGGAGGAGGAGGAGGAGGAGGAGGAGGAGAGATAACACGAACTGTTCTCAATTATTGCATTGACTTTGTACGTTTTCTATTACGATTAGCTATTTATACAAGTTCTGTTCTTCCTTCTTTTTATTAGCTAGCTAACCACCTACCTTCCAACTAACAACTTACCAACTAGCAACTAACTAATTTCTCCACACTTATTAGCTAACTTCCTTCTAACTGCTGTTGATGCCATATCTTTTGTTGCTGCTACCACTTTTGTTGCTGCTGCCTTCATGCCTCTATTTCGTGTTATCTGCTGGATAATAAAGATGCCTTCTCCTGTAAGATTCTTGTCCTTGAGAATTGAGATTAAGGTCCGGAAACTGAATGGTTAGCTCCTCCAAATCTTTCCAAGTGGTATTTTCCTTGAACAAATTGGACCATTGAACAAGCCTATAGCTATTGCCTAATTATCCTTCTTCATTACTTTTCTGTCTAAGATTGCTAGTGGATTAACCTTCATCAATCCATAGTCATCCACCTTCGGCAAGGATGTCGAAATCTGGTTCAAACCGATTATTTTTTATTTGGTTTAGTTTGATTAGATTAATAAAAAAAAATTGAAAAAACCAATAAATATAATTCGATTTTGTTTTATGTTAAAGGCAAGTTGATGCCAAGAAAGTGGATGATGAATTGATTGATTCAAATGCCAAGAATTGATTGAAAATAAGGATCCTGCCTTTTTCTTTTTAAATGATAAAAGGACCAACAAGATTTCCACCAACTCATAGGAGTGAAAAGTGGCTTAGCATTTGTCATATGAATACAAGCTAGAATGTCCATAATATATCATCTTTGAGAAAAGCATAATACCATATTGGATTCAGATAACTTTTACATCTAAAAAACCTTTAGATCCTTAATAGAAAACCAATGAGCAAGAGTTTGCACAAAATAATCAATAATCTCTAAATTATCACCAATGAGAATGAAAACATCAATATATGTTAAAAGATATATAATATGACCATCAACATCAAGTAGAAACAAAGATGTATCAATATAAGAATTTTTAAAGCCAAAATTAATGAGAAAATAGTGAAGTTCATGATACCAAGCTTGAGGTGCTTGGTTGGGGCGGTAGATTGCTTTTCTAAGTTTGCAAATATGAGGTGGATTATCTTGATCAACAAAGCCATATAGTTATGTCATATAAACATGTTATAAGAGGTGGCTTTAAAGAATAACATTATTTATAATAGGTTGTTTTAAGGACCAGCCTCGAGACATAGCAAGACTTAGAATAATATGAATCTAGGTTCATTTGATAATGGGATTGAAAGTGTTATAATAATCTCCCTCTAGTCATTGAAGAAGTTTCTTGTAACTACACGAACTTTAAACATATCAATAGAACCATTAGAGTCATGTTTAATTCAAAAAATCCATTTATATCTAATGTTATTACCAGTAAGATCATATGGTACGAGCTTTCATATTCTATTTCAAACAAAAGCATTATACTAATCAGATATAGTCCAATACCATTTAAGATTTTTAAAAGGTTGAGTTATCGTGGTTAATTCAAGTTCATTGAATTTAGTAAGTTAGGTGAGAAGGTTTATTTTTCTAATTGGTTTATGAATGTTATTTTTTGCTGTTGTAGTTATAGCATGAGTAAAAAGAGGTGAGTTTTTGCTATTGTATAATGATTAATTGGATTTAATTTTTTTAAGTTATTCTTATATTAGTTTTCCTATATTAAGATTTTTTTTTCTTTTTAATTGGATTACATTTAAACTTTATGTACATAAGAAAAATTATTTAAACTTTAAGTTATTCTTTTTAATTGGGTTACATTATTTTCTTATGACTTGATTGGGAGAGAAAACCCACTTCTTCTTGGTGTACAATTTACCACTCTACATGTCCTACAACTTAAAAGCCCAGAAAATATAAAGCAATGAGCCCAATTACAGCAGCTATTCACCAAGCCTTAAAGTGAAAAAAATGAAACACCCAACACAAGCCCACCAATGATACTTCAGCCGATCTTTCAAGGTTAAGACAACCTTTTCTTCCCTCTCCTTCCTTGTCTTCCACATCCACACGACACCTATCAAGATTTACTGTAACTCCAGAAAAGAGATCAACTGAACTCCCAATGATCAAACAAGAATCTGATAGCTCGAAACAGATCGATTCTTCATCTTTACCGCGAGAGTACCTCATCGGTCAACAAGGCTCGTGCACGTCTGGCTAGCCTCACATGTGAAGGTATAACAAGATGGACGTGTGAAGGACAATGGGATCCCATCTGTTCAGTGTACCGAGCCATTCAAGACGGGGCCGACTGCATGATGTTCCTGCGATCTGAGTCGATATACGCGTAGATGTTGGGGACCTCACAGCTGGTTCCATACTCCAGTTCATTATCGCCACATGGCCATGGACACCCCTTCCATTTGCCCAAAACTACCATGTTAAATGTACTTACAGCTCCAAAAGGAAAACAGCAACAGTCTCTTCTTGTCTCCATGATGGGGAAGGCTCGGAATGGATGCGTGCATGATCATGGGGGCAGACTGATAGTGTGGAGGCCCACTACTCTTGAGATTTGATCGGGAGACGGTGGATCTTCGGGGACAGCGTGGTTGACTAGAACTCATAATACTCTCTAGCAAAACTTTATGTCATGAGAAATGGAAGGATTAATTAAGATTTGTGATTTGTAAGTGCATGGATGTCGTACGATTTCTTAATTTGTTTTAATAATCAAGGCATTTCAGGGTTGATTATACATACATTATATAAGATAATTATTCAATATTTTTTTTTTGGTAACCCGGAATATCCGGGCCCGGATTCACTGAACATCCTGCAAGTCCAATAAACAGATAAGATACCGTGAGGGTGACAGGCCTGTACAAACAAGACTTGAACCCGCCTGTCACCTTGGTGCAGAGAAAGGACACATAACCCTTTCACTGCTGGGCTATAAGCTTAAGTGCGCTTATGTTTCATACATATAATTGAAGTGAAGTTACACATCTATATGTTTCATTAAATTAATATTTGATTTGGCAATATAGAATTAATGTTTGATTTCATAAAATGTGATTTAATTTTAATGATTAAAAAAATCAAAGTCTTGAAAATCAAATTTGATAATAAAAAAAAACATGCAACCCTTTTTTAAAATTACTTTGTTGTCAATGGTGTTTTTTCTTGAAAAAAACTTTATACTTTATACTTTTTACATTTTTTATTTATCTTTTTAGCTTGACAATTATATATTTTAATCTAAAATTTTATTTTCTTTACGTATCAATCTTTAAATTTGAAAGATGAGAGAAAAGATCATCAAAAAATAATAAAAAAAGGAGAAAAAGTTATTTTTATGAGATTTTGATATAAAAAAATAATTTTAGTGTCAAAGTGATTCTCTTTACAAAGAAAGTGTCATTAAGGTATTTTTGGTCTTCCATGTTGTGGATTTGGGTTGAGGGAGTTTTTTGTTTTTGATTTAATTTTGTATTTTTGAACCAATATTGGTGTTTTTGAGTTGAGAAATTGGTGTTTTTTTTTTAATAGAGAAATTAATGTATTGAGGTTACAAGAGTGTTTATAGGTAAAATTTTGTTTTGAGTCCCAATAAACCCTAGCTCGTTTTCTCTAACCACTTCTCTGGTGATAAAAAAACTAAGTCAGAAAACAACGCGTCATCAGCTTTTTTTTTAAAAAAAAAAAATGAGTAGACAACTCATTGTCTACGAGTTTTTTTTTAAAAAAAAAATATAAAGGCTCCTGTGTGTGGGCCTGGCCTAGCAAGCCCACTCCCCTGGGCGCCTAACTTTTTTTTTTCTATAAATTAAAGTTTAATTTTTTTAAAATTCATTAAAAATATATTGCATATATTATTTTGTAAAAATTTTAAATTAATTAAAAATAAATTTTAGATATTGTTTTATTAAATATCATTCAATTTTAACTTTGTTGGTCGACTAAGATTAAAGTAGTCTTTTAATAATATTAACAAGCGTTTTTTTTTACATCACATCATGATTGCTTTTTTAAAAAGAGAACTTCACCTGGTTGCCTTTGTGCGAGTGCCTATTTTTGTAGAATAATGTTAAATAAAAAATAAAAAATAAAGTTATTAAATTCAGTCAGGTCCATGAGCTAAATTATAGGTTTGGCAGGGTCGATCCAAGGTGTCTTCATCTCAACATTTTTAAAAAAGAATTTTGTTTTGAATTTTCTTTAAATCAAACCGAATTTTTACTCATTATCCTGATCACTTTGAGTCAACCTCCCAGGATTTAATTAGAAAGACGAGCTAGAAAAGAAGTTGAGTTAATTAGGAGGTTTCAGGATTGATTTGTTGGGCTAGTCTAATGACACTTTTAAAGAGTTTCTCTCGGCAAAATGCGATCATTGTATTATTCTTTTGGTTTTTAATACAATCGCGTTAACATTATAAGAAATTTATTTTTTGAAACTTGATTTTTAAATAATTATAAAATATTGTCTTAGACACATGTATTTTCGTAAATAAATAACTTAAACTTGCTATGTAAAAAGAAATTTTGCACCTATTGTTTTTTACCATGTTTAATATATACTATCAAGAAACCATCTCAACCTAATAGTTTAAGTTGTTAGGTGAGATCTGAAGATATAATTTATATTATTCTTTAACTTACATAAGCTTACATTATCTTGTGCTTAATTTTTATCAAATAAATAAATATGGTGAGATTCGAACTTGTAACCACTTAATTATCAAGACTCTAATACTATGTTAAAGAACCATTTTAATCCACTAACTTAAACTATTAGATAAATTTTTAAAATATGATTATATTATTATCTAACAAATACATTAAATTTTAAGTGTGTGTGCGCGTGTATATATGTAACGAGAAAAAAAAAAGCTTCTACTTTGCCTTGTAGTATATAGCGAGGGTCAAGTAGCTAATTCCTTATCCAATTCGTGCTATGTTTCAATTTCTTAATAGTAGTGATAGTGCTCTGTTTCAATCGGAAGACTTTAAAAACGATATGGTTGTTGCGCCCCCCCCCCCCCCCCCCCCCCCCCAAAGTAGAACATGGACGAGATGGATTTCAATTATTTTATATATTGAGACTATGATTTATTCATAATCTTGTTTTGGACAGTTTATACATCTTTAAATCAGTATATTTTCAAGAAATTTGGCAGCCTCTCATATAGTTGGTGTTGTCTTATTATCGATGATGGTTTACATCATTTTGACATTTTCTATTTTAAACCCTGTAGGTTAAAGAGAAATGATGAAATTTCAGGTAGAGGTGGAGAGTTGTTATTCGTTAGTTGCAGAAAATGGCGATCCCTACACCAATCTCTGCTCACATTTGACCCACCGAAGTAGAAAGAGTATTGTCATGCTTTCAACCTTTCACGCATGTTTTCTGCTCTGTCCATTTCTGCAGCCTCTGATTGCTTTGCCTGCTTTTGCACGACTTGGGACCAAAGCAAGCAGTAA
Source organism: Populus tomentosa (assembly GCA_018804465.1). Classification (NCBI taxonomy): domain Eukaryota; kingdom Viridiplantae; phylum Streptophyta; class Magnoliopsida; order Malpighiales; family Salicaceae; genus Populus; species Populus tomentosa. The sequence goes on from CM032001.1 coordinate 11,138,841, forward strand.
GTAGCACTGTTAGAATCTGACCATTCTACCATCCGCACATGCACTCTTTGCACGTGTTGACGGGTCTGAGACTGAGATATTACTCCATGAAAGTCTGGTGAGACACTTATTGAGGTTTGTCGAATTTAGCCTTTAGTTTTTCACTGCTCACTGCTTTGTGTTGGGGCTGTTTCGGTAACAAACGAGCCAAGGCTACATCAGTAGTACTGGTTGCGTTTTTAACCTCAGAAACTGAACCTTATGCTATCAGTGCGTGCGTGGTGGCCTGTATCGCAGGTCAAATGACGAGGAATTTGAATAATTTATAAATCCATATGAGATGAGGAAATACTTTTAAGCATTAAGTATAATTTGTTATAGCATTTATAAACTAAACAGTTGTTCAAGTTACAGGCCAAGCTTCTTTGATTGATTTTTTTATTATTTTTTCGTGATTGTGCTGGGCTTGGTTAGATTCCTAATTTCTCCAAAAACTAAAGTATTATTTGTGAGCAAAGTGCATTTTCGAATAAAAATGAAGAAAATAAAATGCCCAGTTCATCATTATGTAAATTAACCTATTTGATTTGTGACGTGATGGCCATATCATAATTAGCGATGAATTATTACGCACTGTTCAAAGCTAGGATGCGGTGTTTTTTCTGAGTCACTGTGGCTTTCTTGTACTGGACACTATTGATCTACATGGTAATGCTTAAATTTCAATAACTCCATTGCCTTCACTGTTTTGAACAGAACATTCAAGGGCAAAGTAGAAAACAAGTGCTTCGCACTTGAGCTATAAATGCTTTCTTTCCTTTTCTCTTTTACACGATTCAAATGAATATAACTGTACTATCGATTGGTACCATCCACATGTGACAGCCAATAACTTGAAGCTATGTTCAGTTCTCTGAGTTGACAAGACTACATCGAATGGATCCTACGAAATAGACAACGAAAATCATCACAAGTGTGGAATTCTCCATCGCTACTTTCTTCGGAGAGCATCTCCCATTGTTACACTTTCTTCAATCTGCTTTACTTCAAGCTGCCATGCCTAATTAAGAGCTAAACATATCTGCTGCTTATCTGATCACTAATTATGCTTGATTAGTAGTTTATCTATAAATCATGTGCATCTATTGAGGTCAGGATGTGCAGAAAACGAGAGATACCAGGCTGTCTCATCACTCGATGATGCAAGAAATGTTCTAATAACCCAGTAAGTGATTTAGAGATATTTGTAGAAGTAGACTCCAGGGATAATAGTGAGAAAATAACCTGTGAAAAAAGATAATTTCTTATATACATATAGAGACTACAAAACCTGTTTTCCTAGAGAATTGAGATCAGATCATTTGGTATGGAACATTTCCTTGTACACAACAAGTCCAGGTGGTGGGATATGTAGTAAAACTAATCAACTAACTAGTATCTAGGTAGCCTTTTCTATTTTCTATTTACATTTTGAAAGATAAGAGTAAGAGACTGGGGAGCTTGGTTCCAAGTTCACAGCTAGCAATGGTGGATGATTTGGTTGATAGCTCTTCAACTTCCCAGAGATGGCGCCAAGCTATAGCTCCATAATTGATCGATCTTTGGCTTAGTCATGCCAGCAGAGAAGCATGACTACACATCTCCTGATAATGTAGAGCCTTCCTTTCTGCTGTCTAAGGTACCCTCCGAGCCTTCTGCTTGAAATCTTCTTCTTGGACTCTCCCATGGCTGCGTCGCTCATCATCTTCATTTTGTTTTTTCAAGAAAGAAGAAGATGCACTCGAGAACTAGTAGTGATGCTTGTAGTGTCTACTGTCTAGTGAATGATGGCAAAGAAGAGCTAAGGTAGCACCTTATAAAGAGAGTGAAGGGTGGTCCAAAACTCCCAAGAACATGCAACTAGGCCCCCACACACGACCGAGCTGTGATTCCTCTCTCTTTCTGCCACGTCATTCCCTGCACCAACATTTATGTGAGTTATCAACAACCTAGACACTTGGTCGGCAATTTTGATTCCTTATCGATAAAAAAGAAAAGAAAAAAGAAGAGTAAAAATGGAACCAAAGTCTTTTTGATACTTGGGATGCTGCATTCCATGCGTGTTTTCTTGAACAATATTTTACAATATGGGGAAGAAACTATGATGTTATCCATTGTCTGCCCTTTAAATGCATGTTGCATATGGCCCAACGCCTGATATTATTATTTAATTTTTTTTAATTTTTTAATATTAACATATTAAAACCATAAAATACTAAAAAAATCTATTCAATATAAATCAAAACATTTACTTGTTTATCCCATGATTTACATTATTTGTATGTGAGTGAATATCTTCTATAAATAATTAAAGAGAGAGAAAGGGGCACACCCCTATATGTTTTGAAAATTTAATAGAAATTAAATCCGATCAATTTTTTAATTAATTTTAATGATTAAAAATCTCAAAGATTAAGCATAAGAAAAATTAAAGTTCATACTTTTTAAAACTATTTTCATGCAATTAGAATTAAATAAAAAAATAAGTAATATTGTTTTTTATATAGAAATTCAAAAAAAAATAAGGACAAATTAATGGGGCTCACAAATTATTTCCCAGATTTGATATTGTACTTCTAGTTTTTCCTGATTTAGTATAAATAAATAAAACAGTCAAATTACATATATGATATTACTAGGTAAATCAACCTCCAGTCGTGTATATTGCTAATTTTTGGCATATTTTTGAATATTAATAAATAATTGAAGTTTTCAACTCTATATAGTTCCACTTTTCAGTGGATGTTCCCAGTAAGTATATATAGTTTAGTTTATCAACAATATTGAATTAAAAAAGGGGACAATTTAGGATTTGCAAGCTGGCTATGTCGTCAAGAATGCTCAAAACTCAAAAAAAATTGCCATGGAACGTGACTTCTTAAAACCCAGCACAGAATTAACTCCTGATTAAATTATTAAAACAAAGCATAATCCCACATGTGCTTGCCTCGTGCTCCTCCCGTATCTCTTTGCAGGAAGGTTTATTCTAAGGGGTTCTGTACCTGGTCCCTATCACTCCATCAATCTTGAGGAATCTACGCTCCATTGCTGTAAACTCGAAGCTTTAGAAGATGGAATAAAGAACTGAGCCAGATGGCTTATAGCTACGCCAATCCCATTTTATTAGTTGCTGACAATCTCTTTTCTATTAATCCATTAGGAGGTCCACTATATTTTGAACCATATTGATAAAAAGAAAAAAAAAACTATAATTTTCTATCCCATGAGTCCACCTAGCTTGTTTTAATTAGTGTTATTAAGCCTAGTATGTTCAGTTGACTCAAGATCAGATTGACCCGTTCTTTGTTTAAGGTTGAATGTCGAAAAGAGCCGATTGAAGTTGATTTGAGTTGAATGTCAAATGGAGTCCATTGAAGTTGAATGTAAAAAAGAGTCAATTGAAGTTGATTCGGATTGAGTGGAAAAGGAAATTAATTAAAATTAATTCGGATTAACTTAATTAATCTAGTTAAAATCTTAATTGATTTTTTAAAAAATAATTATTATTAACTTAGTTCAATTCATTACTGATTTTTATATCAAGTCAATTTTTTAATTGTGTTTAATAATTATGTTAATATAATTTATACTAATTGAAGAATTTTTAAATTTTAAAAACATTCATGTATCATTTTTCTTTAAATTAATTTTCTCATATGTCGAATTATATTTTTCATAGGGAAGAAAAAAAATTGAATTTGGATCCCTAATGATTCCATATTATTATTATTTATATTAATAAGGTAATATAAGAGATAAGGATGAAAAGTTAAAGTTACATCATAACTCTTTACCGTGAAAGATTGTGACTCTTCACCGCCGAAGGTTGTAACTTTTCATCATTATAAATATACTGTTGACAATAACAAACAACATGACACAGGAAAATAATATATATATATATATATATATATATATATATATATAAACATATTTTTCGTCAAGAGAAGAAAGAGATTTCCTCTTCACTAGATTCACTTTAGGTCTAAGTTGGGTTTTAGGCCTCCATCATTTGGTCAAATAAATCGATTAGCAATTAAACTAGCTAGTGCATGCTTTTGAAAAGTTTCTTTTCTCAGTAACTGGCAAGCACATTTGAGCAATGGGTCTGTCACTACTGTGCTTGATTTTCTTTTTTCTTTTTCTGCTGACCAGTATCAAGCTACTATACTTGATAATTTCTATGCCATGTATAATAACATGAGTAGCTCAACCGAGTATCATTATAGCATCTCCAATAAAAAATATTATTTTAAAAAATTAAATTGATAAAATAATATTTTAAATAGTATAGATATAATTTTTTTTATTATTATATCTACTCAAATAAAAAAAACTATTTGAAGAACCAATTATATTGGAGTGGAAAAAACAACTATTTTATTATTTTTTAATAAATTTGTTGTTATTTTTTTCCATGTGACTATATTTAATTGATTTATTTTTTTAATGGTTCCACTTCATTATTTTTGATTTTTTAAAAAGATATGTAGGAATAACATTTATGGGAGAGAAGGTATTTTAACATTTTATTTAGTTAAATTGTGCAAAATAAATATATATAAAAACTAAAATAACATGATTATATTTAATTGGTTTATTTTTTTATTGGCCTTACTTTGTTGGTTTTGGTTTTCTTGAGAGATATATAGAAATAATATTTATGGGAGAGAAGATATTTTAACCTTTTATTTAGCACTTTTTTTAAAATGTACAAAACAAACATATAAAAACCAAAATAATATTTTTTAATATTTAGTTTTCTATTTAACACTCCCGTTGAAGATGTTTTTAGAATGAACATCCTAGGATCGTTGAGGACTATAGAACTTTTTAAAAAACGATTTTATGGAATCTTTAATCATATAATACAGAGATTTCCTCTCCACTAGATTCACTTTAGGTCTAAGTTGGGTTTTAGGCCTCCATCATTTGGTCAAATAAATCGATTAGCAATTAAACTAGCTAGTGCATGCTTTTGAAAAGTTTCTTTTCTCAGTAACTGGCAAGCACATTTTGAGCAATCGGTCTGTCACTACTGTGCTTAATTTTTATTTTTATTTTTCTGCTGACCAGTATCAAGCTACTATACTTGATAATTTCTATGTTAATATGACCCACCAAAGAACACAATCATATAATAGCCAATTAATGGGAATATTATAGCTGGCCAAACCCTAGAAAATAAAATATCATAACCCTTATCCAATGGATGTTGCGTACGTAGGTCCCTGTGGCCTCTTTGAACAAAATTTCCTTGCCGAAAATGAGGTAGATAACTAGGAGACAATGCTCTCCTAAACTAATCTTGGATTCTTACACCATTATCAGAACAATGGACCAGGTTTTTGTCCCAATTGTTGTTTGCAATAGTTTTGTTTTTGCATAAAATTGTAACTAAAATCAAAAACTTGTATTGTACATCGAAGACATGCGTACACGTGAAAAATCTCGTGAGAGACATGGTCCTTGCCTTTTATTTAGTAGACAACTTTGATTTTTATTTATTGTTCTTCTCATCTCACTGGGTCGAAGCTTCTGGTCAAGCACTTGTTCTTTTACAATTACCTGAATCAACATTTGATTAAATTATCGTATCTTTGTCTTGGTTAATTCAAAGATTACGATCCGGACATCTCCAATTAATGTACTGTACGGTTTATTAAGGAAGATCCAAGAAATCTGGAAATGCATGAAATCTGCAAGTAATTGCAGCAATAGCCTGAAAAAAATCTGTTAATGATTTACAGCAGTAACTAAGCCTACAATCATGCTTGTAAATTAATATAAATATTGTTTCCATAAATATTTTGATTACTGTAATCTTTTCTTGCAAGAATATGTAATTTCAGTATAAAACTAAACATCAATAATATTATGTTGAAAATTACACTGTATGCTTCTGAGTATTTGATCTTCTATACGATTCACTGGATTTAGTTGCTTATGATCATGTTTTGGACTCGATAAATTCGAATTAGGGGCTGCTTTTTTTCTTCTTTTTTTTATCTAATGAGCTTCTCTCGTAATCCCATTTGCAACTATGATCTTGCCTGTCTTGATTTATTCAAAGGTCATGTATGTCTTGTGATATTTCCGTTCATTGAATTGAGATAAATTGATCATATTTAAGTATCCATGCATGGATTTTGAATTAAGAGTTAGTATATTGATGTTTTTTTTTGTATTTTAAATGTATTTTGAAAAAAAAATTTATTTTTATTTTTTTCTTTACATGAAATTTTTTTTTTTTATGTTTTCATGTCGTTTTGATTTACTGATATAAAAAATATAGTATTTTAATAAATTTTATAATAAAAAAATTTAAAAAATAACTATTATAACAGGTACACGAAACTCTAATTATCCGACCATCATTTGCAAGGGAGGTCAGTACCTGTAACATATCTTGAAATTGGCAAGCTGAGTATTAGCTAGCTGGATCATTAATGGTGAATTGGAGAAACACTAAGCATGGGTTAAGGTATTCTTGAGATCATTTTGGCAATAATATATAGGCTAATGCATTTCCTTTTTGTATATAGTTAGCTTGGCATTTGGAAATAAGCTATAGTTATGGTAACTAGTTAATTATTTCATGGAAATTTAGCCCTATATACTAGTATTAGAATCTTGGATTTTTCAACGGATAACCATTTAGCTAACCAAAAATCAGGATTTTTCTCATTTCATTTTACCTTCATGTAATAGAAGGCATTTGGACAATGTTTTTAAAAATTATATTTTTTTGTTTAAAATTTTTTATATATATTTTAAAATCATTTTGATGTGTTGATATCAAAAATAAATAAAAAATTTATTTAAATATATTTTTAAATAAAAAACACTTTAAACCATAACTATTATTTTAATCTCAAACAAGCACATACATGTTCAATCCTTGAAAGGAGCTTATTAATGCACAAAAAATAGGCATGGAGGGATGTGTGCATGGGGGCAGGCGCAAGCCTTGATACAAAGGGGAAAAGATATGAGATCCTGTGTGCTGTCTGGGGTGGGAGATAGATAAAGGGTTGTTTTGTCTAACAACTAAAGTTTATTTTCTTACATTAGGGTTTGTTTTATGGAAAATATTTTTTTTATTTGTTTGTGAAAAACAAATACTGTAATATAAATTAATACAAAAAAATTATAGTTAATTTTTGTTAAAAACTCATTTCAACTCAATAATTTAAGTTGTTATGTGATGTTCTACGATGTGATTTATATTATTCTCTAACACATCATCTCAAGTGAAAGTTTTTTGGACTTGAAACTTGCACAGATTCACATTACATTGTGCTTGATTTTTATCAAATAAATAAGGATAATAAGATTCGAACCCGTGACTGTGTAGTCATCAAGGCTCTAATACTATATGAAACGAATCATCTTAATCAAATAGCTTAAACTGTTAAGTAAGATCCTAAAATATAATTTATATTATTCTCTAACAATTCTTAAATAATAACAATTTTAATCTCACAAGACAAAAAAAGTTTATACTTCAATTAGCTCACAATAAACAATCACATAAACACTTTAATTACCATCACGATAGCAATTATTATTTTAATACTAATATTACCATTATTTTATTATTATCCTATCATAAATCCTTTACTATCACCACTATAATAACTATCAATATTATTATAACAACAATCACCGTTGTTATTATTAACATTGTTATTAGCATAATTATAAAATGTGATTATAACTATCACTAGTATTATCACTACTTCCATAACAAACATTATAATTTTTATCATCTTATTATCATCAATAAAATATTATTTATTTTATGAGAAAATTATTTTCTTACCAATTTTTTTCTAAATTTTCAGCTTGCACCTTAATATTTGACTTTTTTTGTGGTCATATTTTTTAAAGTCTAGCAATAGAATGTGAGAGGGGAAGGAATTCAAGTTTTTTATTTTAAAATACACACACACACACACGAGAAAAGCACTAGACAGAGAACGATGTGTGTTAATTTTACTTGACCAAAATGCCATGCAGATGGTGGCTCACAATTTGGGCTTGTGGCATCAACATCATAGTCCTTGACCATCCAACTGAGCCTATAAAAGCTTCGAGTGGCCTGGGTTAATTGCTTTTGGACTGGCAGTGGTTCTTGCCACTGGATGGTATTGTGGGCCGTGTGCTATGGCTTTGTAAGTTTGGGCTTGTTTGCCCAATATTAATTTTCAAAGGCCCACTCATACTCGAATTTTTAAAATCACAACTACGTCGTTCATATTCAAATATAAAAATCTGTACTGTATATTCTTTTTTCTAGCTGTCACTTCCCATTTTTCACTTCTTAACGGTTTGCAGGTCGGCGAAGCATCCTGCCATCAGAAAGCAGCGATGTCGTCAATGGCATCGAAGATCAAAGCCTACAGCGTCCCTGTCTTCCTATTTTCCCTCTCCGTCTTCTACCAGCTCGTCGTCCTTCCTCGATCCTTCCCTGCCTCTCATTACGACGGTATTGATTTACTTTTGTCCTCCTTGTATATGTATACTATTAATTGCTTTTCTGATTGTTTCTTTTGTAAACGAACGTAGTTTTGGGGATAAAGCGGTATAGTTCTGTTGAAGAAGTGAAAGAAGCATACGACAAGATGTCTTCTACATGGTATTAATTCTTTCAATTCTATGAATTATTATTTTAATTTAATTAGCATCAATCGTAATTAATTTCAGGAATTCAGAAGCGGGAATTCCTGCCACTAGTGATTTTATAAAGGTAATCTAATTTCTTGTTTTTTTTTCCTTTCAAGGTTTAATTATGAAGTACTGTATCATTCTACTTGCCAAGTGGGTTGGATGGTATCTAGAGGTAAAGTTGAGTTGAGGTGTTAGTAATACCATCCTTGAAAGGCTAGTTCCCCATGATTAGTGTCCGTAGCAGCGATGAAAAGTTATTAAACGTGAGGAGGAGTGAAAATATGGGAAAACAATTATGGAAATTGTGATCGCAAGTTTTGAGATGCACTTTGCAGAGGTTTTCAAACTGTTTAGAAGTACTCATTCTCATTTGAGTTTCAGTACACTGTTTCAGTTGTAATTCATATAATTAATAAACTGGAAAGTGTTCTTTGGTACATGTTAAGCTTTGAGAAGCAACGAGCCTGTTGAAAATCAAGTTTTTCAAGATTTCTCCACTAGTTGGCTACAGACAGATAATAAAAATGACATAATGTATAAGATCTCTTTCTGCATGTCTTTTTAGATGACAAGAGCTCAATCAGGTTACTACAACTCTAGCAATTATATCTCTTCTTCTTGTCTGATATGCTGATTCTGCAACTTTATTACTGGTATGTGATGGGTTATTGTTATGTTTTTTGGTGAATTGTTTTCTAATATGTGGTTATCTCAGATCCAATATGCTTATGAGCTGCTGATGAATCCTTTATGGAAAAGGGACTATGACATATTTGGCATTGATGAGCAAGCTGTGAGTAGTTAACTCTTGCACCCTCAATTACTATGTCCAGTTTTTTTTCCCCCTAAATTCCTCCAACTACTTTGTCTGATCTAGATCATGAGTTTTTTCGTAAGTGACTAGATTTTCCTGGCTGCAGCATATTATGGACAAGATTAACTTGCAATATGCTGGGGAAAGCATTTCAGGCATAGAGCTTCCATTACTAGAAGCTACTACTTTTGGTTAGTCAGCATGCTACTACTTTTTGTTATCAGACCTTCAATTCACTTTGTAAAAACTTTTCTTCTCGGTTTTGTTTTATATTGTAACTAGATTGTTTCTATGTGTATGATTTTTACTCTTGGCTGATGAATGAATAATCTTGTCTTTCCTTCAGATCTTGGATTTCACACATTTAATGAGTTTACATCTCAAGAGTTTGCACCTATGTTTGATAGTTCTAAACCACGGCTGGTTCTGGTATGCTTGATTTCTAGAGCATTTTAATATACTATTTCTGCAGATTAGTTTTTCTGTGCTATGGGATGATCTTGATGTCAAATTGATACCTTGTTCTGCAACTTGTAAGTGGAATTGATTTTCTAAAATGTGTATCATTTTCAAGTATTATTACTTTTCCAGCTTTTGAAGACAGGAAACTAGCAACACATAGTATTTGGAATTTTTTTATTTATTTACACTTATTTTCTCATAAAAAAAAAATATTTCTACTTGATTCTTGATGTAGTGTGGAAAGAGGAAAGCAACACAAACAGAAGTATGGCTGAAATATAAATAAAATTAATTGGAACAATAAAAGAAGAAGAAGAAGATTGATGGGAGGGGGGGGGAGATGATTCTTCCACATGTCCTTTGTAGGTGGTTTAGATTTTAATTAATATCAATTCTTGCCAAGTTATTGTTAATAATATTGTGCGTGGAAATTTCAATTCAGGTATATTCACTTGGGAGCAAGAGATGTGCTCAATTCTTTTCTTCATGGATCGATATCAGTATGTGTTTCATTTGCTAAATTATCAAAGTTTGAGTTAAAATCTGGGTTGAATGGTCATTTTGTGTAATTGTATCTCTTATTATGCTCATTTATTTATATGTTTCTTCAAATAGATTTATGTTTGTTGATAACCTGCTGAATTTTATGTCTTACATTTCTGATTTATCATTTGTACTTAGAACCTTTCTTATCTCCCTTCCTGAACTCTCATCTAGACTTGTAACCTTAGCTGTCTGGATTCTTGATTTACCTCTTCTGAAATTTTATTCCAATTCTGGTCTTGTCATTCTGATTTTTTTCTCATTATCAATAATCGAACAGCTCAATAATATGGATAAATTAGTTATTCACATGCCTCTCGTTCATGGAATCCAATTCTATGTCTCTCATTCATGGGATCCAAATGAAACACTAACTCATGTGGTGGTATCTTAAATATTTGTTTAGAAGGCCATGATAAAACCATTTGGACCTAGTTTGCTCCATGCAACTAAGATAAGCTTTATACTTCTTGGCATCCTGATAAAAAGTCTAAAATATGTCATATATCAGAGTGTGCATCCTTTCTAATACATTGTAAATAGGATATCATCACTTCTTTTGAAGTTTAAAGTTTGTGGACTTGAGTGTCTAATCAAAGCAAAAACTGCTCAGCAATATTCGGACAAGTGAACCAGAAAAGTTTAGGTAGAGCTGCATCTAAATGTTGGCTAGGTAAACCTCTTGTAGTAGTAGTTATGAACTGTGTAGACCATCCCCATGTGGTGGTGAGGGGAGGGTGCCAATTGGTAGAAAAAAACCACCAACCCCTTGGCATTATCCTGTACTTGGAAGAAGTAGAAAAGGGAATAAATATAGTGAAAAATTGAGTCTTCATCATCGTGTTGGGTTATTTTTAAAAGTTTTAGATGGTTATAAATAGATATAAAGAAACTAGGTTTGAGGTATCTCAGAAGTTTAAGACAACTTTTAAGTTTTTTTTTTTAAATCTAATTCCATGTTGACTTTCATTGCAATCATCATCTTAAAAGACTTATGTTGCCTTTTACTTTTTCCTACTGATCCATCTCTTATCTATTTTGAATGTTTTTTTTAAGAGATCAATTTTAGTATGATTCACTTCTTTGACATTCAGCTGGTCTGTTGGATGGTGTTGCCGGTGTTGGTATTTTGGAACTTGGTGAGCTTCAACTTGCAATATCTCTTGCTGAGAGAAAGCCAACTGGAAAATTTTTCTTTCGGAATGGTGAGTGTTACTTTTAGTCATTATTCTACTCCTTTAATTGAAAAATGTAAAACAATGAACCAAAAAAAAAAGAACAATTAAATGGATGCAATGTAAAATGATTAGAAATGCTAGTTTATTTTTTGATATAAAGATGGATTGGATTGGCAGACAGAAAATGAGTACAAGTCATTTGCTTCTACAGCTGAAATTTTAGTGACAGGAACCTGGCATTTGATTTTAGGGGCATAATAGTAAATTAGCAATCATTTTGTATAAATTCTGTTCCTTCCCTGTCTATGTCATATGTTGACATTGTTTGTTCCATGCCAAAAGCTTCCTTGAAGGCGATTATGTTGTGAATTTCTCATGCTTCTGTAATAGGTTGATGCTTAGCATCTTGCCGAGCTGAAGAGCAACCTCGTTACTACCTTCCGTGCTAGACTTGTCTTTTATTCTCTCCCTTCCATGAAAGATGTCCTGTTTGACCAAGAATAGCTAATAAATTTTGTGCCAATCATTTTTTTTATTTCCAGATCTGTCCTAACAGATAAGTGGTTGGAGAAAAAGTGTGGAATTTAATTTTCAGTGAGGGAAGAAATGGGGGAGAGAATTAATATTTGACTTTTTGATAATGGACACATCTTTTGGATATAACAAAAAGCAAAGGAGTATGCCCATTGTGGGATGGAGGGAGTAGTACTTAGATTGGTCATTAAAGTACTAGTCAGAAGAATTAAAGGAATTAAGTCAATATTTAATGCCAGAAATTTTTTATTCTTGCATCTCTGAACTCATTTGATCCTTAATGCCAAGACACCTTTATTATTTGCATTTATGCAGAGTATTTCATTTACTTATTGGCAATATCTTATTCTTGATTTGATGTGTGCCTCTCAAATTGCATGTACTTTTGCTGAATAACTTTAGCTTCAGTATAACTTGTTTCTTATTTTTAATTTGATGGAAATGCTTACAGGACTTCCTTCGCTTGTTGCTTTTCCATCGGGCTGCAAAGCATCAGCTTGTCTTGTTAGGTAGGTTGAAAATTAGAGATTGAATTAAAAAGTGAGAAAATATAAAAAAAAAAACAAATCACACTGCAAAGCAAGGAAAAGCAATTAAAAAGGATGGTTCAGTGAAGGGAGAGAAATTTTAAATTTTGGAGTCAATTTTAGAACCTTTAAGACTCTGCATTTCATTTGATACCAGCAATATCAAAATCTCTTAAGGTGTTATACAGCTCCAAGTAATATTTCACTGACTTGACAATAGCATAGTACTAAAGTTGGTTTTCATGCTAGGTTTGAGGGTGATCTCTCCACTGATGCAGTCATTGATTGGTTTGCAACAAACGTGCTGGGTTTACCTCGCATTTTATACTATTCAAAGGAATCATTGGTAATTCAAGGCACTCGCTTATCATAATCATTTTTAATGACAAATTTGTTTTTCATGCTTTCTATTATTTCGACTGAAGAAAGTTTTTTTCATGAGTCAAAGCATCATGTTGTAACATGAGAGAACCTGTGTGAAGAAAAAGTCATCAAAATGGACCACAACATTGCATTCTCAAGTAAATTTGTGGGTCATGTGTTGCACAAGCTATCTGTCACCATATATCTTCTAGCTCTTTCTGCATAGTTCTTTTAGACAACCTGCTGGATTTTTTGAGTTGCTTAATTATTTTTCATTGTTACTAACCATATTGATACATAATGCTGAAATCACTCTCTATCATTATATTCTATGCAAGTAAAAGGCATTACTATGTTTCCTTTCTTGTTTCATATATATTATCTTTCTTTTGTCTCCTAGTCTCTTTACTGCTTGAATGATATGAAACTTCATTATAATACAGGGACAAAATTTTCTGGCAAAAAGTGGTCCCCACAAGGTAAATTATTTTTCAAGTTAATTTTATCATTCAATCTATTATTTACAATGTTATCATCTTGATTTTATATGATTCTTCTCTTCAACTTTGATTGGTGGTCAAGTTTGTGTTGAAATTAATGAGTTAACTAGTCATTTCTTGAGACATTGTGATAAAACTTGTCTGTAATTTGAACTTCAAATTTTCGAGAAATATTTTTGTTTTTTAACTTATCAGAGGATTTATTAATCTCTCAATTTCTGCTGCTTCTATGATAGATTGTCATGGAGGAAGAAGCTTGAAGTGATTTTTTACATGCTTCCCTGTCATGATAATTTATGTTGCTAATTCTATATTATTTTAACTCAGGCCTTACTCATGTTGTTTGGCTAATTTATGTTGCTAATTCTATATTCTAAAGAAATCCATTAACAATGTGGTCCCTTCATCAACTGCTGTTAATAATGATGTTTGCATGTCTTACTTTTGTTGTTACATGATAAAATTAAGACTAAATTAAAGGGAATTAAATAAAAAGTTCACAAAAAAAATGTTTTTATAAAATTAAATGAAGACATCATAAAGAACCAAAATTATGAATAACCCCCCTCCCACCCAATAATAATAATAAAAAAACCTCTCTCAAATCACTTTCCTCTAGTTATCATCCTTCCTCTCTTTCTTCACCACAGCGACCACCTGCTTTCATCACCATCACTTCCCTGTGCATTTTGTCATTACTGAGCTCTTTATTTCACATCTCAGCAGTTGGCCTCGCTATCTCTCTTGTCATTACCCTAGCCTCACAATCTCTCTCATCACATTGAACTCTATCCTTCATAACCACCAATTTCTTCGACCACCCAAAAGCCTTTGATCATGCACAACACACCTCTCACACATTATTGACTGCAATAAATTATTGCTTAATTCAGATATTGCAGCCTTGTCCACTGGTTTTAGGTTCTTGTTGAAGAGGAAAAGAATGGGTGTATATTCTTGAGACTTTGAATATTTTGAATGATTGCTTTTTTGGACCTTTTAAATCAGAGAACAATGATTTTGATGGTTTTTGATGACGTTTAAGGGCAGCTACTAGCTTGTGAAATTTTTTATACATTACCTTTCCTAATAGTATAATATTAATTGAGGAAAGATAACACTTTTAATAATACGTCTTAATGGAAAAATAACACTTTTAATAACGGATATGGACAGATGGTCTTAATAGAAAAAATATAGATGGTCCACACTAAGAAATATCAAGAGTAACGGGATGAAATATATGATTATCTCCATGTCTGTACATTCTCCTAATGGAAAAATAACACTCATAATAACGGATATGGACAGATGGTCTTAATAGAAAAAATATAGATGGTCCTCACTATGAAATATCAAAGAGTAAAGGGATGAAATATATGATTATCTCCATGTTTGTACATTCTCCTAACTTCTAAGTTCTTGATAAAATTTGTATCTTGGAATGAGTCAACTGTATGTCATCACTGAATTTGATAATGCCTATATGATAGTCATGTTAGTTCATGCTAGAAACTCATTTATGTAAAGTTTGGCTTGTTGATTTTGTAATGTTTTTTGTTGATAATATGAAGTACTATTGAATTGACTCTACTGAGCTGAACTCAATATGCAAGCAATGAACTGTGAAATCAGATCTCAAGTAGATTTAGAAACATGGAAATTAGGTTTTGCACGCTAGTGTGATATCTGAATTGGATTCTCGTTTTTAACATTTTACCTTTAGGAGTATCTTTTTATGTGTCATATTAATAATTGAAATTGATGTCATATTTTTTGTTGGATATTTCTTTGTGCTATTATTATGCTTTTACATGTTATTTTATTAGTTTCATTGTCATGACGCAAGTTTTTTTCTCTATTGACTGAGGACCAACTTTGTGCAGTCAAAGGGAGTATGAACCATGTAGGAATTGTCCAAAAAATTAAGTTAACATAGTATGAATTAAATCTTAGTATGAATTATGTAGGGATGTAATTTTTCTGAGATTTTGATCTTTTTAGAGAAGTAAACAT
The DNA here is from genome assembly GCA_018804465.1 of Populus tomentosa. NCBI lineage: Eukaryota > Viridiplantae > Streptophyta > Magnoliopsida > Malpighiales > Salicaceae > Populus > Populus tomentosa. The sequence continues at coordinate 11,154,469 of CM032001.1, forward strand.
CATGGAATTAACTCCTAGTCATATGAACACAAGAGACTTCAAAAGCCACTATTTGGTTCAATTATCAACACCACCAACATGGGTTTTGTCATACTGCAATAGATTAGAGAGATTTTTGGTACTTATAAAAAGAGGTGCAGTGTTGTTGTGGAGTCAGAAGTTTTTAGTCTCTCAAATCCATCACATTTTGTTCCACAGGTTTAGAATCTAGAATCTTCTCTGTTATTCGGTGCTTGCTTTTAATTCCACTTGACGGTCTTCAAGTTTGTAAAAAAAATGCTCATTTTGGCATGCATAAATAACATTTTATTTTTTGGATATTTGTCTCGTTGATGGTATCTACATAATTGGAGTGATACACTATATATCAAATAACAAATGCATATGCAGTTCAATGCTTTGATGACAACGAGCATCATTCTTTCGCATTGCTTGACTGAGCTTTGCCAAACACACACTCAATCACTCATGTGATGTGAGGTAACCTTGGTCTTGGTTCCTTTGAACACCTGGCTTTGGTGAAGGTGTGCGGCTAGCCCCTCCATCCCAAATTTTTATAGCGAAAGAGGGAAAAGAAAAGGAAACAGAAAAAAGATAAAAATAGAAACCAATTCTATGGCTATATGTTAGTAACTTTGAGTTTGATTTGTAATTTTAATATCCATTCTTTGATGTGTGTATAGCTTTGATGATAACTTTGTAATTGTACTGATGGTTTTGTGCATGTGAATTTTAGGTTAAGGTCATTTTCTTCTCAAAAACAGGAGCGCGTGCTACTCCATTTGTACGCCAGACTGCTAAAAGTTATTGGGCTTATACCTCTTTTGCATTTGTGTTATGGCGGGAGGAGGATTTCTCTGTATGGTGGAATGCGTATGTGGACTACTTCTTTCCCAAACACTGTCCTGTTATTTGTTTGGCCATGGAGCCTGCAATTGTGCATTCAATTTCAGTAACTTGCATGGCCTTTTGCAAATTGAACTAATACCTTCTCTTAACAAATACCACCTGTGCATCTATGATTGTTTAACCTGGAAAAACACTATATTGTTCACTAATTTCTGGCATAACATGCACATTGATGTATTCATATTCATGGGTAACAGGTTTGAGGTGGAATCTGCCCCTGCTATTGTTTTTGTGAAAGACTCGGGGGTGAAACCTGTTGTTGTCCATGGTATGTCTTTCTTTGATTTTCATACTTGGTTTTGATTCCCATAGAACTTTGCGATGTGGTTTCTATTCAGCTAACTTAGCATTATATATTGTGTTGCAGGAATGGTCAATAATTCAGAGTTTTTAGCTCTTGTCGAAAAAAATAAACAACAAGGTATTTTTCATTATTTTTTTATTACTAGTTGTTTTAGACTTTCAAAATAAACCATTGGTGTTTTGAGTCAATGAGTTGTCATCGCTAACATTACCATTGGATTTTATAAATTTTTTAAATAATTTTTTGGCTCATTGATTTTCTCTTATTGCCAACGTTTATCTTCTCACATTAGAAAATATTTTTGGTTTTCAAATTGTAATATTTTCTATGTATTCTTTGCTGGGGAAATCATCATGTTCTATATGATTGGTTTTTGCTTCCATTATTAAATATTAAATTGACATGACTGCTCTGTACACAAGTAAAGGTTGAAAAATTGTCAAATTTATGAGCTTTATAACTATGATGATATGACTTGTAGTCTCTTTGTGATTCACTCGCCTGCTTAAATTAAATTCCATGTATCAACGAGATGCACTCGCCTGCTTAAACTCATCAAGCCCTGAAAACTAATAATTAAAATTGTAGATGCAAGGTTCTCTTATGAGTATATGCATGAGAGGAGATAGTGTGACATGCAAGTAATAAAACAGAAATAAAGAGTGCTGGAGGATTAGGCAATAATTGGGCAACATCAAACTTCGTTGCCAGTGAGAATGTCAAGTGATGTTGGGAACAGTGGAGAACTAAGTGAATGGATGCAGTAGTGGAGTGGTACTTAGATCTCATATGCATTTTAGAATGGAGATAAAACTGAAATTTATCATTGTTGTAGTTCTCCCAAGAGTATTGTTTTTCCTTTCCAGTGGAAATTTGGGCTTGTTAAAATCCTAAACGTATTGATAAAGTAATTTGATAATGCAATTTACATACTTGATATCTTCATTGTTCAAGTTATCTTGAGTCTTGAAGGGAAGAATGAAGCAACATTATAATTTTGCATAATTTCAAGCTTGCCGTGAGATGTTGAAACTCTCATATAATATCGGTAATGCTATTTAAACACAACTTGGTATTGAAGCAATGTTTTATATTCAGAGAAGTTAAAGTGATTTTCATGTGCAATTTCAGAACTTCCTCAACTAAGAAGTGCAACATCAATGGAACTTGGCTGTGATGCCCGAGGCCATTCTCGTGCTGGAAATGATACCATATCATGGTATTGTGTTATTCTAGCAGGAAGGCTGGGCCCAGAACTTAACAAGATGCGTGAAGTAAGCACTTTTTTATCTTTTTTTGTGTTCAAGCTGTAATTGTTTTCTGAAAACTTATTCAACGCATTATTCTTTTAATCAACTGGAAGTAGGACTAAAAATCAATGTAGCTAGAAAAGGATTGTAAAGCTTTTAACTGCCATCCTACAATTCAGATGATATCTGTAATGGATTTTCATATCTATTCTTCTATTTGTCTCCAATTTTGTTTATATTATTAAATATATTATAACATTTTGAATCAATCCCAAGTCCGTGACCTCTTTTCTTTTTCAGCTCTGTAATGTATTTATTTTTACGTTGAAGAGCAGACACAATTAATTAAGAACTAGTTTTGCAATATTTGGATTTTTTTATCTCAATGGGTTGGGTGAGGGAGCAAAAAGAATAATAAAATGTGCTTTTTATATTGCTTTGTTTCAAATACTCATTTTTTGTCTAATATTCTAATATGAAAAATATTTCCTTCATTGGAAATGCTGCCAGTTTTTCTGGAAATTAAGTGAATAAAATAAGTTTATAGATTATGCGCAGGATACAAGAACGATTATCAATAGATAGTGAATCGAGTGAAGCTGATGAAGAGCAACCATTAGCATTGACTGGTGCATTTAAAGGCAAACGATTGACTTTTACTTGGCTCGACGGGGAAGCCCAAGAAGTGAGTTCTGTTACATAATCTTCTTTTTCCAAATATGTTGTTGATTTTGCTCTTAGTTCAGTTGAACGCTGACACAAAGTGGTAGCAAATGAAAGCAGTTGTGTAGATAATTTTTTCTTAAAGCAAATGCATTAGTCATTAAATCTTGTGATTTTAATACCTAGATCCTGTGGAATATTTTCTTTGATAATTCTGCCCTATTTACTTGCAGCCTATCTGGGCCACGGTGTATATGTTATTAGGTGGTGATTTTATATACAGCAATGAAGAAATTGACAATAATGTTTTAAAGGAAAAGTAGAATTATCTGTTAGCTTATCTACTGAGAAATTTTTTATCTCAAATTTATGTTCATTGGACCTGTATAGATACCTCCATTTACGTATGTTGTTTTAGTGTTAAGACCTATTATTAGGTGGGAAAAGTCTTGGGTGGAGTCTTGTCATGACCAGTTCAAGGCTTCTATGTCTCTCCCAGACCATGCTATGCAGCTTAAGAAAAACCTGATCTACTACTTTCCCATCATCCATGAGAACAACACCCTGACATGACTTATGACCTTTCTCATGAAAAAGGGAAAGAGACTACATTTTTGTGTGCAAGTTAGGTCAACTGACAAGTTATGGCTCCTTATTGTGGTATTACAACATGTAATGATGTATTCTTTGTTTTATCTTTGGAGATGCAATGTTCAAATATAGATGTAGTACAACTGGCTCAAGCGCCCTTTTATAGAAATTATTCTGCCCTATAAAAATAATCTAGCTCTCCTCTCATGGAAATTATTCTTCCCTATAAAAATAATCTTACCCTCCATATCATTTACATATATTGTTGATCAAAGATTCACAGAATTGTATAAATATTGATAGTCGCTTACCACTCAAACAACAAATGAATATTTTCATTATTCTTGGGCTCAAAGTCACTAACAGTTCTGATTTTCATCCAGAAATATTGTTCCTATTACCTTCATTCAGAAACCAGCTATGATACGTGTGGACCAAGGAGGGATTTGATTGATGTACCTAAGTTATTTATTGTGCGCTATAAAAGGAATGCTTCTGAGGATGATATCAAGGTTGATACAAAGCCAAAGAATATATTTAATGTATTTGAAGATGAGGACGTGGATCCTGCATCACAACTTGTTGCCAGATACAATGGCTCAGATGAAATTTCACAGGTATAGCACTTCTCTAAGGGTTTGTTGGCTACTTTCATTACTTCTTTAGTTCAATATTTTGATCTTTGCAAAAACCCTCAGTTTAGAATTTAAGACCATGTCTTTGCTCCAAGAGTTCTTTGCACGTGTTTCTAACTTGGTCCTTTGCATTCAAATTGTGACGACGGTGAGCCAGGTAAACCTTTAAGACATGCCAAGACACATGTAATGATGTGGCTTTTTTTATTTTTTTTAAGGTAAAAAATATCCTTGTAAAGAATTTATATTCAAAAAGAGCATCAAAATATTATATTGTGTCTATAAAACCCCAAACAAAATTTTGGTATTGTACCATTCCCTTTTCAATTTCTTTCCCTGTAATCCTCTCTGATCCCCCACCACTTATCTATCTTCAACTTTTAAAAATCCTTTTAAATTGTTACGTCACAAGTTTCTTAGTAAACTCGCATCAATTTTCTTGGAAATGAAGAAATCAGCCTTGAGTTCCACCTCAGAATGAAAACAATTCTTATTATGTTGGTTTTCACACCATCCCTTGGTTTGGTCCAATATTTTATGTTCCTGAAATCCACTTCTGCAATTGCGCTTGTGGTTATCGATTATTGGTGAAAACAAGACAATATAGAACAAGAAAAGGATACTGCAAAGTTATAGGAAAGATATCTAGTAGTATCCTGTGAACATGTGCCCAAGTAATAATCTTCTAGTCACATAATGATAAAGTCTCCATATTTTTTTAGATTTGATGAGTATATGAAGTCTTTTACCGTGGCTTGGGGGGCCTGGGGCCTGGGGCCTGATGTTTTTTATCATATATTTAATCATTTCTGTCTATTTTATTGGGGAAGGTTTCAAATGGCAGGCAATTATTGCGTAGACTCACCTTTTCCATTTTTTCTCCGTGTTTTTTTTTTTGGGTACAGATCATGCTATGGATGTCTGAAATAATCAGGGATGGTGACACCAGGAATCTGCCCTTCTATGTAAGCCACATAATTTTTGGCCTTGGCCAACGCTGTAAAGCAGCCTTATTTGTGACATTCACTTCAAAGCGGGGATCTCCATTATTAAATGTAGCTGTAAATTGCATATCTAGTGTAATATACAGTGGTATAATGGTATGGAACAAACTTGTGCATTTCAACTTTTGCTGGTAAAGTTAATCTGGCACTGTACAGAAACCAGACCCCTTTTAACTTTAGCTTGATCCTACATTGGGATCGAGCACTTCACGAAGGGGTGTGAGTTGACCCCTTGCCTTATTATTATATATGTGCAACCAATGTTTCATGAAGCCTCTACATGGTTTAGTGGTGATATTTGGATGTGAAAACGTTCTTTTGGAACATTAGTAGATGCTTCTTTTTAAAACATTAAATTCAATTGCTCACACATTTATCCATTTGCAATGCAGAGATCAAAAACTCCTGCTCTTGTTCCTGAGGATTCAGAGCCTGTCTGGTCAAGAGGTGCCCAAAGCATCTTTTCCAAAAGCATAGGAATCAAGCAGAGGATCTACAACAATATTAGCAGAATTTACGATTATCTAGGGGATCCAAGAATCGGCCCAATATTACTTTTGGGAGCCTTGATGTCGTTTGGTACCATATGGTTGATTAGGAGCCAATCAACTCATCCTACTCAAGCAAGTCAGCTAAGCCAGTCAAATGTGAAGGTAAGTGATGACAGTAAAAGTGTCTGCATGTGAATGCTAGTCAGCTTGTGTGTGTACATGTTTTCCATGACATATGCAATTGCAAGTAGGTGCATGAATGGTTAGGTATGGGTGGGTCCAAGATGGGTAAGGTTAATCTTAACGTCTCACCTCTATGGTCCCGTTCATTTTTTAAATGGTACCTATGTCCCTCGCTCCGCTCATTAATATTCCTTTTCATTGTCATCACTCATCAATCAACCTAACATTACAACAACCCATAATTTCATATAAAAAACACAAATCCCTTAAAAACTTTAATTGACTACAATGACCTTATTGCTGGTATCTCGATTTTCATATTACTTGCTCCACAATAGTTGGTATTATATGGGCAAAGCATAAGTATCTAGTTTATGTTCCTGCATGCATATGCTTTATAAAATGCTAATAAAAGACATGGAAGTTGGGGAGAAAGTTCCCAGCCTAAATATTCTATATGGATTGGTATTTTTCACTTCAATGTTACTCACTTTTTTTAATCTTGACATGTTTATTTCACATATAATACTTGTATGCAATAATTCAAACAGCTTAAAGATTTGTTAAAAGTGTTCATAGAAACTTAAAACAGCTCACTTCACCCAAAAATCTAACGTGGATTATTACTCTATTAGACTAGCTTTTGATCTCCACTCTTTCCAACCCTAAGATGAATTAAAAGATAAATAATTGACAAAAATAATACTATTGACTGCATGTTACAATATATAATGTCAGGTTACTCCTTTATAGATATATGAATTTTTATTAAAAAGTACCAATAATTCTGTCACCTTTAAAAGTTTGTTTCACCTAAGATAAACAATTCATTATATAAGTCTAAGTAAAACTACAATTAAATAATTGATCTAGATACTATCCTGTTCTATTTGTTGTGCTGTCCTTTTATGTGCAACGATTCTAGTTTAAGAGAAAGAAAAGACACCACCCAAAACTGATTTCGTGAGTTTTACAAAAATTAATTTTGCACATGATGACGCACCCCACCCCACGAGTGCATCTCATATTGAAGCAACTTGTGTCTCAAATTAAATATCATCGGTTATTGGTTAGAGAATGTTGTGATTAATAGCCGCAGTCCTCTTTTTATTTTGTTTGTTTGTTTTTTAAAAAATTTGATAGTTTGGATGATATTATTCTCTATTTCTTTTTAACAATTATTTTTTTGCTTGTTCAGTTCATTTATATGCTTTTACTTAAAAAACTTAAAGTTATGAAATGATAATTTGAATTTGATGGAAGGAGGAAACAATCGGTCTATTTGATTACTAAGCAACCATAATATGCTGGTTTATCCTATAAATCATGATAAAAGTACAAGATACTCTTTTTTTATTGGTTTGAGTTTTTCATAGATTCATAGATTAATTATTTTGCACATGTAGAGAACAGAAAAATATTGAAAAAATGGGAAGAGGGTATTTTTGTGAAGATAAGAAGTGTGTCTTCTTAGTATAGAAACAAGAAAAAAGAGTGTTGATAAATAGAAAAACCTTTCATAACATTAGAAACTCATGCAACTTGAGTAATCCACTGTTGTAAAACTGAAATGGCTTCGCTGAAGATAATTATTGTTAAAGTAGCAGAATATCAATTCAAAGAAACCTTTTTATATATTCCTATGTTGAGGATATAACATTTCAATCTCCCTAGCCACAGAAGATATAAGGACTTTGTATTGTTATCGGATTAGTATTGATTTTATTTTATTTTCATTGAATTGAATTGAATTGCTATATTATTTTTTTACTTAAAAGATGTCATTTAAAAAAAACTAATCGATACAATTATGAAGCATGTGCCATGCAAGTTGTATAAAAGTTGTTTATGATCGTCCCTTTGACCAAAATTTAAACTTAGTTGACCACCCTGACCCTGTTCATTGAAGTTTTGTTAAATATTTACCACCTTGCTTTAATCAATTTTTCATTTAACTACTGCCACCACCGAACATTTACCACCACCATTATTACTAACATTTCAATCACTTGCCCGACTATCAACACTCCTACCTTTAGAATTATGATCCACCAAAATACCACCACTGCCCCTCATTATCATACTACTACAATCACCTATAGCATAATGCCGCCACCACATTATCATACTACTACAATCACCTATAGCATAACCACCAAATCACCAGCTCCTACCTCCTCCACTGTGACGTCCATTTTTTCTTCCATTATCACTGCCTCCATCGATACATTTTGCAATACTTGAGTTTGCAACTACTCGAGTAACCAGTGACATCACCCACTTCTCAACACATTGTGGTTGTACCTTGGAAAGATTGTGTTATGAAGTGGTGCCACTAATTCTCTCATATAATTATAGTTTGAGTATTTTATAAATCTTTTTTGCACCACCACCTCCTCAACCAATACTATTGTGCTACCTGCACAATTTACAATCAACTTTGATCGTTGGTAATGATATTTGTGGTGGTGCTGGTGGAGATGGAAGAGGCAGTGAAGGGGGTTGTGGATGGCAGAGGCAGAGTAGTGCAGGGGGGGATTAAGTAGTTTTAGCCTAATGGTCAAACATAGTCAAAGATTGTCAAAGCTGGACTAATTGGTTGAGATTATGATAGTCAACCTAGTCAAGAAAGGTCTACTTTGTCAAGTCGATGTTTGGTCAAATTGGATACATGAGTGCAACTATTGATAGAAAATCTCAGGCTGTGGTTACTTTTAGAAAATTGTGTTTTTGTTTCCATCTCTAGTTTTCTTATATACTCTAAAATGATTTGTTTTGGTGAAAGATTAAGGAAACATATTCACCTAATACAAATCCTCCAAAATTGAAAGCAAGGGCCTTGTTTGGCTTAAATTGAAAATATTAAAAGGAATGATCATAAAATATTAGGTGAACCAAACAAGGTTTTTATTTTTATAATAGAGAATTTGAAATACAACCATTATGTTGTTTTTCAACTTTCTAAAAGAATTTAAAAAAACACATTTTTCTAACAACATATTTTTCATTTCCAGTTAGTGTATGCTTCTATTTCTTAGATAATTTTTATGAAAAATTGAAAAAATTTACACAAGCACAACCTTAATATTGCAAATGGCAAGGGGGTTAATCGGCAAGAAAACCCATCTAAACCTTATAATTTTGTTACTATAACATGACCATATTCATATACCATTATATTGTAGGTGACCCATTTATAAAACATTATTGTATATTATTGCCTATCCATTTGTGACATGCACCAATTTACCCTACATTGTTTAGATATGGATGCCTTATCTATGCGCAACAAGAAAGAGGATGAAATGAAGTAAATCTTTTTTGTTTGTATCATGCCATTGAATATGCAGAATATGATAGTTATCTCCAGCAATTTTTGCTAGCACGGGCAAAAGTTATGCTTGTTAATCCTAGCAAGTTGCTAACAATATTCATTCTTTGTATAATTGTTAATCCTTTGAATCTTATTTCCAAATAGAACTTGAACTGTTTTCATTGTTGTAATTCTGTCTTATTCTTGATTTATCCTTTCAACTATCCATTTAGTTGCTTCAACTCTATGTGATGCATGTGTTATTGCTGTTTGCTTATACTTCACCTTTGTATCTTGCCCTTTGATTCTAGTGTCCAGTCTTTCTGTCTAAAGCACTTTGAGAAAATTCTTAATGTGAATGTCTCTAGGATGAAACTAGAGCGAGGCGGAGAGATAGAGAAAAACACGCAGCAAAGAAAGATCGACCTCCTTCCATAACTGATAGTGAACCAAAAGGTGCTTACCAGATGCCGCTGTCAGACTCTGAATCCGAGTAGTAAGCGCAGCAATAGAGAAAAGAAGTTACCACAGGTTTTTTTTCTTTTTAGCTGAAGTCACAAGTAGCTGTTTAAAAATTTCCTAATCAGAACTACCCCTCCCCCCAACATAGCATCAATAAAATGAATTTGCTCTTTGAGTAGGGATCTTGATGTGAGAGAGAAGAGGACAACTCTTGATTTACTTGATAATATCTCCTTTTTCTTTTACCATTGGAACCCTCTCTCTGTGTTCATGCTTTTGGATCCATTTTGGTATGTTTGATTCTAGCAATAAACTAAGTAATAGCCATGAAAGTGGAAACTGAATTTTTGTTTTTTATTTATGCATTTATGTTCTTTTTTTTCTTGTTTTAGTTCTTTATAATTTTTTTGAAAAAAATATCCTGAGATTCAGTTTTCATTTTCAAATTGGTAGATTAAATATGGAGACCAATCATACCAAAAATAAATAAATAAAATAAAATTGATGTGCCCATTTGCATTGTTTGGTATTGTAGTGTAGTGGCTACTATTTTCTTTCTAGAAGTTTGTGCCCTAATTTCTCCTTTGTTTTTCCATTTTTCTTCCTTTTTTTATTTTGTTTTATTCTATTTTATAGCACCTTTATATCCTTACATGCTATTCTAACCCTCCAAAAGTAAGTCTGTGCAGCAAGTAAAGTAGTCGTCGACATTCGGAGAAAGCACATGTCCAAATTTGGTCAGTCCACGTGAGAAAGCGTCACCTTCTGTCCTTAAAGTTGGCTGAAGAACATGATAAACCCTTTAATTTTATCCCCTTGAAAAAATATATATTTTCATCCTAAAGGAAACCGAATAAAAACAACCTATTTATAGTAAAATTGTAAATCTTTAAAACTTTATTTGTAGTTATTTTAAAACCAAATAATTTAAGCGCTTTGGATTGAATTATACTTAGTAACAACCCATGTCTGTATCTACCCAATAAAATTTTAAACGCTTTGGATTGAATTTGGATCTTTTCATGGTTTTTTAATGGGCTTATAGGGTATTTGGTTACTAGTTGATGGGCTAATGAGTATCTTGGTTTTTTCATGCTTTCTTGAAAAACAAATCCTCTACGAAAATGAGATCATTTGATACTAAAATCAGTAAAACACTGGAGAATAAATGAGCAACTTTCTCGACTCGCTTAAATTACTTGTGTTATGAATTTTACTAGTTTAAATTATTTTTTTATTATTTTGTAATTTATAATCAACTAAATACTCAATAATAATATTTAATAAAAACTTAATATTAAAAAATAAAAAAAATAGGCTTATTACAAAAAAAATCCCAGGAGTATGGGACTAAGATAGGCCCCGACATCTAGTTCTGCATTTTCCACCCCTTTTTTTTTTTTTAGAAAAAAAAACTTATGTGAAACAATAAGTCACCCAAGCACTCAAACCCGTGACCATCACCTATTTATATCAGGCATTAAGCAAGCGAGCTATGGAACAAAGATGTCCTAAGACGATTAAAATAATATATTAATGTGTTTATATGTATATAAACAATTAAACCAACTTCAATTTTTTGAAGTTGTTTTGATAATTTTTCACCCTCTTTTTTGAAAAACAAGTCACGTGACAAACGACAAGTCACTCCAAAACTCGACCTCATAAACTTTGCTTGCTCACACCATGTGTTAACCATGCCAACGTGACAAATATATCCTAAAATGATTAAAATAATATATAAACTTATTTAATTAATTATATAAACAGTTAGATTAACCCCAACAGTTAGATTAACCCCAATTTTTTTAAGTTGTTTTGATAATATGTTAACATTCAAAAGGCTATTTTTAATTGTTAGCAACTTTTTTAAAATAAAAACTATTCATGGAATAACATAAAATAAAAAATAATTGATGAAATAATATAGTTTTATATATGTCGTGATTGAAAAACACGATATTTATAGCTTGTCGCCATTCAAAATAGCGATTTCTATGGAAAAATCATGAAATCAACAAGAAAGATGGGAGAGAAAGAAAAAAAAGCTCTTATTACAAGATTATTAGTACAATAAAAAAGATCTTGGCAAGAAAAATCTAACACTACCAAAGGTCACCTAAGGTGATCCAAGTGAGTCATACTTGCCTCTCAAAGATGGTGAGTAGCTCATTTATCTTTGACAACAAATATGATTCACACATGTCATTATTAATGAATTTTTTTTATTAAATTTATTTTATTAAGATTTTTTTTATGATAATGGTGGCATGGTAATTAGAATTTCAGTATATCTCTTAGATTTTTTTTTTCTTTCTCTCTCTTATTTTTTCCTTTCATTTCATAAATTTTTTTAGAAGTTGTTATTCTAAACAATAACAAGTTATAGATATCATGTTTTTAATAATAAAATGTATAAATTATGTTATTTCACAAAAAAAAAAATTAATATTATGTTATTTGAGCAATCTTTTTAATTTGTTGTAATAATTTAAAAAAAAATCATTCAGGAATATAATTAACTTTGGTGTTGAGGGCATAGGAGAGTCTTGTAAATGAGTGCACAGTGCGGTTTGTGGACCAAGCAAAGAACATCGTCCCATCCATTGTCTCTGACAGACTTTTGGAAGGATGGAAGGTAGAATCTTTAGGGCTTTTACTTGTTCAATTTATTATAACTTTCCTCTATTTTTCTTTTTTTAATACAATTGAATCTCATAAACGATGAAATACCCGTCTTGTAAAATTCGGTTCAGTTATGTGAATTGATATAGAAAACTTAAAGCTCAAAGTTTAATTAAAAACAAGTTTTTAATTGAATTTAATAAAATATTAACTTAATAAAACTTTGTAACTCAATCAATTTTTTAATTACTTATTACAATCATATGATGTCAGAAAAAAAAGAAATTTAAAGAAAAATCATAATTTTATTTTAATAAGGAAAAAATTAATTTAGTGTGTTTTTATTTTTATTGTCAAAAGCTCTTTTAAAATTTTTTAAATCTTTTAAAAAATAATTTTTTTATATTTTTTATCCTTTTTAACATGTTAAAATAAAAAATATATATTATTTTAATTAATTTTAAAATAAAATATATTTTAAAAACCAACTACTAATATAATTGCATTTGCTAACTCAAACTTTTTTTTCTAATGAATTGCCAAGATTGGTTTGATTACTATATAAAAAATTATTATTATTATTATTTTGGTTTATTTTATGTAACTGAATATTTTTAATTATTTTAATAAAAATAAATAAAATGATCGATAATGGGCACTGTTTGTTTTTGCATTTTAAAAATATTTTAAAAAAAGTTTTAAAAACTTTTTATGTTTTTGCTTTAAATTAATAGTTTTTTTAATGTTTATAAATCATTTTAATATATTAATATCAAAAATAATTTTTTAAAAAATAAATAAATATTTTTTTAAATAAAAAAACAATTTTAAAAACAATCAAATAACCTATGAAACATTGCATCAATCACCACCTGTAGGTGTGTGCTACAAGATCTGTCGTTCTATTTCTTCTGTTTTTTATGGAAAAATAAATAAAATGCTTCTATTTGAGTAATTTAATTAAAAAAATAAATGAAACTTGACTGATGCGTGATGACTTTTATCATGGAAGAAAAACCCATCTATAACCAAATCAGACGGTCCCTCTTTCCTAACCATCACAGTGACAAGAGAAAAGTCCATATCTACAACCCTTTCAAACAAACTCCAGTGTTAAGTTTTTAATATTGTGATAATTTCAGCTTTTTAAATTATTAAAAAATATTAAATTAATTTTTTTAAATATTCTTTAATAATTTCAGTGCACTGCACTGATATAAAAAAAATACTAACATTTTAATATATTTTTAATTAAAAAAATTCTATGTAATATAATAACAAACACATCTAAAACCTTTTTAGATTTAGTTTGAAATATTTTTTTAAAAAAAATTAAAATTATTTTTTATGTTTCTAAATTGTTTTGATAGGTTAATATTAAAAATAATTTTTTAAAAATAAAAAATATATATTATTTTAATATTTTTTTCAAATAAAAACATTATGAAAAATAAATATTATCATATTTTCTAACATTCTTTTATTATACAGGGTTAGGGATAGTAGTTGTATAAGTCGCAATCTAAGAGCTTATTTATTCTTGGATTTTAAAAATATTTTTTTAAAAAATTAAAATTTAATTTTTATATTATCTTGACATATTAATTTTAAAAATAAGTTTAAAAAAATAAAAAAAATATTATTTCAAATATATTTCTAAAAACAAATACTTTAAAATAAAATCAACAAACATTACCAAACGTGGTCTAAGTTAACAACTTTGGGTCATCGTCCACAGTAAATTCTTTTTCTCCTAGCAATTATGTCTGAAAAAGAACTGACGTTGCCAGTCACCTTCATCCGATTCCGCTGCTCTTGTCATTATGTTACGTCTCTCCTCTATCTCTAGTCTTTTCATTCGATCTCTTTAGGAGTTGCAAAGGTCCCCTAAATACTCCTTACCTTTCATATCTTTTATGCAAATTAAACATTAAATAATTCTTCTTTTATTAAATGATCTCGAAGGGTTTAAGTTTTCTTCAAAAATTATTAAGAAAACAAAAACTTTCAAGCTTTGAATTTCTATAATATAATTTTGTAAACATGAGGTACAATTTTAACTACTTTTTTTCATAATATCTTATTTACCCACAAATCAAGAGGACAGAGCATTTATTTATTTTTTTGATCCCATGAAAGATAAAAGCATCCTCGGATCATCATTAAGATTAAAATAAATTAAGAGATTAGAGGGAAAAAATAATCCAAAATGGTCATCAACAAGATAATGAATTACTAATTATTTTATATATATGATGGGTTCAAAGCTCAAACAATTACAATCCCCAAACCCTAGCATTAACACAATAATATTAGCACGACATTCCTCCAACATTAAATTAAATTAATCAACTCAACAATGATTTATATGTGCTGATCATCATGGATCATGACATGATCAGTTCAATTACAATGCTAATCCATGGCTGCATTAAACCCCATGACCACCACCACCACCACCACCAAAATGCACCCCAATTTGATCAACAAGCTTGGCAAACCTGACATGCTTGCTGCTCCAAGCTTCCACAAGTTTTGCCTCTTTACTTTCAGCGTCTCTATGCAATGCACTTAACTGCTCTTTATACTCGCTCTCGATCTTACTCATAAAGCTCACCTCTTCCTCTCTCAAACACCTTATCTTTGCCTCGATCTCCTCCATTTTCTCCCTTCTCTTCCTTGCTTTCTCTGACTCTAACTGCTGCTCTAGTCTACTAAGCCTCCATGTTGCCTCCTTCTTATGCTGTAGCCAGTTTTGCCTCCCCTCCTCGAGCTCCTTGCAATACTGGACCAAAGTACCCATTTGCTGACCCGGTATGATCCGGGTCAAGCTCGGGTCAAGCCCCGGATCAGAAGGAGATAACGACAAGCTCACTGATGGGGATGGTGTGGCTGAAACTGTGGTGCTAGTTGAAGATGACAAGTTTGAACCGGGGTTCATCCAAGCAGACCCGAGGGAGAGAACCGGGTCAGGGTCGGGCATGGGAGGCATCATAGTGGATAAACTACAGGGAAAAGATTGAAACTGGTTGAGGATCTTCGGTTGCACGTACTTCTCAGCAAAGGTCTCCAAGATGTGGTCGTATTTTCCTTGAGAAGAAGTTTTATCCCCGGTGACCGGAATACTCCCTTCTCGTTGGTGGTGCTGATTGGAGTATTGTGTATTATGGTGATGGTGCAATAAAGACTTGGACTTTGATTGCTTCTCTTTAAAAACCTCCCACCACTTGCTAAGCCTCTTTGCTGTACGGCCAGGGACTTCACTAGCAATCTTTTTCCACTTGTTACCGTACTTGGCCTGGAGAGAAATGACAAGGGCTTGCTCTTCTGGGGTCAGACATCCCTTCTTGATGCCTGGTTTGAGGTAGTTTTTCCAGCGTTCAAGGCAGGATTTTGGGTCTCTGTTAAGGGTTTTGCCACTAGCTTCCACACGTTGAGAGATGAGATTCCATTCTTTCGGACCATATTGCTTAACATAGGCTCTTAGTATAGCATCTTCTTCTGGTTGCCAACGTTGTCTCTCCTTCATCTCATCATTCCTGTTGGTTATATGAAGTTGGGATCATTTAAGGATCCTTTAATGCCATCTGAGCTAGTGTTGCTCCCTGTCTAGTGTGCCTTGTCTCTGTGTTTATGGTCGTAGCAAGCTCGCAACTTGGTTTTGTTTTTTGTTCTTTCAATTTTACAAGAGAGGGAAGGAGGGGAGGCATGAAGGAGCCAGAAGAAAGGATTGATGATGGGAAAATACATTAGGTGATGGGACATATGTACTCTAACGCGTTATGGAGAGCTTGACAACCACTCTCGCTGTGTTGGGTGTGATGACTGAAGAGTAGAAGCATGTGGCAACTATTAATTTAGTGTCAGTTCTGAAATGTATTGTTTCTCGTATATTAAATTAATATTTTTGATATTAATATACTGCCAAACACCTCCTTGGTGTTGCTTTGAATTAGACTAGCTAGGGGAGGTCTAATTTGCTTGATGGGAGGGGGCACTATTAGTGGGGTGGCATGCGGGGAGGCTGGGCCACTCCGGCCGGCTGTGGGGCAAGCGTGAGTCAGAGTGAGACAAGACCAGACATTGAGAGAGAGAGGCCTGTAGTGGTGTGGGGCTGATGAGAAAGATGCTAAAATAGGTGAGGATGGTTTATTGTGGGTGAGGAAGCAAGGGCTAGCTGGCTAGAAAATGTGGAGAGTGTTCTTGCTCGTCCATGTGCCTAAGCATCAAGAATGTATGATTTGGGATTATAAAGAAGTAGCTTTTAAATCTATTTTTTAAAAATTATTAATTTAAATATAATAAATTTTAGGGTTATTAAAGACTTTTTTAACCATTAATTTTAGAATGTTAAAGAATTAGTTGAGATCGTTTGTAAATTCGGATATCTGTGGCTATATATATATATATATTTGAAGTCAATGATGGACTTTCTAAATCTTATTTATGACAGCCATGAATACGTTGTTTACCTCTAAAAAGAAAATGGGGGAGAAAAATTCTGAAGGAAAGGAGCTTTGACTCCTACAAATTAATCTCATCTCATGACTCTACGAGGTTAATTTGCTGATTATATTTTCAATTAGATATTGAACAATTTAATTTTAATCATTAATGATGAATGTTGAATGCTTCTTCTTCTTCTTCTCCTTCTATGACAAGTATTGAAAAAATTAATGAAATCTTTTAGCATGTACTGGATAATATTTGTGCTATACAATGGGTCAAATAAAAAAAATTGAATATAAAAAAATGTTTAGGACAAGAACTTGGAGAGCTTCTTGGTATTATCATTAAATTTTGGTCAAACAACACATGAAATCTTCATTGTCTAGCATGTGTTTTAAATTAAAGTGCATGGAGGTTGCTTTAAATAAAAGTGCATGGAGGTTGCTTTGATATTATCTAATCAACTTATCGAGTTTAAAAATAATTAAGATGACTGGTAAAAATATAGTTGGTTTGACTTTGAAAATCTCAAGATGACATAGTTTTTAAAATATTAAGACGATGACATATTGGATCAACTCATGATTCGTGACTTAACTCGATAAACCTATAACCTAGAACATGGACTCCATTAGTTTAATAACTTTGTTTTTAAAAAATTATTTTTGTTCAGTTATATAATAATAAAAAAAAATACTTGTAAAATCAAACACCAATATAATATCATGATATTTGTTTGAGACAATGAGAATCTCATAAAAAACAAAATGAAAAATATTATTGAAGAATGAAATTAAAAAAATAAAAAAATCTAATATTGAATGGTAAAATTAAAAAACAAACTAATACAAAGAAATCAATGGAAAAAAAAAATACATGCACGGGCCTAGGTAACCCAATATGCATATGCTTTTTTTTTTTCAAGGGGCAAAAAACATGTCAACCACCTTTTCCTTTTTTAAAACAAATAATTACAATATACGATGTGTTGCCACCAAAAATCCCCTCACCACGGTGGTAGCTGAAAAATTACTATAGTGTTTTTTAAAATTTATTTTCAACTTATTTTTATTTAAAAACACCTAGTAACCCTATAAACCTAAAAAAAACAATTTATCAACCTAAAAAAAAAACCCTAAAATAGTCTAGAAACACAAAATCAAATTAAAAAAAATGATATCTCAACCCCATTCTATTTTTTTAGACAAGATAAAGGTTTAAAAAATACCTCAATAATATCCCGATTAAATGGAACTCATTGACACCAAAATAACCAGTTTCATTGGCAAAAAGTAGTCATTCAGTGAATTTTTCTTTCCTCTCTCAAACTCATAAACAAAAATGTTAAGAAAATGAAATTTTGGAACAAATTAAAATTGAAAAAAAAAAGACTGAAAAGTAAGAAAAATGAAAGCAAGTGAACCGAACATAACTTTTTCTAATGAAATTGAGACTAGCCATGATATTTCTCTTTGTCCTACATTTTGATCCTCTTTTACTGAATATTTTATTTTCATAAAATAATTTAAAAAATTGATTATTAATTTGACATAAAAGGCAATACCTGGAAAAAAAAAGTTATTGTAAATTACAACAATATTTTAGCTAGACATTTTAATATATTTTATAATTATAATATAGTCTCCTCCTCGAAGTAATCAATTAACGGTCAATGATGAACATTTAGTTAGCCATAATCTTGATTGTCACATCTTTAACCATGTGTTTTTCTCATTCTCTTCTAGTTAATTAGTATGCACTAGACGATTATGAATGCAACGTGTATGTGAAAAAAAGTTATGGTTCTCAATCCATAAGATTACAACCCTAAACATTGTAGATAAATAAATAAAACCTCCAATATTTTATTAAAAACCTGAATAGTTTGAGTGTTCTCACAAAAACAAACTAAACATCTCTATTTATACTAGTTCTAGACCTAGAATCTTTATAGAAAAATGATTCCTAATTAAAACTTACATAACTAATATAATACATCTAGCATTGTGATTCCTAACTAGTAAAATATTAATTAAATTGAAAGTCATAATTTAAATAGAAAAAAAATCAAATACATCGAGGTAAATAAAGACAATCCCCTACTGTATTTTTTTGCAAAAAAAATAAATCTAGAGTCAAGAGGCTTCTTTTTCTTTTTACAATGATTTTCTATAAATATAAAGTTAGATTAAAGGCATTTTGACATTTGGTTGTATAAGAGAAAAAAAAAAGCAAAAAAAGGTGTGCACGTGCGGCACCTCTCAACATCTAGAAATATCATTCTATCATGTCGTTAGAAGCGTCATTGTGTCCTCTTCTTGTTGATGCAACACGAGTCCTTAGTGGTGATTTGATATGTCACCAATTGGTTTTTTTCCGTTCTTTTCTCTCCCTCCTTAAAAAATAACAGTTTGGCCCTTTTGATTGTTGGTATTTCACCTTCAATTCATATTTTTTTAATTGCTAATTTTTTTTGTCTCGGTTCTTATATAGAAGTTTTATTTGTTTTTAATTCCATCATTCAATCCCACTTTATCAAATATTATATTCTCCAATTTGATTCTTATTCTCCAAGTTTCTAACTTTTTGCCTTAGTCTTTTTGTAAAGGTTTTATTTGTTTTAATTTTATCCTTTAATTTAAATTGATAGTATTATGATTTTCAATCTAGTTCTCATTATTTTGATTTTTAATTTTTTTATTGGTCTTTTTGTAAAAGTTATTATTCTTTTTAATTGCATCATTCAATCAAAACATTGTTTTTTGTTTTTTTATATCAATTTTGACACTCATTTGTTTGAGTTTTTTTTTTGCTAAATTAATTTTTCTTTTCAATTTTACCCTTCAATCAAATATAAAATTTATTTTGGATTTTGATTTTTATTTTGATCTTCATTCTTTTAATTGATATTTTTTTAATTCTTTTGTATAATTGATTTTTTTTTCAATTTTATCCTTCAATATTTAATTGATTAAGAATTTAATTTCATGGTTTATCCAGATTAATTGCTTCAGGTCTAATAACCTAGGTCACGAGTTTGAAAAGTAAATATAATTTTTTAAAAAAAGTGTTGTAATTCTCTCTTTTTTATCATGTTATTTCATAAAATAGAGATTATAAATAAAAGGCTAGTTATACTAAAGAGAATATTAAAATCACTATAAAATATTTTGCCTAAAATAAACTGTTTAGTATTTTTTTTAATGTAAATATATTTATGGTGTTTACATGCTAAGATTTTTGTCTAAAGTAGTATATACGCTGTTGTTATCTAAAAATAAAGAATTGTGAAGTCTTAAAGTAGTTATTGAGGACACGAGCTCAACTATAAAGCCAAAATCCTCACATTTGAAACACATGTGTAGGGCTTGAAAGGATGCTAGTGACCCATTAGGCTTTGGGCTGTTATTTTTTTGTTATATTTATAATGGGCCTGAAGGAATTTACTCACACTCTATAGGCCTTTATAGGATTATGTAAATCTATCCCGTATTTTATCTCCAAATAAGGAAGAAGATCTTAACACCTAAAAATATATTTACACACAGAGAAAATAAATCATCTTTTTTTAATTATTTTTCTTATTTATAAGAGGTCATGTGGTAATTATTTTCACTATCCTCTTGTCAACATAAATAATAAAAACAATTATTACATAATAGTAAAGAAACATTTATGATGTATTTTTTTAAAATAACTTGAGTAAAATAAGGAATCACATGCCAAATATTTTTGTCCATGTGTAAACATGCTTGAACAACGACTAAATTACGAAAAGCTTGATTTGAAAATATTTTATATTAAAAATAAACATTTTGAAAATAATAATATAATATATATATATATACACATAAAAGAATCGGTAGATAAAATGATATGTTTTACTAGTTACATGACCCGCGCGATGCCGTGGGTTAATATTTTTTTTGCATAAAAATATCAAAAAAAGCTAAGATATAAAAATATTAGATATTTCTATACAATTATATCAAAGAATCTTGTATCTAGCTGTAACACCTGACCCAAGAATAATATTTATAATATTAATAATAATATTAAACTTTCATGACTCAAGTTTAAGTGAGTCTGGCTGCAATACCAAGCTCAAGAGCCTAGGATGTTGGTCTAGTTGCAAGGTCGTGTCATAAAAGTGTGATAATTAAATAGATTAATTAAAAAAAACAAAGAAAAAAAACCAACAGGAAGAAAAAAACTAATGAAGAAAAATTAAAAAAAATCCAAATTAACCGGGTTAACCCTTCAAATCAGGTTAACCCGTCAAAATTGGGATTCACGTTATGAAAGTTTGATAATTAAATATGAAAAAAATATTGACGGGTTAACCCATGAAATTAACCCGTCAAATCCAAGATATGTGTCATAAAAGTATGATAAATAAATAGAAAGAAATTTAACATTAACAAATTAAACGAAATGAAAAAAATTAATTAAAAAAAAATCAAAAAAAAAAATTGGGTTAACTCGTCAAACCAGGTTAACCCATTAAATCCGAGATCCGTGTTATAAAAGTTTGATAACTAAATAAAAAAATTAACATTAACAAACTAAATTAAATAAAAAAATTTATTGAAAGAAAAAAAAATTGACGGGTCAACCCAGAATTAACTGGGTTAACCTGTGAAACTAGGTTAGCCCGTCAAACTTGAGATATCCATCATGAAAGTCTGATAACTAAATAGAAAAAAATTTAACATTAACAAACTAAAGTTAATGAAAAAATCAATTAAAAAGAAAAAAAATTTGAGTTAACTTGTCAAACCAAGTTAATCTATTAAACCCGGGATCCGTGTTATGAAATTTTGAATACTAAATAAAAAAATTAATATTAATAAACTAAATTAAAAAAATATTAAAAGAAAATAACAAAAAAAGAAAAAATAAATTCAAAAGGCATGAAAAACTAAAAAAAACTAAAAAAAATAAAAAGAAAAACATCTAAAAAAAAGCTCAGCCAAAAAAAATTAAAACATTAGTGTTTTACTGTGGACTGTATTGTTGCAGTCCACAATAAAATACTGATTTGTTTTAATATATTTTACAATATACACACTGTGTATAAATAATAATACATTCTAAGCAATAGTTTTTATACATATATAGAAAAAATTCGGTACGATAAAAATGATATGTTTTGGAACACCGTATAAGTAAATGTGTGTGAAGAAGATTACAAAAAGTTTAAATCGTTGTGCTGTTTATGAATGGCTGACACTCATGGGAAGGAGGAGAGTTTCTTAAAAAGAAAAAATAAAATAAAATAATATATATATATATATATATATATATATATATATATATTACGAAAACTGATATTGTACAATGTAATTAAATGTATCGAAAATTAAAATGTTGTGCTGTTCAACTTCAATTCATGAATGGCTGACAGTTATGGGAAGCAGATGGAGGAGGGAAAATTCCTACCAAAAAGATTTGTAAGTTTCTCAAATTTGTTGGATATTTCCAGTTCAGATGTTCTCCCACCAACACCAAATCACGTTTGCAATTTGAAGATCTCTTATTTCTGCATAGAAATTGACGACTCAAATTGCCCACATGCTCAAATTATACAAACTAACCATTCCCCACTATTTTCTCACTCAAATTCCCTCACTTTCTCTGCCCCCAAACAAACACCAAGAAAGATAACCCTTAACCTCACAATAACCAAGAATCAAGATCAATGGCTTACTCAAGCTCTGCTTTGAGAACCTTCTCTTCTGCTACTTCTGTGAAAGCAGGTGCATCGAGATCAAACACTAATGGACCCCTCCCCACTATTTTCTCACTCAAATTCCCTCACTTTCTCTGCCCCCAAACAAACACCAAGAAAGATAACCCTTGACCTCACAATAACCAAGAATCAAGATCAATGGCTTACTCAAGCTCTGCTTTGAGAACCTTCCCTTCTGCTACTTCTGTGAAAGCAGGTGCATCGAGATCAAACACTAATGGTGTTACACTAATGGTGTTCTGCCTGCCAAACCATCACTCTTTTCTTTCAAGCTGGCTCAAAACCCAAGACTCCTCACAAAATCTTCAAGCTTTGGCAACTTCTCAGGGACTAAGAGATCTTTCTCTTGCAAAAGCCAAGCTGCCTCAACTGAGGATTCAAGACCGGCCAGTAAGTGATCTTTGATGTTTCTCTGTTTGTTTTTATACATAAAAATGATCATTTAGCGACACCTTTATGGGATTTCGTGCTCTTGTTACAGCCAAAGTTCAAGAACTGAATGTTTATGAGATCAATGAGAGAGACCGTGGAAGCCCTGCTTATCTTCGTTTGAGCTACAGACCTGTCAATACTCTTGGTGATCTTGTGCCTTTTAGCAACAAAGTGAGTCCTCGCCATGATCTAAGTTTTGTTTTTTTTTCCCCAAGAAAATCTAACATAATGGGCAAAACCAATTTTTATAATAATGGTTTTTGCTGAAAAAAAAAGAGAGCCATAAGGTGGTTGCAGTAGCGCTGTTGACGGCGATGATTTGATGTTTCACGTTATTACAGCCTTACACCGGAGACCTACAGAAACGCATAGGAATAACAGCAGGAATATGCATTCTGATCCAACACAAAACGGAAAAGCAAGGTGACCGGTATGAGGCAGTCTACAGCTTCTACTTTGGTGACTACGGTCACCTTTCGGTGCAGGGAGCTTATATGACCTACGAGGACACGTATCTCGCTGTGACTGGTGGGTCAGGTATTTTTGAAGGGGCGTATGGTCAGGTTAAGCTGCTGCAGCTTGTGTTCCCTTTCAAGCTGTTTTACACATTTTATTTGAAGGGTCTTAAGAACGATTTGCCTGAGGAGCTGGTTGAGAAGCCTGTTGAGCCGACCCCTGCTGGTGAGCCGACCCCTGCGGCTAAGGCTGCTGAGCCACATGCTACCATTGCAAATTATAGTGATTAATTACGTGTGGAATGTGGTTCAATCATTAATCGTTTTCGCAATGGAATATTTGTAGAGTAATAAATAAATATTGAACAGTGTTTGTTGCTTCTTTCTTTTTCTTGTCATTTTCTTTTCGTTGCTTTGATTATTATTATTATTATTTTTTTGTATGGGGTTAGATAGCATAGTTTAAACTATACAGGTGGTACCTGCCATGCTGAGAACTGATTTAGTTTCTTTTCACTGTAAAAAAAGATGTTAAGAAGATGCAAGTATTTTTTTTAAAAAAATTAAGAATTGGATGATTGACTTGACTAGGTTTAATTACATTGTATGATTTTGATAACAAAAAATAAATAAATAATTTAACAAATTAAAAAATAAATAAATAAAATTAACAAAAAAATAAGATGAAAAACCAATTCTCAATACCAGGACAATCTCATCAAAAACAAGATGAATATACGAGCCTAACCGGATTAGCATACCAAAACAGTAATTTAATTGTGAAATCAGGACAACACAATCAAAAGCAAGTTGAATAAAATAATAAGGCTTAATTATTAAGAAATTCAATGTAAAAAAATGTAATTGAAAAAAAAAATTGAAAGACTCAATTACTATGTCGAGTTAAATTTTTCTTGAACATAAAAGAAATATTTAGATATTGTTAATATTTTTTTTAGTAGAAAATTTTTTGTTAAACCATGTGAGGATTAATTTGAAATGATCTAATTGATTTTGTGGGTCAAAAAACAAACCCAATGACTAATAAAAATGTAGTTTGACATAATTTTTTTTCAAGATGATTATTTTTTTTAATATTAAAATAATAATATATTGAATTGACTTGGATTAATTTATGTAAACATGTCAAATCCTTAACCCGGGTTATGAGATTATGATAACCCTATTAAAAGCAAATCAAAACAAATTATATAGCTCAATTTCTAATCAATTTATTGGTAAATGATGAAACTAAAGGAAAAAATCAATTAAAAAATAATCTAAAATAATGATATGAGTTAATCTGTCAAATTCATAACTCGAGTCATAAGATTGAGATAACCCATGAAAAGAAAATTAAAACAAAAACAAAGTTTAGTTCTTAATTAGTTCAATGTTGAATGATCAAACAAAAAGAAGAAATCAATTTAAAAAGATCATAAAAAAATGACCTGAAACAACATGTCAAACTCATGATCCGGGTTATGAAACCAATATAATTTTATAGAAAAAAAAAAACGACTTGATTTAACTTATCAAATCCATGACTTTAGTTATGATAATGAGAAAACCTTATAAAAAAATCAAAATAAATTATAAAGCTCAATTCTCGAACAATCATAATAGACCCAATGTTAAACAATGAAATTTATAAAAAAAAGACACAAAAAATGAGTCAAGACAATATTGATGAATCAATTAAATATTATTTTAAGATTATGAGAATGAGATAACCTCATAAAAATTAAACTGAAATAAAATATAAAGTCTAATTCTCAATCAAATAAAATATAAAATGATAATATTGAGGAAAAAATCAATTAAAAAAATTTAGTCAATTGGATTAATATGTTCAACCCACTACTCGGGGCATGAGAAAGAGACAATCCTATAAAAAAAAATCTAAATTTAAAGGATATGAAACTAAGATAATTTTAAAAAACAAAAATTAAAAAAATTAAAAAATCTATAGCATTTTCCCCATTTTAAAGTATTAGTTAATAATAAAATATGTTGTATAAATTATTATATACCTAGCAGTTCCCTTATTTGGCTAATTTAAGAGAGTAAGTGAAAATCAATGCATCCGAATTAAAATCATTAAAAAATATATAAGAAGAAAAAAGATAGGAGTCAATTTAACTTGCATTGCAATCTTGACTCCCCCCCCCCCTTCTCTCTCTCTCACTAGTGGGTTATTTTTCTGATTTTTCAAATTGTTTTCAATTTAGATGTGTAAAGCATTTTATAAATGTAAAATCTTTACAGAAATATTTTATAATGTTTGAGAAGTAATAATATTATTATAAATAGATTAGTATTTATAAAATATTTTATAAAACTTCATAAGATATAAATATTGTTTAATAAATAAATTAAAATTAAATATTAATTATAATGTATTTTATATTGACAATCTTTCAATAAAATATTTTATAAAAACCACGTAATCTTATTTATTTGGAGTCGTAAACATCTCTAGAAAAAGGCTATTATGAACCTTGATTTTTTAGGATCCGACAACCAGAGAAAAATATTGTTATATAATCATTAATCGATTACTTAATCACAAATTTTATATTATGGTCTTAACTAAATAAAATTATAGATAGTTTTGCAATCCTTCTTGTCCTCTTCCTCTACAATCTATATTATCAATTAAATATTCAATTAATTAATCTTTGGATCTCCCATCAACAAACCCAGTAATTACCCCATCTACAAAACCAAAAACACAGGTATCCCAGAAAGCCAAAACAATTTCTCCAAATGTCCTAACAAGAAGTTCAAAGGTTTTTTCTCCTCATGGTACTTGTACAATCCTCAAAACTGTCTCTCCCTCCTTCTCTTCCACCAACAAAATCCATTCTCTTTGAACCAAACTCTCTTTCTTTAGCCTTAATGCACACTGATTCCTCTGTTTCCCTCTTTCCTTGTCTCTCTTTTCCTTCCCCTCCTCTCCCACCAAAACCCCAAACTCTAGTTCCCTCTCCTTCCTCTTCCTCTTCTTTCCTTCTCATCCACCAAGACCCTATCCCTAAAGTCCTTTTTCTTGTTGCTAGCCCATATAGGGGTGGTTCCCAGATTCTCTTAAGGTTCTATCTCTTACAAAAAGACAACATCTTTTTTAAGCCCCAAGTTGTTTGCAACCAAAAGGGTGTGGCTTTTGATTCGAAACTTGATGTTTTATTGGATATAAATCATGGGGTTTCTATAAAGATTGTTGGTTCTGTTAATTTTTTTGTGTTGCATTCAGTTTCAAGCAAGAAAGTTTGGGTCTTTGCAGTGAAACTTATTGATGATGGTGATGGTGAGATGGTGAAATTAATGAGGTGTGCTGTGATTGAGTGTAGTGTGCCTGTTTGGTCAATTAGCGTTTCTTCTGGAGTCTTGATTTTAGGGGAGGATAATGGGGTCAGGGTTTTTAATTTGAGGCAGTTGGTGAAAGGGAGGGTTAAGAATGTCAAGGATATTAGTTCAAATGGAAAGTCGGATGGTAAAGGGTTGAAATTGCCAAATGGGGTTGTTGGGGATGACTATTTTCACGGTTCAAGCTCTGGGAATGGTTGCAATGGTGTTCTGGATTTGAAGACTGATAAGCAATATGTTTCTGGTAAGTGTGCAAGTGCAGTGTGTTACTATTGAGCTCTTCTTATTGTTCATTTTGTGTTGAAAAAGTTATAGTTTTTGCTAGTTAGCATTGAGTTAGGGTAAATAAATGTGATTATTTAGCTTTGTGACATAGAGAAATTAGTAGTTGAGAGTTTTGCAATGCAAATTATGCAGTGCTGTCCCTTTTACTTTAGAAGATCTCCATTGAAGTTGGAGAAGAGTTAATTCTGTTTAACTTGGACTGTGTATGTGTTCATGAAGGTGGTCTATTGACCTGCAAGGATTTTCTTTCTTCTCAATTGGGAATGTTCTATTAATTTAGGATTCAATGCTTCGTGAATATGGCATGTATAATTTGATGATGGATTCATCGACTGTTGTTTTGACATGGGTGCAAGATTTCCAACAGAATCGATCATATTGTGTTGTAGGTTTAAAGGATGCACAATTTCAAATCCAAACATAATTTCCAAGGCAAAGCACCATTTGACGGTTTATTAATGGCCTTTCTTCTATTTTTAATGAGAAATTAAATTTAATGGGGAAGAGGCTCTCGCTGAATAGGAATGAAATTTGTAATTCCGGAGAATAAAAGGAATTGGGACTTGAGTATCTTGAACGTGAGATTTCTTGGTTTGACAGAATTAAGATTGCACCTATGCAGCTAATTTAAATGCCATATGAATCAGTTGTCTCGATAAGTTATGGATCAAAATTCCTGTCTTCTTTTATCTTTTCCCATCATGTTTATTAACCTTGTCTTTTGTAGATTTCATCAGCATTGAAGATCACATACCGTTTGCTATGTTTAGGTCTTCAAGAAGATCCTCTCTTCAGCATCACTTATTTAAACAAGCAAGTTTTTTTTTTTTTTTTATTGTCACGAAGTCATGGTTGCTTTTAATTTCATTTTAGCCTGGGTATTCTAATTGGAGGGCAGTCAGCATGTTGACCTTAGTTAATTGGAAAGGAATTCAGCAAATTTAGCTTGTATAAGCTGGACACATTGTGGATTTGCAGAAGCAACATGAGATAGTCAATGGCACCCTTAGATTGACTTTCTTGAGAGAACAAGGATTTTCTCTTTCTTTAGAATTAAGTCACCAGCTTCTTGATGTCGCTTCACTTCTAATTCGTTTCTGAAAAGAAAATTGCAAGGCATATGTCAGTGCTAGGATTTTGTAGGAGTAAAATTATTTAGAGGGGAAAGCAAATGAATAATAGATGGGTGAATGATTCAATTCTTTACTTAGGCTGCTATATTTTTAATATTTTTGTTTGAACTTGTTAGTTTTTCTGCTGATGTAGAATGGAGAAGGAGATGAGGGAGAGAATAGACGAAAGAGGTGTTGAAGAATAGAAAGGAGACAAATATAGAAGAATGTTAGGGGAGAGCAGTGGGAGTTGATATTCTGATTTTAAATGTTGATTGTCAAAAGCCTTTCGAAAACATTATATGCGTGCTCTTATAAGCATGAACAAAATATCTAATAGTTCAAAAACAAAACAGGAATAAGAACATCCTAGACAAAAATTCCTAATTAATACAAAAATTCATTACAGAATTCTTAATTAATAGTAAAAGCTCATTATCCATGAGTTGTTTTTTGTTTGTGTTGGATAGGTGGTAAGAATGGCCTAGACAATAAAGTTCCTTATAAATGCTAAAAACTTATAACAGAACACCTAATTAATACTAAAAATCTTGTTAATGTAAACAGCAGCCACACTCCATTTTTTGTTTTGGTGGAACTTTAACTTTCAATTGTATTCATGGCTTTATTGAATCGCCGTGGTGAATGAGTTCTCTTTGGGGGTTGGTGTCTTCTTACCTTGTAACATATTTATCCTATAATTATGGTATTCTTTATCTATACATTTGCAATTTGCTCTGACAGATTGTTTTTAGGAATTTCTGTTAGACCATGAAATGGAAGAACTCATATTAAGTGAGGTGCTGTCCTGTGGTTAGATTCATAAGGATGCCTCTAGATGGTAAATCACTGTTATTAGAAAGACATATTTGATTAGGGGTTCTCTCCTGTTTTAGTACTTGGCAAGTAGTGGTTGCTGAACCTTTTCTTCTGTGTTTGATAGCTTTTAGAAGAGTAAATGTGATGCTTGCAGAATCTAAGTTAGCTATTTATACATAGAACTGGAAGTTGTTTTGAAATATTGGTTTTTTTTTGTTTTCAAAAAATGTTTGTGTTGTTGGCTCATGACACTAATTTGCATTTTAACTCGCAGTTAAGCTGAAATCTGTAAGGTGCAGACAAGAATCTGGTGAAGGGGGTGCATGTTTTGTGGCATTTAAGAGGGAGGAGGTTGAGGTCTTGAAACCTACAACATCAAAGGCTGTTTCCATTCAGGCATTGTCTCACAAAAAATTTGTGATTTTGGACTCTATGGGAGATTTACATATCTTATGCCTGTCTGCACCTGTTATTGGATCAAATTTCATGGCTCACATGAGGCGGTTGCCTTATAGTATGAAAGTGCAGAAGCTGGCTGTTCTTCCAGACATTTCCTTGAGTATACTATTCTAAATACACACACTCTCTCTCTCTCTCTCTTCTAAATTTTGATGTTTCTTGCATGTCCAGCAATGATTCTGTGATAATGGTTCTGTGATTGAAGTGTTTGCGGGTTCTTACAAAAACTTGATCCAAGGATGATTTATTACACGTTGAACCAATAATTATTGGGATTGAAAATTCATGTGTGATAAGGGAATCTAACTTATTTCGCAGTGGTTAGGTATCATACTTGGTAAAATAAAATGGAAATGAAACTTCATAATGCGTGTGGTAAATAGATGACATTTCAATGAGGAAAATAAAATTTGATTTTGCCTATTTATTTTGTTAATATAATGCCCTTTAGAATCTGTTTCATGAAAAAAAAGGGAAATGATCTCATGGTCTTGGTTAATATATATAAATGTTATCTGTAGATTCTTCAACTGAGTGACCTCGCCATTGCTTTGCAGAAATGCAAACATTTTGGGTATCAGATGGGCTTCATTCTGTGCACACGATTACTCTATCTGACATGGGTGCTGCCATCAATTCAAACAATGAAGATGAAAACCAGGAAAAGTTAATTCAGATCACAGGTTTCTTTAATCCCCTTTATATTGGTGTAGTTTTCAAATTATTACTGTATATGCCTTGTCTTTTTATTAAACTCACCTTGGGTTAATGAAAGCTCTGGCAGCTGTTCTCAAATGTTGATGCTGAAGTTATCTAAACTGTTTTTGTATTATTTATCTGCTAGTTATTCAAGCAATTTTTTCTGCTGAAAAGATACAAGATCTTATACCCTTGGGTGCAAATGGTATTTTGATTCTTGGACAAGGTAACTTTTTTCTTTCTCCAGTCGAGGTTGTTTTGCTTAAGTAACACGCTAGTGGAACATAAAATGAAAAAGAAGATACTACAAACTTGCACTTTTAAGTTATATATTTTGCTCCCCTAAAAAAATGGGAAGATTTGAGAAATGACTTTATATCGTTGTTGTTTATTTTGTTTGTTGGCATGTAATTGGTGGCCTTATAATCTTCTCTTTGATGGTAGGCGGAAGTTTTTTAAAATGTAAAGAATCACTAATCAAGATTTTATGATTTCTTCTTTTATAATTGTTATTTTCCATCACACTGTTTATACAAAGTTTAAATTCCACATTAGTGCATGCAATCAAGAAAAAAATGTTTTTGGAAAGTAACTGAACTTCAACTTTTTTTCCCCTGTCTTTTCAAATTCAAATATTGGAATGGAATTTTATGCTTTTCTTTTTCTTGAGCAGGAAATATATATTCATATGCAATCCCTTGAAGATGCTTGGCACTTGGAAGTTATCTATCTTTTGGTGGTGAATATCTGATAGCGTTTCTTCTTATATCATAAATCTTGTTCTCTTTGTGCCTTGCTCTAACCATCTAACTTGAATGTTTGATAGGAAATCTATGCTCCAGATCACAATAGATATTTGTTACAGTTATAGTGGTTTCCGGGATCATTGTTATTAAACAGTAAGTATTTCTATTATTTTCATGAAAGTAGTTCTCTAGTTAACTCATAATGTAGTCAATCTTACCACAGATCTGACTGTTCAGATTTCCTGAATATCAGTTAACTGCCATGCATTCTCTCTGATTACTGTGGTTTTTTCATGCCCTTGTGTTGCTGTAGTCATGAGCTGTAGTTGTTTCATGTGTATATTGGTGCACAAGAACTCAAAGACACTGAGCTCGTGAAGGTATGTAACTTTAAATGTTTTTCATGCAATATTATATCTACACCAAGTTTATGGACACAAAAAAAAAAAAAAAAAAAAATCAAAGAAAAGCACCCACAATATCACAGGCTGAAAGATTTTGGACTGGGAAAACTTTCATCAAAATTTTGTTGAGAAACCATCACAAATAGTATTGTTTTTGTACATTTGGTTCTGAAGCATCTTAGAATGTTACGTTTGTGCATGCCTTCTAACAAATGAATTGGATCAATTTTCTTTTTGTTTATCACATAGTTTCTTAACAGGGTTATTCCGGTGGCTAATAGTGATTAGTTATGCATGACAAGTACATTCTTAATCATTGTACTTAGTAACTGT
This sequence comes from Populus tomentosa, assembly GCA_018804465.1. Lineage (NCBI taxonomy): Eukaryota > Viridiplantae > Streptophyta > Magnoliopsida > Malpighiales > Salicaceae > Populus > Populus tomentosa. Next base: position 11,186,213 of record CM032001.1, read on the forward strand.
AAATTGGTTCCTTTTCTTCTTTCTTTCTGCTCTTTTTTCCCCACTAGCTAAGTTGATGTTCTATAAAATTTTGAGAGTATCACCAGGTTTTTTTTGTTTATTAAGGGGACCTGTCTGTCTTTTATGTTCAGGCTCTAGGATATGCTTAATATGGCAATTACCATAGAAAGAAGTCTTCCCTGTGTCTTCCTAAGGAAGACTAATGATGTAGATGAGGGGCTTTTGGTTTCTGAATAGGAAAAATCATCACGGAAGCTAATCATATTACTTTTTAGGTTAATATGGTGGAGAAGTGTAGACAACCAGAAAAAAAAAGTAAAAGAAAAGAAGCTGAAATTTCTCTACTGTTCATTATTAAGGAATGTATTGGGTTTTCAAAGATGTGCCATTCTTCATCCTTGGAGAAGGGCATATAGAGCACAGTACATCAACAGTTATGATAGCTGGGGTTGCTTAAACTTGATTGACATAAGTTTTGCCCGTGGCAGAGATAGTGCTTTGGGTGGTGAGAGTTCTTTTTCATACCAAGGCAACTGAAGTTGAACAATTAGAAAATCTCACTGGATGAAGGTGCAGGGAGCCTCTAGTTAACCCCTACTTTCACACCTGGTTGACGAGTGAGTTGATGGCCACATCACAGAGCCTCACACATTTGTGGGGTTTTCTTTTTCCAAGGCGACAAAGGTGCTTGCTTGTAGCATCTTGCTGTGGTCATTGACCCAGAGCAACTGTATATCATAGGATGACATAGTATGGAATGCTTCACTTTTTTGAGTTCATCAAAGCTTGTTTCAGCTGGTCTACAGGGTAGAGTGGGATTGTCCCATTCTCAACTCTATTGCTAGATTTTTCATTGTGTTGTTTCCTGTTTTGTTTGCATCTCATGGTTGACTTCATTGAATTTCATCGAATTCTTTATTTCATGGTGAAACCAGAACCAACTTGTCCTGGATCTTGAAGATGGACTTTACTCAGCAACTGAAAGCCACATCTGCTGCACAGCCAGCTACCATGAGTTGGAAAACATGTCTTATGCTGGTTTGCCCTCCGTGGAGTTCACTTCATGTTTTGCTCTGTTAGCTGAAGACCAAATGAACAGTTTACCGAATGTTATGAAGATGTGCTTGGCTTCTTGTTCTGTTGCATGATGAAACTCACTTTTATGATTGTAGTATCAACATTTATATGGGGTGGGTTGCCTTTAGAAGCATGTGGCTCGGTTTGTGCTTTGTGATTTTCCTTTTTTCCTGATTAAGTCAAGTTTGAATTCAATTCCGTGGTTGTTCTGCGATGAACCTTACGTTTGATGAACAGTTTCTTACTAGAGAAATATGACAGCAGTGTCAAAGTCGTTATCCACCCTGTTACAAGAAAAAATGGCTTCATTTTCTGAAATCAAGTGACAGGATGGATTTGATTGCAGAACTGAAATTTATTAAAACATTAGTGGTATAGGGCACCTGAATTACATCCCTAGAGTGAAAATATTTGCTTGCTCAATGTCAAACTGGTGAAAAGCCCTGAAAGGCGCTTTAATGTTGGCCTTGAGACTTGAGGATACTGAGGGGAGCAGTAGCAACTGCAAGATACTGAGACTTGAGGATCAAAATGAGTGCAGGCTTAACAACACAAGGGTCTTATGCCATGGGACGTGTCTAATTTTCTTTTTCCTCGTGGTTTATGAGGTGTTGAAAGGGCATCTTCTTCTATGATATGAACTGTTTGCATTTCAAGATTCGGAATCTGTTCATGTTCTGGGCCTCTAACCCGAGGCAAAATAAATAATCTCAGAAGAAATATTTTGAGATAAGAAGCAAGGGGTGTCAGAATTCAGAAATCGAATACAAGATTCGAGATAAAAGATGCATATCTCTTTAGCAATTAAATGAAGCAGAAGAAGGACCAAAATCTACTGGCAACCACGACAACCCATCCCTGTCCATGAAACCTACTTTGCATACACATCAGACAAAACTAATGGCCATGATGAGTCCCAGCAGGGGACCCTCCTGTTCCTGCGATCGGAGGACCTCCCTACCTTTCACTCACTTTCAAGAAGATGATGACAACCACATGGCATGCAGCTTCACATGCACATGGACATGCTCAGGACAACCACAGAGACACTCTCATGGACACCCTCTCATTCTTTTCTATCCACCTCCCCCTCTTTTTTTCCCTCCAGCAACCCCATATTGAAAGGGACACAGCAGTGTTATCTAGTTATATATCAAACCCTAACATGTTGTAACGCACCCATCTCTCATGGAGAGCCAATCCTGTGCACTTGCTTCCATGGAGCTCTGTTGCTTTGAAGAGCTAATAATTGTTAGGAGGTGATAAATATATGGGAATAGTCTATGAATAAAATATTTTGCTAAAATATCTGAATCGAATTTGTGTAACATATGTTGCTCTCAAGACTTTCTGCTATGATACGTTGTTCTCGAGGTTTATCTACAACAACCATTATTTGTGAAATCTCATTCAAATTACATGTGTCTCCCAGCTGAAGGTAAGTTCATAAAATGATTAAAGTGACATCAAAATGTTCTTCACCATATGATTCTTTACCAAAAAATGTTTATATATATATATATATATATATATGATAGCCTTCGAGGCCTAAAAAGAAAAGTTATTAAACCCGATTGAACTTACTTATCTAAGATTTAGGTTATAGGTTAAGTAGGTGAAACTTAATTAATCACAATCAATTTAAAATCATGTTATTTTAAAAAAAAATTAAAATCAAACTAGATTTTGATCTTGCCATAAGTTGACATGTTGAGCCACACCTAGGCTACTCATATCCAATTTAATTTGAAACTTGAATTGAATTAGGGCTAAGTAAACCGTCACTGAGTTGACCTATCGGGTTAGACTATGGTAAAAGAATTAATTTGATTTTTTGACAACTATATCAAGTCCTTATAAAAGTGTATTGGTGTTTTATATTATGCTTTTAGTATAAACTAGATCAGTGACCCACGCTATGCTGCGGGTTGGATATTATTTAAAAAAAATATAAAAACGTTATTAACGTGTTTTTAACATAAAAAATCAATAATAAATTAAAAATCTGAAACATATTGAATAAAATCTTTTTCTAAATATTGAGATGATAACGTATCAAATAATATTTCAAATATGTAATCTGGGTTATAAAATCAAGATTACTCATAGATGGTAAACTAGGAAAATTTTTAAATTTAAATTTCCAATCAACCTAATAATGAGAATAAAATTTTAAAAATATCAATTAAAAAAAATCTAAAACAAACAAATAACAAAGAAAATTAAAACTCAAATTTAATATAAAAATAAAATGAGAAGACATTAGACAAGCTTCCAATAATATGGGTGCAAATGTCCAGAAACTATTAAGGGCTATTACGAGTTCTTTCAAAAATCCTTTTCTTAGATGCATGTCCCTCCCTGCTTTTAGTTTTTCTCCATCTATTTTCAATAATTCTTGGCATTATATTGCTTTCCCCTTCGGGCAAGTCACAGCTGATCACCAGAATTTAAAGTTACAGCTCCATTGAAAGAGATTGATCTAAATCAGAATTGCATCAAAATCAGCACCCAGATTTACAACAGGAAAATATTACAGAACTGGGAATTTAGTGTCATCCATTTTTATGCTTGGATATTTGCTGTATTGTTTGAGCTTAATTGTCAACCTATTCACAGAAATATAAATGAAAAAAATAATCTATAATCTTAAAGGTGTATTTTAATCGGTTAAGTTCTGAGTTTGCACCCTAAAGATCACCAGTTTGAGTGTTATAATTCTCAGAGTTATTGAAAACTTACATGATTATTAATTTTAGGATGTCGAAGAATTAATCGAGGTGCACGTAAATTAACTCGAACATCTATAATTAAAAAAATAATAAAAAATAAAATAAAATGTCAGCCAATATTTTGGCAGTAAAATATATACATTTAATGTATTTAGATGAAACTGCGTATCATCATCTGCGCTCCACCAACCATTTATTTGAATATCAAGTTCTAAAAATCCTTTGAGTTATTTCGCTACAAGACATTAATGAGCTTGATTTCAGAGACAAAAAAATGTGTGATGGCTTAATTTAACGAATTTCTGAGAGGAATCGAGATCTAGTTTACAATTTGTATCATAAAAAAGGTAAAGCCAATGTATTTTTTTTTAAATTATTATTTTAAAAAGAAAGCAATGCAATCTTAAAAGTTGAAATATGATAATATTTCTCATCCAAAATATAAAAACAATACGCTTGGATCTTTGTTTGGAAGCGTGCAAGATTTTGCTTTTTGGTGTTTTTTTAAAAGGTGGTTCTGCCATGAATAGTATTTTATCATTAAAAAAACCTCACCAATATGCTTCTAACGCTAATGATAAAGGCTTCAAATCAAATAAAATATCATAAAATATGTATCTCATATTTATATTTAATTATTTAATTTAACTTAGTTCATTTTTTTTTTGAAATAAATTTAAATTTGACAAAAAACAAAAAATAAAAAAACTCAAGATAAATCATGTCATTTTAAAAATTAATAAAAAATCCTATAGGAAGTAGATAAAAAAAATAATAAAGCTTAATATTTAATCATATAATTGTTGAATGATGAAACAAAAAAAAAAACATAAGTTTTATTTTAAAATCAAATAAACCTGGACGAATCTCCTAAATCTAAGTTAAAACTCAAAATTCATAACCTGTGAAATGCTAAACCAGACTTAGTAAAGAAGCTCAATCATTAGCTAAATTTAATGTTTAATGATGGAGGATGAAATAAAAAAATATCAATTTAATTTTTTTTCAAAGTAAAAAAAAAATAACAATAAAAATATAAGGATCAAATTTGACAGGAAAAAAAAACTAAAAGAGGATGAAATCATAAAAAATTCAATTTAATAAATTATGTTAAATAAAAAAATAGCAATAAAGAAAAGGACCAAATCGACAGATAAAAAAAATCAAAGGAGGATGAAATTGATTTTTTTTTTTAATTTTATAAATTGTTTCAAATAAAATAAATAGTAATCAAAACAATATAGATCAAATATAAAGAAAAAATATATTAAAAAGTTTCTTTGAAAATTTGGAGATTCATGCATGGAAATTGGGGGAAGAGAAAAAAAAGTGGAGGAAAAAAAAAATCCCATTAGTTTTGCACCACCACTCAACCACCGTCATGCCTTGGCCCAAAATAAATTCTCGGCACGATGCTTGGCATTTGACCTTCGAGAAATGCCTCGCGCACCTTTTAAAGAGCATAAATATCTTTTATAGACTGACATATATATTGCATATGCCAACATATTTTTGTTTTTATATAATATTTTATATTAATTAAAATATTAAATTATTTCTCAATCAACTTGATTATAACTAAAAATCATGATAAAAATACAAAAACACTCCTAAATCTTAGTTTAATTTTTTTTGCTTCAATGGTATTTTAATTATTTTGGTGCACTTTAAATACAAAAAAATTTACTTATCTCCTATTAATATGATAATAACCAATGAATATCATGAAAAGACTGTATTACCTCCTATCCATTAACCAGTTAATCAAATTGAAATGAGTAAAATGTCATTACATTATTTCAAATAAGTGTACATCTAAGTCTGAATCAACAATGTTTTTCCAATACCAATTATCTTTTGTCAATGCTGACACCAAAACCCCGCAATATTCATATTAACAGCCGAATTATATGCTGTCAACCAATAATTTTGCAAAAACAAATAGGATATTTCTTGTTTTAAATTCATCACCTTGGTAAGCTGTTGCTTGGCTCATCTGCTTATGTGTCAACAAGTAAATTGCTCGCTAGATTCACACTAAAAAAAAAATCCCACAAGTACAGCTAGCTAAAGACTTTATAACTAACTACAAGCCTCCATAATTCAACTCGAGCAATGTAAAACTCATTCATGGCTTCCACAATGGAGCAATCTCCATACACAAACTTTCAACGACGAGAGGAACCTGAGTTCAATTTAAGAGAATGGGAATTCAGGGCTCAGATCAGCCGCGAAAACACGAGATCAAGAAGGTTTTCAGGATCAAATATCAGAAGTTTTAGAGAAGATGCAAGGTCTTTCAGATCAAACATTACTATTTCTAGCACTGCCTCATCTCCTGGCTACTCCATAAGAGGTAGTAATCTTGAGTCTTGTCCTTTTCTTTTGCTTCTGTTCTTTTGATGCAAGACTTAATTTTCTTGTTTGTGACTATCAATTGTCTAATCCATCTTATCTTAACACTTTCAGAAGAGATTGACCCGTCAACATACTCATTCACCACAGCTCTTAAAGGTAATTAGTGACTATGCAAATAGCCAAGCACGTCATTATCTGACAGCTCAAGTTCTTACGCTTATAATATTTGTATTATGCGTTGAGATTAGTGATTTTAAGTGATTGTATTTGTTTTTTTTTTTTTTTTTCCTGCAGCATTGCAAGCAAGGTCAGGATATTATAACAGTTGGGAATGCTCATCACCAGATGGATTTGCTTTACATTCCAAATGGAATGAAGCAGAGAAATATATATCCAACCCGCTTTCAGGAGAGGTACCGATGGAGTGTTTATCAGCTAAAACACTAAGTGGAAGATCATTTCGAAACTTAACAAACAGAATCACAATGTCTGCACCTCTTGTTTACTCTAATCATTCGCGGCAAATTCAGACAAAGACTACTACTTCTATCGCTACACATGACGATATTGTCAATCATTTTCCAATTAAAGGTTGTAATTGGATTACTTGTTGCTGTTATTTTTATGCAGATGAGACAAAAAAAGCTTGTTTTTGAAGTGGTTCAGGATATTTTTTTGGTTGCAGAAGATAAGATGGAGGGCTTGCTGAGCACTAGAGATGTCGGGACTCAAAGCACTCCTCCTGACGTCAGTTCATCAAGTAGTCCTAGTCCAGCTTCAACGCCTTCGATTATAGAGAGAAAGAGATGTGAAGTAGAAGGTGGAGACACACCTAATTGTAATTCAAAGCTGAAAGCTCAAGGACAGGTATGTTCTGCAAATATTCTCAACCCAACACGCTCATTTATATTTACTTGTTCGAAGTTGAAAGCTGAACCAGAGGCATGTTTTTCTTGTCAAGTCAGTTTGTCTCCTTTGCTTTTCTGAATAGATAAGTTTTGGTTGCTCAGTTTGTCTCCTTTGCTTTTCTGAATAGATAAGTTTTTGTTGCTCCTTTTCACTTCATTAAATGCAATTTCCCACTTCCACAACGTTGAGATTTTTGTATGAGCAGGGCTATACAAGATTCTTTGTGTGGCATTTCGAATGTATTTTCCACTTTCCCTTCAAGTTTATGGGCATCGTTTTCATTTTTTTTTTAATTATTTGGGACTCGAACCTGACATTTGTTAAACCTTAAAGGTAATCTAACTCGTTGATTGTACATTAGAGTTTATTTCATTTTACTCCTAGGCACTCCTTTCAGGACCCATTTCAAAATAAATATACACAATACTATGAAACCATGCTAATGAGACTGAAGCAATCCATGTAGCCTTGTGGTTCCCTCAACCTTTATTGCAGATTGTTCTTGTATTAGAAAGAGTAGGTAAGGTGCAAACTATTGATATTGCTTTGATTTTCTCGTGATTCTAGTCGCTGCTTGGCAATGCATTGCCATCACTCATCTGTTTTTTTTTTGGGAATTGGTCGTGTATTTACTGATATATACGTGTGTATCACCGTGAGCCCTTCCATGGTGAGGAACCAGCAATTAGGTGAAATGGTCCCTTATTTAATGGGGTGTGGTCACTCTGAAGAAGTGTCCTAATTGCAGGCAGTGTGCTACAAAAATACTAGAAAATGTTTTGCACCAATTGCAAGTTTCAGAGAACAAATGACTTATCTTAGCCCCACCATTGTGGGGGACTAACAATAATACGTGGTAATTGGTCCCTCTAACAATGATGGGTGCTTGCCCTAATTGTATACCAAGATGCCCCAGGTAGCTAGCATTCCAGCACATAAGGTTGCTTTTGTCTATGATTCTCAGAAACATTTTTCCTGTCAAAAGAAAAGGTCTTTCCTCTTTTTTCAGCTTCATGGCTACTTTTTTTTATTAAAAAAACAACCTCGAGGAGCAAAAACAGGAAGAAAGTTAAAGCCCTCTAGGATGTTCAATACTATTTTCTTCGGAGATTACTGACATAATATTTTCCGTCCGTAATTCCATTGCTAATTGACAATTTTCTGATAGTGAATCCTCAACTGTGTTCTTTATTCAAACTTGCATGAACTCCTCTTTTGTTCTTTTTTTCTTCTCTTCTCTTTGTTTTATGTGGTGGCACTGAAGATGCTTTCAATTCCTTGATCTCCTTTTTGTTTTTTTTGCTTTTGATTTTTTGGGGTCATCATTGAAAGTAGCATTTCACTGCCTCTCACATTTCCTTTTCTTCTTTTTGGACAAAACAGCCATGTGTTTCAGGGCTGAATCACAGAATAGTGGTATCACTGGATACGAAAATACTCCTTCATCAAGCTATTATCATTTACAATATTGGAGCCACACATCATTATTAGATCTTGACATTACACTGTTGTGGCAAACTTGTACAAGCAAGTCTGGTTAAAGTGACACTGACCCCTCTATAATCTTTTGCGATGTTTGGGCTCTGTGGTGTGGTACACTGTGAATTGAATGGTCCGGTAAAACGATGACTAATGCAGTAATACTCTTCAGGTGTTCAAATGTTCGAACCACTTTGACCATGTGCTATCTGATATACTATTGAGATCTTGACTGGAGTTTGCCTGCCACCATATTTTACTAGTATACTAGCAGAAGCTAGCCTAATTTCCATGGAAGCACAAAACCCCATAGAAAACCTTAAAAGACACTACGGAAGAGACCTAAGGTGCAAACCGTGACAACCTTGTTTTGCCCTCCTTGAACATGCTTAATTTGCTCTAGGTTGACGATCCTGGGTTTGGAATTTTAGGTATGCAAACCACAGTTGGGCTTATCCAAGCTTTTTTACTCAAACCAAAACTAGGAAAAGAAAAACATGGAATGGATTGGAAGTTTATTCCATAGTAAAGCTCTTCCTTTTCTTTTTTGGACAATTCAGTGGTTAATTGCTAGGGCTATGAAAGCAGAGACTAGGGTTTAATACCCATCAAGACTGTAGATTCACCTGACCACCACCACAACAAAGATGAGAGGTTAACATGTCTACCTTTATACATGGGGCTTGGACAATTTGCTTAGAATTATTGCACTTGCCACTTTCTTACATGGTACCCTGTAATGTTATTCGGTGTTATAGCATGATATTGTCAAATCACAAGAATAACGGCTATAATACGTCGTATAACTAACGGTAATGGGTGTTACTGAGTGTAATATTGCAAATAACGGGTCAATAATGACCCATAACAACTCAATTGTAAAACTGAGTTTTCATTTTTTTATATATTCAATTTCATTTTTCATATTTCGGATGTGGGCAGATACAAATCATTAACTTGAATACTCTTTCCTTTTATGTTTTTTTTGTTTCCTCTTGTCTCTTTCGCAATGCATTCATTTTATTTTCCTGTTTTAACTTTTCAGGTCATCTTCTAATAAATGACTGGTGCATTATATGATGAATATATGGTACATGCAGGTTCAGGTAAAGGAAAGAAGAGGGAAAGAAGAAAGCACAGAAAATGAGAGCAGTAGAGAGGAGAGTCAGAACAGAAAGGATGAGAGAATGTGGATGTGCAGCATCAGGAAGCAAGGTGGATGCTTGTCATGGATGAGAAAAAGGCAGAGGGAGAGACACAAACCAAGAAACAGCAACATTTTCTCTTTTAACGTGAAGGGTGCTGCTAAAAAGGAGAGCTAGAGATGGTAAGAGAATATAGGGATTTCTTTGAAGAGGTCTTGTCTATGGGGGAGGGGGGCTTAACTGAGGGCAACCATGAATAGACAGAAATGAAAGACAGTGTCTTATGTTGGTTGCCTTTTTTCCTTGGGTTTTTGTTGCAGGTAGTGATGCTGTGTTTTATTCCTTAGCTCTGAAAATGGCTGACAGCTTTTGGGGTCACGTGCACTCCTTTGTTTATTGCTTCAGAATGGATAGATTCTTCTTTCTCTCCCATGTAAAATTCACCAACAAATAATTAATGGGAAGGATTTTAGAGTTTTTTTTTAAAAAGAAAACTAATTCATGCAAAAAAAAAATCAAATAAATACGACTCAAAATATTTGGAAAAGTTATACATCTCCTAGGCTGTGCTGTTAGCAACCAATAAAATCAAGATGTTGAAAATAATACAATATATTTTTTTAAAAATATTTTCAATAAACTATGATGTTGAAAATATTAAAAAAAAATTGTGAAGATCGTGCAGTTGAAAATAGACTTGATAAATTGGGAGGTTCAAATCTTATAATGTTTTTTGGGTGCTGTTTCGTTAAAGTGCCTGGAAAGTTTTACAAGTGCAGGGGGGGTATTGAAAAGTTTTCAAACTTTGGGGGGCCACCCCTAAATTCATCCTTGGATGTCTAGTTTTGTTTGAAATCATACAACTACACTCCAAATATATTATTAAACTATGCAAACTAAATCAACTCTGAGTTTAATTATTTTTTTGTTGCTTCTCAACCTGAGAGACCAGACCAAACCGAATTTAATAAATAGAAAGTTTCCCAAGTGTTTGACTTCCTAGATTTTATATTTGTAATTAAAATCAATGAATAAATCTTTAACTCAAGGAAATTGTGCTCTTATACTCTCTGGTCTCCAAATCTTGTAAAATCCATGTCTGACATGCTTATAAACCAGTGGCAGACCGTTAAGATCATTATGTGTGAAAATGCATCACGTTCAGAAAACTGAGAATTACATTGCAATCTGCTGATAGGAGAATCATAATAATAAGAATTCTAGGTGCCAAGGGAGCAATGCAGCAAGGTAGCTAGAATTTAGCAATCTCTTTGCATTGAATGTAGTGGTACCTTGCGGTGAAAATCCTGCCGGGTTTGTGCATCGCTTATAGAACAGATTCATGATAATCAACTTACTTCTCCGGCTTTCCATTGGGATTATATGTAGCATGCATAAGTTTCTCCAAGATTTTACACCTCACGCACACTCACAAAAAAAGGTGATAAACTAAAGCTAAACATCTTTATACAGATTTTTCACGAGGGAGCTTATGTAAATGAAGAAAAGACCAAACAGATAGCAGAGGTAGATGATACCATGAAGCACTTCATGAAGGTGATGCATCGGCATTTAAGTTGGAAATAAGTCGAACTTCGTATAGGTTGTTTTCCCCTATCCCTGCAAACGATTATTAACTAGCATGACCTCCGTAATTCATTACATAGAAGGATTCCGAGCTGTTGCAGCCTTTTAAGGCTTTTCAAAAGCATATATTTGAACCAAAGCATTAAAAGCAGATCTTACCGATCTCAGCTGTGATATCTGGTCCGAAGAATGAAGTAAATTTTCCCTGAAATCATTATTTGAGCTTAAAGAATCAGCAAGCAATTATTCTTTACTCTTTTCTTGAAATTAATGATATAAATGGAACTACAAGGTGGAAGGCTCTAAACGAACTAATAATTCCAGACGCAGACAACCAACAACTCTTCCACAAGCTCAAAATTTGAGAAACACCAAAATGCTAGATTCTAGCCAAGCTTGCACAATTTTTACCTGTCTTTTTTCAAAGTCCGACAACTGCAAAAATTTTGCCTCGAAGACCAGGACAAGACAGTATTTACCATCCTCTGTGACCTGAGACAAGGTAATGATACAAGCAAAATGATATGATACCGGTCAACGAAGACACTCATTTAGAGATCAGAATCATATTTTAGGAAGCAAGGCTAGGTTCAAATGGTTTCAAGCCATAGAAGCTCTTTAAAATCGTTTGAGTTGCAGAATCAGTCAGAGAGAAGGGGAACAAAAAGGTTATTTAGAAAGAAGCTTTTAATGAGATGCTTCCATTATCAGGAAGAAAAAAAAAACCCTAGCAGCTTCATGAAACAGATATTAAAATTTTAGAGTTCTAAGCAATTTAACATATATTGACTAATAAATGATGCTTGCTTGAGAGCAATTGAAAGTCTTCTAGTGAACTAGCACATAAGTTGCATTCCAATAGTATGATCGAAGAAGTTGCAGCCAAAGACACTGACAATCAGAAAGTTGGATAGTCAGCATGTTTTGTTTTTAGAATTTAGTATGTATTGAAAGAACATACTTCTTCACGAATCATCTGCAGAATAGGTGCATTCCGCCTTGGAATTCCTCCACCCTGACATGCAAGGCAGAATACATGAGAATAAAGCTACAAGAACAAGAATTATATAAATTATCTCCTATTTAAATAAATGCACCAATACATAAAATGCCAGGTCATGTACCAGAATTTATGATCTCAAATGTAAAAGTAGTGATTTTTCTTTTCTTAGATGAGTACTTGGTTTCACTTTGTCATCACTAACTATCAACCAAACAGATTCAAGCAATAGTAGGTCAAGTGACCAGAAACTATCCCTGACATGATGTACTGGGACCAATATCAAAGTTCACACACTACATGGCATTCTGAAAAGGCTACTCAGTTTGAAATGACTGATACCCTCCAAAAAAGAAGTAAAAAATCTGGAAATAATCGGTTCCAGATCTTTGTCCACAATTAGAAGGAAATTATCTTCCCTAAGATGAAGTTTTAGGAATATTCTCTACTGCGAATGCCAGGAAGAGATTTTTCAATTGTGTTTTATCAACATCAGATGCATTTCTTTTTTCTAAAATTTTATACGAGCAGAATTAGAAATGATGTGTGATCAGTTGAATCTAAGATAGCTTATTGCCTTCAATATACACTGGCATATTGAAACATGAGAAAGTTTGTAGGCAGGAACTTTAAAACAAAAGCTGATCGTCTTTCATGATAAAACAGATGATCCAGAGCATGCTCCTCGTACTATTAAATATTAGTTATTAAATAGCATACCAGACCATACTGGAAAATTCGTTTCAATGCCTCATCCAAATGCTGCTCATCTCCATAACGATATCTTATAACATCATTCCTGACCTGATTAAATAGATAAAAAAGTAATTCCAGATGTTATACTATATTCAAAATGTCAAAAGAGTATACTATGTTGTCTACTTGTGAAAGAATTATCATAATATAGACTGCATGTGGTAAAGTTTTCTGCAGTCAGCACAAGAACAGGCTGTTTTATGAAAGAGAAAACAAATGCAATAAGGTTCACATTGTTGCATAAAACAGCTATTCAACACAATATCCTAACAGGTAGAAGCTTCACGATGAAGTTATAGTATCCAACAATATATTACAAGTCTGAAAGGGATGCCATGTTAAATCTTTAACTCACTAGAGCATAACATTTTAGTCCCAACGACGCACATTAATCTTGAAATTTAGAGATGGTAAAATAATAGTAAGGAAGGAGTAAGAAGCTGAGCCTAGGTGGTAAAGACAAATGTAAGTTTACGAGTCTTTCTTGTTTCACCAATTTTCTTTTCATTTAAGACTTTGAAATTGCTCCAGAAATCAGCAAAGTTCGTCCCTACTTACCTTGACCAGAGATCAGGTTGAATGGAATTGTGATTCGTCAATAATGTCAAACACATGACTCGAAACAACGATCCCATGGTGGAACAAGTGACTAATCGACCAAAAAAGATTTGCTGAAGAAAGCAAATATCACCCTAGTATGAAAAGACTAAGTCTGGGTGAGATGTCGACTCATACTATCAGATTTCCTTAGTTAAGTCCCTTAAGTTAGGAGTTTAATCAGAAGAAGTATTAGAATAAATAAAAATAGGATCTAATTGATGTTGCTTGCTGACATTGTGTCAGATGCTGAAAATACCTGTTTAAGGATTGGAGTGGCACATTTTTCTCTTAACATCTCAGCATCTGAATAAGTCAAGCATGGCACTGGCTTCAGTTCTGCATACTGCACAGAAGTCAAAAGGAAAACAGCATTACTTCACTGCCAATACCACTTAAATAAACCAGATATGTCATAGAAATTTAAGCATTCCATTACGGTTCTAAAGCCATCCTTTGAAAGAAAATATAAAGAACCATATGTAACCAGACACACAAGGGCAGATATCAACTTAAGAAACAGGTTACCCAACAAACTATAACATATATGTTTTAAGCAGTGTGAATTACTTTTTATACTTGCTACCTCAATCTCTAAATGATATCCAATAAGAAAATCAAGAACCAAAATCCCAGTGATGCAGAGAAAAAAACTTTTACCTTGAGAGCCATACCAATTATTGCAAGAGGAAAGCCATATGTTAGCATTATTGCTGACCATTCAGATCCAGGAAGGATGTTAAAATATGCCCCAAAACCGTACCTGTGGATCACACAATATCTGTGATCAGCAGTCACTTAAGATTACTTAGGTACGATCAAAGGGAAAGAAACTCACGACAGGAGCGAAATCCCTAAACCCAGTCCAATGACACCAAATGAGACCTGCAAACAATAGAAAACACCATAATTTCATCCATCAGAACATACAGATGATGACACCAGGTTTACTAAAACTTTATGTAGTAAGCAGGCTTGCACCAAGTCTTAGCCAAAGCAGGTTCAGAGAAGTGATAAGACTGAAGAAGATGAGGGAACTGTTTGGCTATTGGTTATCACTGGAAATTTGCCCACAAAACTATATAATGCATCCCATTAACTAAAAACCATTGAAGACAGTTTCATCACTTGTTCAAACACCTAGTAACAACATAAGTGACAAAAGAAGTCAGTGCGTTAGTATCCAAGAATCTAACCCAAAAGCTAACCAATGCTTATCCTTACAAATGTGGCATTACACAAAACCCCTGTTCACCTATTAACAAGACTACATTTTACATACTTGGCAGCTGCAACAAATGAGATTAGCCCAACAGCCCTAGCACATAGGGTAACAAACAACAGTAAAGACCTCAACTTTAGAAACAATTGACACAAACGTGAAATGGGTCTATTTCATTTAAATTGTTACAACAAAATTTAATGAAGAAAAATCAATTCCATACAAAAAAAGAAGAAGCGGGAAGAGAAACACCTTAGCAAGAGAGAACTCATCATCAGTAACAATCGTTTTGGAACCAGTAGTAGAAGAAGCAGCCCGACTCGAATCAGCAGCTTTGGTTAAGAACACAGGCTTAACTTTGTGGTTTTGTTTAGGACTCAATTTTGATGGTGACGAAGAATTTACAGAGAGAAAGCAGCGACCTTTGTGCTTGTTAGTACAGAACCTTCCAAATTGTACATCATAGTGGAAAATGGTGCTTCTTGCTGTTGCAGAACCTGATAATAATATTGCTTTCATTGGGTAGTGGTTGATTGATTGATTTTTCGAGTTTGGTTCTAACTCTAAAAATTTGCAGACATTTTTCTTCTGTTTCTTTCTTTGAGGATGAAGAATGTTATGTATCTGGTTTTGGAGAGAATAAGAATGAGAGGTTACAGTTTGATGATCCAAAAACTAGTTTCAACCGCCAAAAAATTATTGTTACGTGGCACCATTCATTTTCTCTATTTTTTCTTCTTTTTAATTCTAATGTTATTGAATATATATACTTGACAATCAAAATATTTACATTTTTTAAAAATTTTAATAATTACTATTTTTATTTTCTCGAATTTTATAAACATTATAATGATATTGTATTATCATAAGATTAATGAAATTAGTTTTGTAAAAGAATTAGTACCAATAAAGTAATAAATCAATTAAAGAAATTTCTTTTGAAAGAAAAAAATACTTATCATAAACTTTTTAATAAATGGAGATACGAATAAAAAAAAATTATAGGAAGTAATCCCACTTCAATAACAAATATGAATATAAAAAATTCCGCAAAGACAAAATGAGATTTTTTAGACACGTGATTTTTAGAATATTCAATATTTTCCATTTTTTAAAGATATTCATCGGTTATTTCAATAGATAATCAAGATTTACGCATTATTCCCTTCCTTCAAGAACTGTCTATTATACCATTAGTGTGTGTGGTTGTGCATAGTACCATTAGTTAGCCGCCCAATATATTGAGGTGAAATTGCCTTAAATTAGGGTAATATTTTGTTTTTTTTGTTGTGGTGAGGGTTAGTATTTAAAGTGTTTTTTTTGTTTAAAAATAGATTGAAATAATATTTTTTAATATTTAAAAATTTTAAACTAGGGTAATATATTATTTGTTGTGATATCGGTTAGTATTTAATATATATATTTTTAAGGCTATAATATTTATAATTAGCTTTAGTAATTAGTTTTTTAATGTTATTATATGAATATTTATATTATTTAATAAAAACATTTACCAACAAGAAGCGTGATGTAAATTTCCATTCCCTTCCAGCCAAGAATTTGTTGAATACATAATGTTATTGCCGCTGCTCATTGACTAATCTTTCTTAGGACAACTGCTGAAACCTAAAGACTGAAGTTAGCCGTAAACAACATTTGAAGAACAGTTGATACACATACTTTTTGCTGTAAACAATAAGAAGACAGAAATAGAGTGCAGAGACATTTGCAGCTCTAAGCCAAGTTAGGAATCAAGGTCGATTCTCCTGCAAGCTAGGAGTCCTTATTTGCAACAAGTAAACGAAAACATATTGCAGAACCTCACATCTTGGATTTCACTTTCTGAACGAGCTCTCTGTTGTGCATACTGGACCGAAAGCAAACACAAAAAATAACACAAACAAGCAGATTTACGTGGTTCCCCAAAATCGGGTACGTTTACGGAGACAACAGATTGTATATTATTAGAGGAATGATACAAACACTCAACTTAACCCAGTACAATCCCACAAAACCCAGTGTTTCACTCTTACACTCGGTGTTTCTCTCAAATCTGCACTTGCACTCACTCTCACAGTTGCATTATTTTCTCTACACGTTCTCTTCACTTGCACCTCACACACTTTCTTGCACTCTCTTTATAGGAGAGATGGAAGCTCTTGGCGGCAGCAGCAGCCCATGTGCAGAACCAACTACTACAATGACAAAAGTCATGGTAGTAGTTGATGGTTGTTGGAGAAAGGTTGACAATTGTTACAAATCTCCACCTTGACAAGATTTTTCCATCCAATCCTCGTGATCAATCATTGCTGCCTCCAATTGCGCCATATGGGGCTGCACCCTGAAGGTGCTCAACATTGAGAGATGTTGATCAAGTCCAAACAATGTTGGAACTTGATCCCTGAGACACACTTTGTGAGCATGTCAGCTGGATTATCTGCAGTACCAATCTTCTGTAGCAGAATATCCCCTTTATCCATAATTTCTCGAACAAAATGAAAACGAACATCGATGTGCTTGGTGCGGGAATGATGAACCTGATTCTTTGCAAGACAAATAGCACTTTGACTATCACAATGGACATCCACGTGCTCTTGAACAATTCCCAAATCTTCAATCAACCCATGTAACCAAATAGCTTCCTTGAAAGCTTCTGTTACTGCCATGTACTCTGCCTCAGTTGTTGACAAAGCTACTGTTGATTGTAAAGTTGACCTCCAACTTACAGGCCCTTTAGCAAGTGTAAACACATAGCCTGTTGTGGAACGACGCTTGTCTAAGTCACCAGCATAGTCCGAATCCACATAACCAACTAAATTTTGCCCGAGTCTATCATCTCTCTCAAACTTCAAACCAATATCAATTGTGCCATGAATGTACCGTAGAATCCACTTAACTGCCTGCCAGTGACCCTTTCCCGGATCATGCATATACCTGCTCACCATACTGACAGCATGTGAAATATCTGGTCTCGTACAAACCATTGTATACATTAATGCACCAACTGCATTTGCATACGGAATTTGAGCCATATGTTTGCGCTCTTCCTCTGTGCGTGGAGACATTGAAGCACTTAGCTTAAAATGAGGAGCTAAAGGTGTGCTTACAGGCTTGGTCTTACCATCTACCCCAAATCTCTGCAGAATTTTCTTCAAGTATTGGGTCTGTGTCAAACAGACTGTGCCTTTTCTTCTGTCTCTCTGAATCTCCATGCCAAGAATCTTCTTAGCTTCTCCAAGGTCCTTCATTTCAAACTCAGTTCTTAGTTGAGCTTTCAATCTATCAATCTCCACCTTGCTCTTTGATGCGATCAACATATCATCCACATATAAGAGCAAATAGATGAAAGAACCATCAGGAAGTTTGCGAAAATATACACAGTTGTCAAACTGACTCCGTGTATATCCATGTTCTGTCATGAACTTATCAAATCGCTTATACCACTGGCGAGGAGATTGTTTCAAGCCATACAATGACTTCTTCAGTTTACAAGCCCAATTCTCTTTCCTAGTGACTTTGAAACCATCTGGCTGAGACATGTAAATTTCCTCTTCCAAATCTCCATGTAGGAAGACAGTTTTCACATCAAGTTGGGCTAACTCCAAATCAAATTGTGCAACCAAAGCTAGCAAAATACAAATTGATGAATGCTTAACAATTGGAGAGAATACCTCATTATAATCTATCCCCTCCTTCTGAGCATAGCCTTTTGCTACCAATCTTGCTTTGAATCGGATGTTATCTTTTCTAGGATTACCTTCCTTCTTGGCATATACCCACTTGCAACCAATTGTCTTCTTTCCTTTAGGGAGTTGTACCAAATCCCAAGTCTGATTCTTGTGAAGAGATTTCATCTCTTCATCCATTGCCTCTTTTCATTTTGCACTTTCTACACTCTGTACTGCTTCTTTGTAGGTGTAGGGGATTCCATCATCAATCACTGGAAGTGCATAAGCCACCATGTCACAATACCGAGCAGGTTTCTTGATAACTCTTTTCGGTTTACTCATTGCAATGGATTCTTGTTGTGTGGTTGCTGGAGTTGTTGCATCCTTTTCATCTGAACTTTCATCTGAATCTCCTTCAGTAGGGATTGTCTGAACAGTCTTTACAGGAATGACTGAAGTCTCCAACTCCACCTGTTGTGCATCACCAGACTGTTTATCCTTCTCCTGTGATTTCTCTTGCTATAACATGCCAGATTCATCAAAAGTGACATCTCTACTCAAAATCACTTTATTTGATTCAGAACACCAGAGTCTGTAACCTTTTACTCCTCCACTAAAGCCCAAAAATATAGCTTTCTTGGCTCTAGGATCTAGCTTGGACTCAGTAACATGATAATATGCTGAGCAACCAAATATACGCATAGAGTCATAATCATTTGCAGGAGAGCCTGACCATACCTCTAAAGGGGTTTTTCCATTTAATGCTGCTGAAGGTAACCGATTAACAATATGACGAGCATAGCTTAATGCCTCGCCCTAGAACACTTTGCTTAGTCCCGAATGTGATAGCATACATCGGACTTTCTCCACCAATGTGCGGTTCATGCGTTCTGCTACTCCATTTTGTTGTGGTGTTTTGAGCACAGTAAAATGTCGCTTGATCCCTTCATCCTGGCAAACTTCAAAGAAAGGATCTGAAGTGTACTCACCACCATTATCTGACCGAAGAGTCTTAACTCTTCTTCCAGTTTGAGTCTCCACCATTTTCGTTCATTTCAGAAAGATATCAAGGACCTCATCCTTGTGTTTCATCATGTACACCCATACTCGTCTTGAGAAATCATCAATAAAAGTAACAAACCAACGATTACCTCCAATAGATTCATTCTTTGAAGGTCCCCATACATCTGTGTGAACATAATCAAGAATCCCTTTTGTGTTGTGTACTGCAGTGCCAAACTTGACCCTTGTCTGTTTTCCAAGAACACAATGCTCACAGAACCCATGTTTCCCAGTCTTGGTGCCTTTTAATAGACCTTGCTTGACTAGTCCTTGCAAAGCCTTTTCACCAGCATGCCCTAAGCGTATGTGCCAAAGTCTGGAATTATCTGCTTCAGCATCTTCTAAGCTTTTGGAAACAGCTGTTGTACCAGTAACGGTATATCCATCTAGGAAATATAAGTTTTCCATCCTCGTGCCTCTTAAGACAACTAATGCACCACGGATTGCTCTGAGGACTCCACCATGCATGATAATCTTATAACCACTGGATTCTAGGACTCCAAGTGAGAAGAGATTTTTCTTCAAGTCAGGTACATACCGTACCTCTGTTAGTGTCTTGACTACCCCATTATGCATCTTCAGATGGATAGTCCCAATCCCTTTGACCTCAGAAACATTATTATTGCCCATAAACACAACTCCTCCATCGAACTCCTCAAGTCTCAAGAATAAGTGCTTGTTAGGGGACATGTGATAAGAACATGCAGAATCAAGAATCCATTCACCATAATGTTTTTCTGGTGATGAGACCATGAATGCAGAGTCTCGTTCATCCTCATCTCGTGCAACGTTCACGGTTGGTTCATCTTTTTCCTTATTGCCCTTGATTGGACAATCTTCCTTCCAGTGCCCCTTTTTGTGACAAAAGGCACACTCATCTTTTGCAAGATATCGCCTGTTTGATGATTCTCCTCTGGATTTTAAGCGAGATCTCCCTCGCCCTCGAAATCTTCTAGGGTTTGTTCTGCCTCTAACTGTCAATGCTTTTAACGTTGACTCCTTGTGAACAATTTGGTCCTTCTTCCGGTACTCATTATTCACCAAAGCATTGGACACATCAATGAATTTAATATTTTCTTTACCATACAGTAAAGTGGTGATGAGATGTTCATATGTGTCAGGCAGTGAATTTAATAACAGTAGAGCTTTATCTTCATCATCAATTTTCACATCTAAATTCTTCAAATCAGCTATCATTTTATTGAAATAATTCAGATGCTCATTCATAGAAGTACATTTCTTGTGCTGAAAGCGAAAGATTCTTTTCTTCAAGTAGAGACGATTCTCTATACTCTTCTTCATAAACTTGTCCTCTAGTGCTTGCCATAATTCCTTTGCAGAGTTTTGTTCTGAAAAGGCGTACTTCTGATCCTTTACAAGACAAAGTCGAATGGAACTGTAAGCTAACCGATTTATCCTCTCCCAGCTTTTCTCATCCAAATCCTCCGGTTTATCTTCTAGAGTGAAATCCAAATTCATTTGGACAAGCATATCCATAACTTCACATTTCCACATGCCAAAATTACCTTTCCCGTCAAATTTCTCCACCTCAAATTTGGTACTCGATACCGGGATGTATTGTGGAGGTATACTAGCATTCCCCGCTGATCTTTCTTCTGGAATATCAGCCATTATAACGCCTTTGGATTACAAATGGACTCCCGAAATTGTTAAAACACGCACTTTTATGCTCAAAAGAGCCAAAACAGTAACTTCAGTGTGCTGTTTCACAAAACGGACACCACGGTTGCGTCCGGAATGGTTGAAAATGCTAGGAACAAGTTGGACACCACGGGCTAAAAAATCACTGAGTTGGCCAAAAAACCAATCTGACCGAGTTGACTCAGGAAAGGAATATTCTGTCTCTGATAAAGAATATTCTGTCACAGCCAAGGGAATATTCTGTCTCTGTTAACGGAATATTCTTATTCTATCAAGAGAATATTCTGTCACTGCCAAAGGAATATTTTGTCTCTGTTAACGGAATATTCTTATTCTGTCACTGCCAAAGAAATATTTTGTCTATGTTAACGGAATATTCTTATTCTGTCAAGAGAATATTCTGTCACTGTTAGGTGACGTGGCAGATGACGTGGCGATGTGGGCCCCTGTGGATGACATGGATGATGACTCAGCGCCAACGTGTAGAATGGCGTGGCTGTCTTCTCAGGCTAGAATTCCGGCACTGTCTGGTTTTTCTGGCAGATTTCCGGCGAAACTTCGACGAGCTCTACAGGGCTCGTTTCAAGTCCGATTTCGATGATCTTTATATCGCCGGACTCGTATCGATGAGAGGAATCTCCGCAAGTGGTCAAAATCAAGATCTGAGAACTTTGAAAATTCTGCAACTTCGAACCGAGAGCTGAAAAACGTGTTTTTTTTCAGTGTTCTAACTTCCCTAATGCTCTGATACCAATTTGTTGTGCATACTGGACCGAAAGCAAACACAAAAAATAACACAAACAAGCAGATTTACATGGTTCCCCAAAATCAGGTACGTCCACGGAGACAACAGATTGTATATTATTAGAGGAATGATACAAACACTCAACTTAACCCAGTACAATCCCACAAAACTCAGTGTTTCACTCTTACACTCGGTGTTTCTCTCAAATCTGCATTTGCACTCACTCTCACAGTTGCATTATTTTCTCTACACGTTCTCTTCACTTGCACCTCACACACTTTCTTGCACTCTCTTTATAGGAGAGATGGAAGCTCTTGGCAGCAGCAGCCCATGTGCAGAACCAACTACTACAATGACAAAAGTCATGGTAGTAGTTGATGGTTGTTGGAGAAAGGTTGACAATTGCTACACTCTCTTCTGAGGACTTTTCCTGAAGTGATTTAGGTACACCATTGATGAAAGTCACCTTCCGCAATCTTTTGAAAGGTGCAACCTGTAAAACAGAGAAGAGAATTGATGGTGAACTGAAGGAAATGTCGGCAACGGTGAGCTTATCACAGGAAAAAAAACATATAGAGTGTATGTTTTTAAGCATTTCAACTTCATAAAAGGAACTTCATAGCAAATTACAGCAAAAACTTGTTCAAACATCACATGCAAATTAAAGAAAGCAGCCGTCATTTTTTTTAACAATGAGGAACAGAGCTGCTGGGCTAGATGGGATGAATTTATTTTAGAAAATAGAATTCAACAGTTATGATAGTGATAATACTACATTGCTATATGTGCTACCCAATCTTCGATTGTTGTACGGAACAAGTTCACCCAAGTTTTCTGCAGTCATCTAATGTTAATCCAATGCAACACCTTCAGAATTCATGGTTACCAAAAGGTGGTAGAAGAAGAAAATGAGTCAAACATAACTGTATTCTACTAAGTGAACTATGATTCTCAAGAGAGCACAACATTTTCCATTAAATGCCACTTACCTGATCAGAAATAAATTTCTGAACATCTTCTTCTGTCAGTGCGCTGTCGGGTGAGCGCACAACATATGCAACTGGGACCTTGCCAGCTTCAGCGTCAGGATATCTACAGCGAGCAATACAAATAATCAACTGTATGAATATTAGATATGTTAGAGAATAATATAAATTATATATTGGGACCTCATATAACAGCTTAAGCTATTGGGTTGAGATGGTTCTTTGGCATAGTATTAGAGCTTTAATGACCAAGCGGTCACAAGTTCAAATCTCATCATTCCTATTTATTTGATAAAAATTAAGTATAAGGTAATGTAGGTCTGTGCAAGTTTCTAGTCCAAAAGACTTTTACTTGAGGGGGTGTGTTAAAGAATAATATAAATTATATACTGAAACCTCACCTAACAGCTTAAGCTATTGAGTTGAGATGGTTCTTTGACAAGATATATATTAACATGGAAGTAGTTTTTTACGAGCTCACTGATGTCAGTGGTACAAATGCATGGGTTCAACTTCCGGGGTGACAACAGCATCCAAAATTTCAGGATGAGAAACTAGCAGCTCTTCTAGCTTAGCTGGTGCCACTCAGTGAAAATCAATAGAGACAAAAGGAAAACAGAATTCAGTAGCTAATCAGTTCAGAATAGCCAAAGTGCAGGAGCTGTGTTGCAATGTATTTATACAGGCAAAAAAACAAGTTTACAAATATTTATGAATTTTCTTTGCTAGATATTACCTGAAAACCTTTGTACTTGATGAGCTCTTTAATCCGATCAACAACAAAAAGTTGTCCATCATCATCAAAACATCCAAGATCTCTAGTATGTACCCAACCCTTTTTATCTATTGTATCTTGTGGCTTGCGGATTATTGAAATAACCTGCCGGAGGATTGCACAACATGGTGGATTTAGTTATATGGATATTTGAAATATGATTCCAACAAGAGAATCTGATTGTAATCCACAGTTGCATCAAGCTGACCAATCATGCACACAGGAAGTTAGTCATTTAAATTACCTAGTTAGACCACAAACATTTTGTTTTTGTACTTCTACCAAAATTCTAGGAGCCATTTGTGCAAGAACTGAGTTCCTAAACGATGCAGGCCAATAAGCATCTTACCTCTCATCAAATTGGGTCCCCTAACCCATATTTCCCCTAACTGATTAGGAGGGAGAGGCTTTGCAGTTTCCACACTGACTATCGGGGCCTCAATTCCTGCAAATAGTATTCCAGCAGAACCAGAATGTCGTACACCTATTCTCGGATCCTCCAATGAAACAATGCCACAGGTTTCAGTCATGCCAAAGCCCTGAAACCACAGAGAGCATATTGATTTAGAAAGAAGAAAATCTTTCATTTTTTTCTTTGAGAAATCAAAAGGAAATGATTGTTTGTGCATAAACGAGAACATCAAAACGTTTCATATTGTCTCAAACTTGAATTATGATTTTCTTAGGAACTAAAATCAGCCATATCAACTACCTGAATAATTATAGTATCCGGCAAATTCTTGGCGCATTCCTTCATCAAATCTTTTCCCAGAGGAGCAGCGCCTGAACCAATATTTCTCAATTACGAAAGGTCATACTTCTTAGCCAAATTCTGTATAGACAAAGCGAGTATTACTGGGGGCACAACCCACATATGGGTCACTCTATACTCCTCAATTGTTAAGATTTTCTGTTAAGATTTCCTAGCTGTAAGTGTTGGTTATCCTTGATTGCAGGGTTGTTCCCATGATCGCAGGATTGTTCCCATTACTGTTAATAAGACCTATTCTTTAGGAATAAGTCATTTGATATTAATTGACTTAGTCATTTACCACGTTCCTAGGATTACAAAGCGTGGGCTGCACATTTCAAATTCGGTTACATTCTGTAAGGCTATTTATTAGCCAGAGTTATTCTGTTTCAATGAACAAGAAGTTTTCTCCAAGCGTTTACTATTCTTACTGGTTATTCCAGAGTGTTCATCCTAAGTTTGCAACATCTGGTATCAGAGCAAGGTTTCCAAGTTATTTTCATCGATCAACCATGTCAACTGAAAGTAGTTTTGTGCAACCTGCAATTCCAAAGTTTGATGGGCACTATGATCATTGGTGCATGCTCATGGAGAATTTCTTGCGCTCCAAAGAATATTGGAGTTTGGTAGAGACTGGAGTTCCTGCTGCAGCAGACGAGGACAATCTCACTGATGAACAGAAGAAGATCATTGCTGATCAAAAACTAAAGGATTTGAAAGCTAAGAATTACTTGTTTCAGGCCATTGATAGATCAATCCTAGAAACAATATTGAAGAAGGATACTACAAAAGACATCTGGGACTCATTGAAGCAGAAGTACCAAGGCACAGCACGCGTCAAACGTGCACAGTTACAAGCTCTTCATAAAGAGTTTGAAATTCTGCACATGAAGGAAGGAGAGTCTGTGAATGTTTATTTTGCACGCACCCTCACCATAGCCAACAAGATGCGGATTCATGGGGAGAAGATGGGAGATGTGGTGATCATCGAGAAAATCTTAAGATCAATGACTGCAAAATTTAACTATGTAGTTTGCTCCATTAAAGAGTCAAATGATCTTGACATTTTGTCTATTGATGAATTTCAAAGCAGTTTGTTGGTACACGAGCAAAGGATGGGAAGACACACAGGGGAAGAGCATGCTCTAAAGGTCACTCATGATGTTCAACAGGGCGGACAAGGTGGTCGCCACAGTTTCAGAGGAAGAGGACGAGGAAGGGGCAGGAATATTTTTGACAAATCTAACATTGAATGTTACAACTGTCATGAATTTGGGCATTTTCAATGGGAATGTCTTAAGAAGGAACAGGTTTCAAAAGGATTTTACACAGCTACCAGTGAAGAAATGCTGCTAATGGCCTATTTGAATGTCGATGAGGTTGATAGAGAAGAATTATGGTTCCTGGACTCTAGTTGCAGCAATCACATGTGTGGCAAGAAGGAGATGTTCACAGATTTGGATGATACCTTCAGGAAATCTGTGAAGTTGGGGAATAACTCAAGTTTGGCTGTGCTAGGTGTTGTTACCCATTTTTTGACCCATGTTTTTTATATATTTTCAAAAAATTCCAAAAATAGAGAAAAACAATGAAAATTCAAAAAAATATGTTTTTTAATATATTCGTGTCATTTTAGCATTTTCAACGTCGTCTAAAAAAAGAATTTAAATTTTTTAAGGGTCTTTTGAACGCGTTCAACTTTTCACGCGTCATTTTCAAAATCATTGATTTTCCTCATTGAGTCGACGTTGATATTGCTCGTTTTTAAAAAAATACAAAAAATAAGAAAAATCAAAATTTACAAAAAAAGAAAGTTAAGGGACCAATTTTGAGGCCGAAACAATATTTTTGCCTATGTATAGGGAATTTTGAATATTGGAGGGAGAGGCCACCTAAGAACTTTTTTTCTTCACCCGAAACCAGCCGCTCCCCCTGGCCCAAGACCATTTGATCCCTCTCTTTCAGCTGAAAATCAGGGACTCAGCCCCCCACCCAGGTCTTCTTTTCCTTGTTTCCAGCCGACAATAGAGGCTCTCCTCACGAGGAAAACCCCTATTTCTTCTCATCCCCAGCTATGCAAGAGAGGGGGGGATTTTTTCATTTTGCCGGGTCCCGACAGCAGTGGGCAGAGACCCACGGTTCCCATCCCCTTTGGGATTTTCTTCTTCTCCCCTGCACCCGAAGGAGTGGAGGGATTTTCCATTTTCTTCTTCTGTCAGCCGGAGACCCATACACTGTCCCCTCTCCCTCTTATCAACACAGAGCCGTACTCTCACTTGAGACCCACCAGAACCATAAAAACCAGCAACAGCCACCGGCCCTCCCTCTCTGATTTATTCTTTCCTTCTTCCCCCCAGGCTGTTGATTTTCGATCCCCCACAGACCCGGCCAACACCCCCTTTTGCTGCAGAGTTTCCTCCTTGAGCCGTTCCTCCCCTCCCACAGTTTCAATCTCCATTTTCGCCAAACACAAACCAGGCCACACCTAGGTTCTCCTTCACCGCAACTTCAACATCCCAGCTCGCCAAGATCAAGGCAGCATTTCCTTCCCCCCACAGATCACAACCAAGACAGCACCTTCACTTTTCCCTCTCCTCTCTCAACCGACAACAGCAGGCGCCTCCACCACCGGCCACTCGAACCAACCATCCTCGCCGAAGACCCAGCAGCCACCCCAATCCTTGTCATCTTCCCCTCTCAGCTGCTCCCTTCTCCAGCCGCCAGCTCGCCAAGACCAAAGGAGGGCAGATCCGCTCCCCGTGCAGCAGCCCCTTCCTCCTCCAGCTCCTCCCCTACCGTCGCCGTCCCACGTAAGCCGGACTTCTGCCTGCAGAAGAAGACGAGAAGACGAACAAGGGGGGGATCTGCAGATCTAAAAGAAGGAGACAGGAGCAACGGGCAGAAAAACTTCCCGGTGAGCCACCCAACACTCCTCAACAGATCTGCGACTGAGGAAGAAGGAGAGAGAAGCAGATCTAAACAGATCTAAGAAGAAGAGAATTGATTGTGTTGTTGTGTTTTTTTGTTATTTTTTCAGGTCACAGCATCATCACCGGTGAGGAGGGGAAGAAGAGAGGAAGCTGTGACTGATCCCCTGCTTTTTTCTCACGGCGGTGCGTGGGAAGTCGCGCCACCACTGTTCATGTAGCCCCAGAAGTCCTTCCCTGTAATTTCTGGAGTTTTTAAGGACTATTTTGTAAATGTTAAATTAATTAATGTAATTTTTATTTATTTTGTTTTGAATTTGTATTTGTATTGTGGATGTAAAAGAAAAAAAGAAAAGAAAAGAAAAAAAAAAGAAAATAAATAAATAATAAAAAGAAAGTTGTGTGTGTGTTTGTTTTTTTATTTATGTTATTGAATTATAAAAAAAAAGGGACAAAAAAAATTAATTGTTAATTTAAATATGGTTAAATATCTCAAGGATAAATAAAATCAAGTTGTATTTTCCATGAAAATGTAAGAACAAGTTTCTACATATATTCGGGGATTTAATAACTGATTTATTCAAGCCTTAGAATTTAATTAATATTTTAAATTTTCAAATCACATCAGAACACAAAGCAGCTTACCTCAGGTAGGGTGTGTTAGGGGTGCTAATACCTTCCCTAACCACAACCAGTTCCTTACCCGCGATCTCTGACAAGACCAGTATATCAGGTTTCCTAGTAGCCCTCAATGAATTACTAGGTGGCGACTCCAATGAACCAAATTCAAAGCAAACACAACAAGGAGAAAAATCACCAGCCCGATGCCGCGCGCGAGATTTTTCGACGTGCGACACTAGGAAAGGGAGATGTTCGTATGGAAGTCAATGGAATCATGCAGGTCATCACTGGAGTATTTTATATCCCAGATTTACAAAATAATTTACTAAGCATTGGACAGTTGCAAGAGAAGGGTCTTGTTTTTGTTATCAAACAGGGCAAGTGCAGGATTTATCATCCAGAGAGAGGATTGATCTGGGAGACCACAATGGCAACCAACCGTATGTTTATCATACTGGCTCGCACACACTCACAAGAACAAAAGTGTTTCACTATTACTACAGAAGATCAATCTCATCTATGGCATCGAAGATATGGCATTTGGGTTGGAGTGGTCTCAAACTTCTTCAGCAAAAGAATATGGTGAAAGGTTTACCAACATTCCAAGCACACACAAGAATCTGTGAAGAATGTCTGGTAGGAAAGCAGCAACGTGATCCATTCCCAAAGAAGAGTACATGGAGGGCATCTCAGATTCTTCAACTTGTGCATGCAGACATATGTGGGCCAATTAATCCAATCTCAAATAGTAAGAAACGATATCTCATCTCTTTCATTGATGACTATAGCAGAAAAACATGGGTGTATTACTTGGTTGAGAAATCAGAAGCTCTTCACGTTTTCAAGAATTTCAAAGCAAAGGTTGAAAAGGAAACTGGTTTATACATACGGGGTCTGCGTACAGACCGTGGGGGTGAATTCACGTCATTAGAATTCACAGAGTTTTGCACAACAACTGGCATTCAACGACAGTTAACAGCTTCATACACACCACAACAAAATGATATTGCGGAGAGGAAGAATCGAACTATTATGAATATGGTTCGCAGCATGCTTACAAAGAAAGCTATTCCAAGAACATTTTGGCCAGAAGCTGTTAACTGGACCATTCATGTTCTGAATCGAAGTCCAACTTTTGCAGTAAGAAATATGATGCCAGAAGAAGCATGGAGCGACACCAAACCATCAGTGGAGCATTTCAGGGTTTTTGGGTGTTTAGCACACGTCCATATACCTGATAGTAAGTGGATTAAGCTTGATGACAAAAGTATGAAGTGCATTCTTCTGGGAGTCAGCGATAAATCTAAAGTCTATCGTATTTTCAATCCAGCTTCTAAGACGATAGTGATCAGTCGGGACGTTATGTTTGAAGAAGATAAAGCTTGGGACTGGAATGCAAATCACAAAGAACCACTTATGGCTGATCTTGAATGGGACATCACTGGAGATACAGTAGCAGATTCTGCACCTTGTGAGCAGTCTTTAGAAGGCGAGGCAGCTGATGATAACAATGTAGCAGAGTCTGCAACTAATGAGCACTCTCAAGAACATGAGGAATCTGTTTCTCATGATCAGACTCGCACGCCTCCCATTGCAGGACGTGTTCGACGACAGCCTAATTGGATGAATGACTATGTGAGTCATATAAATTTCTCTGAGAAGGAAGGTCAGGCGCACTTAGTCTTATTTGCTGAGCTTGATCCCATTACTTATGCACAGGCTGTGCAAAGTGACAAATGGAAGCAAGCTATGGATTCAGAAATTGCAGCTATAGAAAGGAATAACACATGCGAGTTGACAGACGTGCCAGCAATAGGAAAAGTGATTGGGGTTAAATGGATTTACAAAACTAAACTCAATGAAAAAGGTGAAGTGGATAAGTACAAGGCTCGTTTGGTTGCCAAAGGGTATAGTCAGCAATATGGGATAGATTATGCAGAAGTGTTTGCTCCTGTGGCTCGTTTGGATACAATTCGTATCATTCTTTCACTTGCAGCTCAACATGGCTGGACTATCTTTCAGCTTGATGTAAAATCCGCTTTTCTACACGGTGAATTACATGAGGATGTGTTCGTTGTACAGCCTCCAGGCTA
The DNA here is from genome assembly GCA_018804465.1 of Populus tomentosa. NCBI lineage: Eukaryota > Viridiplantae > Streptophyta > Magnoliopsida > Malpighiales > Salicaceae > Populus > Populus tomentosa. The sequence goes on from CM032001.1 coordinate 11,216,365, forward strand.
TGAACGAAAGGGGCATGAGCACCAGGTATATAAGCTTAAAAAGGCTCTTTACGGTCTTAAACAGGCTCCTCGAGCCTGGTACAGCCGCATTGAGTCGTATTTCCTGAAGGAAGGCTTCGAAAAGTGTCCACATGAACACACCTTATTCGTCAGATGTTAATTGTTTGTCTTTATATGGATGATCTTATATTCACTGAAAATGATGCATCTATGTTCAATACATTCAAGCATTCTATGATGACTGAGTTTGATATGACTGATCTTGGGAGAATGAGTTATTTTCTTGGCTTAGAAGTGTTTCAAACATCGGATGGCATCTTTATTAAACAACAGAAATATGCTCAAGAAGTGCTGGCAAGGTTCAACATGAGTCAATGTAATGCAGTTCATAATCCTGTTGTTCCTGGTTTCAAAGTCATGAAAGATGAAAGGGGAGTCGAAGTTGACAGCACCATGTTCAAATGAATTGTGGGCAGTCTTATGTACCTAACAGCAACGCGACCAGACATGATGTATGTTATCAGTTTAATTAGTAGGTTCATGGAACGACCTACTGAATTGCATCTCAACGCTGCCAAAAGAGTATTGCGATACTTGAAGGGCACCATGAGTTTTGGGTTGTTCTACAGGAAGGGAGAAAAACAAGAACTTATTGGGTACACTGATAGTGATTATGCTGGAGATCAGGATGATAGAAAGAGTACTTCTGGGTATGTTTTTATGTTAAGTTCAGGGGCAGTGTCATGGTCTTCGAAGAAACAACCGGTGGTCACTTTATCTACTACTGAAGTTGAGTTTATAGCCGCTGCATCCAGTGCATGTCAAGCAGTTTGGTTAAGGAGGATCTTGCAGCAGCTTAATCATGAACCACGAAAGTCTACAACAATTTATTATGATAATAGTTCTACTATTAAGCTTTCAAAGAATCCAGTCCTGCATGGGCGTAGCAAACATATAGATGTTCGGTTCCATTTTCTTCGAGAGCTCACCAAGGATGAAGTCGTGGAATTGATTCAATGTTCTTCACAGGAACAGGTGGCAGACATCATGACAAAGCCTTTGAAGCTGAACGTGTTTCAGAACTTGAGGGAACTATTGGGTGTTTATCCACTCATGGATATAAACTGATTGCTGAGAGCATTAAGTTTAAGGAAGAATGTTAAGATTTTCTGTTAAGATTTCCTAGCTGTAAGTGTTGGTTATCCTTGATTGCAGGGTTGTTCCCATGATCGCAGGATTGTTCCCATTACTGTTAATAAGACCTATTCTTTAGGAATAAGTCTGTCATAACCTAATTTTTGAATAAATAATACAAAATCAATGATTAAAAATATATTTGAGAATGAGGTTAAAATAACACAAATTCAAAGTTTAGGGATGAAATTATCAGATTTGAGAATAAATTGATCAGAAATTGAAGAATTAATAAGTTTGGAAATTTACTTAAAATTTGGATTATTTTAATTAATGAAATTAGAAGAATTAATAAGTTTGTGGACTTAATTAAACTTTGATTTAATTAATTAAATAAATTCAGGGACTTAATTGAAATTTATCCAAAAGGGGCAAAATTGAAAGAAATTTTTATTTGTTTAGGGGTCCAATTGCGAAATTCCAGAGACAGGGGTCAAATTGAAAATTCCTATTTTCTGCCGAAACGGCACCGTTCCTAGAAACAGTGGTGCGTCTTCTCCATTCCCGCTTCAACAGGGAAGCTCTCGATTCAACAGGGGAGCTGATAATCCTCAACAAATCTGATCTTGGACCACGTCTCTTGCCCATGATCTCGGTGGTGGAGGCATAAACACAGTCCTGCAAAGATAGGACACCAGGGAAGGGTTTAGCTTGGCTATAAAAAGAAAGAAGAAAAACCCAGAAGGAAGAAGAGAAAACCCAGAAAAAAAGACGAAAGAAAAAGCCAGAAAAACAAAGAAGAAAAACAACAACAACAGAGCAATTCTGTCGCACCCGACAGAGCAAACAAAACACAATCAAAAAAAGAAAATATAGAGAGAGGAACGAAGACAAAGGGGAAGGGGAAACAGAGAAAAAATAGAGAGGCACACAGAAATACATAAAGAAATAACACGCAGAGCAGGGGAGAAAAAGGGAAGCACACACACAGACAAGGATTGATTATCCCTGCCATCGTGTTATCCCTACAAAAACAAAAAATAAAGACAACAATCGGCATCCACAGTAAACCGGCATCTCCATTGTTGCCTCCTTCATCATCTCAAAGTCTGTTAAAAACAAAAAGCAGACCGCGGGCACAGGAACGGAAAAAGCAGAAGAAAGGGTATCAAGCAGGCGAAAGTCACCACGAGCGTTCCAGCCAGAATCGTCCCCATCGCCAGGTACGCGACTTCTTCCTCTTGCATTGTTTCAGTAATTGACATTTACACTGTGCAAGTGAATTTTAATTCACTTGCACAGTGTAGCAACACGCGTGCTTTAGCGCACGCGTGTTGCTCAGCATAGCCAGGCCACTGGCTTGGGCCAGTGGCTGGGCTGGCTGGGCCCAGGCCCAGCCCCTGTGGGGCTGTGAGCCACCAATATACATGCTGGGCTGGATTTAGCCCAACCCAGCCCCAAAAAAAAAAAACAAAACAAAAAAACAAAAAAAAAACAGAAAAATAAAAAAGAGGTAGAAAAAAATAAAATAAAATAAAAGGCAGAAAAATAAAAATAAGAAAAATATGTATGCATGAAAAAAAATAATAATATAAATTTATTGGTTTATTCACTGACGCCAGAGTCAGGAATAAAAATACCGGTTTAAATTTATATTATTCATTGTATTTTATTTTTATTTAGCAAGAAAAAAATAATATAAATTTATTGGTTTATTCACTGACGCCAGAGTCAGGAATAAAAATACCGATTTAAATTTATATTATTCATTGTATTTTATTTTCATTTGTTAAAAAATGTGCATGCGTAAAAATAAATTTATTTTATTTGTTTATTTACTGACGCCAAAGTCAGTAATAAAAAAATATTGATTTAAATTTGTTTTTGTTTTTTTTAGCTACATAATATTTATCAACGCCAGAGTTGGAAATATTTGTAGTTAATATTCACTGGCGCCAGAGTCAGGAATATTGTAAGCAAATTTTCATAACATAAAAAAAAAAATAAACATTTAGCAATTTAAGACGAAACTAGCAATGCAGCCTGCCTCAGGCAGGACGTTTAAGGGGTGATAATATCTTCCCTTTTACGTAACCAGTCCCGAACCATAGAATCTCTGTTGACCAGTTAGGGTTCCTAGTGACCATAATACTAGGTGGCGACTCCTTAAACAAGAATATTCCCATCAAAGAACAAGATGCCATAAATCCGTTCTTTCCAAAGATTTTTAAATTAATTTTTTAGGGACGCCACGATGTCGGGTGCGACAGAATGGCGACTCCACTGGGGACTAATGGACTAAGCTTTGCTTTTTGTTTATCAATTGCTATAATGTTTTTTATGTTATGTTTATTTGTTTATTTTTCTTGAATTTACTGTTTTAGCATGCATCCATGTTTATATTATCATGCATCACGTTGAGAGCACACACCTGAAAATCTAGGATAAGTGGGAAAGTAACGGTACCCCAATGGCTTTAGCCTGGGTAAGACTCGTGAAACCATCCAACTCTCGCTTGATTGTTTACTTGGAAGTGGTTGATATGCCAAACTGATATTACTCAGGGCCTCTATTTTCACACTACTTGTAAGCCTCATATCGACCTACCATGGACGATCACTGAGCATGCGAGAGACCCTTTGAAACTAGATAATGACCAACCCTTTGATGCACTCAACAATTAGGATCTTCCTATTAGGTTGTCATCCCGTAGAGGACGTGTCTGCATTTCATACGCCTTTTTAATTGAATCAACATTTTTGCATAATTGTATGATTTACAAAAGCAGGTTGAAATATAGGTTCCCCATTGAAACCCATTCGAGAAAAAGACAAATGAAAGATGAAGAAAGAGTCCAGTTGGAAGCCCAACATCAAAAAGAGGTGGACAATCTTAAAGAAGAAGACGCAAGGCTTACTAGTCTACTCGAGCAGGCCTTAAGAGATAAATCCGGAAAAGCAACACTTATAGCTCAGCCTGAAGATATGCATGTATCTCATTTCGATCCACAGAATCTGGGGGCAAATAGGGTGTCATCCGAATTTCAACGAGCTATGAATTTCCAGCCAGCACACCCCCTGAGAATGTTGTTTACCATTGATTCTACAGAGAATGAATATCAAAAGGGCAAGATGATAAAAGAAGATGATCTGAACAAATTCATTGCCTTAGAACAAAGGATGAGGGCATTTGAGGGAATTCACTTATATGATACTATAAAGGCTGCTGAGATGTGTTTGGTGCCTAATGTAGTCATTCCCAGAAAGTTTAGAGTGCCAGAATTTATCAAATATACGGGAACTCAATGCCCTATAACTCATCTCAAAGCATACTACAACAAAATGGCTGAGGTGGTTGATGATGAGAAACTGCTGATTCATTTCTTTCAAGACAGTCTGAGTAATGGTGCCCTCACTTGGTATATGCAGTTGGACAATACCAAGGTAAAAAAATGGAAGGATTTAGTTGATGCCTTCATGGGGTAATATAAGTTCAATATAGATGTGGGCCCTGATCGGTTAAGCTTGCAAGCTATGGAGAAGGATAACAAAGAGTCCATAAGAGAATACGCCCGAAGATGGAGTGAGGTAGCTGCACAAGTTAACTCTCCCATGTTGGAAAAATAGATGATCACTTTATTTTCCGACACCTTTAAAGCTCCGTACTTTGAATACTTAGTTAGAAGCTCTGCACAACATTTCACTGACCTGATTGTTATAGCTGAGAGGATTGAACAAGCCATTGGGTTAGGTAAGATTGCTAACCCGACTGAGAAGAACGGTTTCACTGAAGGTGGTTGCCAAGACACTTATCATTTCTATAGCTAATTGCTTCGCATCGACTCTTAGAAATCAACTATCTTGAAGATAAAGCTATGGTGATATTAGGTCGAGAATGATCTACATTTGATTTCAATTGACTATTGAAAAGATGCCGTTGTCGAGGAGAATGAATGATTGAAATATTCCAGAAATTCCAATCAATGATCGTTAAATGTTTAGCCTCTTTATATGTTATCATACCAGTATTCATAGCCCAAGATGTTGTCATAAGTTCTTTCTTGTTGAACTTATTTTCTAAAGTTTCAATGAAAATAATGAGTTTGTCATTCAATCGTGTTTACGATTAGCATTATTCATTTTTTCTGAGAGAGTTTTCTTATAAAGATTCACAAACACATCTTTGAAGCCTTATGTGATCTCATAGACGCAATTCATCTATTTTACCAAAAATCAGTTTCCCTATTGGAGTTTTGAAAAAAATTGATCTGGCATTTTGATTTCAAAAAAAAATAATTTGATGTTTATTCAAAAATGATATTTTTGACATTCTACTTGTAGAATGACAAGTGAATCAAGCAACTCCATCATTGAGGTGATTAAATTAGAAAAACAATTATGAAAAAAAAAAAGAATAAACACCCTTACCCCATTACTCTTGAATCATGTGTTTTTAAATGTATGAATAATGGTATGTAGTGAACTTGTTACTCATAACTCATGAAATGCATCTTTGCAAAGAATAAACCATCACACTATACGAGGTCAAAGTTTATTGATCATAGCTGCTTGCACTTGAAATGAGGAAAGGCCATCTTTGTTATTCCTTTCATGTTCTAAAATAAGTACATCCCTTGCAAACCCTTTTTGAGCCTGAATAATTTTTCTTTCATAAAAAATCCCGACTAAGATCACACCCTACACTGGGGGCAAGTGAAATTTCAATGATCAAGAAGGATGATAAAGCCAAAAGCCAAAAGAGCCCAAGAAACTCAAATGCTAGGGATCATGCCCACATCACAAAAAAGGGGGCAAGTGAAATTTCAATGATCAAGAAAGAGGATAAAGCCGTGAGAAAGCCAAAAGGCAAAAGAGCCCAAGAAACTCAAATACTAGGGGGCATGCCCATATCACAAGAAAAAGTGATAACCAAGATAAAATGAGTATGCTCTAGCGGAGCAATGAAAAAGAAGAAAAAAGGGGCAAATCAAAGAAGAGCGGCAAAGGAAAATATAAATGACATCAAAAGTCAAACTATTGATCGTGATCTTCAGTCTTTGAAACCCTGAAACACTCTTTGAGCCTTATGAATACTTTTCTTTTATAGCCAAAAACCACAGCCTATGTTACGTGCTTGTAGAAGTCCTTTCTAATCAAGCAAGCAAGCAATCTAGAACAATAAACAATGTTCTCAAAATGCAAAGAATACTTTTTTATAAGATTCATGACATCAAGAATAAACTACTCATTATTATTCATGCTGATAAAAATAAATGTTAAAAAAGAGACAAGTTTTTCTCATACAAAACCTCGAGCTTTTTCTCGAGCCCTTCACTTCAAAACAAAAGGTCATCTCATGATATATTTTCACCGAAGACCTCGTTACCAAACACAAGAGCAAATAATCTCTTTTCCCAGAAAGAAAATAACCAAGGAGTTGCAAGATTTCAAAAGCAAATTGTTGTTTGACTCGCATCGAAATAATTTTTATTTTCAAAATGCAAGATCAAGATTTCATGATTCATTCTAGACCCATATTCCTCCACCAAAATGAAAAGGAGAGAAATGAGAGAATGGCCTCTTAAAACCTTTATTTATCTAAGTCGCTGACAGAAGCACACTTAGGGGCAATAACCAATACAAGGGGGCAACATTGTGTTTAGAAGGAAAGATTCTAGAAAAGGAGATGGTAATTTCCTTCAACCAGACAAGGGGGCATTTTGGTTTACAAAAGACAGCTCGATCCTTTCAGTAAGTGATACCGAATGTTTTTAGTAGTGAGACGAGGGGTAATGAATAATCCTCTCAAATTATTTGACGAATCAGAAAATCTTTAGCAATCAAGTGGGTCACGATGGGCACCATAAATGCTGAGTTATGCAAACAAATTTAGAAGTAGACTTACATGGGCCAACTCGAGTGGGCTGGAAGTCAAGCGACAAAGATGACTCAAATCAGATAGCAAGATCTCACCAACTAATCAACAAGAAGATTGTGAAGAAATGGGGGCCTATATTTCAAATTAGGTAAAGATGCATGCATATCATCTAAACTTTGAGACATTGAGCAATGATTTCTGCATTAAAAAAAAAATTCGAACAGAATCCATCCAGTGGAAGGCCACCTTGAAATGGCGAACATTGAAATTGCTTTTGAAAAATTTTCACTTTTGAGAATTTTTCAACCTGGGCAGGCCGCCCATGAGAATTAGGCCACCAAAAAAATCTCTGTATTTTTCCACCACTTTTCAGCCTCAACCTCGTCTGAGTTCTTTTCGAGCGCGCCTTCGAGCCCTCGACCATCAAAGGTAGTGCATTTTCTATCCTACATCCATTCGAGCGCGCCTTCGAGCCCTCGTCTTACATTCGAGCGCGCCTTCGAGCCCTCGTCTTATTTATTTTCGAGCGCGCCTTCGAGCCCTCGACCACCTGAGGTAGTGTATTTTTTATCCTACCTCCATTCGAGCGCGCCTTCGAGACCTCGTCTTACATTCGAGCGCGCCTTCGAGCCCTCGTCTTATTTATTTCCGAGCGCGCCTTCGAGCCCTCGACCACCTGAGGTAGTGCATTTTCTATCCCACCTCCATTCGAGCGTGCCTTCGAGCCCGCGTCTTATTTACATTCGAGCGCGCCTTTGAGCCCTCGTCTTATTTATTTTCGAGCGCGCCTTCGAGCCCTCGTCTTATCTCCATTCGAGCGCGCCTTCGAGCCCTCGTCTTATTTCTTTTCGAGTGCGCCTTCGAGCCCTCGACCATAAAAGGTAGTGCACTTTCTATCCTACCTCCATTCGAGCGCGCCTTCGAGCCCTCGTCTTATTAAAAAAAAAAATCCTTGTATTTTTCCACTGGGCAGGTAACCCATTACAATGTGACCAACTGGGCAGGTAACCCATTACAATGTGACCATCTGGGCTGGTAACCCATTACAATGTGACCATCTGGGCCGGTAACCCATTACAATATATCATCCTATACTGGGCAGGTAACCCATTACAATGTGACCATATGGGTCGGTAACCCATTACAATATACCATCCTATACTGGGCAGGTAACCCATTACAATGTGACCATCTGGGCCGGTAACCCATTACAACATCCCATCCTATACTGGGCAGGTAACCCATTACAATGTGACCATCTGGGCCGGTAACCCATTACAATATACCATCACAAAAAAAAAAACAAAAAACTGGGTTGTCTTCCAAATGACTTGTTCTCTTTGTAAAGGTCATGTGTCAATCTACTGTTTTCAAAGTTTTCAAAACTAAAAATAAAAAAGGCAAAAGTTCTTTCTGTATCTAATTTTCTTTACAAATTTACTACACAAAGCTAAAGAAAATGAAAATTTTCAATATCTTTGCATCGTAAATATTATAAAGAGGGGGCAACTGTCATAACCCAATTTTTGAATAAATAATACAAAATCAATGATTAAAAATATATTTGAGAATGAGGTTAAAATAACACAAAATCAAAGTTTAGGGATGAAATTATCAGATTTGAGAATAAATTGATCAGAAATTAAAGAATTAATAAGTTTGGAAATTTACTTAAAATTTGGATTATTTTAATTAATGAAATTAGAAGAATTAATAAGTTTGTGGACTTAATTAAACTTTGATTTAATTAATTAAATAAATTCAGGGACTTAATTGAAATTTATCCAAAAGGGGCAAAATTGAAAGAAATTTTTATTTGTTTAGGGGTCCAATTGCGAAATTCCAGAAACAGGGGTCAAATTAAAAATTCCTATTTTCTGCCGAAACGGCACCGTTCCTAGAAACAGTGGTGCGTCTTCTCCATTCCCACTTCAACAGGGAAGCTCTCGATTCAACAGGGGAGCTGATAATCCTCAACAAATCTGATCTTGGACCACGTCTCTTGCCCATGATCTCGGTGGTGGAGGCATAAACACAGTCCTGCAAAGATAGGACACCAGGGGAGGGTTTAGCTTGGCTATAAAAAGAAAGAAGAAAAACCCAGAAGGAAGAAGAGAAAACCCAGAAAAAAAGACGAAAGAAAAAGCCAGAAAAACAAAGAAGAAAAACAACAACAACAGAGCAATTCTGTCGCACCCGACAGAGCAAACAAAACACAATCAAAAAAAGAAAATATAGAGAGAGGAACGAAGACAAAGGGGAAGGGGAAACAGAGAAAAAATAGAGAGGCACACAGAAATACATAAAGAAATAACACGCAGAGCAGGGGAGAAAAAGGGAAGCACACACACAAACAAGGATTGATTATCCCTGCCATCGTGTTATCCCTACAAAAACAAAAAATAAAGACAACAATCGGCATCCACAGTAAACCGGCATCTCCATTGTTGCCTCCTTCATCATCTCAAAGTCTGTTAAAAACAAAAAGCAGACCGCGGGCACAGGAACGGAAAAAGCAGAAGAAAGGGTATCAAGCAGGCGAAAGTCACCACGAGCGTTCCAGCCAGAATCGTCCCCATCGCCAGGTACGCGACTTCTTCCTCTTGCATTGTTTCAGTAATTGACATTTACACTGTGCAAGTGAATTTTAATTCACTTGCACAGTGTAGCAACACGCGTGCTTTAGCGCACGCGTGTTGCTCAGCATAGCCAGGCCACTGGCTTGGGCCAGTGGCCGGGCTGGCTGGGCCCAGGCCCAGCCCCTGTGGGGCTGTGAGCCACCAATATACATGCTGGGCTGGATTTAGCCCAGCCCAGCCCAAAAAAAAAAACAAAACAAAAAAAACAAAAAAAAAACAGAAAAATAAAAAAGAGGTAGAATAAAATAAAATAAAATAAAAGGCAGAAAAATAAAAATAAGAAAAATATGTATGCATGAAAAAAAATAATAATATAAATTTATTGGTTTATTCACTAACGCCAGAGTCAGGAATAAAAATACCGGTTTAAATTTATATTATTCATTGTATTTTATTTTTATTTAGCAAGAAAAAAATAATATAAATTTATTGGTTTATTCACTGACGCCAGAGTCAGGAATAAAAATACCGATTTAAATTTATATTATTCATTGTATTTTATTTTCATTTGTTAAAAAATGTGCATGCGTAAAAATAAATTTATTTTATTTGTTTATTTACTGACGCCAAAGTAAGTAATAAAAAAATATTGATTTAAATTTGTTTTTGTTTTTTTTAGCTACGTAATATTTATCAACGCCAGAGTTGGAAATATTTGTAGTTAATATTCACTGGCGCCAGAGTCAGGAATATTGTAAGCAAATTTTCATAACATAAAAAAAAAAAACATTTAGCAATTTAAGACGAAACTAGCAATGCAGCCTGCCTCAGGCAGGACGTTTAAGGGGTGATAATATCTTCCCTTTTACGTAACCAGTCCCGAACCATAGAATCTCTGTTGACCAGTTAGGGTTCCTAGTGACCATAATACTAGGTGACGACTCCTTAAACAAGAATATTCCCATCAAAGAACAAGATGCCAGAAATCCGTTCTTTCCAAAGATTTTTAAATTAATTTTTTAGGGACGCCACGATGTCGGGTGCGACAAAGTCATTTGATATTAATTGACTTAGTCATTTACCACGTTCCTAGGATTACAAAGCGTGGGCTGCACACAGTGGCGGAGCCACGTAGGGGCAAGAGGGGGCAATTGCCCCCTCCCCCTCCTAATTAGCAACCCTCCACAGCAAGAGAAGCATTTGATGGCAAGGTAAAAGCACAAGGATGAATGCTCTTGGTCCTTTTTTTGATAGTAATGCTACTATCGATTCCACTTTAATTATTTCATAGTATAACACTGTTACTTTTTTAAATGATTTATATAAATTAATAGTAGATAAATTAACATTCAAATTAAATAAAATATAGAGATTTAACAGCTAAATTAAACATAATATAATAAAAAAAGAGTTAATCAAAACTAATATAAAGCTGTGTTACTTTTCTATTTGTTTCGTTATATAATTTTAGTTTTATTTCTTTATAATTAGTTATTGAAAATATTAGGGTTTATTATAATTTATAGGTTTGTTGAATTAATATGTATAGATAATATTATATGCTAATACATATAAAATGAAATGAATTTTGATGAATTGATAAGTATTTTATTATGAATTTCATATGAAAAATAATGATAAAAAATTTACTAATGATTAAAAATGAAGTACATGACAACTAAAAAAATTAAGAATATAATAAATAAATTAAAAAATATATTTAATATTTATGTTTAATCTACTTGTACAAAACAACAAGCTAGCAAAAACAACATTAATTTGTGACAGTCCTTTTAAGCTATGATTTTAGATGTTATGTACAATATGTCAGCATAAAATTGTTGCCAAACACTTTTCTAATCCTTGAAAAATTTAGAAATAAATAAATGAAAATTTGTTGTATATATTGAGAAAGATATTTTTAATGAGATTAAAAATAAAATCATTATGAAACATTTTTAAAATATTAAATCTCGAAGAGATCGAACAATTATAATGTAAGTTTTTTTATTTTAAAAGTATTCTTAAATTAATTTTGCTTAACTTGAGTTGGTATATATATTTCAAATTAATTTCTATATATAACACATGTAAGTATAACATATAATATTAAATATTTGTTAGTAATTTGCCCCCTCAATTAAAAAATCCTAGCTCCGCCACTGGCTGCACATTTCAAATTCGGTTACATTCTGTAAGGCTATTTATTAGCCAGAGTTATTATGTTTCAATGAACAAGAAGTTTTCTCCAAGCATTTACTATTCTTACTGGTTATTCCAGAGTGTTCATCCTAAGTTTGCAACATCAATAGTCCTCAAAACCATCTCAAATTCAAACTTCACCATTCATTTAGAGGCAGCCACTTACACCATTATAAAGGAGCATCTCCAATCATGCATCTGAGATGGTTCTTCAAACCTTTCTTAACTATCTCGGTTTGCCCATTTGATTATGAATGATAAGCATTAGTGTAACGTAGATTGACTCCTAGTAGATTGAACAATTTTTTTCCAAAACTAACTTAAAAACTATTGTGGTAGGGAGACTATAAAGTTTGTAAATTAAATCCATAAAGACTTAGCTATTGAAATGACAGTATAAGATGTGAAAGTGCCATAAAATACCTATATTTTCTAAATCTATCCACCACTACAAATATAACTTCTTTACCTTTAGATTTAGATAGACATGTTATGAATTACATGATGATGTCTATAAAGGATGTCTCTGAAATAAGTAAAGGTTGTAATAACCCTAGATAAGCCACATTCTCAGACTTATACCCAGTGGCGGAGATAGAGGGTTGGCAGGGGCCCCGGCCCCTGCAAGGAAATGTTTTTCCCAGCTCCTTCCTTGTAAATATGTATAGGAAAAAAGCTACAAAGAAAGTTCTAATTAGAGCATGAACTGTAGGGAAAAACAACTAGTAAGCCACTGACAACCAAAGACATATTTACATAACAATGTTACCCGGAAATTTTCCCTATAAAGAAATGTTTTTAATTTGCCCCCCCTAATTTTTTTTTTCTTGCTCCGCCCCTACTTGTACCACTAGCTAATAAGGCACTTCCACACAAACTACTTGACTTGTTTTTGTTGTTTCTTCAAATAAAATACACTACCGACCATCTTTGTTGTGACTATAGATCTCGAGTGATCCCCTAAAGTAGTGTTGTGATAAATGACTATTAACTTATTTTGCAGCACATGATCATCCCTTAATACCAGCTTCCTGGATAATAGATTTCACCTTGATGTCCATTTCTTATGAGTCTTTTATTTTTTAAAGTAAGTTAGTGGAAACTGTAGATAAAGCTAGTGCATTGAGTTCACTACTAGATACTCTAAAGAGGGCATCGATTTCTATGTTTTCCTTCTTTTTTTTGAATCCAATTTCATAATCAAACCCTAGCAGTTTAGTCAACCATAAATGTCAGGATGAAGAGGTTATCTTCTGATCCAGCGAGTATTTAAGACTGACATGACCAATTCTAATTTTAAAAAGTCTTCCCCACGGGTAGTGTTTTCATTTGGTTATTGCTTGTAAAATAGCTAAAATCTCCCTCTCATAGTTAGACAAAACTCGTTGCATGAGTCCTAAAGCTTTGCTACTAATGTGAGATATATGATGTCCCTTTTATATCAACACAACACCAATTCAGACTTAAATGCATTAGTCTCTGTAGTAAATGGTTTACTCAAATTAGGTAAGGCTAGGACTAAAGGGTTAACCATTGCCCTCCTTAAGTAATTCAAATGTAGTAATGGCTTCCTGATCCCAATTAAACACATTTTTTTTAGGAGTTTAGTTAGAGGTTTACAAGTAGTTCTATAATTCATTACAAATCTTTTTGTAATAGCTGTGAGTCTCAGGGATCCTTGCAGCTATTTAATGTTATGTTATGTGATAGAGACCTATTTATTATAGCTTGTATCTTCTTTGCATTATTAGTCACCCTTGCTTTAAAAATAACATGGGTAGGTATTCAATTTTGTCATTACTAAAGACACAATTACTTTTTTTGGCCTGAAAAAAATTTAATTTAATAAAAAGATTAAAAAAATAAAACAATTAAAAAAATAAGAACTAAATTAAAAAAAAATGGCATATCAAAAATTAAGATTGAAAGGTGACATTGAAAACAAATTAAAATTTTACAAAAAAAAAAATCAAGAACAAATATTAAAAATGAAAGGAATAATGACCTAATCTAACTTCCCAATAAATCAATGGATAACTCTCAACTTTTGCATGGTGGCGCAATTTTTAAGGAGAGAAAAAAAAAATGAGTGGAGAAAAAAAAAAGCAATTGTATTCCACCATCATCCTAATGCTACCACATGTTGTCCCAAAAGGAATAGAACATTACATCGCTTCCAATGACACAATAAAAGCTAGTAATTGGCTGTAGGAAAGTGCCATGTGAGCCGCCTAAATTTGGTAAGGACTTATTTTGTACAAGATCAATTTATTAATAATTAATAAGCATTATGAAAAGCCCTTGATACCCCTGATAATAAATTATATAATTTCATGTGAGAAGATAAAAAACATCATTACAATATTTCAATAATTACATAGAAGTGTTTTTACGAGGAGTGTTAGTTTCGGTTAATTTTATTCCAGATTCTTGCAGCAAAACTGCGAAAATGGGTGCATGTTCTCATCCCGTCCCCGAATATGCTTAAATAATTATTTTAAAAAAAATTAAAATGGTTTTAAAAAAACTCACTTGCCATTTTAGGGGAACAAGAATTATTGATTTGCCAGTTCTGCAGAAGATTTAAAATGTAGCTGCAAGATCGATGTCATATCTTGCTAGCGATGCTGCCAAAGTCTTCTGCCACCCTCCTCTTGTCTTTCTTTTAGTTTTCTTTTGTCAAAATAACTCCAGGATAGAATCGTTTTTTTTCAATTTTTAAATCTAAGTTGTGTTTGTTGTAGCAATCTGCAGAAGGAAAAATGGATTATATATATATATGATAGTTCAATGGTTTTTTCTAGCATTTCCAGTAAAATATTTCTTCTTCTGCTTACAAATTTCTCTGTCGTATTATGGTTAAATTTTTGTAAAACTGTATTAGGAAGGGTATCTTGATGCTATCATTCCACAAATTCGTCGTCATAAACAAGGAATTGTTTAAATAAAAATTAATCAATAAGCTTCTACCTAAAAACATATTTTTACATAGATACCTATTCTAATTTTATAATAAATTGGGTGCTTTTTTCATATGTAATTTTATTTTTTGATTTTATGTATCATTTATACGTTCATATTTTATATCGTGTTCCCTTTTACGCTTTTACTACTTCTTGAAGAAAGAAAAAACTCTTTAAATCTCTAGTGGTAATAACTTGGAATCAAAATATTTATTTTGTTTGTGATTTTAAATTCGAGTTTTGTGATTATTAATATATAATGATCACTGAAAATTTATATGGTTATTAATTTAGAAACTTATAAAATTAGTTGATGTGTGTTCAAACTCGTCTGGACACTCACTTTAATAAATAAAAAAAGAACTCTTTAAGCCAATAAGAATAATTAGTTTTCAAAATATAAAAGGACAAATATTAATTTTCAAAACAAGCCTGAAAAAACCCTAAGAGAAAAAGAAAAACCCTAGAAAATGTAAAAAGATGAAGCATCCTTACAAAATTAAAATAACTATTAAATATAGAACTCTATTGAAAAACCCATGTCCTACAATCTCATTTCATTCTCGTAGGCATATTTCTATACAAGAATTTATGCACATATTTTTTTTATATAGATTTTACAAGTTTTTTTTATTATTATTATTTCCTTTTATTTCTATCTCTTTTACTATTTCTATGTTTCGTGGGTGTATTGTGGTGTTTTCAAGTTCTTAAAAAGTTTTGCATTTGATGGTTTGAGGGACTCTCTTATCTCAAAAAACAACAAAATAAAATATGAGAGAAAATATAAATATAAAAGCGCATAAAAATAAAAATAAAAACATGTGAAAAATTATTTATAATACATAAGGAAACGGATCATATTATATAAAAGTGAAAAAAAAATGTAAAACTTTTTGTTCTTAGCACGTAAAAAAAAGCCCAAATAAATTACAAAATTTAGATAATTTATCAAGCTCAATAATTATAATGTCAACTTCAAAAGATTGACTTGGTGGTCAGAGATAATATATATATATATATATATATATATATATTAACTAAATTCAAATTTTAAAAACTATATTAAATTTTTTTTATTGAATTCCTTTAAATGTTTCAAGAAGACGTGAGAACGAGATTTAATTTTTATTATGTAAAAATTGATTAAAAATATTATTTATGATCGAATAAAAAAACCAGCATGAGTGTAGGTTTTATTGTAGACGTGATCTCCGTGAACCACATTTTGTGGGTTCATGAAAATCCATGGTGGGGCAAATCGAAACACCACAAATAAGGTGGGAATTTCCTAAGCCACACGTGGCAGCATTTAAATGGGCCAACAAAGATAAGAAAGGAATAACTAGATTGTGGCTGATCCTTAACAGCCATTTCACTTCCAAGATTCTTGCAATAAGAACATCAATGCAAGTACCAGGAAAGTGCATCCGTAACTGCTCTCTGCAGCACTTCTTATCAGTTCCAAGTTTCTGGGGCTTCTCGGCAAAGGTTGTCCTTCTTGGCAGTGCATTAACTGCCATCCTTTTATGGTACTTCTCCATTCCTTTATCCTCCTTTTTCCCGGTTTGGCTATCTTGCTTCTGTGATCATTTTCTTTCTCTCTGAACTATGGTGTTTTTTAATAAACGATTGCTATTCACTTCAATGAACAGAGAAATAAGCAAGAAAAAGGACGAAAATTCTTTCTCCTTTCTCTTCTTTTAATAGCTTAATGTTGCACTTTGAAATTCTTGTTCAAAACAAGAGATTTTGTGTTTTTGGTGAATACCATCATGCCAGTTCACACACTTCTTCAATTTTAGTTCAGGCTTGGCATATCCAAACCTGTAGTAGTCATGAATCGGTGTATTTGGGTTCTTCCAAATGAAGTTGGCTTCCTTAAACTGAGCAGGTGCTGGGGTAGATTGTAGCACAGAGGGACTTCTAAGAACACATTTTTTGTCATCAAACTTGAATTTATTGCATTGGACATCTGACTTTATCATTTCAGTGGTTACTGTGCAAACAAAGCACTATAGAGTGTGTTGAACGCTAGTTGTGGCTTAAAAACATCATTTATAAGCATATGAGATAGCTTCTTAATTAACTCGAAGATGTTTTTAAGAAAGCAGTTTTTGTCAAATAGCAATGTTTTCCATAACAAAAACTACCTCAAAATATTTATAATCTGAGTGATTATGTTGTTTGAAATTTCTTCTCTCAAAGTAGTGAAATAAAATCTTTACCGAGCAATAGGTCTGTCGGATGGGATTCTTGTTCCTTTGGATTGACTAGCTGATTTGAAGAGTAGCATTTCTGCTGTATTTATGTATTTTTTTAAAACTGAAAATGATATTGATTGTCGCTGTTTAGAACAGATTTCTAAGGACAATCGTAATTCGACAGACAAAGCTTTTTTTTCTTCTCTCTTCCAGAGTTGTAGTTGCTGATATCATTTTGTTCGGTTGATTTTGCAGGTTTACATGGCTGTAGTTCCAATATGCTACAAAATCCCCTGTAAAGATCATACTCTCTCAACCCGAAATTCAGCAAGGCAACACGAGAGAGGTCTTCTTTGTGCCTGTTCTGCTTTTGCACAGGGGGGAAGTTACCTCTCAATTTCAAGTGATGTGCAGAGGAATTGGCCAGTAATACATACAACTGCTGATGTTCTGGAGAAAGTTAAGACTAGAGGTGGGACGAATGCTTCAAAAGGAACGATTCTTAACCATGGTCTCTTGAAATTTCAGAGCGTGATGGACGTACCCCACCTGCATAAAATCCACAGAACAAGTAGAGAAAATCTCTCTGTGGCGTGCTATGCATCAAAGTCTGGTGCAAATGAGAAGCAACTGAGATTATTAGATTCATACTTTGGAAAACTCCAAGATAATGCAAGTGAGCCCTCTTCAGATTCTTGTAACGAGAGGACAGATTGTTTGGATACAAGAGTGCAAATCAATGTGAAGGAGGAGCTGGAATATCTAAATGCTTATCTTGACAAGGTTGATAAAGGTAAGTTATCATGCCCCCAATATTTATATTAGTAGATTTTGATTGCTAGAGTGACTCCTGGACTAGGACACTTGTGTGCACATAAATGCAAGTAATGTTAGGATTATAGCATTAGTATCACAAACTACAAAATCTGGCTACTCGAAAACCATGAATCTCCCTTTACATGAGAGTAATGGCTGTGCAGCTGCAGCCGTTACAGTATTCTATGATAATTACAGAAAAACGCTAGAAGAGGATCTCACCTGTAGTCCAGTCCAGTCACGACAACTTGCTTATTGGGAGAAGATTTTAAGAATTTAGATTAGAAAAGAATAACAGATTTAGCGGTTCAGGTTCATGACAAATATCGATTTGTCAATGCATTGAAGGCAAAAAATTTACCAGTAAGCAGCCTGCTGAAACATGTAAACTTTCCAGTCCCTTATTTTCCACCACAGAATTAGTTGAAAGATTTTTTAATCATTCCAAGCTCAAATTGTTTTTTTTTTGTTGTTCCTGCTCTTTTACTTTAGTTTTCAGGGAGCTCAGTAATTTTCAAGCTCTACCCTTCACTGTGTCCATTTTTCCAACACACCTTAATTAACCACATTCTGCACCATTGAGGAGCATCAGCAGAAGCCAACTTCCTTGTTGTCGATTTACTTTTCTGAGAAACAGAATTAGCTAGTGTGATATACACTATTTTTTATGCTGTCTTTATTCAGGCTATACTTGCAGATTCATGTAGTGGATAACATTTCATACCATTCATATTAAAACTTATCAGCACTATTTAGTTGTTTTAGCTCTGGGTGATTTTATCACCTTTTCCTGGATTATGCTTTCCTGCTGAAAAAAATTGATTAAATTTTTCTGCGTGCCTCCAGATGAAAACTTAGAGAATAATGTATCATCAACTTTCAATGATGAAGCTACGGAGGAAAATCCAATTCTAAAACCAATATCAGGCAGTAAAGAATCTAGAAGAGATAATGAAGAGAGACTGAGAAGTTTCAGGAAACTGAGAAATCAGTATGTTGAAAGTGGTTCGAGGAGGTCTGAAGCTTTAGAGCAAAATTATGAAACCTCTTATTTCTACTTAATGTAAGTCCTATCCTGTCTTGATGAAGTCCTAGTTCCATCACAGGATGTCATGTTGTCTTCTTTTCTTCTAGAATAGTTTCATAGTTGCTATTTCATGGCATTCTAGATAATATTGCTGCCTATCCATATTTGAATGCAGAGGTACACTGGCTTCCATAAATATTGCTGTTTTTCTGTTCGAAATTGCTAGTCCGGTGAGGAATTCTGAATTTGCGCTCTTTTCACTCCCTCTGTTATATGGCGCAAAGATAAATGATTTGATCCTAATTGGAGAGTGGTGGAGGCTTGTGACACCAATGTTTCTGGTACAAGATTGACAAATGGGTTCGTGTTCCCATTCTATTACTGTTTTCCATCTCTCTTGATTAACAAGGCAAATGTTGGAACTTGAAAGTAGCAACAATCACCTTGTTCATTACAAGAGGCAATTTTATCCATAGCAACTTGGATCCATTTCAAGTCTGCATTTGTCATTTTAAAACGTTATTTTCCGTACCTGAGATAAATAGCTGCCGTAAATGTTGTAATTAATGAAGTAAACTCATAATACTTGGCATGCAGGAAACAGTTTATCAGTTCGAGTTTTTGCAAGACTGATGCATTGTTACTTTGACATTGCAAAATGTAGTCTCTAATACTTAATGGTATATGCAGCACTCTGGAGCTTTTCATGTGGTTCTTGGATCTTGGTCACTGCTTACCTTTGGGCCCGAAGTTTGTCGAGGTTATGGTTCCTTCACATTTTTCTTGATATACGTGCTTGGAGGAATTTCAGGAAACTTGACAAGCTTTCTCCACACACCAGAGCCAACTGTTGGTGGCACAGTAAGCATCATTTCACCTCCTCTTTTTTGCTTCCCTTATTTCCTTATTTCTTTACATACTTGTCAGTAAGTTAGTAATTTATTTTCCAGGCCCAGATGTTTCATAGATATGCCAGTAATATGTTGGCTATTTAAACTTTGATATTAATGCAGGGACCGGTATTTGCCATTATTGGAGCTTGGCTCATTTATCAGAATCAAAATAAAGATGTAATATCGAAGGATGATTTTGATCGTATGTTCCAGAAGGCAGTAATCACCACTGCTGTTAGCTTCATCTTGAGCCATTTTGGTCCAATCGATGACTGGTAAGATAACTGCTAATAATTCATAAAAGATACATCTCTTGACCACATAATCATATAGATACAAGATTATTGGAACTTGAGAAGGATTGAATAGAAACATTATGGGAAGAACAGTAAGCATAAAATGGTTTTGCTGTACTCTGCTACATGGATAGTTAAGCCTTTTTACCCGCTACATTCTGTAGGACACATTTGGGAGCAGTTTTGACAGGCATAGTTTATGGTTTTTTCACATGTGCAACTCTACAATTGGATGATGCGTCTTCAAGAAGTGGTCAAGATGAAGGCATTGCGCTTGTTAAAAGACATGCAGATCCTTGTAAATCACTCATTATATTCACCATCTTCATTCTCTTCTTAAGCTCTTTGCTTTTCTTTGTTGAACCTCCCCTAGAAACAGTAGTCCTTGAAGACTCCGTATAGTTGTGAAAACATAGGATTCAAAATCTCGCTTTTACTTTTCAAGACTAATGTAGAAAGTCTCTGAGTGGTTTAGTTGGAAAGGAATAGACAGATTTGTGCTTATATATAGAATAAAGTTCTGTAATAAACATCCTTTTTTTCTGGCTGTGTGTAGGAGTTTTTCTGCTCTATTTTGAAGATAATGGAACCTGCTTCAATATAGTGGAATTTCAAAATTCTGAAACCATATATCAAATGGGACTGTGTTGTACCAAATTCCATATCACTTCTCTAATCAGTACTTCGTAGTCAGGTGGCCATTAACTGAAATTTGTAGAAATTAACCATCTATGCGACTGTTCCTGCCTAGCTCACTAAACAAGCTAACCCTACAAAATTCACTACATTTGGCTTACCAGGATTTGAATTTTCGGTCAAAGCTTCACTGTATGCATCGCATTACTGCAGTTCGTAACTCAAAATACTGTCAGGTCCTATAGCAAAACCTATCCTTAATTAAATCCCTGAGGTCCCCCATGCATGCTTTGTCACTGAGACCACTCAAGAGGGGAAAAAAAAAATTGCCTTCTTGTTTATTCTGTGAATTTGTAAAAGAAAAGGACAGTGAAAAAAATATAATTCATTTTAAAAAAGAGCATGTTAGGACAGAAGAGTTGGCTTCAATCTTGGTCCCCAGTGACATGAGCTGCTGTCTATTACGGCCTTGTGCGTGTCTCAAACGTGTCACGTCTTTTTCTCTTGATTTCCTTTTGTAGTGGATTTTTCTTTGATGTTCTTTTGAGGGTCAGTCAATCACAAGTGCCCTAGTACATTCTATCCCCTTCTAGTCCTATTACATCACCAGTAAATAAATCAATGCGAATCTCTTTAAAAAGTAGCTACTTCCAGAAGGCAGAAGATAAAGCTGGAACCAATCTTTGGAACCTCAACAAGCTCTTTGTGTTTGTTTACATGTATCCAAACAATCCCTATATGTCCCTCCACGTTTAAGACCCTGCATCCTTCCGCAAACACACACCAGCGAGGTCAGGTTCCCACGCTAAGGGCCACGTAAGCCCTAACCGTTGTTTCACCAACATTAACAAAACCCCACAGGCTCTTCTCTTTCTGAGATTACTCTGAAGAGAGCGCGCTTTTGGATTTGAATAAAAGCTCGGATTTCGAGTGATCTTGATGATGGCTGTTGGAAGGGATAGTAAAGATTTAATAGGTCCACTTTTAGCAGTGAACCTGGTATTTTTTCTCATCGTGCTTGGGCTAGCAGGTTGGTCAGTTGACAAATACATCAATGGTGAACAGAATCACCCACGTAAGTACTCTTGATCTTTAATCTGCAGTTCTTTTGTTCTTGAGATACCAATTAGTGCTGGCTTGGGTCTGACACTTTTATGCTATTTTCAGATTTGGGTGGCAATCCAGCAACAATCTTCATGTTGATATATGCACTGATAAGTGGGGTAATCGGTGCTAGTTCAATGCTTGTTGGTTTTGTCCATCTTCGTGCATGGAGAAATGATAGTTTAGCAAGTGCAAGTGCCATGGCAATTATTTCTTGGGCTTTTACTGCCCTTGCTTTTGGGTATGTTCTCTCTGGCTAAAATTGAGCCTGAACATTGCACTTCTGGAGTACAATTGTATTTGCTTTAAAAAATAAAATTTCTCTGATTTCTTTGCAAATCATCGAGACTTTGGCAGTGTTTAGGATGTTAGTGGCATGGGGATTTCTTTTAACTCTACAAATACTTTGTTGGAGGCTTGGGATGGAGTTGGAGAACTTTTTGATGATGAATCCCGTATAAGTTACTCTTACAGAAAGAAACTGTACATAGAATACATTTAAGAATCTGTATTTCACTTATTCTTTTGTTCTTAATTCAAGTAGCATTGATCAAATTAAATATGATTATACTCTCTATCTAATCTGATTGAGTTTCTTGCTGTAGATTTGAATGCAAGCAAATTTTATTAGGAGGGCACAGAGGAGAAAGATTGGTAAGAACTCTAAAGTGGATAGTTTATATTACCCATCTACTCTCCTAAGGAAGTATTTTCTGAGACTTTGGCTAAAAGAAGAGCTAGAAAAACTCTCCTATATTGCTACCTTATCACTACCTTAATAACTGGTGATGTGCATGCAGAAAACTTTGGAAGCACTGATTATAATATCACTCCTAAGTCAGTTCCTGTATGTGGTGGTTCTCCACGCTGGGTTTTTCAGGAGCAGATACGGACCTGGTTACCATAAGTATGGCAGTGATTCTGCCGGCGACATCCCCGTGGGCAATGAGCCACATATGTCTAGCACCTGAGCATGAAAGTTCTGGCATGTCTCTGTTTATGTGTATCAAACTTGCAGAACCTACGTTTCTTACTACTACATGCTTGTGCTGAGCCTTGTCCAAGACATTCAATTATAGTGTCAGAAGGAAATACAATCAAGAATCTGATATAGTATGGTTGCTCAAATATACAAGAATTTTTTTCTGCCAAGTGGACCTTTTGATTTATTCATATACTTAGAGACAATCAGGCATCAGCTAATCAAAATATTGGAACATCATCAGATGTATAAAAAATCTCTGATGTACCTAAGAGGAGTTATCATTTACTAAGAGTGACAGGTGAATGGTATGCTTACAGCAGCAACACAGAATGTCCTATCACCAACTTCTGAAAGAATTGTCATGGCGAGGGATTTAAACATAGAATGCCAGTGATGACAACTTACTTTCCTTGCTCAAACAATACCACAGAGAGAGCATAGCTTTTGTCCCCAACTCGACCCTCCATTGATGGTACCCGGTAAAGAACATTCAATACCTAAAAGTCTATATCCTGGCCTATAAAGTTGCATCCTTGGAAGAGAAAGCCATGGAATGAAACACATTAACTCAGAAGATTAAATTGTTAAATGAGATCTTAAAAATGACTTTATATAGAGAGAAAAATGAGTTGCAGAGAAAAAATACAAATATTGGAATGAAGTGAAGAGCAAGAAGTTTGGTTTACCGGCGAAGCCACACTACTGCATCTCCTGGTCAATAGGACTCAATTCCGAATTCAGACTTTGAAAAGATAGCTTGCCTCAATGTATATTGTCTCCTTGAGCTGAAAAGGGTATTCTGAGTTGCATGAACATTAAACAGAATTCCTCAAAATATAAACTCCTTCAGCTTATTGATAACAGATTCAATACCAACCATAAGAAAACTGCTGAATAAAACACTAATCTAGAACAAGGCTGTCATTATAGTGATGAAGACTGGAGAGAATGTCAAGAAACATTTAACTTGCTCAAAGGGAAGAAGTCAGATTGATTGTGGAAACAAGTTCTTTGTAGCAGAAAGCTAGATTTGTCAACTTAAGCAGCAGTTCAAGGGTAGAAATGGCCTTTTTACGGTAGAAATAGCACAATTGAATTTTTCTCTAATTTTGTTTTTATTATAATAGATACTATGGCGGTTGAAAATCTGTAAGTTTCGGGGTGTTTTTTTTTTAAATAAGTTTTTCTTATATATTTTCCTCTTTATACTTCAATTTTTTATCATTTTAGACCTAGACCTATTTATCTCCATTTTATTATCTTTATTTTTTAAAATATTTTTTTCTTGGTTTTTTTTTAAATTAATTTTTTTAATATTTTTAAATTATTTTGATATGCTAATGTTAAAAATAAATATTTTTTTTAAATTACATATTATTTTATATATTTTTAAACAAAAAAAATATTTTAAAATATAAAATCTAACAAACAGAATCTGCCAACAACTCTTTTCACATTCCTCGAAAGACGGGAATAAGATTAGAGAGCTAACATTAATTATTACATGAACTTATCCTTAACAGGAGATACGTACTATATTGCTAATTAGCCACTGTTTTCAAGTATATATTTCCTATGTTGGTTTATATATATTAATAATACATTTCCTATAATGCTTCAGGTTCCAAATTTCCTATATTGTTCTGCACTTGCATGCATGACTGCCTCCCACCGTCAACATCGTTTATTTACCTCAAATACGCTCAGTTACCGAGCAACAAATCTCTGTTTTTTTGCTGTGTTTTAATTTCTAAATTTAATTTATAATTAGCAGCTTCGTGGACATTCTCTGTTTTTTGCTTGCATGTTGTTTCCGGACAATAATTCCTTTTCTATTTCTATTAATACTTGCTCCTCGTATTTTATAAAAAATAAAAAAAAATCCGCTTTATTCGTGTCACTTCTCTAATATTTTTCAGGGGACAATTAACTCAAATAAACCAGAAACTCCTCTCACACAAATAGTAGAATCCCATCCTGCAGCTGCCAAGGGAGCGGCCAGACATGCAACTTCAAGCAAAGAGACATTCTACGTCATGCCTGAGAAGACGATCATGATGCCGCCGCCGCACCAAGGGGACATATATACGAGTTTTTTTTAATGCACCGTGCACATGCAATATCGAAAGATCCTACAAATCTCAGCGAGGGGTCGCTCTTTTTAGCTTGTAGAAAAGAGATAAAACCCTTGGTTTTTCAGCTTCATACTGATTGATTATTAGCTAGAATTACACAGAAAATCATGATGTGAATCCTTAGTCGATAAAACTTGATGTTTTACCGGTACATACCTACTTTCCTTGTAGATTATACCATGCAATTCTCTTCCTTATTATGTCGATGTTGAATTGTTGTGTGCGCGAAAATAGAACCGCTAGAGAGATGGTAAGAAGGCATGAAGTCAGGTTGAGATCGCCGAAAGCTAGGTTGAAGATTTCATCACTACAAGGACAGTGTTCAATTAATAGTTATCACTTACCAGTCACCAGAATGCTTGAAATCCATGGCCCAGACACGAAAATTGAACAGCTCTTCCTGTAAGTAATGTGGCAAAGTCGAAAACCGTCCCAATCACCAGGAAGTAATACAGACAATTATCCTACGTTAATGTGCTCTGCGTTGGTCTTGCGTTGTCTAGTTCAGAATTGTAGACACAATCATGTCATATCTATTTAGAATCACCAGTGTGCCATTCCACAATGGCCAAGGTATGGCGACCTCCACTAGCAACAAGTTTAGCAATCCAGCGTCCCTCATCTCCACTTTCACAAAGATTTTTAGGAGGTGGGATGTCTATTGGCACTTCCATTGGTTGGCCTGTAGTCACCTTCCTCCCATATCCAAGTCGTCCATGGTCACCTCGACCAAACTGCAAGAAAAACCAGTCAGTATACATTACAGGTCAATATTAAAACAAAAGTCATTTGCTAAGAAAGTGGTTGAAATGCAAGTATCTATACCTATGTAAGTTTTTTTAAGCGTTCATGGAGGCAATTATATTAAGAGGCAGTGGCATAATAAATATACATGGATGCGGGATATAGGAATCAACCTCTATGATTCTGCCAGTGAAAGGTGAATACAAGGAGGAATAAAAACTGCACTCCAACCATATATCATGCCATTGGAATAGAAAGAGCTGATTATACTTACTGTATACATCCGTCCATCACGTGTCAATGCAACTGAATGAGTCCCGCCACAAGATACCTGGATCACCGATAAATCAGTTCAATCTTGAACCAAGTGAGGATATTAGACTGGTTAACCATAGCAAGCTAAAAAATAGTAACGAGTCAAATTTATCTCTGTTAGAATCAATTCCAATAATGAGAATTGCCATGACAAACACAAATATGGGCTGCAAATATTGGGCATCACTACAAATTATATTAAAAAACAATCAATTCCAATAATGAGAATTGTCATGACAAACACAAATATGGGCTGCAAATATTGGGCATCACTACAAATTATATTAAAAAACACAAGACTTGCGAGTCATCATCAAACAGTTCTCAGAGCTCCT
This sequence comes from Populus tomentosa, assembly GCA_018804465.1. Lineage (NCBI taxonomy): Eukaryota > Viridiplantae > Streptophyta > Magnoliopsida > Malpighiales > Salicaceae > Populus > Populus tomentosa. The sequence continues at coordinate 11,242,610 of CM032001.1, forward strand.
ACATCTCCTTGCAAGGTTTGATTGAAAACCTATTGCCGTACTTGATTAAGTGCTCTTAATTACAGTATTACTATTAACAATATACTAAGATGGCCGGAAATACACACCCAAAACTCCAGTAAAAATGGGCCCCACAAATGAGTGAGCATGTAATCCATTCATTTACTTTGTAGAAATGGTTCCCCGCCAAGCCCAGGTTTAGTTTCAAGTTTAAGCAAAATTTACCACACGCTCACAATCCTCAAAAAGACCGAACATCTTTTAACATACTATGGGCACAAGCGATGATCTTTATCAACCGATATAAATGAGCATTTTCGTACATATATGCCTTATCCTGTGGAACTTGTTATTTTACAATCCTCTAATACACCAAGACAACCCAAAGGAAGACAAATAAATTGTAATATATACAAAGTGCAATTAAGAACTTCCAAGAGTACCCAAAAGCATATGGCACAATGTTGATAATACCTGAACAATGTCCTCCCCTACTAAAAGATTAACCCTTTGGGGAACCATTTTACTGCTCTTGTCATTATCTCCAAAACCCAACCTTCCATGTTCACCTCTTCCCCAGCCATACACCTGCAAAGGAAGGCACAGGCATTATGCAAGAAGTTATTTTCATCTCAAATATTAAAGACAAAGAAAACCAGATTAGGTAACGTAGCATAAGCAACGCGGCAAGTAAAACCTGATTCTCCTTAAAAACAAAATTACAAGGAAGCTAGATTTATTCACAGAGATATTATTAATGGAGACAGTTCCCAGACTAAGAGGGAGGGTATGTCTGGGATTTCGAATAAGATAAATCCAATTCAAGCATCATGAAAAAATCTGAGAGGAGAAGGGGGAATAAGGCCTCAAAGCCAATAGCTAAAAGCAAAACTTTAACTTAAAATACATCCTTATCAAGAAACATAAGTGTGGATTTTAAGATCCTAAGCTAGGAAAGTTCTGCCACTTAAAATTCTAGCACAGTTGAATAACAAAAATGATACAAACAAATGAATAAAACAATAAGCTCAAGATGTAAAACATAAAATAGAACAAACTTCTCGCTATTTGCAGTCGTACACTAGAACAAGTCATAAAAATGACAAGCATGTAGTCAACTTATGAAACTTTTAGATTCAAAGAGCATAGTTACCTCCCCATCATCAGTCAATGCAGTAGAATGCCATCCACCAGCAGCAATATCAACCTGGACATACACTCAGGCTATTGTAGATATGAAAATGAAATTAAGCACAAAATGTCTAAAGTTTTAACAATAAAGAAAACTCATTCTATATCACCAACATTAACAATCAAAATCTAGAGTGTAAGCCTTCATTAGAAGTTAACAAGTTGTTGGACATCTTTAAAATGCAGATTCTTTGTATCACCAAGGTTTCAACACAGATCTTTACCGCTTTTATAAGCTTTAATATCTACAGAACTAAATTGAAAAGTGATACCTTGATCATGCCAAGGCACTATACATAAGGCCACTCTCACACTGGATGATGCCGATCTTTTCAGAGAAATGTTCCCAACAACCAATTATAGAAAACAGGCATATTTTCCAAGGATTTATTCAGGTAATCTGGGAAAAAGGATTTTCACTAAAGAAAAAAAAAGCAGCAACAACAACAACAATTGTGAACCCAATCGTCAATAAAATCACAACACTTTAGAAGCCACGTGTTCAGATCAATTTTTTTTGAGAAACTGTATTATGCAAGTAACCATGCCTAGCGAAATGGAAGGAAAAAATTCATCAAATGTCAAGGGACTTAAGAATGTGATACAAACCAAAGTGAGACCAGAAAGTCCTTGGACAGTAATAGGTTGAGATCTTGGCTGGGTATCACCGGTTCCAAGCTGTCCATATTCATTATTACCCCAAGCCCATAAAGTTCCATCTTCTTGAAGAGCTAAATTATGAAATGCTCCAACTGCAATGAGCCTCACTCTTTCAAGGCCTTGTACACGCACAGGGACAGATATCTGCTTTCTGCAAATAAGTAAACAATGTGAGCAATGAATATACATTAAAACAGCTACAATAAAAGGACACAGCAAGCTATAAATACAAGTACACTTCCAAAGCATGTAACATAGACAAGAAACAGGGATATCTAAAAACATAAGTGACAGTTAAGTCAAGGAAACTGTACATGTCTCCAGGAGGCCATGGTTGACCCCAGCTCCATACATGCCCTTCACATGTGAGAACCACAGAGTGAGTGCCCCCAGCAGCTACCTAACATATCAGCAATTAGAACAAACAGAAAACCAATATTCAAATTTAACATACAAGTGCAATATTCAAATACAGAAGTGAGGTAAGCAAAAGCAAATCTGTAAGTAGTACGCATGCTAGTCTCAAAGTTGTATGATGCATACAACTGATACTTATGGCTTACATCTCAATGAGTAAGATGCCACCAGCAGAAAAATATGGATTCCAAAACTATAATTAATCTATTCAACATTACGAAGAAAAAAGTAACATGCTGCAATATATTTTAAAGGGCCAGGATTACAACTCATGCATTCTACAGTCTCAAATACCATTCTTAAGTATTCATGTCACCCTAATGTTATCTGTCAACCTTCTTGAGTTGACTTATTATTAACTGACTGAGAAATACCTTGAAAAATATGTTAACCATCCTCTTCTATGTATTCATGGGAGAGAGAATAGAATCCAAAAAATCACCTGGCGAACTACAAGTTTTGATGCACAACGTTGGGGAATGACTATATCCCTTCTCAAAGGCCTCCCAGTGTCATCTTTCCTCTCAGGTTCCTCACCACACTGGCCATATTCATTTCCACCTACATTGTCCAAGATACATCATATTTAGATTCATCATTCATCACAAGTGACATCCCCACTAGTCCTTCCACAGGTATACAAACAATGAGCAACCTAACTACAATCACAAGAAAGAATAGTAGAAAAAGTAATGAACATGAGTCATGATTCATCCATAAAAGATCATTGTATTTTCTGCAACTCTTTTCTTAAATACAGCAATGAACCAAACCAAGCAACATTACTCGGATAGGAGAAGAAAAATGATCCTGAAATCTCAATGATTCATTCTCATAAGCAGATGATGGGATGATTAATAAGAGAACGGAAATTAAAAAGGGACTATTGCATACCCCAAGCATAAGCACGTCCTTGATCATCAACAGCCAAACAATGCCATCCACCAATAGCCGCCTTAAAATCAAGAAACCCAAAAACCAAATATTAGAAGAAAAATGATTAACATTCACAAACACACATACAGACCAGTCCTCGCATAACCAAAGGAAAGCATAGTTACAATGGTTTTAAAAAACTAATAATAATAAAACAAAGAAAAACTATTACCTGAACAATGTTGACATTAGCAAGATCCTTGACCTGGCTAGGGATGTTCTCAGTCTTGGTCTCCGGTGGATGCCCTAATGTCCCTCTTTGGTTCCAACCCCAAGTAAACAACTAGCAACATCAATCAAAACATTTTTTTTTTATCCCCATTTATCTAGACACACTAATAAACAAACAAATACTCAACAATTCATTCAAGTTGATCATTTTTATTTTTTTTAATCTTGGCTCGATTCCAAATCAATTATCAATAACTTATTTAATTACTTTAATCCAAATAAATTTAAGTTTTATTTCACTAAAATGTTTAACTACTTTAACCGTCAGAAACTTAAAGGAATCAAAATTAAAAACTTTACTATAACAGTAAAAAAAATCTGAAATTTCAATCAACAAACTTAAATCGATTAGTCTTTTTTTTAACCATATATACTAGTATTTCCTTTCACAGTTAAGAAAGAAAAGGGTAAGAAAAGAGAAACCTTGCCGTCGTCACAAATGGCCAGAGAGTTGCGGCTTCCAGCAACAACAGAGCGAACTTTGTAAGGCTCAAGAGCTTTAACAATGCAAACCCATTCTTTTTCTTCGTTATTTCCTATCCCTAGTTGTCCATCCTCACCCGATCCCCTGTTTGTTATTTCACAAACAAATTTAAACCAAAAACACTTCCATCATAATTTTAATGCTGTTAAGAGTCAATGGGAGAGATAGAGTAGTTACCAGGCAATCACAGAGGACTCAGTTGCCATTAGAAATGGAGAAGCTTGGGGTGTCTGACCCCCTGTACTCAAACCTTGAGAAAGCAAGTGAAGGTTATCTTGTTTTTACTTTTTCATTTCCCTCTTCTTTTTTTATTTAATTTTGTACTTTTCTCTCTCTCTCTTTTTAAATTTGTTTCCTAACAATAATCCGATTTTTTTTTTACTGATAAACTAAACACTTTTCACATAGTTTATTTTTAAATTTAGATAAAAGTCTAATTAATAAGTTTTTTATAATAATTTCATTTATTTTTCTTAATTTTTATCAGTGAATTTTTCTTACTTGTGCACTTACACTTTTTTTTTTTTTATCTCTAAACCAAGTTATTTTTTAATTGATGAAGGCAATTAGTTCATATGAGACAATTTATATATAGTTTAATTTTAAATTTAGATTTTTAAAATATTAAGTTGTGAGGTTTTTTTTATCAATTATTTTTTTTATCAATTTCATTTTAAAAAATTTTCGTATTAAAATAATTTTTATATAATTTTATTTTAAATTTAAATTAAATAAGAAGTTATATCAAGAGATTTAACTTATTGTATTGGACTTAATAATAATATAAAATATTTTTTTATAACTTATATATATCTTTTATTATATTAAAAAAAATTATCTAATCCGCATCATGCTCGGCTTTATAAACTAGTTTCTATTATATTAAAAAGGGGAGGTTTTTAAAGAGGTTTTTTTTTTGGCTGGAGGTTAGTGGCGGTAATGGGATTGGGGCATGGTAACAATGGGAGGTTCTTAAAGAATTTTTTTTTTTTTTTTTTTTGAGGTTACTGGTGGCAGTGGGATTGAGGTATAGTATAAAACTCCTCCAGCTCAATTAGTTGATTAAGAAATTTAGAATAATTAAGAATCATGCTGAATTTAAAAAAATACGTTGGAACGTATTTTATATATTTGAATTATGCTACTTAATTTAAATTTTAGATTATTATTTTTTTAGATTAATTAAGAATCATGTTGAAATTGAGTATAAGAATTTGGTTGGAATATATATATGTTTAAATTTAGTATACTGAATTATTTTTAATGTAAGGTTGCAATTTGATCTAAATGTTATTTAGTAAAATCTGATAACTATAATTGAGGTTTTATGCGAATTGGATTCGACAGTGGTCCACTCCCTAGCGGAGTCTTGGGAGGATCCAAGAACGTGGAAAAGAGCAAACGATGACGTTTTCTTTTTCTTTTTTGAGGCTTGATTTGTCTTATTAAAATAATATTTTTTTATTTTTTAAAATTTATTTTTAACATTAAGATATCCAAACAATTTAAAAATAAAAAAAATTAATTTAAAATAAAAAAGATTTTCAACAAATGCGCACCAGCAATTTGCTCCACTTAGGTATTATGACAACTTAAAATTTAGAAAACAATGGTCGAACAATGACATCACATGGCGGCAGGGCCACGGGATGCATTCAACCAGATCCGAGGATATATATAAAAAATAAAAATAAAAACAAAAACGATAAACACCAACAGAGATTGTAGGCATCGATACTAAAAACTTGATAATCTGTTGGTAGCTTTCAACCCCAAGTACTGTTTAGCACGACACTCAAGGCTATAAAATTCATTAAAACATCCAGCTACAGTAACCCCAATGGCGTCTGTAAATGTCAGGAGATAGAAGTACAGAGTGCATATCTTATGAACTGAACTTCATCACTGCGGCCCATCGCCTGATTCACGTTTTGATGCTTCCTTGATCTCATCCCCAGCATCATCCTAAAAATTGAAAAAAAGAAACAATGAGCATATAACCAGCAGACCAATACGTCACAAGCAGTTGCTCATGCATACGCAAGATCAGGTCACGGCCACCTGGGACCATTTCTGATATCGGAAAAATTGATTTTCTGTTTCGGTCTCTCACGAGATGCCAATAACCTCAAACACCGATGAATTATGATAGAAAGAGACCTAAACATGCCGCCGTATGACATTGGCGACAATGATATCGGTATCAGGTATAATTTCCCTTTGAACTTGAAATTAAAACACCTTGTTGGCAGTCCAATCAAGTAGTAGTTTTAACATGCGAAGAGCAAAGCACATAATGTTCTTAAGAATATGCAATGCACGAAATGCATTATTATGCTGCACATATAGCATATAGTTCCAGGACAGGATTTGATTATTTTGTAATCTGAAACGAGAATGGTTCAACCGCGTCACGGCCAACTGAATATCGACATGAAACACATGTAATTAAATGCATGCTTGCATAGATGCACACATGGGTTGTGCAAGCTTGTAAAAATAGAGAGGGGGGGAGAGAGAGAGACCGTGATATCAGAAGTCCAGAGTGTCAGATTGTCACGGAGAAGTTGCATGATCAATGTGCTGTCCTTGTAAGACTCCTCGCCCAAAGTATCCAGCTCGGAAATAGCCTCATCAAAAGCCTGACCAAATAAAGCATATTTTAGGGATGTCAAGAGGGCCAACAGATTGGTCAATGACTTGCATGCAATCAAGGATATCGACCTTAAGGACTGAATAGGTATCAGCTTATCTTTAGGAAAACAAGGCCTTGTCAACTAGGTCTTATATTAATACGGATCAAATTGAACATAAAAAAAAAAAATGTACTACCATGAACCAATTACTGATTGTGTGTTTAGTATTGTGATGCAAGATGCTTTTCAAAAATGATTTTTGCTTGAAAATATATGAAAACAAAAATTCAGATTTTTTTTTAAAAAAAATTGACACTCAAAACCATTAAAAAAAAAATCAATTTGAAGCCTTTTTCAAGCCAAACAAAAAACGGTGCCTTGGTAATACAAAAGGCAAAAAGCAGGATTTCACTAATATGTAAAAGTATTTAGTAAATTGAAGAAGAGAGGACAAAAACATTCTCTCAATAAACAACAATCAATCAAAGATGTCAACCCTATGGACAAATATATAGTTACATTTAAGGGAGAGACCAAATGTCCCGGCATCAATGCTTCACACCAAAACCAACTTTCAGCAATACAATTTGCATAAAATAATTGACACCAAAACTACTAAGGCACTCAAAACATTTAACTTCCATCAAGTTCGAAGCTAAAATCCAATTAGATGCCAGTTATAAAATTCAGTAATTAAGCTAAACTGAATAAGAGAAATATAATCATATCAATAAAGAAAAACATAAATCACTTCCTTTTACTCAAAATAATGAAAACTAAACAGAAGAATATGAATTTCGCAGCTTGCCTAAACAAAGAGGCAGATAAAGGCCAATTGATAAGGTATGCAGGGAAGTACCTGCTTAGCAAGGCTGCAAGCACGATCAGGAGAGTTAAGGATCTCATAGTAGAAGACAGAGAAGTTAAGTGCAAGCCCCAGCCTTATTGGGTGGGTAGGAGCCAGTTCAGAAAGAGCAATATCCTGCAACAAACAAAACATAAGCAAAATGAGCATCGAAATAATAGCTGCACCTATAAACCGCAACAACAATGATAACTATACAACTTAACAATAATAATAATAATAATAATAGGCAACATGCCGGCACATCCAGGACCCACCTGAGCAGACTTGTAAGACAACAAAGTGCTCTCAGCAGCTTCCTTCCTCTCAGCCCCAGTCTTAAACTCAGCAAGATACCTGTGATAATCACCCTTCATCTTGAGGTAAAATACCTTGGACTCAGCAGCTGAGGCAGAGGGAACAAGATGTGTCTCAAGGAGGTTCAAGATTCCGTCACAGATCTTGCTGAGCTCAGCTTCGATCTTTCCCCTGTACTCCTTGATGATTGTGACATGATCTTCATTTCCCCTACTCTCTTCCTTCTGCTCAATGGAAGAGATGATCCTCCATGAAGCCCTCCTGGCTCCAATCACATTTTTGTAGGCCACGGAGAGCAAGTTCCTTTCCTCCATGGTTAGCTCCTCGTTATCGACTGTCTTTGCAACTTTCTCCATAAACTCCACCATTTCTTCATATCGTTCGGCCTGTTCAGCCAACTTGGCCATGTAAACATTCTCTTCACGTGATGATTCAGTTGGAGACATCCTTTATATATCGAACTAAAAGTTACTTCTGCAAGGTGATTCCAAACACAAGTATCATTAGAAAGACCTGAACAACATCAAACTTTAATGCTTACATTTTATTACATAACTAGCTTCCACAGTCATGAATCAACTCTTCCATCAACCACTTAATAACAAGTCTCAATCCGTTGACTCCTAACTTTTCATCCTTGAGTTAGTGATAATTTACAAAACTTCCCGACCTTTTACACCTCAAGATTGAATAAAGTTTAGGCAGAGGCACTACTTTGAAAAAAAACACATTTTCCCAACAATGATCTTCGATACATTAACAAAACCAAAGCCCCAATTCAAGTTAGAAAACAGATTTCTGAAAGTCATTTAAAAAGAGAAGTCTCATCATTGCTTTAACAGAAAAAAATAAAGCCCCAAATAGATCAAAATCACAAATCAGTCACTCAACAAATAACCCCCCCACCCCCCAAACCGCCAAATTAATAACAATCAAACACCTATTCCTCAACTTCTCCATTATTTTCTCGTTACCAAAACAGATCATATCCATCCATGTGGAAACAACAAAATCACACTGTATCTTGCAAAAAGGTTTCATTTGTCAGCTCTTAGCCTCAAATTACAAGACCTAATTCAAGTTATTGATTCTTATTTCCTCAGCAAATCGCAAAACCAAATCCGACCCTCTATTTTTAGCATCTCCCAAAAAAATTAAGCAAAAAAATCTGCTCTATTTACCCAAATCAATCAATTTTTTTAAAAAAATTCTTCATCAAATCTCGGGTACCGAAACACATTAAAAATGAGAAAAATATAATAAATAAAAAATTAGAAACACACAAATCTCAGCAGATGGATTAAAAACCACAAATAACATAAATCCACAAAAATAACCAAATACAAACCATAGATCTTGCCCTAAAAACCAAAAAAAAAAAGACTGATTAAAAAATCATAAAAAAAAAAAATTAAAAAAAAAAAAAACAACTTTACCGTGGAAAGAGATTTGCAGAGACGGATCTCTCTCTCTCTCTCTATCTCTCTCTCTCTCCCTGTGCGTGATAGAAAAGGGGGTATTTTGGGTTTATTAAAAAGGGCGGTCAAGAGGGGAGCTTCCAATGGGAAAGTGACAGGTGTTGGGTGCCGGTGATTTCGTGGAGATTTCAGTTTTCTTTTCGGATTTATTGTTTTTGGTAAGGACACGCTGGCGTTGACTGTCAACAGAGTGTTAGTTTATGTAATGACATCTTGAAGACAGAGTGTGTTGTGATTGTGAATAATGTAATTTAACTTTTTTACATATAGTAATTCAATAAAAATAAAATTTTAACGAATCATATAATTTTTTTAGTTTTTTAATATTTTTATTTAACAGTTGAAAACCAGCCATTTTAACCGTCGTTGTTCATGGCTTTTCATCTGGCAATCTGTTGGAGATGCCCTAAGGGTTTATCCTCTGTGCGTGTACACAATGCACGCGTACATCTACTTTGAAGATGGTTTAAAAGTGTAAAAGCATCATTTCATGATTGACCGGTGTGTCTGTGGGCCTCGGTTTCTTTTATACGGTGTTTAGACTTTAGAGTTTAATTTTAAAACGTTTTTTTTAATAAAATATATTAAAATAATATTTTTTTAGTTTTTTAAAATTAATATAACAAAATAATTTTAAAAATGATATTAAACAAAAAAAATTTTAATTATTTTAAAAATATTATTTAAAACACAATTATAACTAACCTTTTATTTTATTTGTTGTGTTTACCACTCGAAGGAAATGGAGATTTGGAATTGAAATTTTAAGCTTTGTTGTGGTTATAGTTGTTTTTTAAAGTGTATTTTTATATTGAAATATATTAAAATAATATTTTTTTTATTTTTAAAATTGACATATCAAAATTATCCAAAATATATAAAAAAATATTTTTTAACAAAAATTAAAATTAAAATTTTAAAAAATATGATTTGCATCATATTTCTAAAAGATATTAATAAGTTCAATTGATACTAAATTTTATCAACGAGAAATTTAATAAATTTCTTATCTTCACTCGGAATTTTGTACCTTATCTAATCATTTTATTATTATTATAAAGGTATTTTTGAATTAATTAATGTGTAATTGAGACTGAGTTTTCTCCTCGTTTTAGATAAACACCTTTCATATTTTGGAAATATTTAATAATTCTTTCTCAATCCTAATCTTAAAATCTGAAAACAATAAGTAAAGTAATAAAAAAATCTTTTTTTTAACTACCAGATAAAGAACTTGAAATTAACCAATCAATTATTAAATGCCACCGCACTTCATTGCTTTATGAGAACTTGATGTTTGGATAATTTAAATTATTTTTAATAAAATAAATTGTTGTTATAAATAATACTTATCAAGAATTTCGTTGTAATGATAAGTATTCCAACAAGGCAATGACGCATCTTGACATGTACTTGTTAAAAAGGTGAAAGTAACACTCGTAGATATAGGATGGGATGTAAATGTCGTAACAGAAAATTTTTAATGGTTTTTTATATTTAAAAATATATTAAAATATTATTTTTTATTTTTAAAAAATATTTTTAATATTAATAAATTAAAATAATTTTAAATAATAAATAAAAAATTTTAAATAAATGTTTTTCAAAATTTACCTACCAATACAATACGAAAGGAGAGCTAAATAAAATTTAATAATTAATTGAAATTTAATAAATAAACTTCCACGAAACTGATGATGTATTTCATTTTGGAACCTTTTAATGTTTATTGAGGTGAACTCATTGATACTAAAATTTTTTATGAATTTAGGGATGTTTTTAGGATGTGGTTGTAATTGTTTTTTAAATTATTTTTTATTTAAAAAAATATTAAAATAATATTTTTTATTTTTTAAAAATTATTTTTGATATCAGCGTATTAAAATAATTTTAAAATATTAATTTAAAATAAAAAATAAATTTTTTAAAAATATTTTTAAAATATAAAAATAAATAAAGTTTTAGCTCATCAGCACTCGATCTTGATCTTGGTAAGAGCAAGATATTGTTGAGTCTCAATACTCTCAACTCCTACTACTATAATTTTTCTTCTCCATTTAAAGTCTGCTGGATGCTTATTTTGTAATATTTAGAGTACAATCCAAAAATAGATAACTTGCAGAATATTAATATAGATTTGGGTTATATTTTAATTTAAATTGATTTTAACATAAATACTACTAAATTTATGGTTAATTTGTGATTTAATTCATCTAGTATAGACTCAATTGGATTAAAATTAAAGAATTTTTTTAAAAAAATTAGAATGTTGTTGTTTTGAATAAAAATAATAAACTAGATTAATTCGATGATTTGATAGATTGATTATAATCTTGTGACCCGGTTTGAATTGGATATCTATAATGAAAATTAAATAAATTATGTGATTTTATTTAAGTTTTTTAACATTATTTGATTTTTTCACGTTGTATGTATGTGCATCTGAATGTGTTTTCATTTGATTTTTATTTGAGACGTAACAAAAGTTATTTAAATTTAATTATAATTTAATTTCTTGAGATCTAGATGAACTAAATTATAAATAGAAGAAAATAAACTAAATTAAATAGTTAAAATAAATAATTTTCTAACTAATTTTAAAAATTCAGTATTGGAATGGATCATGAACATGGAATCAACTTTGGAAAAAAAAATTTAGCTTAATTATTTAGAAAAACAAATACTTAATAAAAAGAACCATCATATTCATACCCGACTTGAGTTTTTCCCATATGGGTAATATAGACTTGGGTCCGGGACCCAGCCACGAAGCCCGACCCAACTCACTTGTTAAGTCACCCAACTCAGAAGCTAGGCAGCGCCACCACATCCATTTTGAGCACAAAACTGACTCACGGAGTTCGATCTCTTGCACAGCCACAGACTCTAAAAAATCCCAATCCAACGTCGTTGAGTACCTTGAGCTATCGAAATGGGATACATACAGGAAGCACGTGAGAATCATGTGAAGAAGAAAGTAGAAGAAGGTACTGCTTTGACCTATAACCATCTCTTAAACCCTAACAAAACCATTTTCTTTTTCTTTTTTGCTAAAAGAAACAATCTTTGCTGATGAAATGTGTTTCTGAGTTTTGGGTTTTGTTTTTAATTGCATTGATGATTATCTTTTTTTAGTGGAATTGAATTTAAAGTTAATTTATTTATTGAATTAAAATTTGTAGCTTTGAGAAGCAAAATGAAGCAGAAGGCACTAAAACAATGTGAGGAACACGCAACCAAATATGCGCAATGTGCAACTGGAAGAACAATGTCTGTTGTGTGGCAGTGTAGAAAACAGGCTAAAGAATTAAATGAATGCCTTCATCAATAGTAAGTTTGATTGATGTATCTGTTTGTTTGATTTCTTGTTTTGAGTTTTTCTCTATAACATTATGCATGCGCAGGTTTGAGTGCGTGTTTGTGCGTTTGATGATGATGATAGGTTACGTGTTGTGATTTAATGGGAAATTGATTGATTATGTGTTTGTGTCGTCTTTCTCAATTGGAGCGGCTTGATGGGGTCTTCTTGGATTTTTTTATTTTGTGTTTTGAGTGTATAAATTTTGGTTTAAGGGGTTTTGATTAATGCTTGATATGAGTGATCTTGAGTTGGTTTTCATGAGAGTTGGATAACTGATTCACCTTCTGATAGGTTCTCAGATGTTGAGTGGTTGTGTGAATAAGCTGTGTTAAGCGAGTGATATTAGACTCCCATTCTCCGAATGGAGAAGGCGATATCGAGTTTGAAGACCTTTTTTCCCTGTTTTCGAGTAGGAATGAAGTTCAAGTGTCTTTGAGGTCTTCCTTTTGGTTTTGGGAAGGTCTAAGGTACTTGCCTGATGAAACAAAATTTGAATTGTTACTGGTAATTTCATAAATCTAGTTGGACTTGGTTCTAGTGTTGTGGACTTCTTAGAAATATCATTTATCTGTTGGGTAAGTAGAGATGCCTTGAGGCTGTGCTCATGTCAGTGCGTGGCAAGGTTTCTATTGTAGTCAAGTCAACCGGTGGTCATCACTTGCTGCAACTGTACTGTATGCTGTATGTGCTTTAATTGCCATGTTACTCATGTAGAAAGTTACTATGAGGTAATGAGGGCATAAACTGTGTGCAACTGGAAAAGTGAGTATGCATGAGTGGACTACATAAAGGGTTACCCCAGGGTCTTTTTAAGGTTTGCTTCCTGATAGTGTGACTCGACTCGACTCGACTCGACTCAGGACCCCTCTGCGGGTTAAGTCTGCACATGCTTTGCTTAGTGAATACTGGATGATAGGGATCTAATGGGACATTGGCAAGCCAGAAGTAGCCAAGCTCAATTGATAAAGTGCTGAATATGCTCTCAGCTTCTGGTCCATTTCATCCATGTAGCAAATGTTGGAATACTGTTTGAGGTTGAGACCAATGCATCCAGATAGGACAGATCATATTATAGATTCTATTGTAGTTGAAAAAATAATAAGGCAGAGTAGAAATATCTATGGTTCTATATGTGATTTGCTAAAAGTTGGTTAGTGGCAGGTGACCATGTTTCCTCCATGCTTTTATTCTGCATTGGCATTTAAATTTCTTTTATGAAGCATTCAGGTATTTCTTACTACCACTACAGTAATATTTTTTTCTGATGGGATTTGGGCGCCTTGTAGAGATAGTTGCTAGGTTAATCTGTTTTGGTGATATAGCATGACACCTTTGACGAGTCAGCAAAAATTGCATGCTGGTACTTTGCATTAAATTTCTGATTGTGATTTCCAATTTATCGGTGTTGCTAATTTTGCAATTGCATAATAATGAGTGCATGTTCGTAGCATCTAAGAATGAAGTTTGTTAGAAAGAGCAACTCGTTCTTGGTCAATTGCTATAGTTTTCATCATTGAGCTCTAACTGCTCAATCCACTAGTCATTTTCATACTAGTCTTTCTGCCCAAGCCTTTAAATTTCCTCTGTGCTCTTTGACCAGATCACTTGCTAACGGGAATGATTCCTTAATCTTCTTGTTATTGTATGCTAACAGTCTAAATCACAGCTGAAATAGAAATGCAAATATTATGAAAAACCATCAGTTTCTTCAGCCTTCCTTCAACACTAGTGCATCTTTTTCTTTCAGAATGAGTTGGCCAGAAATGGCCTTAACATGATTTGGATATGGTATGCATTCAAATATATACCGAGATGAAAGCATTTAGATAAAAGGCTCACGGTTGCCGTAGGTGCCTTCTAAAGCAACCTCTACCTACGTTTTGAATAATGGTTTAGTGACACTGGTTTGCTGTTTAAACATAATTCCAAAACTTAATGTTGGTTCTTCGCTAGAATACTATCAAAGGGGAAAATCCAAAAATGTGTTTACCTTGGAATAAGATATCAAAAGGAAATATAACAGGTTTTTTTTCTTTTCTTTTTTAAGAAGAAAATGTTATAATTATTCATGTATCTTGTTGTATAGATATCAAAACATATAGCTGACATCTATTGAACTCAATATTTGTTGTATCTCATAATTTTGGTGTATCTGTTTTGCAGCACAAATGATGCTGTCTTGGAAGAGATGAAGCGAGAATACACGCTTCAACAAGATGTCAAGGGTCCTTTGAGAGCCTAACTGATTCCCGGTGATGAACCCATAACCAAATGAGCATTTGAAAGTAAAAAATTTCTAGCAACAACTTTACATATCGGATAATGTTTTCATGAAGCAGTTGGTTTGAACTTTGAACCTTGTAAATTTGCAGTTTGGCTACTTTTTCGTTTTGATATGGGTTCCACAAGGGTTTTTGAGGAACATGTGAAGGGTATATTCCTGTTAATTTTAAAACACAATCTTTAGGCCTAATATCTATCATTTTTATGTTAGGAAAGGGGTTGTCAATTGAAACCATTCGGACTAACCCTAATCTTTAGTCATGTTTGACTGAAAACGATTCAAGCATCGAACTTGAATAGAATACTGGAACCGATCAAGATTTAGAAGCAGGCTGACGACAATCAAATATTAATATCAACAACACCCGCAAGCTAACCAAGGCAGATCAAACCTGCAGCAGGCCGAGCAAACACCGGTGCGGTGCGGCTGCAGGAACAATCTTTCAGAGAACTTGAATTCCTATTATATATAGCTAAAAGAGCTCAGACTTTTACTGTGGATTGCACTGTGCAGTCCACAGTAAAAGCTGAGCTGTCATGCTATCATTCTTCTTCTTCTTTTTTTTTTTTTTTTTTTTTTTTAAGTTTCTTCAGTTTTACTTTGTTTTTTTAATGGATTTTGCTGTAATTTTTTTTACGTTTGTTTTTTTTTTTTGCTTTTTTAGGTTGTTTTTTCTTTATTTTTTCTTTGTTTTTTCTAATGGATTTTTTTTTTTTAAATTATTTTTATTGATGTTAAATTTTTTTCTATCTCAAACTTTTATAACACACATTCTGGGTTTAATGGGTTAACCCAGATTTTTTTTTTTCTGGTTTTTCTTTTTAATTAATTTTTTCATTTAATTTATTTTGTTAAATTAATTATGGGTTAACCTGATTTCATGGGTTAACCAGATTAACAGTAAAAATTGAGTTGTCATTTTTTTTCCATTTTTTTTTCTTAGGTTTTTTTTTCCTTCATTTTTTCTTTGTTTTGTTTAATGGATTTTGCTGTCATTTTTTTTTTCCTGTTTTAATTTGTTTTTTTCTTCATTTTTTCTTTGTTTTTTTAATGGATTTTTTTTAAAAAAATTTTTGTTGATGTTAAATTTTTTTTATATCTCAAACTTTTATAACACACATTCCGGGTTTAATGGGTTAACCCAGATTTTTTTTTCTGGTTTTTCTTTTTAATTAATTTTTTCATTTAATTTATTTTGTTAAATTAATTATGGGTTAACCTGGTTTCATGGGTTAACCAAATTAATTATGGGTTAAGCCGTCAATTTTTTTTTCTACGCAGTTATCAAACTTTCATGACACGAATTCCAGGTTTGACGGGTTAACTTCGTTTGAGGGTTAACCCAGTTAATTCAGATTTTTTTTTTTCATTAGTTTTTTTTCTTCATGTTGGTTTTTTTTTTTTTAGTTAATCTATTTAATTATCACACTTTTATGACACAATCTTGCAGCCAAACCCACATCCAAGGCTATTGGTCTAATGTTGCAGTCAGACTCATTTAAACTTGAGTCATGTAACTTTAATATTATTATTAATATTATAAATATTACTTTTGGGTCAAGCGTTGTAGCTAAACCTAAGGCTTTTGGGTATATCTTTGCAGAAAAACCTAACACTCTTAGATCTTAACCTTTTTTTATATTTTTTATGCAAGAAAAAAAAATTTTACCCGTGGCATGTGCCTTTGTTTTTTTTTTCTTTTTCTTTTTAAGCCCTTTACCGTGGACTGCACAGTGCAATCTACAGTGAAAAAGATGATGCCTTTAGTTTTTTTCTTTTTTCTTTTTTCTTTGTTTTTTTATTTTTTTCTTTGTTTTTTTAATATTAATTTTTTTTCTATTTAATTATCAGACTTTTATGACACGGATCCCAGATTTGATGGGTTAACCCAGTTGATTCATAGTTAATTAAGAATTTTTTTTTCTCTTTCTTCATCAACTTTTTTCCTCTTATATGTTTTTTTTTCTTTATTTTTTATTTTTAATTAATATTTTTTTATTTAATTTAGTTCATTAATATTAAATTTTTTTTCTATTTAGTTATCGTTTGATGCCTTTAGTTTTTATTTTTGTTTTTATTTTTATTTTTATACCTTTGACTGTGGACTGCACAATGCAGTCCACAATGAAAAGGTTGATGCCTTTTGTTTTTTATTTTTATTTTTTTTTAATTAATTTTTTTCGTTTAATTTAGTTTGTTATTGTTAAATATTTTTATATTTAGTTATTAAACTTTCATGATACGGATCCCGGGTTTGATGGATTAACCTGGTTTAACAAATTAGCCCAATTAATTATAGGTAACCCATCAATTGTTTTTCCTATTTAGTTATCAAACTTTCACGACATGAATCCAAGGTTTGACGGGTTAATCTGGTTTGAAGGGTTAACCCAGTTAATTCAAAAAAAATTTCTTTTTCTTCGTTAGTTTTTTTCTTCCTGTTGTTTTTTTTTTCTTTTTAATTAATCTATTTGATTATCATACTTTTATGACATGACCTTGCAGCTAGACCCACATCCAAGGCTATTGGATCCGGTATTGCAGTTAGACCCACTTAAACTTGGGTCATGCAAGTTTAATGTTATTATTAATATTATAAATATTACTCTTGGGTCAGTTGTTGCAATCAAATCCAAGACTTTTGGGTATAACTTTACAGAAAGATGTAACACTTTTAGTTCTTAGTTTTTTTTTTATATATTTTTTAAGCAAAAATAAATTAACCCGCAGCATCGCGCGGGTAATGGAACTAGTCTTTAAGCTATAATTGGTCTTCCATGATGTACGTCCATGGGGTTGAAGTCAGCATGAGCTAGCTAGGTTTTGATATTGTTGTCAACAATACATACAGTGTACGTTTCAGTGCAGGATAATCTTCAGCATTTATGGATAACTATATGTTATATAAGGAAACAGAAGGAAAGAAAGAGTAGAAGAAATTAATTTGAATGAAATATACATGTCCCATGTGCTATATTTGCTTGGATGGCTACAAGAATGAAGATGATTGATTGTCGCAAGGATTTGGCTACCCTATAAAATATATGAATTGACGGCATTACAACACTAACATGTACGGTTTAGCACGTATAAATAATCATCCATGGTGTTTGTTTTCTGGGTGAAAATGAGGGCGAAATGCCCATCTAAATTAAACGAGTAACAGTTGACCCAAATAAGGTCATGATACAAAGTGAAAAAAACACCTGCGGGAGGATCATCAAGAATATAAGAATTATTGTCCAACGGGTTTCTTGTTAAACGATAATTTGCTAACCAATCTGCTACAGAATTTGCCTCCCTGTAAACATGATCCGTATGAACATCCCACTCCCTTGTTAACAGGTTCTTAGCCTTCTTGATTACTGAGTCTGATTCCACAATCACTCGCTACCCATAACTCTGCACAGACCGAAGAACAAACTCCAGTATTATAATTTGCCTCCCTGTAACCAGGTCCCTATACCGTCCCTAATAACTCCAGTTTTAATCGTGCATGGTATTTAATTTTGGCTTATGTGTGTTTTAGTAATTGATTAATTACTTGTGGAATATTTTGCTACACTGCACCAAATACTAGAGGGAAGTTTTTTAAATCCTAATTTTGCATACAACTATTTTTGTAAGAGTTAATAGACCTTTATTGCATCAGAAAATTAACTTGTTCTTACATCAACATCTAAGGAAATAGAATCATCTAAAATACAAACATTTGGTTTATTAATGTTAAATCCAAACAATCTCGAGCAAGAAGGCCATGAACCACGAGTTGAACCGCGTCAACCAGAGATTTACAGCATGGCGGACAAGCTGGTCTCGAATGGTTAACCCAATTTCATAATCTTCATCCATCTGGCTTTCGAGTTCCTCAGCATCATCATGATCATCATCAATGTCTTCATCATCCTCGGGAACTTGAGGTGGATTGAAGAAGTTGAAAAACCTTTCCCCATCTTCAATTTTGGTATATGGCTCGTGATTCTCCTTAATAAGCATCCGAGTCAAGCATTTTCCCGGATACCATTCGATCTTATGCTCCCCTGTTGCTTTCAGAAATATGCACCCAACATTAATATATGTCTTTGTCAAGACAGTTTTGGAAATAAGAGTTGAGGTCAAAGAAGAACTTGAGCTTAAATCCCTTTGAATCCTCTATCCCACACCACTTAATATCTTTAAGGCATCCGAGAGCTCCTTCATCACGCTCACTAATCACCTCAGCTAGAACATCATTGTTCTTGATTGGGACAAGCCAAATCAGGAATACCTTTCCTTTCAGCAACACCCCCACCAGTCATTTGCAGCTTTACCTTCAACTTCAACAATGTCATTCACAATCTCACATCGCTTGGTGTACAATGCCTCCCTGGTGCAATTTTTGATATTTGACATCAAGGTCCAAATTCAGGCTTAATTGAGAAGATTGGAATGTAAAAGAACTAAATTCAAAATTTACAAAGTTAATTGATTAAAATCAGGGGTATAATTATAATAAAATCAAAGTTTAGGATCAATTACGAGTTAAATTGAATAAATTCATAACCAAGAACCCTTTTGAAAAAGACGCTAAACTTCGAGGATTTAATTTGAATAAAATTGAAGTAAATTAAAAGTTTCATGGTCAACTACGAGAATTTAATTTACATAAATCTAAAATCAACGACCAAATAAAAAAGACGCTGAAATTCAGAGTTAATATTGGACTTCAGCAATGGTAAAAACACATAAAATTAAAAGTTCAAAGTTAATTAGGGATGCAATTAAAAAAATTAAAAGTTAAAGGATTAAATTAAATTTTAACCAAACCCCTAAGAACATTGAGCATTAATTCATCCTTCCCGCGTACCTTTAATTTGATTTTCAGGATGGTGGGTTCCCCCCGAGCCCACACCATGAATAGGTTGGCTTGGGGGCTAATCTCGAACAGTGGTTCGAGTTCGGGACTGTTTGGGTTGTGCCCCGTCAGTACCAAATAGTATAACAGTAATATTTCTCTCAATTACCATTATAAAGGCACCAAGAAGAGATAAATAAATATGTGACCACCGAAGCATTGTTCTGCTGGCTGTAAAAGAAAGTATAATATTTAAAAGAAAAGCATTGAATGGGCATGGTTGGATGCAAGCCAACCACTTGAACAATTTTTTTTTTTAATCTTACATGATCTAAACCATTAAAATTTAAATTAATTATGAGATTTGAAACCCTGGAAACATGAAAGGATGCAAACACAAAAAACGAAACTAAATTGAAGAAACATTGATAAACGCAGCATCAATCCAAATCAGCAGGTATATAAACACAGGTGAACAGTTTGTCATATACAAGAATATCAGTGATCCGGAAACCTTTCATGAGTCAATAAAACGTGCAACCATGTGACTGTTCTATCATCATAAGACTAGCAACACAACACAAATGCTAAAAAAGGGACAATGGCCTACAGCATATCACCACAGAGAAATTTCCTTTCCAGTTCAACTCAAAAGGCTAAGGAATTGACCAAATATAGATGCAGAAATAACTATTGGAATGAGCACTGAAAAGCGAGAGAAATCAATGCTTTGGCAACTATGGGGTTTCTATCAACTTGAAGTTGATGCAGTTATCATCATGGTCCTTCCACCAGTCCATATATTGTTTTGGTGATATTGGCGTTCTGAAAGGAGATGAAGAATCAAGCTTGTATTCCCAAGACTTATCTTCATGGAGCTGCTCTGTCATCGCTTCCAATTGCAAGGGCCTTGGGGGACTCTGAGCATTAAATAGAAACCAGTATTTTATTTAGATAATCCATATAAACAAGAGATTAGTTTTTGAAACAAGAAAGAACCCCAATGAAACAATGTGTAAGAGGGGAAATAAGCAAACTGACCTTCATTGTACTTGTTGGTGGTGAACATGAAATTCCCAACTTCTTGGAGAAATCTAGGCAAAAGAATAAAATGTGAATTGAATTTCACAAGAAAAGAGTTTTTAGTGATATTAAGCAGAAGAATATTAAGTTTACTACCATCGTTTAGTCCAATTGATTGCAGAAACTCATCGATGTCCATAGCTCTTGTTTGTGCTTTGATGCACTCCTCATGATTGTGCAGAAACTTTTCCTCAGCAGTTGCACTGGTTAGATCTGGTTCTTCTGTCAGAACACTTAGCTTTGCATTGAAACTCTTCTTTTTAGTCTCAGGCTTCCTTGAATTAGAAATGTCTGACAGTGGTTTTCTACCAGCAGTCTGCACTTTCCCTGATGCTTTTGAGATACTTTTCGTCTTGCTTGCATCACGTGGAATTCGAGGGGCATCAGTCTTCATTGAATTTGACAAATCACCAAGAGGTTTCCGTCTACTCACTAGTGATGCCATTGGTGCTGTGAATGAGTTCCAAGGAATATTCTGCAAAATCATTGGAACTGCTTAAAAACCTAGATAAACCATGCAAAATAAGGAAAAATGACTGATTTATACCATAAATTAAGTTTCAAAATGTAACTAAAAGGAATTATTCCCAAAAGCACACCCCTCCACCAAGCAAGTCATGAAAAATCAGATAAACCCTAAGACAGTTACATAACTTTTTATGTGATCTCTATAGCTCTACCATACACTACTTTTCAATAAAATGGACGAATTCGTGAAACAAATTTAATATCAGGTAAAAATGGCAGTGATGACAAATTAAACTATTTTTTAATCTTCTATCGAACACAATAACATGGAATTGGAGACCACCACCCCTCTTACATTAATCTCTTGCTTAACACTAGAACTATTCAAAAATTCGAAGTACTTGAGATTTGGAAGTACACTGTATAATAAAAAATATAGCAAGTCATGAAAAATCAGATAAACCCTAAGACAGTTACATAACTTTTTATGTGATCTCTATAGCTCTACCATACACTACTTTTCAATAAAATGGACGAATTCGTGAAACAAATTTAATATCAGGTAAAAATGGCAGTGATGACAAATTAAACTATTTTTTAATCTTCTATCGAACACAATAACATGGAATTGGAGACCACCACCCCTCTTACATTAATCTCTTGCTTAACACTAGAACTATTCAAAAATTCGAAGTACTTGAGATTTGGTAGTACACTGTATAATAAAAAATCTAGCAAAAACTGTGAGCATTAACACGAGCGAAACTGAAAATTGACTGTGAAAGCAAGAAACGAGATAGATTTTCCAGAATCTAAACACAAGAAGCAAATCGTTCAAGAAAGGGAGATAACAAATTAATCACAGATATCTATGATAGTAATACTCAATAGAATACAAGACCCATCAACTTAAAAGATTCATTAATTGCCTTTCAGTTGCCTCATGTTTAAATTAAACTACAGAGATTATTTTTCAATTGAAATTAAGTGCAACAAACAATAACCCTAAACCAAACTACTAGAGTTTTAAACACCAACAGCAAAATCAATTTAAAAAAATCACATTTATTTATGATTCAAGTAAAGATCAATCACAAACACATTACAAGCGCACGAAGAGGGAGAGAGTTGTTCGTTTGCTGAGAAAAACAGATGACATTTACTTCTAAGAAAACAAAATCGATTAGGGTTTGTCAAAAGTAAATTTAACCAGAAATACAAGAAAACGAAATCAATTTCAAGAATTTAAAACGCAATCCCAAGAATTAATGATAAATTGAAGTTGGATTGAGAAAGTTACCTTGTGGAAGTGATCGATTATAGGCTGCTTGACAACTGATTCTCTTAATTTTTGAGGCGCGGATAGATTTTCTTTGAGAGAAAGAGAGAGAGGACAGTTCTTTTTATAGGGAGAGGGTTCTTAAATTTCGAAGGAAAATATGACCGTTGTTAAACGTCAGCGTTTTGAGTTGATTGAATAAGTCACAACGGTAACCCTTTTGTTTTGCAGGAATTAATCTTTGGCAATAAATTAGATGATAGTTAGGGAAATAATTAATTGTATTAATTTTAGTTGCAAGGGAATTATCAGGTTTTTTTTTTTTTTTTTTAATATGAACCATATTTCTCATGGTAATCTTGTTGCGGTAATTTATTTCTTGTAATTTCTTTCACAATATCAACAAACAACAACTTCCACTATGTATATTGATTCTAATTCTTTTACACTGATTAATCAAAACAATTACCCCAAAAGAATAATCAAAGGAGCAGGGTGAACATCTATTGGTTTTGTTGGATTAAAATCCAACCAAATAGATTTTTTAAAAAATTTTAAATCAAATCAAATAATTAATTCTAACCAAATTATTACATTCGATTTTGATTTAAAAATTCATGAGTCTTTATTATTTTTTTATTTAAAATTTTTTGATTCAATTCAATTTATTTTTTATATTTCAGTTTCTCATATCTAAAACATGAATTAAACCCAATTTTTTTAAAAAACTTTCAAATTGATTTTTTATTTATTTGATATCTCAAATCGATTAGATTTATATTGGTTTTTTTTTTAACAAATTAGATTATTTGGTTATTTTACTCAACCTCAATAAAAAAAAATTATTAATATTTTTTTTAATCCAATTTATATATGTGAATAGACTAAAAAACTAAAAGAAAATTTTATTTTCATCATCGGATTAAACCAAACATTTTCTCATTTAAGAAAATCAATACGGTCCTACATCCAACAACAGCACTAATGTGCTTTAGCTTCACCTTCGGACCTGACCAGCGCACCCTTAACCATTACACCTAGCCCAAAAAGCAACGAAGACCGCACACTGCCAGAAGGAGCATGACAGGCCATGCAACTCAGAAAGACTGGACACCCAAGAACATCCAAATGCCCTAGATTCGGGGGAGAATGTCTTGCCGAGCAGCTCAGAAATTTTGGAGCCACGATAACTTAGAAAAGCCCTCGAAATACATGATACCGTCCCTTGCCGCTTGAGGGCAATTGCACAAGAAGGATACCAAATGGACTCCATTGAACACAGACCTTTCAAAACGCAATTTCTGGTCAGGAGCTATAAAAAATGGCCCCCGAACACAGTACAGCAGGGGGGAAACGACAAAGCTTGCTAAAATGGAAGCAAACAGACGAGAAACCAGGTGATAGTTCATTCTAAATCAAAATTCAATGAGACAAGGAGATCCCCCTCTATCACAATCCTACAAACACAACCATCCTCCATTACATAAAAGCACAAAAGATTTTGTTACACATCCAGGCAGCACCGCATCCTCAAGACGCAAAAAAGAAAATATGCTGGAGCATCACTGACTAAGTTGGCTTCCTCATGTTCCGCCCAGCCCTAATCACTTCATCCACCAGCAGCAATTGGGATGCGATAACAGGCCTGGAAAATTACAGTAGCATGATTATAGCTAAGTTAGATGTATTAAAGGGCTCAAAGCTTAAGAACTTCAGGGGGTTCCTTATTGTTTAATCATTCTTGGGAAGTTTGGCAAAAGTATCTCTTTATGTACAATTTATGTAGTCCATAAGCTACAGGCCAGTACAGGAGCTAAATAAGCATGCTGAAGAAACTAAAACATAAGAAAAACTGGACCAAGGAAAGAGAGACGGGGAGGGATAGAGAACAAAATAGTTTGGAGTTCCTGAGTACCCTGAGTTTATGAGTTGGCGCTTGACAGAGTAGTTGTCGAAGATACCCTCCATTTGAGGATCAAGGGGCCCTCCTGTTTGGAGATTTATTCCAACAATGTTATCCCTGTCATGCTCTCCCTGAAATAACAAGCAAGAAACTATCGAATCAGTTCTCTTTTCTTTTGTCTTTTGCCCCCAAAATACAAAAGGATGATGCTTGGATCCCAGCAATAGTTACCGTGAGAGTGACAATCTCATCTTGAGTGTCCAGCCCAGAATTCTCAGCCAGTGTTTTGGGCACCACGAGAAGGGCATCAGCAAAAGCTTCAACACCTAGCTGAGCACGCTGTTCCAAATTTGCAAACACTAGTTTAAAATTAACCAGGAGATGGGAATAATTACTCAAATACAGAGAACAGGCAGACATTTACCCCTTTAACTGTTTTCTTGACTTCATTGATTAGGTATTTCCTTGCTGCAAATTCAAAAGCTCCTGCTCCCTGAAGAAAACAAGCGAGACTGTCTGAGTGGGAAAGAAAACTGCTTTTTTTATTAAGCACAAGGCACTTGAGCAGCAACATAACTTGCTCATACATGATTTAACTTCCAAAGCCACCAACAACGAGGACAACTAGGCTTTTATATAAATCAATATATGACAAAATTTAGTTTCATAGATTTCTTCAAGCAGGACTTACAAGCACAACAGCTTCATCTTCAATGGTGTTTTTTACAGCTCTCAAGCCATCACGGACAGCATCCTTTATTTGGGCAATTGTATGGTCATTGGGTCCTGTAACATTAAAGAAGTCAAGTGACAATTGATCCCTGCTGCATTGCTCAATTGCAAGGATTATACACATCATATAAGAGAAAATCTTGAACGTAAACTAAATCCTCCAGCCTGATGGCTAAATGGTCTAATGGAAGCAATTAAAACAAACAAAATAAAAATCATTCAGATGGTTTGAAAACCAACTCATAGCAATTAACACAAAAGAAAATGAAAATCATTCACAATTATGCAATGTTAAATGCTTCTATACCTTTTATTAAGATAGTGCAAGAATGGGGGTTCTTTACATTTTCAACAAATGTATACTTCTCTTCACCAAGGACGTGCTCATACACCAGTCCAGCCCAACCGAGGCAGTCAGGAGTTAAACTATCGACAGAATTCACAGCCTCTCCTCCACAAGCCAAAACCAGGCGTTCCATATTTCTCCTCTTTGCTCTTCGCAGGGCAATTATCTACAGAACATGAAATTAGATCAATCAAATTCAAAATAGCAACAACAGGGCAAGCAGGTAGACCAACCACTTTTCAAACTAGCAAAAGTCATCTTACATTAATCAGTAGGTACCATGAAAAAAGGAATCCAATCCAAGGCAAAGCATTCGACAAGCCAAGTCATGTTTGTAACAATTTAAAACTGGAGCCACATACAGGTGACAGGTATTCTACCATTTTCAAAATCTAAACTATAATGAAAAACCATTTCAAGTCTCCATTCCCACGTCCATAGTTTCATGAAATCAATAGAATTACAGAAGCATCAAATGGTCTCTAGAATACGCTTTTCCATAATGAGAAAAGAAAAAAATATATACACTCCTTTGGATATTGTATCTTCATCAGCTTAAGCATCTTGCTTGTTTTCTTTTAATAATTACTTCATTCAGCATGCAACATGATTTCACAACAATAAAAATAGAGAATGAGGCTGTAAGGCTACCAAAATGTGCAACCACTTGTTATCACATATAACTATTAACAACTTATGGAATCATGATCCTACTAAAGCTGATTACAACTTTCAGAGTCGGTTCGACATAATGTTATCTTCTTAAAACTTCTCTGTAGAATTAAGGATTACGTAGAAACACAAACCCAACCACCATCCCCCCATGTAAAAAAACTTTTCGTTCTTTTCCCAAGGTTAATAGATGCACCCTCTTGGAGGGCAACTCTATTTCCCTAAACAATCCACCCTTTCATAATATTTCCAACAAGCAAAATTGATCTCCATTGTAATATTTAACCCCTATTCATGCCATAAACCCTAAGAAAACCAAAAGGAAACGCCCAGCACTAACACATAAAGCATGATATGCAGCAAACTGATGTGAATTCATGTATATTAAGTAGCTATTTATTGTTAGCATTGGATCACTAAAGAACAGAACATAATTGTTCCATGACTTACCCCTGCTCGTGCAAGAAGGTCCAATGATGGAGGATCAATTCCCTTTTGATTGATAACCACAAAATTGTTGTCTGTACCAGAACAAACCTGGAAGACCAAAAGTATAAAAAACATTTCAGAAAACCCAACATGTATGACAGAGACAGTAGCATGAACATTAAATGTATTAACATGTGTCACTTAACCTTGTCTTTTAGTTCAATAATTTTTTTAACTCTTTCATCGACCTGACGCCTTTCAGCAGTAACCATTGCCTCCCTCTGCTCTGCATTTGAGTAGAAAAATCCTGCATTTATTTCACTGTGGAGAAAAATATTAGCTTCCAATAAACTGAAACTGACCACAGCTGCATCTACAGAGTACTTGATATCTCATATTTAGCATCAATTCCAATTAAATTCAAGTTGACAAGAAGAATACCTTTTCTCATATTCCAAAGACACATTGCATGTCAAGATAAAACAGTTCTCTGCCCGCCGTTTCATATCAGGATGCCTAGAACCATGGTCAAGAACAAGACCTTCAACCTGGAAAAAGAACAAGTAAATAGAGGGTCCAAAACTTTTGAGAAGAGAAGAAAATTTATCTACAAAAGACCAAAATTATATCAAAGCAGATAAAGGATGAACAAGAACTCAAAGTTGTCCAAGCTATGAACTTGGGAACTTTTGAATTTAAACCAATCATCAATTTCTTGGAAAGTTCACCTAATCCAAAGTACCAGCATTGAGAAATAATTTTGACATGAAGCATTATTTTAATAAATAAAGGTTGAATGATGGAAAGTGGCAGTGATTCCATCTACTGCCTCCCATTCAAGATCAATGATTCCATTTCAAATGGAAGGGTTCTTGGAGATCTTAGATTCCTCATTCTTAGTCAGGATGTCATGAGTTACAAGTCAATTTTAACACATCCCACCTGAAAAATATACCATGGTAATCCAGATTAAATGAAAAGGGATTAACTTACAAGCCGCGTGTCAACATCGAATTTATGACGCATGTGCATAATCTCCACCATAAATAGATCAATGCCTTCCTCAGGCTTTCGAATACAAAGCACCTGCATAATGCACAATACAGTTAATGCAAAAATAGAAGTCTTCAATATTGTACTTCAACATCTTTTCTAGCAGCCTCAAGATATATCAACATCATTGGCTACACTCACCGAATTGACAACTATGTCAGTTAACTGATCTGCCAAAGCTTCATGCAGCTGTACAAGAGAATAAGATCAACTTTAAATGAGATCCAATCTGGACCTAAAATAAGAGTAAACCAATGAATAGAACTTACCTTCGTCCTTAGGGCTGTCCTAGCAACCATTTTAAGAATTTCCCTGTCAGGTTCATCACCCATGACCACGGGAGTCTTAAATTTTTCAAGAAACTGGAGAGTGGCTCTTTTGGCAATCTCAAAACCATCAACCAATACACGTGGATGCATCCCTGAAGAAAAAAGTACTCCCATGAATAAAACAGGTTACCCTGCCAAGCACTAAAAGACCAAATAAGCATGTTCAAGATTTTCTGACATGAAACTCATGACCGCACACCAAGTATCCAGAATAAAAAAATTAAAAGAACCACCATAATACGACTGTTTTTTCATCAGAGAAGGTATAAAAACAGAACCAATGTCCTTGATGATAAATTCTAGTGCAGTAAATATTTTATTAGCCAAAGGTCAAATACACAAGAATATGAAAATTTCTATTATTTTCTGTGCAACACGCATGCACAACACAGATGCAACCCTTGAACAACACCAACTTGTTTGAACTTTAAGGCATTAGAATCTTCTAACACTGTTTACTACCCTATCATGTCACAGCATGAATTTCTTTATTCGGTTCGAACATTTGAAACAATAAGCGTATCAAGAATAGAAAACAGTGTTAGAAGATTGCTAGCTCAAACTAAAACAGAAAACTCAGAAGTATGTGACTCAAGAAAGAGAGCCACAACAAGTAACACAGCTAATTCAAACTAAAGAACATCACTGACCTTCATCAATGCACCGTTCAGATTGCTTCATAAGCTCTCCAATAAAAATCACAGTAGACGTCGTACCATCTCCACTGATATCATCTTGGGCAACAGCCGTCCTTGCAATCATAATGGCCGTCGGATTTTGAATTTGCTGCAACCATCAGAGAAATTCAAGCAAATTCACAATTCCACAAAACCCCCGCAATAAACACCCATTGTTTATTCAAAACACCAGATAGCACAACCTTTGTTTACTAGATCTATCTCAGCATTTAAAATTTAAACTCACATCAAGTTGCTCCTAAAGCTCATTAATTTAAATATGCTAATCACTTAGGGCAGACTCGCTTCTAAAAAGAGAAATAAAAACATTAAACCCTAATTCTGCAAACACTCACAAAAATTCAGATCGAGAAAACCTAACGAAAGAAAACTAACCATCTCTTTCAAAAGAGTGTTTCCATCCTTAGTCAGCTTTATATCCCCAGCACCACCAACAAGCCTAAAAAAACACAAAAACGAAAGTAATTAAATCGCAGAAAAACAGAGCAAATTCCCAGAGAAAAAAACAAAACAGCGAGAGAGTTACATCTTGATGGTGCCTTTGGGGCCGAGATTGGATTTTAGAACATCTTGTAAACCTTTAGCAGCATTGATGTTCATGTGAAGCGCCGCCGATTTGTTGAGAACCTCCGCGTTAGGGTTTAATACTCTTATCGACATTTTTTTTTCCTTTCAAAATTTGAAAGAGAAGAAGTGTGAGTGAGTTTACTGTTGTTTGGAGTTTCAATGGGAGTGAAGAGAGGAACTGTCTCTGCGTTGCGTTGTTTGGGTTTTTTTAGGGCTTTCTGGTAGTTTATGTAATATTTAATAATTTCGTTTTAGGGAAAACCTCAAAGTGGTACCGTAACTCTGAATTAATTATAAAATGGATCCCTAAATTCTTGAATTCTTTATTTGTTCGAGAAAATAAGTTCATATATTAAACAAGAAAATCATTTAAGCAACAAAAATATATTTAAATCAATTTAAAATTTTGTGGTCGTTATTCTTTCATAATCCTGGAATAGTAAATGATTGATTTATAATTAATTTTTTTAGCAACTTTTTTTAATAAAAATAATTAAATTGTTTTCATTATTTTTATTGTTGAAATTCTCGTTTTGTAATAGTTGTAGAAGGGTTAATATAAGACAAATCAAGGAAATAATAAATCTTTGATTTCCCTATTTTTATAAAGAGTTGACATAATTGAAAAGTTTTTCAACTCATGATAGTTAGCAGTATAGTTTTAAAACCCAGCTCGACAGGTTAATCTAGATTTATTTAATTAGGAGCTGGAATAGGGTTAGATTGAAAAAAAATAGGGAAAGAAAAAAACCAGTATGACTCGATTGACCCAGCGGGTTTACCCGATAAAACCTAGTTAAAACCCGATTACAATTCATTGACTTTTTTATTACTAAAATAATATTATTTTGATTTAAAAAAAAATTACCTGAGCGACCTGGTCAAAACCCTGAACCTGGGCCTTGGACTAGATCGAATCTAAAAACTATGGTTAGTAGAATCAACATTATAAATTGAAACCTCAAATTAATTTTGCACTACTTAATTAAATAAAAAATATATATTATTTTTATTAACAATTTTTTAAAAAAAAATTAATTTTTTTATTTTTTTATTCACCACAAGCTTCATAAAAAATAAGGCAACATATAAAATCTTCAATTTCATCTCCAAAGTGTTTTTGCATTTTACTCGCAAGAATATGTAAGATTCTCTTTTAAATCCAATGAGAATTATAATTGCAATAAATTGGAGCATTATCTTGCTACCATATCACTATATATTTTCAAATGTTCAATTAATTAAGAAAGTTAACTAGATATTTTTTAGTTTTGGAATTCATCTTTACCAAAAAAGACTAAAAGAGAAGGGTTATGAGTATGGTGTACAGTGTATTATTATGAAAAAAAACCCATTATTGAATTGCATGTTTTAACCTTGTTGTTATTCTTTACAAAAATAAATTATCTTGCTAGCGAGGAAAAAAATGTATTTTTTAAAAGATATAAATGTCATTTGTAAATTGATTGAGAATAATTTAATAGGGTGATATTTGTATTGCTAAGTTCTTTGCGATTCAACAATGATTGATTTTTTTCCTCTTCTCCTTTAAATTCTCTCTAATCTCCTTGAAAAATGAGAAGAGAGAAAAAGAACAAGTTGTTGAAGATCCACCAACAACACACACCACATAACAAGGAATGCCCTACCAAAATGAATCCAAAAACACCAAGGAAGGCCACTATCAAAGCCATAATGCCACCATACACACCATTACTAAGTGATGACCTTGTTCACACTCTAACATGTGTAATACACATGCTAAATATGGGTGTTTAATTGGACCTGTGTCTATGGCCTAATCGAGCCCAAGAGGAACAAAATGATAGTATAAGAGGATAAAAAGAAAATATAGGAGAAGAGGAAAGCCAACTAGGCTCAGACCCTGAACCTGCTAAGTTCAATTGGAAGCAAAAGAAGAAAGAATGAGTGAGAAATAAAAATAAGAATCATGTGAATCTTCGTACATGGTACTTCAAATAAGGTATACTCTAGCGTAAACACCACCTGAATGACTTACTTGACAAGTCGTTAGTACTAGTGCTAACCTTTATGTACTACTTTACGAAATAAACAATATGACACCTGAATGAACAACTCATTTTAGAGGTTACATGAATGATATAGGTAATTATTCTCTATTATTACTCCCACATGGTATATTTGCAACTTCACTATCTACAAGGCAATTTCATGCAGGGGCGGAGCCAATAATTTTTCTTATCTTGGGTTATGATATAAATACACACAAATTATTTTTTAAGATTAATTATTAACTCGAATATATAAATTTGTCAAGTTAACAATAAAGTTTCAATTCAAATACATAACATAAAATATATAAAAAATAAAATTTAAAGTACATAAAATTCAAAATAAAAATAAAAATAAATTACACTATTAAAGTTGCACCATTCAATGTTTTGTAAAATAGAATCCATCCATGATCAAATCCGAATCAATATCTTCAACAAGCTCTCGTTTAATGTAAATCATCATTGAATTTGCTAAGAACTCATCTTTTATTTTATTGAGAAGTACAGTTTTAACATGTTTCATAGCCGAAAATGTCCGCTCTGTAATGGCAGTGGAAACAAGTAAAGTTAAAACAAGATGAATTAATCTGTTAATAAAATGATAGTGTTGCGACTTATTTGTTTCAGCTAATTCTCAACATAATTCAGAAATGATAAACATATTTTGAAAACTCTCATGATGAATCACATCAATCTAATAATGCTCTAGCTGAGATCTTAAATAATACATCTCTTGTTCATTGAAATCTTTAGGATAAAATTTCTCAGCAAGCTTGTAAATAGCATCAACTTTAAATGATTTAAAATTTTTCTTATGTTCTAAAGCGGAGCTAAATGCGAGGAGTTCCATTGTCCCATTACTGAATTTAGAATTTAATTCTTCCAATTAAAAATCTATTGTTGAATTAAATATATCATAATGATAATGTTAGTAAACTGTCACTAAATCTTGTTGTTGACATGAACGACATGTAGCCTTTTTATACGAAGCATTCATGTATGGTATGTCAATTTCATATTTTATGTAAACAGATTGCACATTGGCAAAGAGAAGATCAAATCTGGCATCTCTCAGAATTCAAAGCAATGCTATAGTAGTTGATACAATATCCATTGCATTTAAGAAGTCAAGAGATTTTTGCTGTAAAGCTCGAAAACGTAAATCAGTAATCCCTATTATTTTATGCATTAAATATAAGATGAATATAAATTCAAAATATTTCATCACAATAAAAAAAACCACCAGCTTTTCCATATATAGAGTTAGAATATCCTTCCTGAACCATACTTTCAAACATAGTAATAGTTGCACTATATATATCTATTAAGCTGCAAATATAATCAAAATAAGAGTTCCAGCAAGTAGTTCTACTTTGATGTAAATTACCGATTTGATTAGCCCCTCTACTAGTCTCATATTCTCTAGTAGCTATCATATATGCAATTTCTATAGCCTGAGCATCATGTAACTTGATATAACATTTGAAAGAAGTACTAATAAGATTAATAATGGTTATCAATTTTGAGAAAAATAACCAAATAAAAATTTCATTTCTAGCTGCTTCAACTAATGCCAGTTATAGTTAGTGAGCAAAGTAATGTACATAATATACATAAGGATAATCTCTAAAAAATAGAGCTTGTAGTCCATTCCATGTCTCTATCTCTCCTGGTTAAGAGCACATTGTTTATACACACATACACACACATCCATTTCATTAGTCATAGAAAGAATCAAATTTAATTTGAAGTTTTTCTTTCTGACTATGCATTGGAGGACACATAAAATTTTAAAAGTTATGTCTAAAAATATTGAAAATGTATGGCCATGCAACCAAAACTTTGAATTCAAGAGAGTCCGAATATGAATAAATAAATATTTGAAGCACTTGTGATACGTCCAGTAAATACAAAGCAACAAAAAAGAAAACTGAGCAATATTTTCTCCAACTATCTTATTTTTCTCTTTGAAATTAAGAATGTTAGGGATTTAGGATTTTTTTAAAAATACATATTATATTGTCAAAAAATTTCTAGATTCATCTTAAGTTGACCCAAAGGAGAGGTTTCCAATTGCGAAAAATAAAAAATGATTTGCTAATAAAATGATTAAATAAGTTTTGTACATTTTTTTTAATTCTGTTTAAACAAAAGTTTTCTTCTATTCCATAAACCTGTAATTCAACTATATATATATATATATATATATATATATAGAGAGTTGAGGGTGGGTTTTTTTTTTGTATGCGAGTGTTGTGCTTTATGAAAGGAGTAAAAAACAGGTTTGGGCCGGCCTCCACAGCTTTACCAAGTCTCCATTCTTAGGATGGAGAAAATGTTTTGAAAAATCTGAATTAAGATCAATATTTAAGTCTCCAATGCTGTGGAGAGTACCGACCAATCAAAACTGAACATCATGGGATAATAGAAGATCGCATGCATCAATATATAGTAATCTTTTCCTAAAAATCTCGAATTAGCTCCTCAAGTATATCGTGACCAAGTCCTCAAATAATTTTTTGTCAATTAAGTTTCCAAGGGCATAGAAATTTTGAATTGTGTAATATTGCATGAGACTGTCATACAAATATTTAGACGACAGACTCCCTTCAAAAGGGCACTGTTTTTTTTTTTTGGTTGCATGAAGAATGAACCTTAGACTAAATCCGTAGATGGACATTGAGAGAGGGACTTAATTGAAACTTTCTACTTTTAGATACCCAAATGAGAAAATAATTGTTTTGAAACATGGCAGGAAGTGTAAGGTGAAGAACGATGAATGAACAATAACAAGCAGTCAAGGTTGCAACATTCAATTCTCATTTCTCAGTATCAAACTTTTACAGAATTCAAATCCAAGAATGAAGAGCAAGTGAATTGCTACTCTTGGTGTGCTTATCAGTGAAGATACAGAAATGGTGGAGATGGTTTCTACAAACTACCAGTCTCTGCTGGCCATGTTGATTCTGGCACCGAGGCATCTGTTGACATTAAGAAACAGTTCATGGTTTTCTAAATTTTAACAAGAAAAGTTACAATTGGTGAACATTTTTGATCCAATGAGATCTCATGACAAAGAACATTGATCCAGTAAGATTTCATTATAATAACTTTTTCACCTGTCCACGGAGTTTGGTCAAAAAGGAGAGAAAGAAGAAAGTGTATTTAGGAATAAAGAGAAAGATTGCAGCCCATTATCGGGGCTCGAAAGGCTTATTTCTGGTGGAATGTAAGGATCAGAAGAATCAGGACTTTTACTCTAATGAGGTTATCTGAGGTGAAAATGACCCATCAGACACTGGTTCTTGTGAAAAAGATCTTCAGCTTTGAATTTCTCAATGGGATTAGACTTTGAAGTAAATAAATTTTTTCATGATTTATGGTGGCATAAAATCTTTGAAATGGGACCAGCTGAATATTGCATTCTCGCAGAAACATTGATCTTGCCACTCCTCCCCAATAAGAAAAAAAAAAGAAAGAAAAAAGAACAAAAGTATCTTACCTTTCTCATATATATATATATATATTTTATGGGGGAGGAGTGGCAACGTAAATCTTTATGATTTGGAATAAAATATGAATTTTCTGAAGAGAAGAACAAGTGAAATAGAACGAACTTCCTTATGCACCACAGAAATGGTCAAATCTTAGAAGGTATCTCCACCTTCCAAGTATCCGTGGAAGTTTCACTTGACCTTGAAAATAAATGTCCTCTTGTTCAACCCAGAACGACCCCTTAGGCTCATGAATAATGCTGATTTGGCTTTAGCTGACACATTACATGGCTCTTTATTCCATATTCGAGATTTTCATCGCAGAAAGAGCGATTTTAGGTGCCTTTCTTATATATATATGAATACTGAAAATGTGATTTTCTGAGTTCACAAACACTTCCTGGAACAATTCTGTAAAGCATATCCCCACATATCCCTTCCAAGAAAATGGTTCTATAATGAATCTTTTACTTTCCTTTTTCAGTCCGTAATTCTTCGTGAATCTGCTTTAAGAGCTCGCAAACAAGCATATTAAGATTTTGAATGATACGGAAGTTCGGTGACTCCATTGACTAATGCATTCTGTGCTCATATAACTAACTTTGAAAAGTTACTTCTTCATTTTTTTATAAAAAAAAGGTGTTTGAGCAATAAGGGCTTTGTTAGATGATGTTTAATATAGGCATGGGTGATTCCCCAAATTTGACAGAACTCAAAGGGTGGCGAAAGCTTCATTTTCTGCCCTTAGAGAGCACAAATTCTTTTCTAGCGAAATTTCCAACTTGAATTTTCATTCTTTTGCAGAAAAATATGAAGGCGAATCATCAATACTTTGAGTGCATTTTCATTTGCCGTTAACCGGGGGAGATAAAATGCAAAGGTAAACAACTTTATTTTGTTGACGAATACTAGAAAGGTGAACAGAAGGCAAGATTCGGGCAAAGGAATAAAAATTCAAGAAGCTTCGTTAACACATGCTCAATACTTCTCCCTGTAGATTCCTGTTATCCTTTTCTTTTTCTTACCAAGCAATATCTAAGTTCATCTTGCAATATTGATGTGAAAAGTATTTGCTTTGCTCTCATTTCATCTCAACAATAGCTAGCGCGATCATATCCTTTAGGAGATATTTCTGCAGAATATAGAATCATTTGCCAAGTACCATTTTTGAACTACAGGAAGAATTTTGTACCGTTGAAACGAGCAGAGAGCTCAAACTAGATTTCAGTTTCTAATGAAATTAATGCCTGTCATTATCTTCTGTGGTCAAGTCATCTCTCTGTATAATGGGGCAGCATATCTATATGGCAAGTGCACCACTAACCATTGTGTCATTATCTTCCTATCTCCATGTCGGCTATACAAGAGATCTAAATTCCATCTGAAGATTACAACACAAGGATTTGCGCAAAAGAAGTTGGAAGAGGACACCTTGGAAATCAGAGAGTCAAAAGTTAGATGATAATGTTGGAGGATATTTGGAGTATAAAGTTCGCCGTCCAGAATCAACTCAAGAGTGCAGTAATTATAAGCCTTGGCATATCAATAGCAAGATTTCTAACTTTGAGCTTTAGTTGCAGCAGTAGATATGTATGCAGATCGCCTGCTATACATGATCTTGGATTCTCAAATACACTTGCTTTCCTTGTGTACCAAGCACATGCTTTGCTTGCTTAATTTCTTTTTTATTTTTTATGTGGATAAACCTTGTCCAATAACGGAGACTGGTGGTTTCTAAATACATGCATACTCATTTGTAATTCTCAGTAACTGGACTATGGTATGAAGCAAGCAGCAATAACAATATGACAACAACAAAGAATGTGGAAAAATGCAAAATGTCAGAATAATTCAAAGAATAAACTAGGAATCTAACTGTCATTATGTTTGACTCCATCATATTCCTTTCTTCTAAATCATGTTTGAAGTTGAACACGATGATTTCCATTATCTTCCCTATTTACAATTAAGAATTCAGACTATATTCACAAGTATCTATCCAACAACAGAAGTCAAATTGTAATTCAAGTTGTGCCATTCACTCTTCTTCAAAAGATATATTAAGTGGACAAGGATAAGGTTTCCCTCAGGTGTTGGCTCATGTTGATCAACTATTGCAGCAAATTTCAGATGGGAAAGTTTCTTGATGACAGTGGTAGTCATTTACTGCCATTTGGAAAAATTACAAGTTCATAAATCTTTTAACAGTTTCCACATGATGTGAGAATCTAAGTGATGTCATAGCATGAGCTCAACTGCCGGACTACTTCTCAGATAAAAAGAAAAGGAAGGTTCCCTCTCAATTTAAAGTTTATCCTTGACCTAATCTCTCACTCTCTATATAAAGTGAGTTCAGATTTATAGCAGAACATACCAAATTGTCCAATACACCCCACTGCAAGATAAGAAAAAAAATATGACTGCCATTTCGTTTGATCCAAGAGTTAATCTTCAAATGAGCAAGAACTCTCACGGCGTAATGAGTGAAGAAATTGAAGGACTCATCAGAGTTTACAAAGATGGACGCATCGAAAGGCCTCCTATAGTTCCTAATGTTCCTTGCAATGTGACGCCAGTAGATGATGTGACAGCAAAAGATATTGTTATCGATAAGTTCACTAACTTGTGGGCACGCATTTACGTCACAAAACGCTCAGGCATACTGCCTTTGCTTGTTTACTTCCATGGAGGTGGATTTTGTGTTGCTTCAGCTGCTTGGATTTGTTACCATGAGTTCTTGGCCAATCTTGCCTCTAAAGCAGGTTGCATCATCGTATCCGTAAACTACCGTCTAGCCCCAGAGAATCGTCTCCCTACTGCTTACGAAGACGGAATCAAGACCCTTATGTGGGTAAAACAGCAGACTCTAAATTGTTCTCCCGAGCATAACTGGTGGTTAAGTCGGTGCAATTTCTCTAGCTTGTTCTTAGCTGGTGACAGTGCTGGAGCAAACATAGCATACAATATGGCTACAAGGCTAGGGTCCAGTAACAATCCTGATTGCATGATAATTAAGCCTTTGTGTCTCAAGGGCATCATCTTGATCCAACCTTTCTTCGGAGGAGAGGCACGAACTTTGTCCGAGAAAAACATGGCTCAGCCAGCTAACTCAGCACTGACTCTATCGGCTTCTGACACGTATTGGCTGTT
Organism: Populus tomentosa; assembly: GCA_018804465.1. Lineage (NCBI taxonomy): Eukaryota > Viridiplantae > Streptophyta > Magnoliopsida > Malpighiales > Salicaceae > Populus > Populus tomentosa. The sequence continues at coordinate 11,280,523 of CM032001.1, forward strand.
ATCACTACCTTTAGGGTCTACCCGTGATCATCCATGCTGCAACCCTTTAGCAAACGGTGCAAGCAAGTTGCGGGATCAAAGATTTCCAGCAACAATGGTATGCATATCTGAGATGGATATACTTAAGGATAGAAACTTGGAGTTTTGTGCTGCTTTGGTTAATGCTGGTAAGAGAGTAGAAAAAATGATTTACAAAGGAGTTGGCCATGCATTTCAAGTTCTACTTAATTCTCATCTCTCCCAAATCCGCGTTCAAGAGATGGTGTCCCATCTCAAGGCTTTCATCCACCAATGACAAAAGGAAAGGGTTCCATGTTTCGTCATTACTGTTCAACTTATTTGTGAATAAGTACTATCTATTCTGTGTCATAGCTTAGATAACGTTAACGTTGTTCACAGGATACGTATTTTCATACATGTATCTATATGTAGGCTTTAATTTGCTTTCCGTATCATTTATCCTGTTTAAGTTGGTTTTCCCATTACTTTCTGTTTGTTATGCCAGAGTCAGAATGTGGTAAATATTTGTAACCTCGCTTTTGCTTTATAAAAAAGCTTCTCTTTCCTATATTTGACTAGTTGGAAGGATGGTGGATTACTCAATATTCCAAATCGAGTTGTATTGATCTCAAAGAACAACCTATGATCCCAATAAATATAAGAGAAAGACCTACAATGGTGTTTCTACAAAAGGAATGTGCTCTTGGCACAGCTGAAATTAGTCATGTGTTGCATGATCGTTGCTGCTGGCGCGTTCTATTTACAAACCTGGAACCTTTGTTGGATAGCTAATCTGAACCACCAGAATCCTTTCCAGTTTGGTCGCTGGTAGTTGCAGTGATATCCAAAGATATTATATCCTTTTTTTTTTTCTTTTTTTTTTAACCAATGACAATAGCAATCGATAAGTTCTCCATCTCAATTCATATAAGTTATTCCTTTGATAATTGATTAGGAAGCATTAATTGGGCATTGAAACATATATCGAACTGTCAAAAGGAGTATTGTAGATCAAAAGTTTTCAAACTTTCAATGACATTGATCATCGATCATTTCTCATCCTTCAATCAAATAGTATTCGAGCACTCAAAGAGCAAATGAAATTCTTTCGAATTTCTAGAAACATCGACACTGTCGCTTGGTTTTAACAGCCACCTGATCTTTTGCCGAATATAACAGCTTTTAGTCATACTAAAAAGAAGAGCTTCTCTGTTGTCTCTTTAATTTGCATGTTGGTTAATTTCCAATAACCTTGGGAACCTGTCTTGGTCTCTTTGAGCTGCTCTTACCATCATGGCACTCGTGTCACACGGGAGTTCATGTTCTGCTCTTCCATTATGACTTACGTTGTCATGGCTTTGAAATTTCATTTGCTTTATGCTTTTTCAGCCACTCATCTTGGTTTCATTATATATTTCAAGTATCTTCGAAGTTAATCTCTATGCTTATTCAAATCAGATTTCATTTGTCTGTTCTCATGCATTAAACAAGTCACCAACACTTGTTTGAGGTTCCTTCATTTTTGAAATTAGTGTTAGCCTTCTAAAAAAACACTCATTCAGGAATACCGGATCCCTGAAAGTTTACATATCCTCTAAATTGTGTGACAATACAGAATCCCTATTTCAGTTTTGTGTATGGTATCCAAGGACAAATACTTTCACTGCTTCGACTTGGTGCTATTCTGATCAAAACCCTGATTGGTCTTTAAGACGTGAATCTTTGGGACCTAGAGCCACCATGGTTTAAGAACTAGGTGTTTTGATTTTATGCTGTATTGGTGGTTTTAGCATTCTGTACTTCGCTGCTATATGTTTTGCTGTAATGTTGCTTTAGAATTATCCTCTGATCTGACCTGTAGTGTTCTTTCTTTTCTCCTAACTGGTTAGTCTGCCCCATGGAGCTTATTTTTATAGATTTTACTTGGATAATTATTATTCCTGATTTTCAATTTATTGATGAAAGTGGACGTGAACCTCTTCGAGTGAGATCGGATTACCATGTACTGGATCGTATGGCATCTTTTTGTCACCACTTTGGAGAGCTTTCATGTTATGAAATGAGCACAGCACAGAACACTAAATCGAATTCTATGTCAAATTCGTCAAATCAAGGCTCCATTTGTATCAGCATATAGCCATACAGATTGCAGATAAAGAAATCCAATTTCTGGCCGGGGATTCCCGCAGAGAGATTTGCTCAAAAGCGAGAGGAAGAAAGACTAAAACATATAGAATAAAAAAAGCAGATAAGGTGATGGGGGGGGATAATTGATGAATAAGTATACTTTGAGGTTGAAAGAGAAGCACTTTCTTAACCATCAGTCCATTCAATTCTGTAGAAACAGTGTTAAGATATAATGATAAGAAGGATCTGTCGATGTCTGTCACTTGAAGGAAACTAATGGCAGTGGTGAATGTGAATCTTTTAGGTCACTTGCATGTTCAGTGAAAGTCCTAGTCTGCCCGGTGTTTGCCTGTGTTATCTTCCCCCTCCATATTGACTCCGCTTGCTCTGCATTCTATATATTTCTGCTGTGGAAGGCTAATGGCAATGTAATATCATGAACATCAACAATCTGACATCCAGTAGTAGTAAAAAGGCTGACTATCACTAATAAGATCCCGGATGACAAGCTTGAATCTGTTAGAAAGAATCTTTGCAGCAACTGTATAGAGACTACAATGGTGACAAGCTTACGCACCCATTTTAGAGTCCACCGAGGCCAGGGAGTTTGTGTTGATGGTGGACACAAAGGTAATAGAAAATCCCATGATTTATGGACTTAAGATGTTGCATTTTAAAACCATCTGGGTGGTGACCTAGTGGTAAAAGCTTGAGATCAAGAGGTTTGCTTCATCTGTGATCTCAGGTTCGAGCCCTGAGTTGCTTATATAATGGACACTGGAGGCTTACATGGTCGTTAACTTCAGGGCCCGTGGGATTAATCGAGGTGTGCGCAAGTTGGCCCGGATACCCACGTTAAACTAAAAAAAAAAAAATGTTGCATTTCAATCCAGAAAAGTTGTGTACTTCATCCAGTTTTGAATTCGTACTTTAATAATTATAAATTAAAAATATTTTAAAATTATTAAAAATTTACGTGATTATTAATTTTAAATCTCATCAAATTAATTAATTCATATTTAAATTAAAAGAATCAATATTAATAATAATAAAAATATTCAGAAGAGTCGTGCCATTTGTATATGTGAAATGTAGAGTCATGGAGCAACTCTCAAAGTTTTCCATATGAGCTGCAGCAATATAATTATGCATATCCACGTTAGAATTTGGAGCCACGTCCGCTTGTGCAGACTCTAACTCATCAGACTCATCATCGTCTTCTTGGTTGAGCAAATAGCATGAAGGTACCCATTGTATATGAGATAGACTCACCATCTGAACAATGAAGGGAGTCAATTTCTATAACCTTGACACAATAATCATCTGTATTCAAGCGCGAAATAGAATTTAATTAAAATCTCAAAATATACATATGTTTTGCAATATCAAAGATATACTCAGACTTACAATAATAAATGATTCTGAACAGTCAAGTATGAGTCTATCATAACTAAATTAAAATCTACCCCAAACAAAATATATAAATGACATAAAAGATATGTTTATGGACTAATGAAACAAGTTTAAATCTAAGAACATGTTTGGTAACACTACACAATAATAAAGGTTAAAAAAAATTACAACTTTTGATTTGACCATTTAATCAAACTCAAATTTTTACAGAAATTTTTGGATGTTATTTTTTTCTGATTGCTATAAATTGATAGATCTTTAGATATTAAAAATCTATGAAGACCTTTTAATTTTAACAATTTTGAGATTTTATTATTATTATTTAAATTAATTGACCAGTTGAGCAAAAAATAATTGAAATTTCACACTGTAACATTTAAAAATAGTGAAATTTAATTAATATAAAAGTGCAATGAATTAAAAGTATACTACATTACTAATTTTTTAAAAACTGTTAAATTGTGATGTTTAATTTACTAATTTCACAATTCATACAATTTAAAACACCAAAAAAAGTTTCATCCTGCCATGATGTAAGAATGAATGAAAATAACTGGATCTTAACTAAGTTTTTAAATTTATTTTTTAAAACTTATAAATTTAATACCCGTTAATATCCTTCAGTTAACTTTAAAATTTTAAAAAATTAATTAAAATATGTGTAAATTATAATTACAAACATCCTCCATTTAAAAAAAAAAATGAAAATGGGACAGTGCATGCGATCTGACATGTTGGACATAGACTTGTCAATTCAATGACAAAGTCCAACACGCTCGTGTGGCATGCTTGGTGTGGCTTTGAAAAGTAAATGATAACGTTGCCGAGCTGTGGCGTGATCTTAGCCAAGAGAAAGCCCCACAACGAGACGTGTCAAATCAAGACAAGCTATCACTTTCAAACACACCAGGTAACGGTTAATCCTTGCACGTTAACTTTTTCTTTGCGTTCTTTATTCCATCATGCATGCACACCCGCCTCTTTATTTTATAATACATTCCTGGATTATTAAAAAATAATATAAATTATATTTTAAAATTTTATTTATTAAGTTATTAGGTTAAATTAAATCTATAATATATTATCAAAATTTTAATAATTTATCCTTATTTATTTAATAAAAATTATATACAAGATAAAATGAGTGTTTAACTTTTAAATTTAAAAAATTTTTATTTTAGAAGATGTGTTAGAAAATAATATAAATTATATTATAAGATTTTATTTAATAACTTAATTTATTAAATTGAATTGGTTTTATGAAATACTGTACTTTTAGACATTAATCTTATACAAAAACATGCTGTTTTTTACGTGAAAAACTCGGCAATTAACTTGGGGGCTCCTGGTATTACGGAGATAAAAAAAAAAAAGGTAAGAGGTTTTTCCAGCTGCTTGAGTCGGGACTGGGCGGCTGGAAAACCCGTGCCATGTAGCTGGAAACCTAGCCTAGGTCCACGGCTAGATGAAAACCAGGTTCGCCTATTTTCTCTGCAAATTTTCAACTGAATAATCTGCGATGGCACACAAAATAACACATACTTCTCATACAATTATTTATAAAATATTTTTATTTTTTTAATGGTAGGTATCCAGATAACTTATGTTATCATAAAATAGCACCTAAAATATTCTCATGTTATCCTGCTTTCCGGTTGATACCGTGGCCAATCAAAACACTGGTTTTTACACCTGATGAACATGAGATTCTTTTAACAGTTAAAACTAACCGTTACAATAACAACAACGAGCTCCACTAGCTATGCCACCCTACACCTACACCTACACCTACACTAATAGGCAAGTCAGTATTTTTACATAACAAGGAGACAGAAAAGACGGGATAGCTGTACAGAAATTTCTACTTTTTGATCTGATTTCTCCACCTTAAAAAATAATGATTTTTTTTTAAAAATAAAATATCTTAAAACTATTATAGAGTCTCTTACGTGTATGTTGTTATTATAAAATAATTATTATAATTTAATAATTTAAATGGTTAAGTGAAGTTTTAAAATATAATTTATATTATTTTTTAATATATTTATTTAAAAAAAGCTTTTTAAATTTAAAATTTATATATATCCATATTATCTTGTATTTAATTTTTTTATTAAATAAATAAGAATTGTGAGATTCGAACTCGTGACCGTTTGGTCATCAAGGTTCTGATACAATGTTAAAAAATTATCTCAACCTAATAATTTAAATAATTAGATAAAATACTAAGATATGATTTATAATATTTTCAACAACAACAATGCACAAAGAATAAAAACTATTCATGTCATTAATATCAATACAAAATTCATTTAAGATTTTACATGATATTTTAGTTAGTTATTTTATCCAATAAAATGACCAATCTTTTTTTTCACCATTAAAATTAATAGTGAAGTTTCTAGGTCGAGGCTTCCAAGCTATCCAGCTTTTCCACCTTCATGGAACACAAGTATCTAATATTTTCCTGCTCAAATGAGTATTCCAAAATATTTGCTATGCATGTCTCATGTCATTCTTCCCTGCAAAAATTTAATAACACAAGTTACACAACAGATCAAAAGGAGAAATCATGGCGTATCAGGTAAATTAAACTTCAGATTTACAAGGAGAGTATCATTGAAAGTTGCCAATGAAAGCAATATTTTCTTTATGTTTCTTTTCAGGGTTAAAGAATATGGGATATAAATCACGAGAAAATGAAAGCTTAGGCTATTTTCCATTACGAAAACTATATTAAACTTTGAGTTTTGTTTAAACTTGATGAAAACGTCCAATAGAAATAAAGGGTAAACCAAGAAATATGATAGTGCATGTGCCTTCTAATTTTCTATTTTCTGTCTTTATCTCTCTCTTTTTTTAATAGAAATCCAGCTGGCACATGCACTATCATATTTTCTGTCTTTAATAGAAATCCAGCTGGAATAGAAATGACAACTCCTCTTTGTTTTTTGGTTTTATAAAAGCAAAAATTCACTCCAAATAATTGCAAGCTTCAATCTTTTTACCGACAGTACCACTCCACTCTTTGCACACAGAGCTAATGGTAATTTCATAACCAGAGGTAACTGCAACCATAGATTTAAAATTCGGTTTAGTTTAAGATTCGAGTTTTAGGTTTTGACTGGATTGATTGATCAGTTTTTTAATCAAAACAATATTTTTTTAGTAAAATAAAAAAAAATCAATGAATTTACAACCAGATCTTAACAAAGTCACCGAGTTAACTTGCCAGATCAGCTAGGTTTTTTTTTTTTTTAACCTGATCTGGTTCTAGCTTCGAATCGATCGAGTCTCATATTGATCCACCAAACCAGGCTGGATTTCAAAATTATTATTGCAACTTCATACACCAATATACTTGCAACTGCAACATCGCTTTCCATGCATCACAAGATAAGTTAACGTGATTTATATTTATAAATATCTTCATCACCATAAAAAAGATTTTGGCTAATTCGAGTCATTCAAGAACTTCATACAAGTTCATAAATAAAACACAATATCTTTCTTATATTTTCCTATTATTTTCTCTTTATTATATATTAATTTATTTTTTATATTCATCGGTGAGTCCCTATAAAAAAACTATTTTGCAGGAAACACCAAGCTTAAAAAAAATAAAAAAACCACATTCGAACACAATCACCTAATACCAAAACACAGTAATAGAAAGTCATTATTGTGTGAAGATTTCATTACTTCATCAAATAGGCTCGTCTTCTTGTTCTAGAAATGCAGCTTTCTCGCCCTCCCTCGTTCAAAAATCATTTCCCTCCTGTACAAGAACATTTGTTTCCAGTAGCTAGGATCGGTACTATTTTTTTCTTTTCACTTTTTTATTTTTATTTTTAGAAGGTAAATTTTATGTACATAGTTTTACTGGTACAAAGCTCTGGTATAGTGAGAGTGAACTTAATTTATGTCGAGATTGCATAGAACTTTCATCAAGTCTCAAGGATTTTTTTTTAATAATAATCAAGTGTATTAATAAAAAAAATTATTTAAAGAATAATACTTGAAAAAAATTAAGCATCGATAGCTTGTAATGTAATGTTATAATAATGAAAAAAGATATCATTTTATATTTTCCGAAAGATGCTATCAGTTTTAGCATCTCCAAATGCCATGGACTTGTCATATTCGTTGTCCCTGTGCTGTGCATTCACATGCTATTGCATGTGAAAACTTTTAAAATTGTTCCATAGTTTTGGTTTATTTAATTAATAGAATTTGTATGGAAGTGTAGTTATAATTGTTTTTTAAAATATTTTTTGTGTTAAAATGTATTAGAAAAATATTTTTTTTATTTTTAAAATTTTTTAATCAATATTTATAAGAGTTTTTAAATTTTCTTATATTATCAATTGAAAATTGAGATTTCATGATTTTTCTACGAAAATACAGTTTATTATCAAAGTAAAGAAAAATATAATCCATATCACAATCAACGCTGTCAACATAAAAAGGAACCATCGACCTTGTTGACAACTATTGTTCACAGGCTGACAAGACACCAATGATAATTACAAACGTTATATCTTTTAAGGACACAAGCTAGCTGTAGGGGGCCGTAGCCTCCTCACAAAAAAAAAAATTATTCATACGTCAACCTCGATATTAATAATTAGGTGAGAGCAAATATGAAAAGAATCCTAATTCAAATTATTTGAATACAAAAAAATTTCAAAATTTTTTTTGTTGTCTTTGTTTTTTCTTCAAGCAATTGAGAGTCCTCGTTAACACTATTACAATTGTTTTGAAGCCATTTATTTCACGACAAAGAACATAGGCTGCTCGGACTAATTTAATAAGTTAAATTTTAAATTTATTTTTTAATAATTAAAAATTTGAATTCTTTTAGAAATATTAAAATTTTATATAATTATTAATTTTAAAACTTATAAAATTAATTAATATATATATATAAACTAGTCCAGGCATATGAATAATAATAAAAAAAACGTAACCTGCCTTAGCCTCACTCTATAAATGCCTTTTTTAGTTTATGCTGACATAAAGCATCTACATTCATGCGTTTTATTTTTAAAATTCAAATACGGAATTGACTAACATAGGCTGCTCAGACTAATTTAATAAGTTAAATTTTAAATTTATTTTTTAATAATTAAAAATTTGAATTCTTTTAGAAATATTAAAAGTTTATATAATTATTAATTTTAAAACTCATAAAATTAATCAATATATATATAAAAACTAGTATAGACAATCATATTAATAATAATTAAAAAAAACATAATCTGCCTTAGCCTCACTCTCTAAATGCCTTTTTTAGTTTATGCTGACATAGAGCATCTATGCGTTTTATTTTTAAAATTCAAATAGTGAATTGACTATATTGTAACAGCTATATATTTCAATGATTATATTCTTAATTATTATATTCTTTTTTAAAAAAAATTAAATTCTTATTTTCATTCATCATTTCTCTCTCACTTTCTTCATCCCAACTACATTTTATTTATCTATTTTTTTCATTTCATATATATTTCTTTTAATAAATTTTTATTTAAAACATGTTTAAAAGTGTAGTAATGATTATTTTTTATTTGAAAATACATCAAAATAATATATATATATATATATATATATTAAATTATTTTTGAGATTAGTATATCAAAATAATTTAAATAGAAACAAAAAAATAAAAAAAATTTATTTTTTTTAAAAATACTTTTAAAATATAAAAATAAACTTGTTCTAAATGCTTCTTCACCATGATGACCAACTCTAATCGATGACCACCTCTAATAATAATATCGAATTATTTGTTGCAGTGGTAATTGAAAAAAAAAAAAAAGAGCAACAAGTTAGTAAAGGACGATCATCATATCGATGTGGTCCTTCCATTCCATGTGAAAAACTTGAAAGTTATAAAATGATTATAAATCACTACTTTGATGAAACCTCTTTATATTTTCCACATTTCTTTTGAGTGAGATATGAGATCTTGGATGATCCATACTTTATTCCAAGAAAAGATGTTGTGGATTTATCAGATTATCGCCCTAATATAGCGTGGAGATAAGGCATTTTGAACTCGAAAGTGCCCTGATATATATACCATCTTCTTGCATTCCATTCTAGGATGGCAATAAGAGTAAAGCAGCAGCAAACAACAATCTTTTTCAGATTTTGAATGCATTTAAATCATTTTGTTGAAATAAAGCACTTAACAAACATCATTTAAAATCATCGGTTGACACCTAAACTTATTTAAAGGTGTTCAACCTTAAATAAATTTTTTTTTATATTAATGTGGGTGTCTAAGCTAATTTACGTATATTTTGACTAATCCAACAAGCCCTGAAATTAATGATCATATAAACTTCTAGTAGTCATGAGGTTTGTAAAATTCAAATTGGTAACCTTTATCTTAATTCAAATGAAATTTTCTTAATTCACTTTTAGCTAAGCTGTCATGGTGATTTTGTCGTCTGATACAATTGTTTATTTGTATCAAAAAATCATATTAACCTAATATATAACTTAAATTATTAGGTGAGATTCTAAGATATAATTTATATAATTCTTTAATGCATCTCTTCAAATGAAAGTTTTTTGGGCTTTAAACTTGAATATAATCATACTACCTTGCGCTTAATTTTTATCAAATAAAATATGATAATGAAATTTGAATTCATGACCATTTGGTCAATAAGACTTTGATACCATTTTAAAGAATTATCTCAATCTAAAAATTTAAACTATTAGGTAAAGTCTCTTTCTATAATTAATATAATTTTCTAACAACTAGTATAGATATGGTTGAATATTGGTAATATTCTGGTGGCAGAAACTAAAGCAAAATCTTTTATATGGCAATTTCAACTAATAAAACCTTATCAGCAATGGATCATATGTTGTTGATTAGCAAATAGTGGACATGCATCTTAATGCTTCAATATAATGAATAGAAGAAACCAATTGTTCAATAAAAATAAATAAATTCCACCAATATATCATGAGCTAATATATATCATTTTGCATAATAAATTATCATAAAGCAATTAATCATTAATCTTTTTGTTATTGAAGATCCTACCATAATGATTGTCATCAAACTCCTAATTAAAAATTTTAATTTCACAATGAACTTGGTGGACGTCTCAACAGCTCGGGAAATGAATTTGGTTGGGAAATGGTGAGGAAGACGAGAAAAGTTTTTATTCAAAACTTTTTGTCATTTAAGAATTTTACCGTTGTTTATTTGAAAAAAAATCATCCAATCCGAAATGAACCTTCCTGAAGGCTGGAAAAAGGGTCAAAAGCTGCTGGGACTTCGAACAAGCAGCGGCGTTGCGGCAGCACCTGTTTGTGCTTCTTTCCTGCTTCCAAATGGAAAGGGGTCTATAACTATTTATTAAGGATGAAATGATGCATCTTTTATCCAAATTCGGTGATTTTTAGACATCATTTGGACCCGTTTTTGGAGTTGGCAAAACAAAGCTACTGTTGTTGTCACCAAGAACAATCACTATCAAGGCAAGGCTTCTGTGTTGATGATAGTTCAAAGGTTTCCTAACATTATTTTCAGCTGAAATTTGACTGAGAGGATTTTGTATTTGTATTATAGGCTCTTGCAAAATATGGTAGTCTTTAGAGTAGGTGTGGTCAGATTTTGGAATTGGATAACCGGAGGTGTGCAGTGCTGCTGTCTCCCTGAAGACGTCTGCTACTGGAGCTTTTATTTCCATACTTGTTCAGGTCTGTTGTTAAGGAACTTTGGGATGAAATTTGTTTTCGATTTTGGAATATATGTGAGGAAACCTCGGGAATATTTTCAGAATTCTCGGAGATGGAGAAGGTCGTGGTTCATGGGAGTGAGGAGCTATTGCACAGCTGTTGTGCTGGAGAAGTTTACTGCATCAGCTACTGTCTTCAGGTCCGTTCAAGGAATTATGACAGTTTTGGAAATTAAATTGTTGAAATTCAGATTTTTCATAAGAAAAATGACATGTATTCCCAGTACCTATAACAAACAATTCAGAGTTACAAACATAATGCCACTGCCTTGTATTTGTTTTGATTATACATGACTATATAATAAATTTTTTATTCCATAACTATCTTATTGTAAAACTAAACCATTTTTAATTAATATCTACATAGCTTACAAAACAAAACATAAAAAATAATAAATAAATACTATGCTAGATGATATCTTTGATATTTGTGTTCTCTGAACTTTGAATCCTTGTTGAACACAAGTTTGAAGTATTTTCTTGCTCAAATGAATATTTCATAGTCTTCCCGAATATTTGCCATGCATGTCTCTTGCCATATCTTCCCTGCAAATTGATAGTGCATGTGCCTTCTAATTTTCTATTTTCTGTCGTTATCTCTCTCTTTTTTTTTAATAGAAATCCAGCTGGCACATGCACTATCATATTTTCTGTCTTTAATAGAAATCCAGCTGGAATAGAAATGACAACTCCTCTTTGTTTTTTGGTTTTATAAAAGCAAAAATTCACTCCAAATAATTGCAAGCTTCAATCTTTTTACCAATAGTACCACTCCACTCTTTGCACACAGAGCTAATGGTAATTTCATAAACAGAGGTAACTGAAACCATAATTTTAAGAACCGGTCTGGTTTAAAATCTGGATTTTAGATTTTGACTAAATTAGTCGGGTCAGTTTTTTTAATCAAAACAATATTTTTTTAATAAAATAAAAATAAAAATCAATGAATTTACAACCAGATCTTGACCGGGTCACCGAGTCAACCTGCCGGGTCAGCTAGATTTTTTTTTTTCCAACCTGACCCGATTCCAGCTTTGAATCGATCAAATCTCAGATCGACCCGCCAGACCAGACCAGATTTCAAAATTATTATTGCAACTTCATACACCAATATACTTGCAACTGCAACTGCAACATCACTTTCCATGCATCACAAGATAAGTTAACGTGATTTATATTTATAAATATCTTCATCACCATAAAAAAGATTTTGGCTAATGCGAGTCATTCAAGAACTTCATACAAGTTCATAAATAGAACACACTATCTCTCTTATATTTTCTCTTTATTAGATATTAATTTATTTTTTATATTCATTGATTTGATTATCGGTGAATCCCTATAAAAAAAACTATTTTGTAGGAAATACCAAGTCTAAAACCAAAAAAAAAATCACATTCGATCACAATCACCTAATACCAAAACACAATAATAGAAAGTCATTATTATGTGAAGATTTCATTACTTCATCAAATAGGCTCGTCTTCTTGTTCTAGAAATGCAGCTTTCTCGCCCTCCCTCGTTCAAAAATCATTTCCCTCCGGTACAAGAACATTTGTTTCTAGTAGCTAGGATCGGTACTATTTTTTTCTTTTCACTTTTTTATTTTTATTTTTAGAAGGTAAATTTTATGCACAGAGTTTTACTAGTACAAAGCTCTGGTATAGTGAGAGTGAACTTAATTTATGTCGAGATTGCATAAAACTTTCATCAAGTCTCAAGGATTTTGTTTTTAATAATAATCAAGTGTATTAATAAAAAAAATTATTTAAAGAATAATACTTGAAAAATATTAAGCATCGATAGCTTGTACTGTAATGTTATAATAATGAAAAAAGATATCATTTTATATTTTCCGGAAAGATGCTATCAGTTTTAGCATCTCCAAATGCCATGGACTTGTCAAATTCGTTGTCCGTATGCCGTGCATTCACATGGTATTCCATGTGAAAACTTTTTAAAATTGTTCCATAGTTTTGGTTTATTGAATTAATAGAGCTTATTGTGTGTGAATATGGTTGTTCTTAGTTTTTAAAATATTTTGTGTGTTAAAATATATTAAAATAATATTTTTTTTATTTTTAAAATTTTTTAATTAATATTTATAAAATTTTTAAAATTTATATATATATATATATATATATATATATATATATCAATTCAATATAAAAATTGGGATTTCATGATTTTTCGACGAAAATACATTTTATTATCAAAGTAAAGAAAAATATAATCCATATCACAATCAACGCTGTCAACGTAAAGAGGAACCGTCGACATTGTTGACAACTATTGATCACAGGCTGACATGACACCAATGATAATTACAAACGTTACATCTTTTAAGGACACAAGCTAGCTGTAGGGGCCGTAGCCCCCTAGCCCAAAAAATATATTCATACGTCAACCTCGATATTAATAATTAGGTGAGAGCAAATATGAAAAGAATCCCAATTCAAATTATTTGAATACAAAAAAAATTACAAAATTTTTGTTGTGTTTGTTTCTGAGAGAATTTCAAATAGCGATATAAATTATGTTTTTTAAAAAATTAATTTTTTTATTAAAAATTATTTTTTAAATATTTTAAATTGTTTTAATATACTAATTTTAAAAATAATTTTAAAAATTTTAAAAATATTATTTTAATATATTTCAGTACGAAAAACATTTTATAAAATTACTACAATCATATTCTCAAACAAATTTTTAACAATTAAAAATCCTTCTCGTTAACACCATTATAATTTTTTAAAGCCATTTCTTTCACTATTAAGAACATAGGCTATCAAATTCAGACGGGTAATTTAACTGATCAGATTTTAAATTTATTTTTTAATGATTATAAATTTAAATTATTTCAGAAACACTAAAAATTTATATAATTATTAATTTTAAAATCTATAAAATAAATCAATATATATAGATAAACTAATTCAAACTCCAATGTTATTAATAATAAAAAAAACCATAGGCTGCCTTAGCCTCGCTCTCTAAATGCCCTTTTTAGTTTATGCTGACATAGAGCATCTACATTCATGCGTTTTATTTTTAAAATTCAAATATTGAATTGACTATATTGTAACAGCTATATATTTCAATGATTATATTCTTAACTATTATATTTTTTCCTTAAAAAAAACTTAATTTTTTATTTTCATTCATCATTTCTCTCTCACTTTCTTCACCCCAACTACATTTTATTTATTTATTTTTTTCATTCCATTATATCTTTTAATAATTTTTTATGTAAAATATATTTAAAAGTGTGGTAATGGTTGTTTTTTATTTGAAAATATATTAAAATAATATATTTTTTATTTTAAAAAAAAATATTTTTGACATCAACACATCAAAATAATTTTAAAATATTAAAAAATATTAATTTAAAATAAAAAAATTTAATTTTTTTTTAAATATTTTTAAAATACAAAAATAAATTAAATGCTTCTTCACTATGAAGACCAACTCTAATAATGATTTCGAATTATTTGTTGCAGTGATAATTGAAAAAAAACAAAAAAAAAAGTAACTAGTTAGTAAAGGACGATTATCACATCGATGTGATCGTCTATTCCATGTGAAAAACTTGAAAGTTATAAAATGATTATACTTTGATGAAACTTCTTTACATTTTCCACATTTCTTTTGAGTGAGATATGAGACCTTGGATGATTCCATCTTTTTTGAGATATTAAGGCAGTGTTTGGGAATGTAATTTAATTTGTGTTTTTAAAAAATTTAAAAGTTATTTTTTTATTAAAATTTAATATAATTTATATTTTTTAAATCATTTTGATGTGTTGATATAAAAAATAATTTTAAAAAAATAAAAAAAATTATTAACATGTATTTTAACATAAAATATTATTTGAAAAGTAACTGCTACCACACTGTCAAACACGCACTTAATCTGTAGCAGAAGGTTACGAGGATACATGCTTTATTCAAAGAAAAGATGCTTGTGGATTTATCAGATTATCGCCCTAATTAATATAGCGTGGAGATAAGGCATTTTGAACTCGAAAGTGCCCTGATATATAAACCATCTTCTTGCATTCCCATTCTAAGATGGTTACAAGAGTAAAGCAGCAGTAAACACAATAAAATTTTAAAATATAATTTATATAATTTTTTAATATATTTTCTTAAATAAAAGTTTTTTATGCTTTAAATATAAATAGATTCATATTATCTTATATTTAATTTTTATCAAATAAAATATAATAGTAAAATTCAAACTCGTGACTACTAGTCAATAAAACTCTGATACTATATTAAAAAACTATCTCAGTCTAAAAATTTAAATTATTAGATAGAGTCTCGTGATTAATATAATTATCTAACAAATATTAGTATTATTTTGGTGGCAGTAACTAAAGCAAAATCTTTTCTATGCCAATTTCAACAAGTAAAACCTTATCGGCAATGGATCATACGTTGTTGATTAGCAAATAGTGGACATGCGTCTTAATACTTCAATATAATGAATAGAAGAAACTAATTGTTCAATAAAAATAAATGAATCCCACCAATTTATAATGGAAGGTTAGTATATATCATGAGCTAATATATATCTTTTTGCATACTAAATTATCATAAATTAAAGCAATTAATCATTAATCTTTTTGTTATTGAAGATCCTACCATAATGATTGTCATCATATTTGCTGGCTCTTCGTGTTAACTGGAGAGTTTTCAACACGGCCTTGAATTATTTGTAGTCATTACAAAGTTCAAGATCATAAACTCAATTGTCCGAGTAAAAAACTTTCGACTTGCAGTCTAGCACAGTTAAATAATTAAAATCAATTTCCTAGTAGGAGGTGGGTTTAGAACTACAAGATCGAAAGCATGTTCAAGCCTTTTACATGTTCAGATAATGTAAGCATATCATCACGTCTATGTATCTCTCTTAAATATTAAAACTCAATATAAACTTCAAAATCAATATTAAAACTCAATTTAATAATTAAAATCAATATTAAAACTCTCTTAAATATTGATATTAGAAAACTAAATAAATTAGTATACAGAATAATAATAAACTTCAAATCTATGTATCTCTCTCTCTCAAATTCAAACAAACTCCTAATTAAAAATTTTAATTTCACAATGCACTTGGTGGACGTCTCAACATGCAGCTCGCGAAATGAATATGGTTGGGAAATGGTGAGGAAGACGAGAAAAGTTTTTATTCAAAACTTTTTGTCATTTAAGAATTTTACCGTTGTTTATTTGAAAAAAAATCATCCAATCCGAAATGAACCTTCCGGAAGGCTGGAAAAAGGGTCAAAAGCTGCTGGGACTTCGAACAAGCAGTGGCGTTGCGGCAGCACCTGTTTGTGCTTCTTTCCTGCTTCCAAATGGAAAGGGGTCTATAACTATTTATTAAGGATGAAATGATGCATCTTTTATCCAAATTCGGTGACTTTTAGACATCGTTTGGACCGGTTTTTGAAGTTGGCAAAACAAAGCTACTGTTGTTGTCACCAGGAACAATCACTATCAAGGCAAGGCTTCTGTGTTGATGATAGTTCAAAGGTTTCCTAACATTATTTTCAGCTGAAATTTGACTGAGAGGATTTTGTATTTGTATTAGAGGTTCTTGCAAAATATGGCAGTCTTTAGAGTAGGTGTGGTCAGATTTTGGAATTGGATAACCGAAGGTGTGCAGTGCTGCTGTCTCCCTGAAGACGTCTGCTACTGGAGCTTTTATTTCCATACTTGTTCAGGTCTGTTGTTAAGGAATTTTGGGATGAAATTTGTTTTCGATTTTGGAATATATGTGAGGAAACCTCGGGAATATTTTCAGAATTCTCGGAGATGGAGAAGGTCGTGGTTCATGGGAGTGAGGAGCTACTGCACAGCTGTTGTGCTGGAGAAGTTTACTGCATCAGCTACTGTCTTCAGGTCCGTTCAAGGAATTATGACAGTTTTGGAAATTAAATTGTTGAAATTCAGATTTTTCATAAAAAAAAATGACATGTATTCCCAGTATCTATAACAAACAATTCAGAGTTACAAACATAATGCCACTGCCTTGTATTTGTTTTGATTATACATGACTATATAATAAATTTTTTATTTCATATCTATTTTATTGTAAAACTAAACCATTTTTAATTAATATCTACATAGCTTACAAAACAAAACATAAAAAATAATAAATAATTACTATGTTAGATGACATCTTTGATATTTGTGTTCTCTGGACTTTGGATCCTTGTTGAACACAAGTTTGAAGTATTTTCTTGCTCAAATGAGTATTTCATAGTCTTCCCGAATATTTGCCATGCATGTCTCTTGCCATATCTTCCCTGCAAAAACTTAATAAAATACATATCATACAAAGAAATTCAGTCGTATCAGGTAAGAGATCAGAATCATCGTGTGTTGCTAATGAAAGCCCCCCCCCCCCCCCCCCCCCCCACCCACACACATGTGTGTGTGTGGGGGGGAGATTCTTCTCGAAGTTTCTTTTCTGGGTCAAAGAATATGGGGAAAAATTGAAAATTTAAGCTGTTAAAAGGAAGTAGAAATGTAGTAAAGATATCATTATGCTTGCTTTTACTATATATATATATATATATATATATAATTGTATGAGACATTAATTATCAGATTTTCTGAAAACCTGGGCCAAAAATAAGGACTTTCTCAAACTCTTCGTGTAATCTAATTTAAAACATCAAATAATAATAATAATAATAATAGCACGTAGTAGTAGTTGTTCTTGAGGAACTTACCTGATTTTTTTTTTCTTTTCTTCATCTTCTTCTACTCTCACACTTTTGGAAGAGAAGTACTGTTCAAAAGAACTTAGAGGAGATAGAATCGTTGATATGATGAAGCATGAGGTGCCTTGGTCCTCTATTTATGAACGCGCGCGGTGGGATAGAACAAATTATTGTCCTGCATTTAACCTCGTTGTTTTTCCCTTTTCTTTTGTTTTTCTATATATATCTTAACGATAACTTCAAAAAATTATTCATGACATTAACTAGTGAATTATAGACACAATGAGTATTTTATTATATATTTTTTAATTATTATTATATTAAAAATCACTTATCATATATTTTAGGCATGTTTATATATGTTAAATAACAAAATTTTATATACATCTGATGTATATTTATTAATTATTTAAAAATATATAAAAAAAATTTCTTATTGAAAATAAATTTTTAAAACTTTAAAAGTCTAATAAATTATAAATAGCTCAGGAGTGGTTTATATAACTTTTTTATGTTATTTAGAATTTTATGAGGTGTACACATAAGAAAAAAAATGAAAAAAATGAAATTAACCTGAAGATTCAATCTAAAAATAGTCTCTAAGAATTTTATCAACATAAATTTTTTTTAATTGGCGATAGGGTTAAATATATTTACTATTATTGTTAATATATTATAATTTTAGCAACTCAGTATTGTATTGAAAATAAAATAGTTTATTAAATATTTTTTTAAAATATGCTTTAAACCTAAGGTAATTTGAACGACAGTAAAAAAATGATGTATTTTTAAAAAAAATTCAAAATAACTTATTTTAAATTTAAAACAAGGACAAATTGAGTAATTTTTTGTACTAGAAATGCAGGTTTTTCTGGCGTTCCTCGTTCAAAAATGTTTTCCTCCTGTACAAGAACATATTTTTTCCAGCAGGACCTGTACTAATTTTTCACTCACTGATACTTACAGTATGAAACACTCGTACAAGGCTCCGGTGTGGTGAGACAGGGACCTTAATGCTATATGTCTAGATTCCATAAATTTGGCATCGATCCTCGCGTGCTTGTAGGGTATACACCTATAATAGTTAGGTTGTCAGTACTCTGTTTCAGACAAATTTGTTTTGTATAAAAAATATAATAAAAAGATAAATATTTTTTTAAAAAATATAATATTCAAATAATTAAATTTAATAAATTTGATTAATTTAATAATATTATTGAAAAATAATAATATCAACAATAAAAAAATAAAAATTCAATATAAAAAATAAATATTTGTTATTATTAAATAAAAAAACAATAACAAAATTTAAATTTTAGGTAGCCCATGACTGATCCTTTATTTTCTTTTTTTTATTTAATGGATTGCATGCTTTTTTTATTTAAAATAAAAAATTATGTTATCATAGCATATCTAAATGCCACGGACTTGTCAAGTTCACTTTGGTTGTGCTGTGATATTTACGTGGCAGTGCGTATGACACATCTTGAAATTGTACCATCAGTTTTGCTACATTTAATTGTACTCCATGTCAACCCCGTGAACCAACATTGTATTGTTATAGATTTTTATAAATAAAAAATATTTTAAAAATAAAATGAGTTTGTAAAATATATCAAATATAAAATATTTAGATTTGATGGTTAGTAAAATCCAAGATAATATGGGTTTAGTAAAAATATCATACCAATATATGAGTCATTTATATCCGATATAATAATTTTTCTATATATATATATATATATATATATATGTATATATGTATACAAAATATCTCTTAATAGATCTATCATATTTACTATCTCATTGATGATATGAAAAGGATATTTGTCCCTGGTTAATATCATCAAAAATAAAGGACTTTGTAGGTCTTCCTTTCTTCATAAAAGGATAAAACTCGTGCTATAAATCTATCATGAATCCTTCAAGATAAAAATCAACAATCTTCATTCTCTACTGTGTATATATATATATATATAGAGAGAGAGAGAGAATTTCTCACTATAATATTATTATACTTTTTTTCTTTAAAAATATATTTATTTAAGCATTAGAGAGTATTCAGCTCTACAAAAAAAAACTTTTTGTAAGTACTAGTCAAAGGCCACATTGGCCTACTAAGCATAAGCTATCAACCATCTTGGCTAAGGAAAAATGGATGATATTGTTAGGACCAATTAATTAATTGATTATCCAACCTAAAAACCTTGTTCCTAGACTATTTGGATTTGTAAAGCTTTATCAGTGGCATCTTATGTTGAAAACTGATAAAAAAATTCACCAGTTTCTCCTTAAAGCTTGTTTGTGACGTTTATAGATCATTGCATGGCACACAACTAATACCCATCATGGTTAGAATGTGATGCAAGTCCACTCATTGCCACAAACAATCTTACTTAACAAGACATTCAACAAATCACTAGTAAGGTGAAACTCCTCAACCAGGTCATGTTGGCAATGCTAATGCAAAATTATATTTTTCTATTCTGACAAATCTTAACATCCTCAACAACATATAATAGCTTAGCAACATGACCATCGGCTGCACTAGGAACTCGCAATTACAATATCTAAAGGAGACTAGGTAAAATGACATTCATGAGAGTTTCTCAATGAGTCACTCACGTTATTACGATATCCTTGCATTAAAATACTTGTCGATAGACTATAAGTGTAAATATCGATGAAAATTTCAATCAGTAAAACTGTTAAATTTAGTAGTGAATTTAACGTTAGAATAAAGTTATGCAAAAAAAAAAATCAAATCTCAACACATAAAACAATATCAACATAACTTAGATGATGAAATTATAAGAAAATAAAACTAGATGTCCAAAATGAAGGGACAAAAAAGACATTCTTCCTTGAAAGCATTGAGAAGCTACTGTTACCAACAACGTAAAATTTACGTTCTATTTTAGTTTATACTTGTAATTTATTTATATAACTTCTTGCTTCCTTTCATCCATGACTATTTACTCAATATTTTACCTGTGGAAGTATATTATTTCTATGAAACGTATTCAAACCCCTTCTAACAAGATTCTTTTATCTCGCTATAATTGCAAATTACAAGAGAAACATGCAATCTTAAGTGAAGAGAGAGAAAATAATTAAATCTAATATGAAGTTGATTAGAGAGAGGACATGAGATTGAAAGTATGAGAGAGACTTGGTTAGTGTTTGTTGGTGCCGCCGTATCATGTTTTTGAAATTTTTTTTATATTTTTAAATTATTTTGATGTGTTAATATTAAAAATAAAAAAATTATATTATTTAAATATATTAAAAAAAAACATTTTAGATAATGTTTAAAACAACTATAGTAGTTGCTTTTCAATTAAAAAAATATCAAAATAAAAAATTATTTATTTTTTAAAATTTATTTTTAACATTACCTCTTATTATCATGTTTTGAATTAGAAATATAAGATCACCCCTTATTGCCATGTTCATTGTGAAAAAAAAAAGGGATATTTTATTTCAAAAATCACGAGCACATTGCTAATCTGTCCAGAAGCGAGTAAGGTAAGCAAATATCATTTAAAGGGAGGTCTCCGAGCATTCTACACCCCGAAACTAATTAGTTTGGTTGCATGGCCGACATGTTTCGCTGACTTAAGCTTTGAAGACCAAGTCACTTTTCTCCCATGCAATTAAAAATTAGTTTGTTTTTGTTTTTAAAAAATATTTAAAAAAAATTAAAAGTTTCATTTTTTTCTTTACTATAAATTAATTTTTTATATATTTTTTCAAATTATTTTAATGTACTAATATTAAAATAAATTTTAAATAATAAAAAAAATATTTCAACATATTTTCTAGTAAAAATCAATTTAAAAAATAGCTACCACCACAATACCAAATAAGTTATAACAATTCATGTGGTTTAAAGCACAATTTTATGACTCGACTTGCTCAGTGGGTTAATTTGTCAACTCAAACCTGTCTCTAGTTGAATCAGTTAAAAAAAATTGTTTTTATATGTATAAAATGATAATGTTTATTTATTTTTTATGTCATACATGTGCAGCGTTGCGGTGAATACGCCCACTCTTATAATGTATCTGGGTAATTGGGAAATGGGAGAGACAAAGATTTATTATATTTTATTAGTGTAAAGAGAGAATGAGAGTCGTTACCTAATATTTTGATCACTATAAACTTTAATTGGTCTCAAAGATCAGACACGAAGAGTGGTTGCATAAAAGAAAGGTATTAACACCTTAAATATGCCTTAAAGTAAGTTGTATTTTTTAATTGTTTAATATATGCCTAAGGTATTGTCATGTTTTCTAATTATTGATTTGTCTAAAGTTTAAAAAAAGTCATTCTTATCAAGGAGATCTTTATTTTATTGAGTAAAAATCTAATTGTTTTAATGTCAATAAAAATTATTTAATATTAGAAATGTCGCACTCGACATCGTAGTGGCTTTAAAAATAATTCAATGGAAAGAATAGATTTAGACATCTTGTTTCTTGATGGGAAAATGTTTTGTTTAAGAAGTCGCTACTTAGTATTATGATCACTAGGAACCCTAATTGGTCAACAGAAATTCTATAGTACCGGACTAGAAGAAAGATATTATTACCCCTTAAACATCTTGCCTGAAACAAGCTGCATTGCTGATTTTGTCTTAAATTACTAACAATTTATTGGTTTATGTTATGGTAATTGCTTGTAATATTTTTTACTTTAACATCAGTAAATATTCAACTACGGATACTTTCAACTCCGGCGTTAGTAAATATTATGTAGCCAAAAATAAAATAAAAATGAATGGTATTCCTGACTCTGGCGTTAGTGAATAAACCAATAAAATAAATTTAAATCTATGTATGCATATTTTTTTTATTTAATAAAAATCAAAAAGTATAATACACCGGATTTGCATTTCACAATAAAAATTCATAGATTAATTACACAGTGAAATACTATAAAAAAATTGCGAGGACTTACAAATAAATTCAAAAGGGTGCACCTATATTTTTAGAAAATTTTTTATATAAAAAAAGTAGTTCATTTAGTCAAATATTAAAACAAAAGAGAATAAAATGAAGGGGATTGGGTCATCTGGGCTGATGTCCAACCCAGCTTTTTCTCTTTTTTATTTTTTTAGGCTGGGTTTAAGTCAGTTTGTATGGGCTGAGTTACACCCAACAGCCCAGCCTTATCACTGGCGCATGACCCGGCTGGTCACTGTGCATGTATGCTCACGCATGCTTTGCACAGTGACTTGGTAATTATTTTGCCTTACTAACAACTGAATTTGCAAAGCGGGGAAACGGAAGAAGAGCGTACCTGGAGCTGCTGCCTGAAGACGAGGATGACGGTGAGGGGGAGCTGGTTAACCAATGTTCCTCTCTGCGTTTTGTTTTTCCTTCCCTTCTTCTCTGATTTCTGGTCTCTTTTTTTTGCTTTATTTTATTCTTCCTCTGTTTGTGTTCTCTGGTCTTTGATTCTGTCTCTGTTTCCTTCGTTATGTCCTCTCTGCGTTTACTCCCCTGTTCTCCTTCGCGTCCCTCTGTTCAGGGGGGATGCAACCGGAGACGAGGCTGGTGCTCGTGCGTTGGCTGGCCAATGCTTCTCTCTGTTTCTGTCTCGTTTGCTTCTCCAATCTTCCCCTGTTTTTTTTCTATGTTCTTCCCTGGGTTCCTTCTCCAGCTTTTTCTTTGGTTTGTGTTTTTGGCCCCCTCTCTCTCGGTCTCTCTCAGTTTAGTTCCTTCTAGTCTCTCTCTGTTCTATCTCCCGTGTGTCTGTGTGGTCTCCTGGAATGCTCTGTTGCTGTTAAAGATGGAGCTCTAGAGCTGTTACAGGAATACAATGGTCTGGACTCACCTTCTGTTTCTCCCCTCTATTCGTGGCCTTTCTCTTGCTTTTATAAAGCCAGAGAATGCCATGCAGTGGTAACGGCCGGCTTGGTAACGGCATGCAGCGAGGGATAATAGCCGTGAGAAGTTCCCCATAACTAAAACAATTTTCATGTCTTTATTGCTGAAACAGTTTCTAAGGAAGAAGGCAGTGAATGGTTTTTTTTTTTTTCTGAAACGGCTCCGTTTTCCCAATTCAAATGGCTATTTTTTATTTGGTTATTTGAGTTTTGCAAATTTATAATCAAGCCCCTAGATAAATTGTGATTGTACCCCTGGATTTTAGCATAATTTTCAGCACAGTCCTTGTTTTTCTGAATTATTCAATTCATTCCTTAATTGCTCTAAATTTTGGTATTTCTTCAATTAAGCTCTTGATTTCATCAATTAAACTAAATCCAAGTTCAATTAAGTCCCCAACCTTCCAATTTATATTGCATTGACTCAAATTTCAATTTATTTCTCATTCATTTTATTTTTTTTTATTTTTCATCATTATTTTTATTATTTTTATAAAGTAAGAATAAAAAAGGTCAAATTTTGGGTTATGACAAGGAATATATCCTACGAATAAGTTCGTAACCTTATATACTAAAAGAGAACAAAATAAATTTTTTGGTATTTGAAATATTAGCTTAGTTCTCACGACTTTAATAAATTGATTATTAAAGCCAAAATGCATAATAATATATATTTTTAAATTTTTTTGTTGAATGAAAATACGATATGATTTTTCTTTTATCTTTGAGAGACTTGACTGTATGCAAGAAAACAAGATATATTTTTGTTTTATAATTTTTTGCAATATTTCAGAGAAAACCAGGTATTTTAATACCCGATTTGTATATTTACAGTATAAAATATAAACCAATATTAATCAAAATTGATAAAAAAAAATACGTGGAAAAATCATAAAATTTTTAAAGGATTTTTAGAAATGTTTTTGGAATTTTTTTTGTTTAATATATAATATTATAATAATAATATATATTGGGATGGACTAGCCCAAATATATAGGCCAAGCCTATCCTTGCTAGGCCAAAATCAACCAAGAAGAAATTATGTCGAGGTGGGGCCAAAAGAGTGTTGGGCTAGTGTTGGCCTAAATGTACTTTTTTTTTTTTTTTGGACTAGGTCGGAACTGGTCTGTCCTAGTGAACAATGGAGAGTGAATTAATTCACTCTCCATTGTTCATGCAGAACACTGGAGCGGCTGAAGGAGGAGGAAGAGGAGGAGGAGGAGAAAAGGAGGGGCGGACTTGGCGGTGAGGTGTTGTTGTTCACGGTGGTGGTGTTGTGGCGACAGGCAATGGTTCGCAATGATTCTTCCTCTTCTATTTACTGTTTTTCTATATTTTTCCTTCTTTCTGTCTCTGTTCTCCTCCTTCTTTGTTTCTCTCCTCTTTTTTTGCTGTGGTTATTCTTCTGTTTTTCTTTCACTCTTGTCTCCGTCTCTATTTCTCTTTGTTTTTCTTTCCCTTCTTCTCTCTTCGGTTTTCATCTTTTTTTTTTCTCTATTTTTCTCTATTTTTTTTGTTCTCTCATCCTCTCGAAAATGTCTCTCCTCCCTCGGTATTTATAAGGGGCAGGAGGAGAGGGCCAACTTACCCTATCATAGCGCAAGGTTAGGTGATTAGGGCAGCCTCTATGCAGACGCACCAAAAACGCTTGTAGGGCAAAGCTTCCCTCTTTTTTCTTCATCATGGTAGAAGGGCATGTAGAAGTATGGGTTATGTCGGGTTTGGGCAAGTGGGGAGGGAAAAAGAGAGGGAAAATGGGCGCTGTAAAGAAGGGGAAAAAACCTTATTCCCCTGCTTTTGCACATCAAGGGAAGAATAAGATACATTCAAAATGATATTGTTTTGGGTTTTTTGTTTTAATGAATAGTACATCACCAATTTGTACAAAACTAGGATTTGATGATAGGAATATCCGTTAAATTATTTCCAATGTTTCCTGAATCAATAAGATGACATCAACCATGATGAAAACTCCAAATGCTGTCCTCTTGATCGTGTCTCGCAGCATGGTAATCTTTGACATCGGGAAATCTTTATCCAAAGGAAGTTGTATTTTACCCCTTGTGAACTTTGTCAGCATACAAGATAACAAACTTCAAAGGGGCCAATAATATATATATATATATATATATATATATATAAAACAGCAAATCCATTGGGTTTCTGTAATTAATGAGGTAATGCACTTGCAAATATTGGGCCTTGAATGACCTACCCAAATTGTAAAAACGTTACGTTTTAATATACTTTCCGTCATGGATTTTCCTCCAAATTTCTAGGCCTCCGAACTCTGCAACAACGATCGTTTTTGCTCTCTTCGCTCCCTTTTTCAGTTTTAAAAGCTTTGGATACTAATTTTTTCGAGTGGATGGATGAGAAGACTAATTGGACATTCTTGAGGACAATTTTGGAGCTAACATTTTATGCAATAAAAGATAAACTATGAAGAGAAAAAAGTGCAAGATAGTTTAGTGTCAACGATATTTTGTGGTAAAAATTATTAAAGTGTAGATCGCTCGCAATTTTATAGCAAGTAAGAGGGCATAAACTTAAGAGATTTAAAAAATAAAATTTTAGTATGCATATTATGTAAATAATAGAATATTTAAAGTTGTATTTGATTCGATAAAAATACTAGCATGCAAACTAATTTATACAAAAATAAATATATTATACTTGAATTAAAAATAGTGTGGATATCAGGTGATTGTTGAAGATTAATTATTGCATGAAGAAAAGATGTCATGGTCAAGGATTAATCAAGTAGTTTGTCCTTGAGACTGAAACTTGATGCAACAATTTTCTAACAAATAACCTCCAACGATTTCAACATAATTTTAAAGGATGCATTTACTTTAAAAGTAATTATTAAAGGATGCATTTACTTTGAAAGTGTAAGAAACAAATGAAGATTAATTTCGTTTAGTTTAATCAATTTAATTCTTAATTGGTTTTTTAACTTTTTAATTCTTTCAAAATTACTCCTTGAAAAGTCAATTAAACTCCCTATAGTATCCCTATCTTTTCATTTTGATCCTTAAACTTTAATTCTTGCAATTTTAATCCTAATTAGCCCTGAATTTTAATATTATTTCAATTAAGCCCCTGATTTTCTTAATTAAACTAATTCTAAGCTTAATTGAGTCTCTAAATTTATCAATTCTTCATTTAAACTCCTGATATCATTAATAAACCAATTCAAAGTTTAAAGAAATTTCTAAACTTGTCAATTCTTTCAATTCTTACTAAAATTAACTTCTAAAGTTATAATTCCATCCACCCAGAACAACCCTCAAAAACTTCTTATTTATGTTGTCTTGACCCAAAACTTATATTTTTCTTCATTCATTCCATTTTTTTCCATTCCTTTCATCATATCATTTTCTTTTTATTTATATAAAAATCAAAATCAAAAATAAAAAATTGGATTATCATATTGTCGTTGGAATTCCGACTTGAATTAAATGGTGTCCTATCAAATACAGGTTTTGTTTTGCTCTCTTCAAACACCTTGAGATGCACTCTTCCATTTTATTTCATGTTTTCACCCACCGATTCAGGATTGATACCGTCAATGTTATGGATTTTGTCAAATACCAACCTATCTTTTGATTGCATACTCTCCCTTGAAGCTTCATATATCCTTCGAAGTTCAGGTGTCAACGACCCATCAGAATCATACACAATCCCTTATCCATGACTAGAATCACCATGACCATATTGTTCATTGTCCTGAGATTCAAATCTTGAGAGTTCAACAGCAGCTCTTGCAGCATGTGCTGCGTAAGCTGCTGATTCGAAAGCCTCTAGAGCTGCAGAAGCTACATCTTTGTATTTCCTTCCGTTCGATGATCCGGACAGCTCCTCCTCCGGCGAAACGTGGGTTCTGGCTTGGTACTCGGTAGCATCTAACTTGACTGATTTATATTCATGCTGCTGCTTTGGCTGGTCGACATCCAGATTTTCCTGAAACCAACAACGACTGTTAAACCTCGATATTCCATTGGAAATTGTACTCATTTTGTAATGTAGAAGACCCGTACTTGTGCAACCACAGGAGCATCTTCCTCCAAATGCAGGATGATACCATTCTCAGTTGCAATGTCCTTTAGCAGTTTCTTTTTGCTTTCCAAGCTTGGTTGTCTTGCAGAAAGATTTTGTATAATCTAAAACAAGGAAAGAAAAACACAATTAAATAAGATGTGAGAAGAAAATCTGGTACAATTTAATCTACAAATATTCAGCTATTTACATTAGGATGCACTCCGCAGTTTCTGCGCAACTCGACAGCACGAGCAACGAATTCTTTTCCAAATCTCGATGTGAAAACTCCACGAATCTCTTGCAACTCCGGAAACTCACCACATCTGGAAGATGCAAAGATCAAGCTCGATATTGCCTCCTTGAACTCAGGACACTCTCTATGTAAACAACGGTAATCCATATAAATTAATAATATTCAATCTCAGAACAAAGGAAACAAAGTTTTCAAACCCTGTATCACCACCACGGAAAATGAACATGATTGATGAAATTCAAGAAACTAACTTGTTTGTTTCAAGTTGACCAACTCTTTCGATCAGGAAATTTAAGTAATCCTCCATCATATCAAAAGCACCCAGCATATTCTGATCCTTGATGACATGCTCAACCTGTCGAGCAAACTCCATCACATATCAAATATATAAAGATTGAAAGATCAAAGAAGCAAAAGGTAAAGGGAATATCATGAATTTACGCGAAGTAGAGCTCTTTCTTGGTGTCCAAGGTTAAGGAGCTGAATAACATCAGACTTCGCAAGGGAAAACCTGGCTTGTCTCTGGTTCTTGAGGATGACGATCCTACATAGTGCTAGTTTTGCTAGAGAACTGAATTTAGAGGTCTTGAGTTTCCTCCGGAAAAGAGCATCCAGTTTCTTTCCCATGTTTTGCAGTCTATAATTTGTTGCTGCTGGTCTCCAACACCATGAAAGGCCTGAAGAAGCAAAACCTTATGCAGGGAAGTTTAAGAACCTCAAGGAGTAACTAAGACCATGGAAACTTCTCGAAACAAATTGTAGTTCCTGTTAGATGTGTCTGTCTGTGATGAATTTCTATCACAGTCAGCTTCTCAGTTCACAGGGTGTCATATGTAGCAATCTATAATGTCTCGCAAATTGGATGTTATCAGTTAGGTCAATATTGGTGAAGGTGATTTTAGCGCGTTCTCTACTTTGAATTGGACAGAGATTTTTTGGTTAGTTCTTGGCGGCCGCCGCTTCTTTTTGTCTAGAAGAAGGAATAATTCAGAAAACTATAAGCTATAATTTAAACAGAGATATTTTATTTTTATTAATATTTTTCTCAAGAGGTGAAACTGTTTTTTTTCCGTTGGCCATGACCTTGAAGGGTGTAAAGGTCAAAAGGGCAAAGAAAAATACAATGCAAAACTACCACATGATATACAATTTTTTTTTTTTTGTCGAATTTCAGGTCTTAAAAAATGTTGGCACATTTTAAGCGAATAATAATTTCAAAAGTTTTTATGAAACTGTCAATCAATTTTATTTTGGACTTCATATTTGTGACAAGATAATGATTATTTTTATTAAAGCAATATTGCGGTTTGAACATAATTTTTTAAAAAATAATAATTTTTTTTTATTTTAGATTAATTTTTTGATGTTTTTTTATTGTTTTAATGTGATGATATTAAAAAAAATTAAAATAAAAAAATATATATTATTTTAATATATTTTCAAGCGAAAAATATTTTAAAAATAACATTTACCATAATTATCACAAACACTGTCTGAATAAAAAATAAAATTCTAGATCTTAAATCCTAAAAAAAAAAATGTCAATTCCAAGAAGCACCACTATGTGAAAAATAACAAAAATTTAAGAAAATATCGTAGGAATTTAAAGTAATGAGAAAAAAAAAAAAGGAAACCTATAAATAAAATAATAAAAACCCTTTAGGAAGAACATAAACAAAATTAAAATTCAAAAATTAATATATGTGGGGTTAGTTATCTTTCACTAAATGATCTATTTATAATAGTACAATCATTAAGTTTTATCTAAACATCCAATTTTAGATAAGTACATTACATGATGAATTCTAATACAAATTGCACTCTATCTTATTAATAAGCAAGTGAATCTTTACTAGTCTACAATTTTGATCAGTTTAATATGTTAAGGACTCTTGTTCTAGGCAGAATTGAGCGTTATGGTTACTCGCATGCACTCAAATTCTCATGGTTGATCATTTTTCTTTTATTAATCGTGAATCCTAATTTATGATCAGCTGCTTTTTAATTTTCTTAGTTGATTAGAGCTTTTTAAGCTTAGTTGATTTCATTATTTAGGATCAATTTTAGACTATCCTTCCCTATATTTTCCTATTCGATAATGGAATAGATATAGAATCTTATTATAATAGGCTTGTCAATCTATATGTTGTTAATTTTTATTACTTAGGACTTAATTTATAATGAGATGACAACTATCTTTATCAAACAAGAAATGGATTTTTAGATCTTGAAACCTAAGAAATGGTGACATTATGTAGAAAATAACAAGAGTTTAAGAAAAGAAATTACATGAATTTAAACATAGAAGAATTGTAAATAAGGCAATAAAAACTTAATGGGAAAAGATAAAGAAATTAAATTGTAGAAACTGAATATATGAGGCTAACCATCTTTCATAATACTGGATGACCTATTTATAATAGTATAATGTTTGATATTCATTTAAATATCTCATTCTAATCCTATATAAATTGTATTTATCAGATTAGGAAATTAAAGGATAAATCATAATACAGGTTAAACTCTATATTATTGATAACAATATAAATCCTAACTATTATAATTCTGAACAATTTAATCCTTGCTTTTTTGTTATAGCAATCCACAAAAATCAATGAAGAAAAAATCTTTTTTTCCTCTCTCTTATTACTCTCCCAAGAAAACAACCTAAAGAAAGACCAACACTTTCTTTCTATATTTATCTTAGCATGTGTCAGCCACAGACAAAAATAAAATAGGAAAAAACTTCTTTTTTTTCCTTCTGTACACCTTCAGACATGCACAAATATATATTTTCATAGCTTCAATTTATTTTCTTTTCAATTCTAGTTTTCTTGACCCAATACCCAACATGTTATTGTGCATCTCGAGGGTTGACAATGTGAGTCATGCTAGGGTTTTTTTGCTAGGAAGGACCACGCAAATACAGAATTCATAGATAAGGACCTAAAAATCAAAGTAGAGTTTAATAGTCTTGTACCCGATACTTGAAGTAGCCTGTCTAGAAGGTTTGGAATTTATCTTTTTTCTATGTTTTGTTCTTGGCGAATTTGGCTGAGCCTTGTGTTATATTATATGCTGTTTTGAAGCTTGTGGATTAACAACACAAACTACAACAATTTGTGAAAGCATCATTTAATTGAATATTTTACCAAAAGGCCTTCTCATCCCCAAGTGATGATGAGTGTATCAGAACCCTGTTTTGAAATCCAAGTGGGCATCACTTGTGTAGAATTTTATTCATTTCTCATATTAAATCCCAAGTTGTATTTGTTTATTTGCCTTCTTTTTCTTTCCTTTCCCTTTCTTTATGAATTCCTGGATACAGGTGGGTCCTGGCCATGAAAGCAAAATATGAGCAACACTTTACGTGTAGCTTAGTGGTCTTTGAAAGAAAAGTTCGCAGAACCAAATTCATCAATGGTGGGTTCTACTTTATGATAGATTTCACCTTATTTTAACTAGATTTATGGTGAGTTAGGTTCACTAGAATAAAAAGATTAGAGTTCGGGTTTGAGTTCGTACAATAGTAAAAACGCATCATTCTAGAGAGAGAAAAAATGGAGGGCGACATAGCTAAATGAATTTGCTGAGCAACAAAGCCTTAGCATTCAGTTTGACAGTATGGTGTAAGAGATCAAGGCCAGATTAAGAAAGAATTAACTCTGGAAAGAGAAGAAAATGGAACTCTTTGACAGACAAATCGAAGGGCTGACTAATTGTACCTCACAACTTGGCAACGTGAATGCCTTAATGGCCATGACTGGTTCAAGATATTTTACAAATACATGGGAAGAATATAAGCAAGCTGGACCTCTCAAGTTTCAACTTTCAACACAGAAATGATGCGTTCAGACTCCTAAATCAAGGAAAATCAATCCTAAATAACGAAGTCAAATTCACCTTCTATAAAGCGTGCTTATACTGCAATGCATGTTCTCATGGCTCTGTTCTTGGCGGAAGGTCCCATGGAAATTGAATTGGAGCTTCTTGGAAATTACTTCCACGTCCAGTTCGGTACCGAGTCCACACGCTATTGTTTACGGAACCAGAGCATGCTCGGACTTGGAACGGTAAACATATCATAAGCTCGGGCTCGAATACGCCAACTTGACCGAGCGTGTTTTGGTTAGGGAAAGAAAATGGGCACTTAGGGTTTTCCTTGGTCATCTCAACGAGCTAGCAGATTCCAGCTCTCTAAGGGTCATGTCAGAAGCAATCTAAACCATTGATCTAATCATGATGTTCATTCCAGACCATTATCAAGCACTCATTCTAAACACCCATTGCATCCTGACCATTGATTCAGCATAGCTAGCCACCCTTTTACCCTAATTTAAATTATCAGGAGAGAAGTCCAAATATAACCCATAGTTGGATGAAAGTTGAACCAACAAGGACATCATGCCATCCCTCCCGAGTGTGAGAGGAACCTTG
The DNA here is from genome assembly GCA_018804465.1 of Populus tomentosa. Taxonomy (NCBI): domain Eukaryota; kingdom Viridiplantae; phylum Streptophyta; class Magnoliopsida; order Malpighiales; family Salicaceae; genus Populus; species Populus tomentosa. The sequence goes on from CM032001.1 coordinate 11,313,196, forward strand.
GGCCCTGTATCGAGCACCAAGGCCTGTCGTCTTCAGTGCTGGCTTTGCGAGGGAGAAGTTTATATGCACATGCTGAAACATTCCTTGCACAGCAAATTTGAAAGCACCATTAAAGGGTACAAAGACAAAGTATACCAGAATGCCACACATGTCCTACGAGCCTTGTTGCCCAGTAGATGGATGCTTCTGTGGTATTAGAATAAGGGATCCACGACTGTAATGGTGAGAATGGATAAAGAGAAGTACAATTCCCATATTCAAACACAATTATACAATTATGTGTTTCTGATATTATGATAACTGAATTTTCAAAACAATGAAAGCAGAAAGTGCTATGTTTGCCCATGGATAAAATGGGGACATGAACATTTTGACAGTCTCTGCTCACGAGGTTCCACAAGGTAAAACCAGTTTGGGATAGAGCACAACTAGACATGAGAAATACTTGTTTCATTCATCAAACTCATGCATGTGATCTAATAGATAGTTAGCTGCCAGTTCTTCATTCTTGTTGCATGCAAAGAACACCTCCAATACTAAGGCTCGATCAAAGCCCATTGCTACAAGCTGCCAAATTGACTTTGTCAATGTAGACCCGAGGAAAAGATAGTTTAGATCATAAGGAAATTAGAGACTTATAAGGACCTCTGCTTTTCTGCATGTGTATACGCTCTTGAGCATCAAGAGCAGAAGGAAGGAAATTATCATCTCATTAAATGCACAATTTCAAGGACATCACATAAGCATGGAAGTAAAATTTTAGCGATGTATGCAATAGCCAATTCAAGGATTTCAATGCATGTGGCATATGCCATGACCACCTAGCACCTAAAGTGCAAATCAAAGGTTAACGGAGGCATAGAAGCACTAGAAAAAGGAAAAGGAAAACAAATATCAATCAAATTTAGCAGATGCAGTCCCAACAATACTTTTCAAGGCATGTATGAAAAATGCAAGCGACCAAGATAACTTCAAAACTGTGATTCGGCTACAAATTTTAAGTGAAAAATGAAACAAAGCACCAATAGTCAAAGAAATAGTGTCAAATCATGAACTTACACGGTCTATTGCTTCACGCTCCTCAGGGGTGACAGTCACTGTTTGTGGCACCGCAGAAGCTAATTGGCCAAGCACATTCCTGATTATCCATAAATAGAAGCAATTTAGTATCACATGCAAGGAATTCTGTGCATATCATTCTAAAAACAGATTCATCTCACCCCTCTCCTTCAACAGGTTCATTTATCAAGCGCAGGAAATCAGGCTGATGCTCTTGAATGAGCCGCATCAAGTGTGGATTTTGCTTCCCTAGCTCCTGAAGCATAGGCTGCAATACATTAAAAGTCATTGATCATCTGTAGGTTAGCAACTTAAAGTATGGCAACAAGCAGAAAAAAACACATAAATCAGAATCCTACAAAGTACCTGTAGGATTTGAGGGTTTGCTTGCACCATAGCTCGCAAGGCTTGGAACTGAAATTAAGGAGAGGGATCTATAAAAGCTTCAAGCAAATTAGTGAATGTTACACTAATAATAAAAATCTAAAATACCTGTTGGCTGTTGCGTAAGAAATCCAAGTTGCCTGCACCAGCATTAGAGCCCGTACTGGGTAGGCCCTGGTTCCATAACAATGATATTCGTCAATTGAACCACCCTAATGAGGCCTGGAAACTACAGATCAAAGAAATACATACCTGTGGAAAGAGATCTAATGGATTTGCATTTGGTCCACCACTAGGAGGTGCAGCTGGTTGCTGAGCCTGAGCTGGAGGATTTACAGCGACACCACTTGCTGGACCTTGGGCAACTGGTGGAACCTCAGCTTGCTCTGGAATACCCTGATATTACAATCCAAATACTAAATTGACTACCACCATACTAGTAAATAAAGAAAACAAAACAAGTGTGAGTAAAATACACTTGCAGCCAACTAAAGTCTCACAAAAAGAAGAAGAAATGTTAACGCTCTTATCAGTACAAAAGTGTTGATCTCATTATCACTAATTAGCATAACAAAATGTTGATGATCTATTTCAAGTACATAAACCATATACACAAGGATGTAATGATGGCTTCTCATGAATGTTTCCATTTTTGCGAAGGGGGATTATTGCTGAAGTCTAGGTCTTTGGCTGGCCAATATATTGCCATTAAGGCTTGACATTAAGCAACATATTGCTATTAAGGTTCAACAGTATTATCCAAGAAAAGACATTGAGAAGATGGGGGAGGGAGAGCTCAAGATGAACAAATAATATCAAAGCTCAGACAATATACACCAACACTTTTCAGTTTTCAATTAGAGAAGAAAAAATTAAAGCAACTGAGAATAAACTAGATCCAGTCACCAGGTTACAGAATTATGGACCCACAATTGTTCAATGACTTACCGAGTATAGATATTCAACAGCTCGCTCGGGGTTGTTGAATGCAGCACGTAGAGCACGAACAACAGTCTCTCGGTTCCAACTTCCTCCACCCATATCGAGAATCTCTTGAATGGTTGCTTCTAAGTTACTTCCTGCAACAAGATTTGAAGCTGCTTGCCCATACATGTCTGCATCTGAACTGCTACAATAACAAGAAAATATCCAAATATATAAACATATAATAGTGGAATCTCCGATTCTGAAGTGCTTCAATGCCAGAAAAGAGAAATATTACATAACAATGGGAATGCATCAAGTGTTCAAATTGTTATGAATCATTTTACTACCTCAAGGCCAATTTAATGATTTATTATAATTGGCTAGTAACTGGTGCATGACCCACCAATAATTTTGATTAATATTTCTTATTAAGAGCACAGATTTGTATATTTTATCATTTGGTTATTAAGAAAACTCACAAATCTACATCCGTCCAGAATAAGTATTCTCATATTAAAAGAGAGTTTTCACTGATACGAGGTTCAAGAATTTTTTTTTTAAAAAAAAAGCTGTTTCCTTTGTGATTCTAATTGAAATAGGTTACCTTCTACAATTTTATAACTTTAAATTTTTCATAAAAGAACTCAAAGAATCACAGGAGCTTGTGATGAATTTCAATTCACTGCTTAATTGAGAAATCTTCCATAGTTGAGATTTATTATTTACAGAAAAAAATTAACTGACAAATTTCTTGATTAAATGAAGATTTACTACCAAATAATAATGAAAGTTGATTAGGCTATGTATTTTTCTGCTGTTGACATTTACGCTACAAATAATTTTCCCATTCATAGGGTTGAATATCACATATTATGGAGTTCATTGAACATTAAAATTAAATATTTAAATCTGTATGCAAAATAGACTGTTACACTAATAGCAAAACCAAAGAAAATAACATGAGCAACAATGAGATTGGTTGTTGTTTTCTAAAATTTCAGCTAACATGAGAACTTTAAATGATTTTACAAGCCATGGTGATCCATGATGTCGACAAAAAAATTAAATTCCTACTAAAATAGAAAAAAAAAAAAAAACAGTACAATTGTTGACAATGCAGAGAAAAATAAATAAAAGATACATACTTTGTAATCATTTTTTACATTTTTATTAAAAAAAAAAATGTGTTAAATACACACACACACACACACACACATATATATATAAAAACTGCACAGCACACAATACAAAGGAAAAGGTTGAATAGTAAACAAACAAGAAGTGGAAACATTCTTTTACGGATCCTTTTTTTATTACTAACCCTTTCTATTAGGAAAAAAAATCACATACAAAAAAAATTCATGTGCATAACTTGTGACATAAAAGCTAGGAAATGAAAAAAGGAAACCATCTAATCCATGCTAAAGATGAGTTGATAAAGATAATCCAGTTAATTGAATTATGAAGGCTGTAGATCATGAAACTTATATAGACCAAAACACATGTGATCATGGTATCAAACCCCTTAACAGTGATAATAAAGAAGATTGGTTAAAAACTAGTACAAGAAAATACTCACAGAGCTGAAATAACTACAGCAGGACTGGATTCAGCAGCAGACTGAGGCCTGCAAGATTCACAACTTCAGAACAGAAAAGACCAGAAAATACAAACCCAAGTAATGGCAGAAAATGCAAACATATTCTGACATTTGAACAAAACACAGAAGATAGTAGAAATAGGCTGTAAATTCAAAACCCACAATGCTGCAGCTGGGACAGCAGCGGGGACAGCAGCTTGAGATGTTGATGATGGTTGGGTCACATTGGAAGGCAAAGAACTTGTAGGTTGGGCCTGTGAGCAAGCAGTTGTATTAGTTTACCTCAGAAAATGATTTAACAACAGAAATTGAATCATATTGCTAACAGAGCATCTGTTATTGCTGCTTGTTGAAAAAATAATGAAAAGCGGAAAGAAGGATGCAAAAAAGTTCAAGATCTGTAATTTTAGCTACAAAAAGATATCCTCTTGCTTGATCAGGATATCTAATAAATGGGTGTTTGTTAAACCAATAACATTAAAATGCATTTATAAATATTGGTAGAGTGTCATTTCTTGGAGAGCCATTTGAAAGATCAAAGTCACATTTAGATTTTAGAGTGTCCATTGCTTGAGGGATGCTAGGGTTATGGCATAAACGATTGATAAAAATCAATAATAGGGAACAGTGTGCTGACATCATTCTTGGGGTGTGCTTTACAGAATTAGCATGGATTGTGGCTGTCACTTGGATCATGTCAGACACAATGGAACTAGATCTGAATGTTTTAAGCAGCAGGACTGGAGAGTTTTGCAGAGGCAAAAGGGACCTCTGGTGTTTGCATTCCATCCTCCAAAGTGAAAGCAATAAAAGAGCATTCAATGGGGAAGAATTAGATTGGGGCATTACAATTTCAGCATTAAGAAATTACTTTTGAAACTGTAGACAAACTGATACAGCAAAAATCAAAACACAGAGAGTGTCTGTGTTAAGCATAATAAACCATGCATGCCAAAGCATCTCTTCATAAAAGTTAATAAAGGAATGCACCTTTGGATTCTGCAACCAAATAAATAAATGTAGAGACCATTTTACACTTACTAGGGTTGGCGGTGCTGCTGTTGCAGTAGAGGATCCACCTGATGATACCTTACTCTACACATGTTTGGGCATATGCATAAATCAGTAAGCATAATTTATAAAATTTCTGGCATCACACTAAATGAAAGTGCAATGATGTTATTGATTTTACAAATCAGAGTGTGACTAAAATAAACAAGATTGGACTTAAAATGGCAAATCTACCATCATTTTTCATCACTATGACAACAAGATTTTTCATGTACAAATATACATGTGTAGAAAGACAGCCTTAGGCAGCCCCCAGTCCAGCTGTCCACTATTATTGTACCACATTGATACTTAAAATTCCATTTCACGAGCTATAAAAATTTCAAACGTCACTAAGGAATTCATATACACCATTAGATAAGTTCAGAAAAGTACATTTGGTGGTGCTGCTGTTGCAGTTGAGGGTCCGCCTGATGATACCTTACTCTACACATGTTTGGACATATGCATGGATCAGTAAGCATAATTTATAAAAATTTTGGCATCAAGTGCAATAATGTTATTGATTTTACAAATCTGACAGCATGACTAAATAAACTATATTGGACTTAAAATGGTAAATCTACAATCATTTTTCATCACTGTGATAACGAAATTTACCATGTATAAATATTCATATATAGAAAGACAGCCTTAGGCAGCCCCGTGTCCAGCTGTCTACTATTATTGTACCACATTGATACTTAAAATTCCATTTCACGAGCTATAACAATTTCAAACATCACTAAGGAATTCATATACACCATTAAATAAGTTCAGAAAAATACATATGCAGCACAGAAGCAGCAAAGCCATAGCAACGTACTTTATAAGAAAAGGCTGAGTAAATGAATATCAGCATTACAACGTTGGCTATTTTCAACGAAGGGCTAATGAACCCACCCCTTGAGGTACAACAATACAGCCTTAACAAATGCACTATAAGAATACCAACAAAATATTAATAACATTATTAAGCTTCCCATATTTCTTCATAAGCAATAAACTAAAATATGCATAAGTCACAAAACTAAAATATGCATAAGTCACAAAACTAAAATATGCACTATTTTTGTTTCTATGCAAAATGAGAAATTGCGAAAAACCCCTACCAGACAAACCCCGCCACATATAGAGCCAGTTCAGGAAAATTTTCACCATCTTGACATGGGAAATAGAGAATGAAACAAACAAGCAGTAGTATTTTTAGTGTATAAATATCAAAATTCTCTAAGTGCATTTATTGAACATAACCGAACTTTCAAAACAAGGACTAATTGTTGGCTTTATGCTGTTATGTATATTCAAAATTCGCAGCATTTCCTTCCACTTAAAAGCTTCCTTTTATCACTAAAATTAGGAACGAAAGCAAGAAAACTCACCTTGCTTAACATAACAACAATAAAACTATTTTCAGCGACTTTACTTTCATCCAATGTTGTATCGTCTTTAAGTACTTTCCCTTGATAAATCAGCATCTGCTGCGCCGCCGGATAAACATCCGCTCCCTGTACATTCTCTATGTTTCTCTTCACTTCAACCACCTAAATTAATTAAATTAAGAAAGGAAAATTACTAAAATTAAACTAAACAACTGAAAAAATAGAGAGAAAAAAAACGTAAAAGCCTCAATAACCTAGAAAAAAATCGAAAAAAATTACACCAAATTGAAATTAATTACTGAAATTAAACCCTAAAACAATAATTAAGAGTTTACTATCAGTATAATTAGCGTGAAAATCGAAGAATTAAAGCGACGAAAGGGAGATGAATTACCGTATCTTCAGGTTTGACTTCGATCTCGAAGTTAGTACCCTTCAAAGTCTTTACAAAAACCTTCATTATCTTGAATCCGAATAATAGTCGATTATTCCTCTCCGGCGGGTGAACACTGATCTCCGGTGGCCGCCGGATAGAGAGAAAGAGAGTAGAAGAAGAAGCAAAGTAGGAGTCGATGAGAAATTAAAGAAGTGGGCTTTGGTTTTGTTGATATTAGCTGGACGAACAGGGGTAGGAATTGAGTAACGGCTATGTTTATTTCTGAAACGGTGTGACACCCAACTATTTGACGGCACGTGTAGAGATGTGGAATTTGTGCAACGTGTTGTGCTTTTATTGGGTGGTTAGGAGTGAGAGGAAAAAGGAGAAGAAAGCGTTTGTCTACTTGAGCAAAGCGCGCAGAGAAGTAAAGAAAATCCGAGTTAGGTGTAGATCTGATAAATTTGATAAAATTAATATTTTATATTTTTCGTATAGAAATGATATGTTTTTAGGGAATCCTTTGATTTGATTGCTGGAACTTTTGATTTTTATTTGTATTATTAATTAACTATGAAATTAAAAGTTGTGTGTTTTTCACTCAGTCAGCATTGTTTACACGTTACAAAACAGAACAGTCATATGCATTTTTTTAATAATTTATGTTTGACAAAGTTTAATTTTAGAAGATTAAATTTGAAAACTACTTGCTTTATATTTTTCAGTCAATGATGCAATTAGAAAAGGAAGGATTCGGATAAAAAGAACATCAACCATAAATGACATATCATAGATTTTAAAAAATATATACTTAAGTACTCAATCTTTTAAAATAATACAAATTATACAATTTAAATTCCTTTAAATAAAAAAAAAATCAATTTTGGTATAAAATTTACTTTTATTATCTCTCAGTCCCTGAATAAAGAGCGAAAAAAAAAGGGTCGCCGGAGTAATGAGAGAAAATCATCATTCAAGCCAATTTTTACCACTAAAATGGATTTTTTTTTTTTTGATTCATGAGTTCCATAAGATGAAAGAGGTTTAATGGTGATATTTTTGTACTCCAATATCTCCTAAAAAGAGAGATCTAGATTGGAAAGAGAAATATAAAGTGGTTTGATTTCAGGTATGTTGACCATTTTTTGGTGTTTTAAGTTGATTGGTTGGTTTGTGGGTATTTCAAGGGTGTTAGTGGGGTATTTTTAAGTTGAAATAACTTTAAAATTAGGTATTTTGGCCAAAAGAAATGTTCTTCCAACTTTTTGGCTACCGCAATATTGGTTGGAAACTATGTATTTTTTTTTTAAATAGAGACGAACTATAAGTCGTCCACCTATTTAGAAAAAACAATAATAAAATAAGAGATCAAGCCCAGGCACACAAGCCTATGTTTGAAGGCCTACCCACATGCCTCTAAGGTTGTTAATTTAATTCTGTTTCGTTCAAAATGACCAAAACATTTCATACCAATTCAAAAGCGAAACAAAACGAAGCAATTTTCATCTCATTTCAAATCTTGGTCCGTTCCGGATTTTCTGGATAAATTTCAGTCGAAATGTTCCGGTTTCATTTTACATGTTCCGTTCTAGACTTGAAAAACCATTGAATCAAATTAAACCCGGTTCAATTTGATCAATTAAACCACTTAATTATAAAAAGCTATTTTTCATTAATATTTTCAATAACAATGATATTAATAATAATATTGAAAATAATTATTACTATTTTCATTAACAATAATATTAATTTTTAAAACTAGATTTATCACTAATATATATGATTTATATTCATGTTGTTTATATATATATATATATATATATATATATATATATATTGTAGGAATTTGAGTAAAACAATGGATGCTTTAGATCTCATTAACTTTGATAATATTGACATGTTAAATGAATGGATTTATGAAGAACCTAGCCTTCTTGATGAAGAGGATATAAGTTGGGAGACTATTAAAGCACCTTTGTCTACTTTAACTTTAAAGGATGAAGATATAAGTTTTGATGACGAGAATGAGCTTCATGGAAATAATCAACTATTAGAATATTTTGTTGATGACTTTTTCTACATACCACCACAAGATGAAGATCCTTATTTCTATGTTGATGATGAAGATGATGTTTGATTTTATGTTTCTTTTGTGTTAAAACATTTTACTTTCATAATATTTTGGTATTTTGTTTAAGTTGAATTACTTTAAGTTAATATTCTATTTAACTTTGACTATTTATGAATATTTTAAATTTTAAAATTATATTTGTTTGATATTGTGTTTGTATTGCATAAATTTAAATTGTATTTGTTGAATACACACACACATGAACAGTACAACCCTGAAAAAGCACGTCGAAATGCTTCGAAACCGAAACATTCCATTTCAATTAAATAGAAGACGACAAAAGGCAATAAGAAAATGATTTCCCTGCCTTGAAAACCAAGTTGTTTCTTCTTTTTTGGGTCCAATGAATGAACAATTTTCAAACAAAAAGCTAATGAGAAATTCAATATTAAACAAAGTTGTGGAAACCAAAGCATATTTTTGAGGGAAAATACTCTTCTATCCATTCACAAACAATTCAAGAAACTCATTTAAAACCGATATCAATTTTCTCAGTGAATATAAGTAAGCAAGATAGCAAGTGACGAAAAAGTACTTGGGTTTTCTCATCTCCAAGACTCCAACCGCACAAAACTAAGAAATCAAAGATAAAGAGAAAGGGGGGGAAAGGGTCTCATAAGGGAAATGTGAGCAAACTTGATAGAGAAGAGAGGGGGAAGGGTGGTTGCAGCCTACGGGAGAAAATTAAGTTAGGGGAATAGGTTTCAATGAACAAAATAAGCCTTTTATACATAGGTTAGAATTGGGGTTGAAACTTGAAATTGGACCGGTTTGGTCCAGTCCGATTCAATCGGTTTCAAACTTTTAAAACCGAATCAAACCGGATTTTTATTTTTGGTTTTCTAATTAGTTAATTTAATTTTTTTTCTCGATTCTGTTTTTTCAGTTATATTTTTTTAATTTTTTTTAGTTTAATTGATATTTTTGATTTTTTGGATTACTTATAGTTTTTTAAGTTTTTAAGGTAAGGAAAGAGAGAGAAATAAAAAAAACCTCCTTAGTGATAATCCATCTCTTGGTCAACGTGCCTCATCTTACTGGGAAGAAGATACCTTGACAATTTTAATTGCACACATCGATAAAGGCCGTGGGTGCTTCCTATAAATGGGAGCATGTATCGCACACACTAATAATTTTTTCTATTTTAATAATGTTTATAAATGGTTAAATTACCCTCAACTAACTAGAAAATAAAAAAAGACATGTAAAAAGATATAAAAAAAAATCTTTAGCTGCATCCATTACAAAATCTGATGCACTTGAGTGATGTGCGTAAATAAATAAAAATAATAAAAAGTTGTTAGATGATAGAATTAAAATTTTTTTTAGATAAATTAATAATTTCAATATGCATTTGAAAATGAAAAAAATAATTCTATCCTTTATCAATAAGATAATAACCCTAGCACTAAAAACCTTTGATTTTTTTTAGTAGAGCAAAAGTATTTAAAAATATGATTATAATTATTTTTAAAGTATTTTTTATTTAGATATATATTAAAATGATATTTTTATTTTTTAAAAATTATTTTTGATATTAGTATATAAATAATTCAAAAATACTAAAAGATTATATAATTTAAATAATTTTTTTTTATCAAAATTTTCAATAACACAGGTGGGTAAACAGAGTTTATAATTTATATACATTTTTATTTTATTTTATTTTAGCTACAAAAACAAAACCAATCCATCAAAATCAAACAGCCTTGAACAGAAAAGGAAAAAATATTCTTGTTTCCACCTTCTCGTACACTGAGCATCATCAGCCATAATTCCTCCAGCCTCCAAAGTCCAACCCCGTCTGCTCCTTACCCATCATGACTACTGATCCACTGAAACCCATTGTCAAAAAGTCCAGAATTTCACTCACCAGAACTCATTAGCACCCCCCAAACACATCGCCTGATTTCCATCCCAAGAAAATGGAAAAGAAACAGAGAAAGAAGGTTAAAAAACCCATGTCAGAAACTGAAAGCAACGATCTTGATGACATCTCCTGCTTGTTTTTTCAAAAAGGAATAATGGGTTTATTTCTTTTAATCAGTATCTTCAGTCTCCTCCTCAGAGTTGCAGTTTCTCTCCATTCATATTCAGGTGCAGGCACTCCACCAAAATTTGGTGACTTTGAAGCTCAACGTCATTGGATGGAGATTACAACTAATTTACCAATTAAAGATTGGTACTTTAACACTACCAACAATGATTTAAGTTATTGGGGTCTTGATTACCCTCCATTAACCGCTTACCAGAGTTACTTTCATGGTCTTTTTCTCAAGCATTTTGATCCAAATTCAGTCTCGTTGTTTACTTCTCGTGGTTATGAGACACATTTTGGGTAAGAATCGTAATCCATTTGTCAATTTGTGTTATTTTTATGTTTTGTTGAGTTTCTATTTGTATTGGGTTTTGAGTGTTTTGTGTTTTGTTTGCAGGAAGTTGCTAATGAGGTGGACAGTTTTATCATCTGATTTATTGATATTTTTCCCTGCTGTTCTGTATTTTGTTCTTGTGAATTACGGGGGTAACCGGTCCGGTGGAAATAAGAGTGATGTAGCATGGCATTTTGCTGTTATTTTAATCAATCCTTGCTTGATCTTAACTGATCATGGCCATTTTCAGGTTTGAAAACAATTTGCGTTTGCTTGTCTTTTGTTTATGATTGTGTTGAATTGTGAAGTATGTGATTGTCCTTATATTTTATATGGTTTACTTTCAGTATAATTGCATCAGTTTGGGCCTTACATTAGGTGCTGTTGCTGCTGTGCTCTCGCAGAAAGATCTTTTAGCTTGTGTTCTGTTCTGTCTCTCTCTTAACCATAAACAGGTGCTTGTCCCTTTTTCCAGCGTTATATGACTTGTTTATTAATTTAAAAGGGCCGTCTGTTAGTGCTTGACTAGTTTGGAGACAGGTGATACACGTTCATTATACCATATGTTCAAGTGTGCTCAACAACTAAGTTAATTGGAAATGGTGACATTTGTTAGTTAGCTTAGGAATTTGTATATACACATATTTTCCTTAAAGAATAAAAAGGGCAGCTAACCTTATCAAGTCAAATTAGGCTGGACAAGAGCTGAGAGCTGTGATAATGTGTTTGGCCAGAAATGTGCTCAAAGGAGCTCTTCGGAGAGTGTATGTGTGTATTTGTTGAATAAACTGTCTGCAACATACAAGTTTATCGGTTTTAGCAAGAAATTAGCTGAAGGAGCTTTTTTGAGGGAGTGCTGGAAACTATATCATAAATTTACTGTACAAGTTTTCCATCCATAGCTATAAGGACCTTGCACTTTTTTGGAGAAGTAATTCCCTTAGCATGTTTCATATACAGAGTGAATATTTTGCATCGCCATTGTCTGACCAAATTGATTAAAGGCTGGAAGAATAATAACCCAGCAATGATGACTACTCTAGCATGACTGCTTAAGTGTGAGCAGGTTCGATAGGGGAATCTGATTAGGAATGTGTAATGACTAGTGAGTGGATGCTCAGTGAAGTCTTATTTCCTGGTTCAGAGTTTGAACGCAAATTTATTATCGAATTATGAGAATAGTGGTTACTGCTTACCAAACAGTGTGATTACATGATTGAGAGGGTTGCTGATTGTTATATCTATTGGACAATTGTAGAAGTTGTTGGTGTGGCTAGTTGTCTGAAGGTTTGTTATTTTTATAATGGAGTCACATCTAGTTTTGTACTCATAATGTATTGATGCTCTGTAACTTTGATTGGAGGGGTTTCAGCCAGTGTCTGTATATTCTGATCAATATATATAAAAGACCTGATTTAGATATCCTTACTGCTGGATCGCCAAGAAGCAGAGTGACATAAGACAATGAATGGATATCTTTTGACTCCAGTTGTCTATCTGGACTTCCTTAATCTTTATTTTGCTTTGGAATATGTAAATGTGTGAACTGCCCATGTTGGGAATATAGAGTAAATAAGTATACAATATCAGTTTTTTATAATAGACCGATCAACCATCCCGATGTCATTTTGAACATCTCATATTTGAGTTCATGTCATCATTGACACTGACTGCCTTTCTGTTTATTGCATTTTGTATCTTAAAAGGTAGATTGCTAACTACTCCTGCTGTTTATGATGTGCAACTTGCTTGAATACACTGGAGGATTTCGTTACAGAAATTGCCAGACTTCTGGTGCCAGCCCTATTATTATCAGTCTTTCATTAATCATGTGAAAAGCTGTTAGGTAGACTTAGTGCCAGTTTGGTAGTGTGGTGCCAGCCCTATTATTATCAATCTTTCGTTAATCATGTGAAAAGCTGTTAGGTAGACTTGGTGCCTGTTTGGTAGTGCGGTTCACTGCACTACCAAACAGTGCCTTAGTCTATGAACTTACTCATAGATTAAGCACACACGGGTGAATTCAAACGTCACCACATAAGTTCCATTTTTTAACATTGTCACATCACTGTTGGCCTAGTCTATGGATGATTTGGTAGACTAAGTCTATCTGACAATCTCTCCAATTATGCACACCAACTTTTCATTGAACTGAAAGTTATGTTGACTCTTATCATTTCATATATGTTTCCTTTCCCTTTCAAATTTTTTGTATGTTTATAAAGATTTATAGTTTTCATGCTTCTCAATCTGGGATATGGACTGTCCATGTTTTATGGAGAAATAACCACATGACATTCTTTTTCCATAAACTAGATGAAAATATATTCAAATACCAGTAATATTTACTAATAGTTTGTAACACTTCTGCAAAAAAGTGAGAAACACGGAGCAGAAAAAATATTGTTTGTTTTTCTCTGTTTTGATGTGGAGACTGATGGGACCTTGAAAATTCTTATAGTTTCCATGCATGCATATTTACAGAGCAGTATTGTATGTTTATAGTCGATCTAGTCCATTAACCATTGTTTTCCTCCACTGAATTGCACTTTCTGCTTGTTGTGTGCATACAAGCCATATTGAGGAGAGAAACAGACAATTTCTGCACAATGAAAAACAATAAAGTACAAATAATGAATACCTTATATATTCTTGCCTAACAAATTAAATAAAAACTCCTATTGTTATTTTTACTTATCAAGACTTGTTACAAGGTTGATGTTCATTATAAATTCTAAGGTGATGTTTTTTCTGTGTTTTCTTCCAGATGAGTGCGTACTATGCACCAGCGTTTTTCAGCCATCTGTTTGGTAGCTGCTTAAGGCGTAAGAATCCCCTGCTAGAGGTTTTAAAATTGGGCTTGACTGTCTTAGGAACATTTGCTATTGTTTGGTGGCCCTTCCTTCATTCAAGAGATGCCTTTTTTGTGGTATGAATAAGTGCTAGTATATTAGAAAAACACAGTTGTTCCTTGTTTTTATTTCCATTGTTTAACACATGTAATTCATTCCATTTCTTTACCTGAGCAATTCACACTTGTTTTTATTTGCATTTGTTAACACATGTAATTCATTCCATTTCTTTACCTTAGCAGTTTGTGCATAATGTGCTATTTCCATATGTTGAACACATGGCCACCTCTTGTTGCAGTTCATATTTTAGTGTTTAGCACATGGTCGCTGAAGCTGCGCTCCTTAATGGCACTTCTTCAATTGATCTTTGCTCTTGCTATTTGACTGTCCAGACAAACTGATACTTGACTAGCTCTTTGATTGGCAGGATGTTCCAGTTTTAGTTTTCTGTTGTGGTATTATATATGTGTGTGTGTGTGTGTGTGTGTGTGTGTGTAAATTTTGTAAGATACATGTTAGGCAAAGCACAGGCTGTGGCACAATTTCTATATCTTTATTTTTTTTCCTTCTGTGCGTGGTGGCAAATATAAAGAACGACTTCTTTGTCTTTTCTATAGAATATCTTGCAACCTGTTACATTCTTGTTGGCAAACTTATGTGGTGAAAGGATTACATGCATGATTTCATTGGTAATTAAAATTGACTGGGCTGCTTGATTAAATTTTCAGTGTAGTTGCCTGCATATATTTATGTATTTGTATACATGAGAACATTGATTAGACTATTAGAACGAACCAACATGCTTGAAGGTCTTCATTCCTCTCTAAAGTTGATTTGTTATACTCCAGCGATATTTACCCCAACTTGGTGCTTGCTACAGGTTCTTTCACGGCTTGCTCCTTTTGAGAGAGGTATATATGAAGATTACGTGGCTAACTTTTGGTGCAGCACCTCAGTTTTAATTAAGTGGAAGAGATTATTTACAACAAATTCTCTGAGGTTTCTCAGCTTAGTCGCTACTATATTGACATTTCTGCCTTCAACGATTCAACAAATATGGTCTCCCAGCAGCGAAGGTTTTCTTTATGGGTTGCTGAATAGTTCTTTGGCGTTCTACTTATTCTCATTCCAAGGTGTGCAGAACTTTCTCAAATATTATATATTTTTATATAATCTCATGTGTTGCAAGTATTTGAATCACTGCTCATTAAATCTGCAGTTCATGAGAAGTCCATTCTGCTGCCGCTTCTGCCTGCAACCTTGTTGGCTATGGAATTGCCTGGTGTACTCTCTATGTTATTAATGCATTCTGCATTGCTCTCTATGTTTCCTCTTCTGTGTCGTGACAAAATGGCTGTGCCTTACATGGCTCTTTACATGCTTTCCATCCTTCTTTATCTTGCACCTTGTGGAAAACAGCATATTAAAAAGCATCTTTCTAGGTCTATGATCACATTCCAATTGTGATTTCATACCTGTGCTCCCTTGCTCTTCATATTATATACTCAACCATTCGCCCCCCTGAGAAGTATCCTTTCCTTTTCGAAGCAATGATCATGAATTTCTGCTTCTCTCATTTCTTAGCCTTTACTGTTTATACCAACGCAAAGCAATGGATGTTGTCAAGACAATCTACATCAATGGGTAAAGAAAAGAAACTTAATTGATTTTTGTGTTATTTACTTTAGGTTTCTAGTATTAGCATTTAGGATTTTGTTGTGCTGGTGGGCAGCATAGATATGGAGGTGGCAAGGGCATATGTAAGCAATTTGCCGGCTGGCAAACTGTTGTATTGGATCATATCTCAATTGAATTATGCAGCTCTAGTCTCACATTTATCATTTTGTTCCAAGTTTGTTTGCGTTAGTGGTAGGGATTAATGACTTCTGGAAATTTGCTTTATATTTTCAATGATGGTTGCTGGGTCTTCATTAGATTCGTCAGTGATGTTTCTTTTTAAACTCGTAGAATGATGCAACATGAGCAGATCCCATCACCAATACGTACTCAGGCAAGAAGTGCACAACCACCACATGAATAGGCCACGGCAAAGGTGACTCCTATCTCTTGTACCGTCGGTGTAAATTACATCCGGCAATGTGTGTGTGTGTACTAGACTGGATGAACAAGCTTGACTTGTAGAGCAACGGTCTCGACGGGCGCAGTTGCAGATTTGAACTTGCACCTGCTTTGAGCAAGGTAATTAGGGGAGTCCTTGGAACTTTGAAGAGACTAGATAGGGTAGAAGTTAATTTTGAATGAAAAAAGAAAGAAAGCTGTGGTATTATAGATACATTTCCTAATATTATAAAATTTCTCAACTGATAAATGGAAAGATGATGTATGTATTTAATATAAAGAATTAAAAAATACTTAATTGATGAATAAAAAAGTCGTGAATGCTAATTAAATATTAAAGTGAGAAGTTAATTGTTTTAGTGAGAAGTAAATGATAGAAGGAAATTCAAATATTTTATCTCGGTGGTTCATTTTATTTTATTCATTATTTATTTATTTATTTTAGAGATTTGTTATAGCTGCTAAGTACATGTGATTTTCCTTTTTATATATAAATGTGTAATACAAATGCAATTGTTCTATCTTACATCTTAACATGAAAAAAATTTAAAGTTAAATTACAATAATCTCATATAGTTATTTATTAAAAAAATGCAAAATAACTACTACTATTTAAATAATAGATCAACTAAATAATTTTTTGTTACTGAAAAATTAGAGTGTAATTTTTGGCTGAAAAATCTATTTTTAATTTGTTTTTACTTAAAGCAATCCAAATTTTAAAATATTTTATGAACTTTAATAAGTCAAATTTCAACTTAAAAATACTTTCTAATCACTCTAAAAATAAAAAACCAAACCTAATAAAAAATTTATGAGCTGGGATTTATTTTTTCTAACATGTTTAAGGGTAAAAATATTTCCATTGAATTTTTTTATTGACATCAAGTTTACTTTCTTTTTTTGGCAATGTAGTTGGATAGACCCTTTCTCTTTCTTCTCTTTTTTTCTTTTTTTTTTTAATTACTTTCTTTCATAAGTTAAGAATCAAAACATATATATATATATATAAAAAAAAACCAAGAGAATAGGGACCAATATGAAAAATTAAAAATTAAGGGATCCAATTAATTTTTTTTTTCTCTTTTTAAACAATCCTGTTAAATAAAGGCTTTGTTGTTTGTTTATGTTAATTTTGGTCATTGCTCATTCATTTTTCTTACAATAACCTAAAGTTCTATTTTATAAAACCAAATATTCTTTTAAGGTTAGAATATTCTCTGACATCTTGCATCGTAGGAGCATGCAAACCGAAACAAATCTCAAAACATAAAATCATACAAATATAACTTTCGGGGAACAAATAAAATTCAATAACTAAAACGGAAAGAATGAAAAACTTGAGGGACCTAGAATAAAAAATGACACAGTAAATAGCTGCAATGTTCTGCTGATATATCTCCTTCAGTTTATTAGTAAATTTTAAGAGGAAAACACCTCGCGTTCCCTGAATTCTTGCAACTAATACAGAAGATTTCTTGCTATGATTAAGGAATATCTTACGTATTCCCTCGTCTACAATAATGCTAATATAGACAATGCTCTGTCTCCTGAAGAAAGATGGCTTAGGTTAAATTCTCTCCTTTGTAACCAAGAAAATTCATATAGCATGAGACAATATTTCAGGATTAATGATCTACCTAATGAAAAGAATCCCTTCAATGAAAAGCAATTATCAAAATAGCAACAATATTGGGATTCGAAGATCAAAACATTGAGCCGGGGCCTGAACCTGTACGTCGATGATTTCCCCAGCTATGAAGTGTGAAAGTGAAGTGTTTGTTTGGTGAATTGTGGAGGCTTGTCATGAGATCGTGTTCATCAGAAAAGATAGAATAAAAGGAGAAGGAAGGTTGACTTATGGCACCATAAGATTTAGACAAGAATATTAGGGATAATGTATAGAATACCAAGAACAGAATAAAATTCATGGGCTCACTTGTGAGGACGGGCATTGATGTCCTGAATATTGCTTTATCCTGAGAAAGAGACTTCTCATATTTTGATTGATTTCCCAGGCTCGTCAGCGACAAGTTTTTGATGTTCATTGTGCGCAAGACTTGACAATGTTCTGCAGTCACTACAGCACAGCTAATCAGTATCCATTCTAGTCAATTGGGCTACGCTTGATGTGAAAAAACATGGAGTTTTTTCCGTACCCAGATGTATGAATTGTTCCCGAGTTGTTCTTTTAGAGAGTTTATCAATCAAATCTCATGTTAGTGGCCGTCTCTAAGACCCATATCAGGAAAAAACCCTAAAGAAGTTTCTATCTTTCCTGCCATTTTTGGATTGAAAGGAACATGCCCTTCACTTTAACAAGTGCTGAATCAAATTGGGGTCAATCTAGTTTTCAGGCTGGGTAGTGATTCGAAAGTAGGGTTTTGCAAAAGTTATGAGGTTTTTATGGTAGTTCTTGGCAATGACAAGTTGAATAAAAGATTTTATGCTATTATCACGAACCCTAGTTCAGCACTTGTGAGGTTAAAGTTTGCTGTGGGTCTCGTAAATATACTCATGTTTCTTCAAAAACCATAGATCTTTGCTTATCAATGCCAGCCACAAGAACCAACGAATCTAAGATCTGATAAATTATTCAATGCGAATTGTTAGTATGTTTCTTTTTTCTTCTGTAATTTTTCACAATCACACAAGACTTATTGCAGAATCCATTAATGAAAGTGAGAATAATTATGTAATCAATAAAAAATTTGTGTTGAAAAATCTATATTTCAAATCCTAATTAGAAAGGTTGTCGGAAACCCTTTTTACGTCAATATTACACAATACATTTAAAAGAAAACATTAATTCACTATTGGTTATTGTGTTTAGTCTCACAATTCACTAAAAACGACATTGTTTAACAAGTGATAAAATCTCAAAATTGAATTACAAGTCAATTTGATGAAATAGAGTTTAAATTTGTAGTGTGAAAAATAATTAAAACAAAAAGGACCAACATAGCAAAAATAGGTAGTGGAGCTTTTCTCAAATTCACACGAAAAAATTCATTTATGTTAAAAAAATTAATCTATGTTTTATCATTTTGGTCCCTTTAGTTTTATGATTTTATAATTAGATTCTAAACTTCATTTTATTTATGTTTGAATCCTTTAGTTTGATAGATAAAAAAGAAAGTCATCAGAAAGAAAAAAGAAGTTATTAGGTAGCTAAATTATAATAATAATGTAAAAAGCTAATTTTGCTATTTTAGTATTAATAAGTTTCACTCGATAACATGAATATTATTGAAATAATTTTATTGAGGTTTTTATAGTGTTTTATAAGCGTTCTTAAATAAAAAAAAAAGTTACAAATAAGTTTTTAACGTCCTAGAACTCGAACCCAACTTTTTAGCCAACTCAAAAAAAAAAAAAGAAACGTGCACCCAAGCTTTTTATATTTTTATATTAGGTGAAGTGCATTGACTTACCCAAGCCCAATCACCTAACCTATTTTTATACAACCCTATAGGGTGTTTTTTTAATCTTTTAATTATTAATTAAAGTTATATTTAAAGTATTATTCCATTAACCACCATTCAATTTTTCCTGTTTTCAAATAATATTATAGCAATTCTTTGATAATATTAACAATCATTTCATTAGTTATTAGATATGATCCTAATATGAAAAAATCTTTTAAAATATTTTTCATGAATATTCAATGAAAATAAGATTTATATTTTGTTATTATTAATTCCTCACATGATTTTCTCAAATTAATTATTTTTTTCTTCAATTACATATAAAAAATCGAGACATGATTTTTTTTTTATTGAAACTTGATTTTCATATCATGATAAGTTTTTTATTTAAAAAATAATGCATATGATGAAACAAAATTTTTTCATTCATGAAAATAGAATGATTTAATAAGAAAATGTGATGTTTTTTTATATTTTATTTATTGATGTTTTCTTCTATTTGCATGTTCTCGAGATTTAATGTTTTTGATAAAATATCAGAATTGAATCAGAGGCTACTTTAATAAAATAGATCTTACACCTTGTAGTATAATAAATAATTAAAAAAAAAAAGATCAAAATACAGAATAAAGAGGGACTTTTTCTCAATTTCATGTGAAAAAATTCATTTTTAGTCAAAAAAATTCTATGTTCTCTCTTTTTTGCTCCTTTTAGTTTTATAATTATATGTTTAGGTCCTAAACTTAATTTTGTTTATATTTAAGTCTCTAAGTTTGAGAAAAAAAAGAGAAAGTCATAGAAAAAAAATGAAAAGAAGAGAGAAAATGGTGGATTGGCCATATTCCAGCCATATAAAAGGCAATTTTGTTGTTATTAGTTCTACTTGTTGACATGAGTGTTATTGAGGTGTTTTGAAATTCTCTTTTTATATATAAAAAAATAGATTGAGACTTAAGAATTTTATTTATTTGGCTTAATTTTGGGTTCTTTCACCAATTAAAGAGTATGTTGAGGTTATTTGTTTTTCAAACAAGATTATAGTATTTTTTTATAATAGCAACAATTATTTTGTTAATTATTATATATGAATCTAAGATGTAAAAAAAATTATTTTTTCATGAATATTCAATGAAAATAAAATTTATTTTTTTTATTAATTTTTTTACATAAGTTTCTCATACTAATTATTCTTTTCTTTCTTAAATTGCATACAAAATATCAGGACATGATTTTTATTTTAATTTTATTGTATACTTTCTTTGCATATCATAAATTTCTTATTTGAAAAATAATGCTTCTAATAGAAATAAAATATTTTCATTAAAAAAATAAATGCATTAACAAGAAAATATAGTTTAGATTAAAGAGATATATTTTTCCTACTTATTTTAAATTATTAAATATTTTATAAAAAATATTTTCATATGCTGCTAATAAAAAAATATTTTCATAAAAAATGCATGAAAGAATAATAATAACTTAATAAAATATGTTTTTTTTTCTTTCTAAAAACAGTTAAATTGTACCATTTCGTACAAATACCTATTTTAATAATAATAAAATAAAAATAGATTTTGAAAAATATCCCATGACATTCCGCAGGTAAATAACCAATACTAACTGTAAATATATAATTGTAGATATGAATCTGGAAAAGATAGCATGTTAGAACTAGAAAGAAATAAGTTACATTAAATGCTAAGTTTTTGAATTATATATAATTACTAGAAAAATAGAAAAAAAACAATGAAAATAACGACAAAAAATATTCCATTGTAGTTTAGTGATGGAAAATACAACATGAATCTTCCATCCATAATTTAAGATGGTAACGGTGATGGAATAAAAAGAACATTATATTGGCATTTCTGTTGGAATTGATGACGTGTTAAATCACTGATAAAATATTAGTAAAAATTCTATCTATGATTTTAAGAGAAATTAAAACTTGAAAAGTGTCTCTCCACAACTCATTTTTCTCGTGATTTTTAGACCAAAACCCTCTTTTTTTTTTCTCTCTAACATCTCAACAACCACCTCCATAATCTCAACAAATACGGTCATCACAACCCATTGACGCTAGCACAACAACTCTTTGAAGGTCTAAGTTTCTCTCTCTCGGTTTTTTTTTTTCACTTCACCAAATAAGTAAATCAACTTATTTATATTTTAAGGTAACCTATTGAAATCATTTTCTCCCCCTCCACCTTCACTTTAACACATTTGATGTGATGTATTGTGTATACTTTACCTTATCAAATTTATTACCTTGGACAGGAAACCAAAACAATGCCTGTACAAGGAGCAAACGCAACACATGCATGGTTTTGCCTTGCCTCGATCAATCCATTTCATTTTTTGAAACAAAGGAAACAAAACCTACAAGAATTTGCTGAAGCAATAAAATGAATGCACTAACATGTTGCCTGTGGGGTTCTTTCTTTCAAAAAACTGTCTATACGACTTTCTCTGATTAAACATAATCTCAAACGTACGAAGCATATATACTTTTGACACAACGTACGACTTTAAGCGAATTTGTGTTCCTTTGTGTGTGGCATAGTGCCCCCTAGCAAGGGCACTCATGCTCCTATCTTCCCAGGAGAACATGTTCTATGCTTTCGTTTAAAGGTATTTTCTTGGGACCAATGCCTATGTTCATGTCCTCCCTCGTCCCATCCTTTTTTGACTGACTCCATCAGCAATTCCTTCCCTCTTAAATTATATTTGAAATGTGGAAGCAATGCGCAGGTTATTCATTGCCACTTATGATTCCCTGAAGCCCTTTCCGTTTTTGACGACATTTTTTAATTAATCTTTGTTTTAATTGCAATATTATGATTTTGTACACCTTTTAGAAAAGTTACTTTAGACCCTCCTATTTTACTATAATCATGAATAAGTTTTACGCACCGACTCACCAATCCCCGCCATGGGATTAGAGAGATTGCGTTTTCTGCTCAAGGAACATATCCAAAGATGATACGATAAATTTTGAATTCTTGAAAGGGATTCCAAGTTCCATATATTTTGATCATAGTTTTAGCAAGTCCAGATTAAATTTCTAAATTGGGGAGACTTTGTGTTAGCTTTCGGTTGGATTATATGCATGCGTTGATTCTTGATCCACTTGGTCTGCGAGCCAATCGACCTCTTTATGCGTTTTGACAGGAATGTCCAAGAAACTTCGCAGACAATCACTTCCTTTTCTTTTGTTCATGCTATCATTTCCATATTCGCTTTGCATGTGCCATGCATTACAAGAGATATTTCTCGATTGTGTATAATTCTCTATTTATATATCGGTTGTAGCGTGTGTGTATATATTTAAGGATTTCGAGATTTTGATTTGTTGTTTACACTAATTCTCTACGTCACGATTATTGATTTGAGTTTTTCATATGATTAATTTGCATATTAATAGCGACAAACACTCTTGGACACATGATTAAGTAACTATTAAATAGTTTTTAACGGCCTCTAATTAAGGTGAAAAATTAATCTTGTAATGAAGAAGGTATGTTTTGTCAAAGAATCATCTCAGCTCAATAATTTAAGGTTTAGGTGAGGTCCCAGGATATAATTTATATTATTTTCTAAAATATTCCCTCAAGTGAAAGCTATTTGGACTTGAAATTTACATAGGTCCACATTACCTTGTGCTTAATTTCGATTAAATAAATAGAGATAATGAGATTCGAACTCGTGACCGCTTGGTCATCAAGACTTTGATACTACATCAAATAACTATCTCAACCAAATAACTTAAGCTGTTAGGTGAGGTTTCAAGATATAATTTATATTATTATCTAAAATACTTTTAGGTGACATTTGATTACAATTTTAGAGACTGGAACAATAAAAATAACATATTTTGCATGTACCTTTTATTAATTTTAAAAACAAAATAAAAATTTATTTCAAGACTGTCATTAATTAAAATGTTTTTATATTTACCAAAAACTTGACATCTCGTGTTGGGTATCCAATGAGGTCCTGCTTCTTTAAGCTTTCACCAAAAAAAAAACTAGAAAAATGAACAAAACATTTTAAAAGAGATGAAATGGGTCAAAAGGAGACAAAGGAAAATCATGCACCTCTGAAAAAAAGAAGAAGAAGAAGCTTTTAATTGTATATGAATTCAAAGAATTAATTATGTATACCGTAGTTGACTGATAAACGTGGTCAAACAACCAAATATGCACAAAGTCAAAGCATCTTCCTTGCTCTTTGAAGTTTGAACTAATTGACCACAAACGAAGGTAGCATTTTGTTAACTGTCCTTTGATAGCCGAAATAAAAGGCATATGAACAGCGCAGATATTTGATTAAAAAAATAAAATAAAAATTAGAATAACTTTAGAGTGAATAATATTTTAAAATAGAAGTTACAAGGAAAATATATATTTAGAGATAATATTTTTTAATTTTTATTTTTAAAACATGCTTATAAAAAAAATTAATTTTAAAATTATCCAACTAAGACATGTAATTATAAAAATAATTTTTATCATAGTTCTAAAAACTAATTCAGTGATGGATCCAGGATAAATCCCGGGTCATTGATTAAGATCCAGGTCGGATTGACCAGAGTCATCGTAAAAATAAAAATAATTATTATTATAATTTAAAACTAAATTCAGGGTCGACACGGGACAAGACTCGGGTCATGAGTGGGGTTGAGTGTTGAATCAAGTCAAAGTGAGGATAAAAATAATTATTATTATAATTTTAAAACTCAACTCAAGGGTTGACCCGGGGTAAGGCCAGGGTCATATATTGACCCGAGTTAATATAAAATAAATGTAATTATTATTAAAATTTTAAAAATTAATTCAAAGATTAACTTGAGGCGATGTCTTTGAGTTACAAATCACAAGGATAAATATAACAATAAAAATTATTATTATAATAATTTTAAAATTTAACTTGAGAGTTTACCTGAATAAATTCCAGTTCATAAGTCAAGAGTCTTAAGACCTGGCATTTACGCATTTATGGTGTTTGATGATGAAGATACAAAAATTTAATTGGTTGAAATGGACGGCATGATCTCTCTTCATGTTAACGACCTTTCTGGAAATAATTTGTACATATGGATGAAGTCGATTTTTGGAGAGATCCTAAGGATGATAAAAATTTTCTATTTTAAAAAATAAAATTAAATACTTCTACGTTTTAACTCTTTTCAATTGGTTAATGAGTTAATTTCAATTTGTGCCTTTGAGAAAAGAGGTTTGGGATGGATTTCGTTTTTTTTTTCCTTTAAGTTTTGAATTATGTCAACTATTTTAAGTTTTGAAAAAAATCCTTTTCCATTAATTTAACTTGGAGCTAGAAGAAAGTGAAGAATTATGTTTTAAAATAAACAAATATTAGAAAAAAGAAAATATGATTAAATAATAATGATTTATCTATAATTAAATAAAAAAAAGCATGAACTTTATATCGAAACATTTGATTCAACACAAATACCTTTTACGGATCTTATTGGTAAATGCTAAATATACCAATTTTTTTTTATTATTATTAAAAGACTTATACTCCATATATAGAAATGAATTATTTTTTTATATGACAACATAAAATATATACCAATAAAAATATGTCAATTCAAGTAATATACCTTTGATCATGAAAGATAAAAATTAATTTCATTTTTTTTATTATGTGTCTATTTATGCATTAGATAAATCCTTAAATAATATAAAACAACCTTCTTAAATCACCCTCTACTTTATTGAAAAATAATTTTGACTATTAAATAATTTATACCAATAAATTATTAATTTCAGTAAATCACATGTAAGTTAATCATTTTTATAAGGGATCCTTGGTATTTTATCTAAATATAACAATTATTTACATGGATTGTAAGGAAAAATAAAACTCTTTTTATTTTTCTATGAAAAAAAAAACGATATGAAACTTTCTTATAATATTATTTTAATTTTCATGCGATAATTTTTTAAAGATTTGTTTGTTTTAGTAGTTCATATACATATATATATATATATATGCTTTGCATTTTAATATTAATATAGTCTATCAAATATATAGAAAATACTAAAAATATTCTCTAAAAATAATCATACAGGAAAAAATATAATACATGGTTAAATTCGGTGTGGCGTATTACTTAAAACACAATCACTCCAGTAGTAATGAATTTCTTATCACAAGATGTAGATTTGCTTAAGAAAAAATATAGGTCAACAGAGTACTAAGAAGAGCAAAAAAGTTTATTGCTTGCCTTAAATATAAGGAATTAGATTTACTTGTGAAAACTGTAGTCGATTTTAGAAAAGGCAGGGAAATGACCGTTAAGTATTTGTTTTTATGTTTAAGAAGCATTTTTTTAAAAATATTATTTTTTTATAATTTTAGATCATTATATAAAAAATAATTAAATAATATTTTAATATATTTCAAAATAAAAAATATTTTTAAAAACAACTACTATTATAACCTTCAAACACTACCCAAATCCACTAAACCACCTTCACATTTATTAACAAAGTTATAAATAGATAATATCGTCCTCGTTTTTAATACAGAATTATGTTTTCTTTAAATTGATTAGATTTTATTATTAAAGTATTCAAGTTGTGTTAAATCAAGAAAGTTATTGTACAGTAAAAATATATAAAAATTAAATTTATTAGAAATTTCATTGGTCTATTAAGTTTTTAACTAGATATTTCATTAACTAGCTATTGGACGACTAGACTAGATCTGCCAGATATTTTCATCTAAAAATGGTAAATAGTTAAATATACTAGTTATAAAATCCAAGACTTTCATAATTTATCTATATTATCGATTTAAATTTAATATTATCATTTATGAAAGTATAAAAAATTGAGGGTATTCTTATCTATAATAATAATAATAAGTTGTTTTGGAGTGAAATATTTCAAACTAATAATGAAGACTTGTTAACTATTAATTCATATGTTGAATATTACATTAATTCAACGATTAAAATGGTGATAAAGTATCCTCGATTAGATATATGCATAGCATTTTGTTACTGCATGACACAGAAGAAATGGAGATAATAAGGACAAAAATTTATTTGGCGCAAAAAGACTTTTAATTTCAAACTTGTTAACCTAATAAATAAAAATAATTATAATTTTAAAATTTGATTTCAAAATTAACCTACACTTTTATAACTTTAAAGTTTAATTTAAAGATTAACTCAGCCCAAATCACATATTAAAAGGCTAAACCTTATTTTTTCTTTTTCAAAGTATTAAAAAAACATTGTTTTAATTTGTTCTTAACAAAAAATTAACAAGTTTTTCACTTGAGTTTTAAACGGGTTTCACCTAAGGTTAATCATGTTGCAAGTGAACTTGGATTTCTGACGAAGTCAAACCAAGTCAATCATTTATTTATGTTTTCCTAAAATCAAGAATCAGTCTAGGTTTAAATTTGGCTGTCTACATCTCAAGTAATTTTCTAGACCAATCCGAGTTTTATAACTATAATTATAATTTTAATATTTAATATAAATTAAAATAAAAAAATAATATCTAATTATTTTTCTAAAACATACAAATTTAACAATAATACATATTAAAAATAAAATAAACTTTTTTCATATATTTCACCGTCAACCAGAATAGAAATTCTAATTTACCACCCCCACCCCCCCCAAAAAAAAAAAAATATATACGTGCTACTTTAAAAAATTCGTTTCTCTTCGCCATGCCTATAAATTAATGTCCCTCCCCTGATTAACTAGACAACTCTCCTGTCTTCGACTCTTTAATTCTTTTTCCCATTTTTGGTGTCAAATTATATTTGCTTAGTTGAGAACTTGTTTCAATCGATCACCGCCAGCAACCATGGCTACGATCGTGTTGGTGTTGACAACTCTATTAGTTATTTTCCTTATTTCATTCTTTAAGATTGCATATGATACCTTATCGTGTTATTTTCTTACACCAAGACGCATCAAAAAAATCATGGAGAAGCAAGGAGTGCGTGGCCCCAAACCCCGCCCTCTTATCGGCAACATCCTCGACGTCGCCGATTTTGTATCTCAGTCTACTGCCAAAGACATGGATCACATCACTCACGACACTGTCAATCGTCTCTTGCCACATTATGTTGCTTGGTCTAAACAATACGGTATGCACACGTCTCACAGGCGAGACGGGACTCAAACCAGAGACTGAATTGATCAAAGAACTTTGTTGGGTTTTTCTCTTTTCTGAAAAAAGGTTTGATTTCTCTTTTTTCAGGGAAAAGGTTTATATATTGGAATGGGGTGGAGCCAAGGCTGTGCATAACAGAGACTGAATTGATCAAAGAACTTTTAATAAAGTATAGCTCTAAAGCTGGTAAGTCATGGCTGCAAAGAGAGGGAACCAAACATTTTATCGGTCGTGGTTTGTTAATGGCTAACGGAAGTGATTGGCATCATCAACGCCATATTGCTGCGCCGGCATTCATGGGAGAAAGGCTCAAGGTTAATACAGTTCACAACATGTTTCATATTCTTGGTATTGATTCATTTTAATGATGGAAGCACTGAGAGATTTGCTTTTTCTGGTTACTAAGAGCTACGCAGGGCTAATGGTGGAATGCACAAAGAAGATGCTCCAATCACTGCAAAATGCAGTAGAATCTGGCCAAACTGAGGTAGAAATTGGTGAATACATGACTAGAGTGAGTGCTGATATAATTTCAAGAACCGAATTCGACAGTAGCTATGAGAAGGGGAAGCGAATATTCCATCTCTTAACAGAGTTGCAAAGTCTTTGCCATCAAGCAACTAGGCACTTGTGCCTTCCCGGAAGCCGGTAAGTGTTCTTCAGAGAAGTGTATATATAATCTGATAAAAAGTTGTGTGTGAATTTACATTACGTGGTCGGTTTTTCCTTCCCTGACAGATTCTTCTATCACTTCAAGTTAGTTCTGGTTCTTCAAAATTTACTCGGGATTCCTTGTCTGCAACAAGTTGCATTAGTAGATTCATGATCATGTGACGTTAAATTTTAATGTATCCCCCTGACAGGTTCTTTCCTAGTAACTACAACAGACAAATAAAATCCAAGAAGATGGAGGTGGATAGACTACTACTGGAGATCATACAAAGCCGAAAAGATTGCGTAGAGATCGGTAGAAGCAGTTCTTATGGAAACGATTTACTGGGGATTCTTGTGAATGAGATGGAGAAAAAGAGAAGTGATGGTTTTAATATAAACCTTCAGTTGATCATGGATGAATGCAAGACATTCTTCTTTGCTGGACATGAAACAACTGCTCTTCTACTGACATGGACGGTCATGCTTCTAGCCAGCAACCCTTCTTGGCAAGAAAAGGTGAGAACCGAGGTGAATGAAGTCTGCAATGGTGAAACTCCTTCAATTGATCATCTTTCCAAATTCAATTTGGTAAGTGACGATTTACCAAGCTTTTCAATATCCATTCCATTTTCTCTAAAAATACAAAACAGCGGGCGTGGTGGTAAGTAAATCCAGGGTGCGAGGCTAATTATATCGAAACCCAACACAGTGGATCCAAAAAAAAAACTTATTTTTCTGTTTTATTATTAGGAAACCCATTGAACTAAGCCTCATGAAGAATTCAATTGTAAATTGAGTCATGAGCTGTTAATACTCATAGATATGGAAATTGTCCTGTCTCCTGATAAGATGGTTGTCATTCTTAACCTTACAAAAACTTTTTACTTAAAGGTGTACAAACCAAATCCGAGTCGTAGCAGTAAAATTATCGCTGACTAACTTCCTCAGATAAGCTAAAGGATTTTGATTTTAAATATTTCTCATTTCTTTTAAAGGAAGCAAATCTTTTCTGCATTTAGGGGAATAGACAAAATGGTTCTGTACTGTTGTGCTTTTAGTTGGTGGCACTCAAATACGTGAGACAATGACCAGTCTAGGTTCATTTTGAAAGAAAATTAAGTGGCCCTCTAACTTAAACAAGGCCTTAGAGTTCATGGTTCACCACTTCAGAATTTGTTCTTCTCTGCGTAGATAGCTTGAAGGTATATTTTAATGGAAGAAGCTAAGAATTGATTAATCTTATTAACAGCCTAGATGCCTCCTAGTTATGAATAATAAATTGGAATCATCAAGAGAGAGTCAAAAAGGAATATGGTATTGTTTAGATTCAAGTATCCACTCAGATGGGAATGGTCAACAAAGGTTCTATAGTGGCCTGTAAAGTGTTGTATCTTCTCTGAAAGCGAAAAATCACCTGCATTCCAAAGAACTTTCGGCCTCGAAATATTTCTTCATGGTCAACTAACAACTTGTACATGAACTTTTTGGCATTTTTGCAGTTAAACATGGTTATAAATGAGTCTCTAAGGCTCTATCCACCGGCCACTTTGCTTCCTCGAATGGCCTTCGAAGATATTAAGCTAGGTGATCTTCATGTTCCGAAGGGGCTACAACTATGGATTCCGGTTCTGGCAATTCACCATAGCGAAGAAATATGGGGAAAAGATGCAAATGAGTTCAATCCTGACAGGTTTGCCTCCAAGCCGTTTGCTCCCGGACGGCATTTCATCCCTTTTGCCACCGGACCGCGGAACTGTATAGGCCAGTCTTTTGCTATGATGGAAGCTAAAATCATATTAGCCATGTTGATTTCCCGGTTCAGCTTCCATATTTCTGATAGCTATCGCCATGCTCCTGTTGTTGTCCTCACAATAAAACCAAAACATGGGGTTCAAGTTTATTTGAAGCCCTTGAATTCGTGAAAACGATCGATTTTGAGAAGCCAGAGTTTGCTAGGTCTAGATGCGACGAGGGAGTTTATATATCAAGACTGAGCTCTTATAATTATAGTATAGTCAAGAGATAGATACATGTCAAATTAGTGAAGTTTGTACTCTAATTTTGTAAACAATTAAGGTGATATATATATATATATATATATATATATATATATATAGTTACCTACAAATAATATTAATAATAAAAAAAACATAGTGAGAATTAATACAAGCTCTGTGTTCATAAGCCTGATCAGATGCTCATACGAAGTGCTAAAAGTGTGGAGGGAAAGGGGCTTCTTCTTCAGCCATTGATGCTTACATACTCGTAATTATAGCTTGATTCTTCCCTTCTTTTCTCTCCAATTAGATTTTGATTTCACTAAGTGCTCCAACTTTCGACACTGATAAAACACAAAATAGAGCATTTTGGCCATTAAAAAGGATGCATCCTTGGCTTTCTGGTCAGCCACTCTCCATATTCCTACACCAATCTGTTATTCTGCTCCTTCCCACTACCCATTTTCTCCAATTATTTTTGCTTCAGCTTTTTACTTTTTTTTTTTTTTTTTTTGGTCGCTGTCTATTTCACTTTACAAGAAAAATTCCTATACCTGGCTATCGCACGAATACATTACAGAATGTTATGCAGTACATATTTCTCTTGACGTAAGCGTCAGTCAGTTTTGATCGATATTAAACCCCTTTTTAATTTATTTTTTAATCCGTCGCAATCATGTGTTCCGTAAACATGGCCACTGCAAACCATGATCAAGGTAAGATTTTGGAAGAATGTTTGTAGTTACTATAAAAGACTGCAGTATAACTCAA
The DNA here is from genome assembly GCA_018804465.1 of Populus tomentosa. NCBI lineage: Eukaryota > Viridiplantae > Streptophyta > Magnoliopsida > Malpighiales > Salicaceae > Populus > Populus tomentosa. The sequence goes on from CM032001.1 coordinate 11,344,426, forward strand.
AGAAAATTAATATGATAATTTTTCTTTATATTTTATATTAAATCTTCGATTTTTTTCTCTCAGTTAATTTGTTCATTTTTCAATGTATTCTTCTAGTATATATTTTCATGTGAATTGATAGAAAATATATATAAATCTGAAAAGAGACCTAATTTAGGGGGGGGGGGTGATATTGTGTTAAAATTCATTTTTATGTTTTTTTAAATAAATTAGGGTAGGTTTTAGTGCTCATATTTTCGTTAGTGTGGATGAAAATATCTTACACAAGCATAGATCAAAGAATGATTTTATATTTATTTAGGTACACTACCAGAAAATTGATAAAAACAAATAAAAATATTAACACAATATTTTCATTGATAAATTTTTGATAGCTTTTACCAACAGAAATATTCCCTCGGTATATACCGAGAAAATTACAATGAAAAAAAATTAAAACAAAGAAAAAAAATAATAAAGTGTCATTTATACCAACGGAATTACCGGTATAATAAAATCCGTCGGTAAAATCGTTAGTAAACAATTAACATTGTTCACCATTTCAATTGCAAAGGGAATCACTAATAAAAAATTTTGTCAGTATTTTCCAGAGAGCTGTTCACTTTCCAATTGCAATGTTAATTAATATTCTTTACAGACAAAATCACCAACAAATTGAAAAGTCGTCAGTGTTATTTGGCGGTTTTCTGAAAAAAAAATTTATTAAATTGAAACTTTAAATTAAATATTATAGATGGAACCACCAACAGATTGAAAAGTCATCGGTGATATTTGGCGGTTTCTAAAATTTTTTGATTAAATTAAATATTATAGATAGAATCACCGACGAATTAAAAAGTCATTGATAATATTTGACAGTTTCTAAAAATTTTCTTCTCCTCTCTTTTCTTTTCTTCTCTTCTCTCCTCAACTCCTTCTCTTCTTCTCGATGCTCAGGAATGTCTTTTTCTTCTTTCTTCTTTCTTCTTTTTTCTTCTTAGTTTTTTTTTAATTAATATACTTTATGAATTTGTTTTTTCCTCTCTTCTTAGCTTCACTTGCAACTACATTAAGGTAAGATTTTTCTTTTTTCATGTGTTTTTTTCACTATATTTGTTTATTTTATTTTATTTTTAATTGTTTTTGTTCTTAATAATTGTATGAATGTTGTTGTAGGATTTGTTTTTCATATGAGATTAATTTTTAGTTGATTTATTTATAGGATTTTTAAATTTTTAGCAATCACAACTTTATTTTTTTCATATGAATTTTTTTAGTTGAATTTATATTTTTGAGTTGATTTTCTTCTTCTTTTTTCAAGCGTTTTGAGTATTATAGCGTGTTGATTTATATTAATTTAATTATTTTACAGATTTATAAAATAAATTTTTTTAAAAATTATTTTAAATAATTACTGACAGAATTATAAAAAATTACCAACAAAAGATTCACCGACGGAGCATTTCCGTCAGTTAGTTTTTTGGTAAATTAATTACCATTAGAATGATATGATAAATACCGACGAAAAATTTCTTCGGTAAATATAAAGATTCTGGTAGTGGTATAAATTGAAGTTCACATTACTTATAAAAATAGATTGAAAAATAAATATAAATTATAAGAATAGATAATTGGGCTATTTCTTCGAAGAGTATTGTAAGAAACATAATTTTGACAGGATACGTAACTTCTCCAAAATCAAAGCACAAACTGTACGAGCTCGATGTTATTCAAATTCCAGGAACTTTCATTAGTGCTGTCAGCATTTCACTAGATTTGATTGATTCATCTGAATCTTGAAATTGAACAGGGCTCGGAACCAAATTCCAATCCGTTCCAGGCTTAAAACATTGTATCAAAAGATCATGAGGAATCTAAATTTGCGGATTGCTGCTAAACATCATGTGAAAACAAAAGGATGAGAAGAAAATGGTAATCATTTTCACAAAAAGCGGTCGTTGGTTTGAAAAATTGAGAAGATAATTAGTGTAAGAAAGGCAATTAAGAACACCTGATCAACTAGCCGAAAGAAGGAAGACCTTTTTTTTTCTCGTAAGCACGTTGACTCATTCATGGCTGTTGATTTTGAGGCGTCCTCACGAGTTTTGGGTGCCATCTCGATTCTAATCAGAAGGGTCTAAATTTTTGAAGACTTTTAAGAAGTATTGTTCAGGTTTGATTTAAGAGTATTTTCTTTTAATTTTAAAAATCACAACTAGAAAATTATCAAATATCAATAACAATGCCAACAGAAAAAATATCTCGTAAGTATTACAATGATATTTACCGATGAAAAATCACGTTATTTTCATTGATAATAACCAACAGAATTATTGATGAAATTCAAAGAATAAAAAAATTAAAAATGTATTCCCTCGTTAATTCTGTTGGCAAATCTGACGTGTCAATATTTCCAACAGAATCATCAATGATAATTTACCATTGCTAATTTCCATCGTGGAATCCATTGGTAATATTAAAGTTATAACTAATATCACGACCTCCCCTTCTTTCCTTTTCTTCTGTAGAAAACAACACCCCTCCCCCTATTTTGTCACAAATCTTGCTCTCAACATCATAAATTCAGCCACCCCAAAACTCGGTCTGTAAATATCCCTATCCTGGTTTTTTTTCTTTTTTTTTAAGATTTTCCACATCAAGTAAGCAAATTAACCCATTTTTATGCTAATGTTTCGGTATTTTTGTGTAGTATATGTAGTTTATTTGTTTGTTTACTTGTTTATAGCTTTTTTCTTAGAGAAATTTGTTGTATAGATATATAATATGTATATATTAGAGTTTGTTTGAGATTTTAAAAAATTATATTTGTTTGTAATTTGATGAAATTAAGTTTGATTTTATAACTTAGATGTGTTATAATAAAAATCATTGACAATGTATTTTTCAATGATATTTTTTCATTAGTTATTTTATTGGTAATTGTATTTGTAACGGAATCGGGCTTTAAGCACATACAAGATATTTTTTCAGTATTTTACTATTTTCTAGTAGTGACTATTTTATTTTTAGTTCATGAACTTCAATAAAATATTTTACAAATACTAATCAATTCACACTATCATCTAATAATTTCAAGCATCACCATTCTTATCTCATTGTCATTATCGTCATTATCTCCATCATTGCCACCACCCTTTCACTCCACCGCAATTTCTATATATTTTTATTGTTATAATTATCGCCTTATCATTACCACTTCATCTCTTCACCATCCCTTTCTTTGCTCCATTATTGTTGTTGTTGTTATTGCTGCTACTATTACTGCTTCATCATTATATTATATAATATCATATAATTCTACTACTATTACCATGTTTTTCATATTATCGTTTATTAAATATCATAAAATATTCTTCATGTACACTATTTTATGAAAGACGAACGCACTTAATAAATATAAATTATTAGATAGGTGACTTCTTTATGTTGGACTAATACTAATTCAAGAGGGAAAAAATGGATAAACGTGCAACACGCGTAAGAAATTTTGTTGAGTACTAATGAAGAAAGATATCTTCACTTTGGAAAAGAAAATGGAGAACATAAAAGGTGAGAATTACAACACTATAGTTGTCCTAAACGTTCTTTCTTCAATGAAGACAAATGCACAAAATAAAATAGCAAAATATTTGACTTGACTATCAATGGTCGGAAGTGGCTACAAAATAGCGGCCCCGTCGTGCGACTTCGACAAAAGATTTCCCAAATAAGCTTTTCAAAGAAAGGGAGGTGCCATTGGAACCATTGCTTTTATTTCTCTTTGATAGTCAAACGTTGTCATAATCCAAATTTAACAATTTTCTAATATATTTTTTTAAACAATTCTTTTTAAAAACAATAGAGAGTGAAATAATAAGCAAGCTAAAAAAAGAGATCAAAATAAAGATTAGACCTTCATTTTCAAGATAAGTGTAAGATGAAAGATCAGTAAAGATAAAGTGGGAGTTTAAAATAAATAAAAAATTTTAATTTTAAATTAAAATTTAAAGTTTTGAGAATTAAAAACTCAAAATAAAATTTATAGATTCGAAAAGATAAAATATTTAAAGTCTAGAAATTTAAACTAAATACTACAAATAGGGCTTAGATTCAGAAGAGGGACAGGAAAAATTAATTAGATTAAAAAAAAATTGTGAGAGAAAAACTATAAAAGTACCAGAGAGAAAAATCATGAGAGAAAAACTCCAAGAGAAAACAAAGAAGAATTAGAGAGGAAAAAAAGAGCCATCTTTCTCGTTCCAAACCCTAGAAAAATTTATTAATTTTTTTCAAAATAGTAGAAATATTTGTCTCTTTGTGTGTGTAAGGTATGTGTAGTTGGTTTTTATCAAAGAATTGACACATTAAAAATATGATCAATAAACAAGTCATGTCAATAGAACGTTAAAATTTTGTTATTTGTATTTAATACAAATATATTTTATGGTGTCGTTGGTTTTTATCAAAGAATTGACCCATTAAAAACATGATCATTAAACAAGTGTGTCAATAAAATATTAAAATTTTGTTAATTTTTTTATGCAAATATATTTTATTTTGTATGATATCCCATTAAAAGTATAATCATTAACAGGTAGTATCAATGAAATATTAAATTTTTTTATTTTTATTTAATATAAATATAGTTTATTTTGTATGATATCCAATGACATTATCATCGGATCATATTCCTCACTTGCTAAAAAATTGTTATGTTTGATGTGAAATCTATATTTACTGTTTTTTGAAATGTGAACTCTATATGAAGTTAAAAATTTATATTTTATTCACTTTTTTATTATACAATAAATTATTAATTTATTGGTGTAGTCACCTTCGAGGTGATGTCATTCATATATGTGTGTGTGTGTGTATTGTGTGAATTATCTTTTTCTTGTAAATGTTTTTTTGGGTTAATATGACCCATCAAAGCTCTTTTAGAATAAGTAGATATCTTCAAGCCCATTTTAAATATAATTATTATATAGAAAGGCTAAAATCCAAATTGACAATTACTATTTTCTTTGGTTCAATGACTATATTTTAAAAATAAAAATTAGGTTTTATTGTTAGATGGCCCAAATCATTGTCTCAGGATTAATAGTTTTTTACCATGTACATAATAGTTTAGGTAAACTCTTAGCAAGAGTACAACATACATTTTTATTATTAAAAGCAAGCAATAATACACCTTATTTTAAATATAATGTTTTAGAGTAAATAAAATAATGTTTTTAATATAACTAGTTTTTTAGCTAGAATTTTGAAAACTATATAAGATATCTGGTCACTGTAAATTAGAAAACTACATCTTTTTTTAATTTTATCTCTACTAATTTTAAATAACCAAGATCACCAAGATGTCCAATGTGACAATCACAATGAAGTTCCTCGTAAGAGATACGGCGTTAAAGATGAATGACAGTTGTATAATGAATGGAATTATTTGTGCTCATCCGATATCAACTCGGTAAAATGTCGATACAAATTCGATTAAGCTTGCTCGCAATTTTTAAATTCAATCACTTTTATCATGAATTGAACAAATTATTATTCAGCTCGAAATGTTCTTAAATATAAAATATACTTTAAATCATTATTTTGAAGGAAAAAAAAGTATAAGTGAAAAAGAATATTTTATTATTTAATGAGAAAAACAATACAGATAAAATGATGTATTAAAAGATTTTTCTTTTATGTTATAAAATCATTTTAATCTAATAGCTTAAACTGTTAGGCGAGGTCTCAAGATATAATTTATATTATTCTTTAACACACCCCCTCAAGTGAAAACTTTTTGGATTTGAAACTTGCACAGACCCACATTATCTTGTGCTTAATTTTTATCAAATAAATAGAAATGGTGAGATTCGAACTCGTGACCGCTTGTTCATCAAAGTTCTGATATCATGTCAAAGAAATATCTCAACCTAATAATTTAAGTTGTTAACTAGATAAAGTCTCAAGATATGATTTATATTATTTATTAATATATTCAAATTGAGGTTAAAATATGTTATTGAGATAAAAAAAAAATTCAAATATATATGTATAATGTATAATGATACTAAAATCTTGGGACTTTAAATGTATAATATATTCCTTAATTCAAAGTCCCACCACATTTGAGATATAATCATATGATATATAATGATTAGTTGGAAACCTTCGTATTCATTATCTGATCCCATCTGCCCGAGTGGATTTAATTAAATGGCTGAAAAGTATTGGTTTGTACTTTAAAAATAATTATGCTACTTAATCTCTCTCGCCTTCCCCTGAAAAAGAAAAAGTGGTGGCATGTCCAAGTAGGGTCTCTGCTGAAAGAACACAATGGAGTCGAAGTTATTGGCAGCAAGTCGATGAGTTTTTTTTTAATATGTTTTTTAGTAAATAAATAATTATATGGGAATTGGCATGGTATAGTCTTGTCAAATTTACAAATTCAAAAGACACCTGAATAATAAAATTAAAATAACTCTATACAAAATAAATCAGAACAAATTATAAAACTCAATTCATAATCAAATGTTTTTTAAAAAACATTACACAAAAAACCACCCGAGTCAACTGACCAAACTCATAACTTGAGTCACGAGTTCAGGATAATCTCATAGAATACAAACTTAAATAAATTATGAAATCTAATTTGATTCCCAATTAATCTAATATTGAACAATGGAATTAAAAAAAAAAAACCCAACTAAAAAGTACAAAAAACTTGAGTCAACCAGTCTAATCCGCAACTTGAGTTATAAGACAATAATAACCACATAAAAAGTAAGTAAAAGAAATATATAAATCTCAATTCTCAATCAACTCAATTTTAAAAGATTGAATTAAAAAAAAATAACAAAGTCAAACCTGGGTAAGAAAACCATGATAACTTTATAGAAAAAGAATTAAAAAAAAAATATAAAGTCATATTCTTAATCAACTCAATATTAAAAGATAAAATAAAAAATAGACAAAAAAAATTAAAATTAACACGACTAACTTGTAAAACTCGTGACTCGAGTCATGAGATTGAAATAACTCCATGGAAAGCAAATCAAAACAAAAAATAAAACCTTATACTCAATAAAATTATTGTTAGAAGATAAAATTAAAAATAAAAATAAAAAATCTAAGTTTTACATTAAAATTAAAATCCTCAAAAATTTGCTTTTCTTTTCACATAACATTGCTTCAATGAAAAGCAAAGCTGTTTTATATATATATATATATTAATTTGTTTCTGTTATAATAGTTGATGGAAAAAAATGCACTCGGTATCAAATGATGCGCCACCATTCCCCTCACGTCCACCACCACCACCACCACCACCATGTCCTTCCCCCACCACTCTTCTTTGCCTTGCAAAAGATGATGGATGAAACTACCAAGTGCTTCACCAATTTAAAATTGTCCAAAAAGGGAATGCGTCGATTCCAAAGAACTTCCAAAGTTATCATTTAAATCTGCTTGCCCAATATAAAATTGAGATCCCAGTGGATCATTATTAATTCCCCATATTCTCTTTAGTGATATCTCGTGCGGTCATTATAGCATGTAAATTCCCTTTCTCACACTTTCTCCAAGCAGTTGATCACTTTGATTAATATTCTATGAGTTATAGTTTACTTTAACATTTAGGATAATTATATTCATAATTAAATTAAACCCTTTCCTCCAGCACTAATTAAGGTACGTTTTGTTGATTAATTGCATCCTTTTGTCAAAAGCTGGGGTTAGGCTTTACGTAACATCAACAAAAATACCCTCCACATCGCTCAAGAATTCTCTAGGTTGATTATTGTGTCGGGGGCATAAACTCCCTGCGTTGACAAGAGATTTCGAGGGGCACTCACCATTGGGTTGAATTTTTAAATATGAAAGGAGGTGGAGGTAGCGGTTGTTTGTTAAAGTATTTTTTATTTAAATTATATTAAATTTAAAAAGAAATTATTTTTGATATCGGTGTTAAAGAATAATATAAATCATTTCTTGGGACCTCACCTAACAACTTAAATTTTTAAGTTGATATAGTTTTTGATATGGTATCAGAGCCTCGATGACCAAGCGGTCACGAGTTCAAATCTCACCATCCCTATTTATTTGATAAAAATTAAGTATAAGATAATGTGGATTTGTGCAAGTTTCAAGCACAAATGGCATTCACTTGAAAGGATGTGTTAGAGAATAATATAAATCATTTCTTAGGACCTCACCTAACAACTTAAGCCTTTAGGTTAAAATAGTTTTTTGATAATCAGTTTATCAAAATGATCTAAAAAAACAAAAAAAAAACATATTAATTTAAAACAAAGAAAAAAAAATCAATTTTTTTAAAAGCGTTTTTGAAACACAAAATAAAAGGGCTATTTTTTATATTAATATATCAAAATAATTTGAAAATACTAAAAATATATTAATTTAAAACAAAAATAAAAATAAATTTATTTTTTAAAAAATAAATATTTTTAAAATATAAAAATAAACAGTAGCTTCGACATAAATTACTTTTTAACCTGGTAACAGTGCTCATGTCTCGCCTTATCTTAGGTAATGGACAACTCCTGCTCGAGAAAGATGACTTAGAAATTTTGGGCAAACTTTGGGTTGGTACCCAAATTATAACTTAAATGGATCCTCATGTTATTTTCACTTGTTATTAATCATACTTACCCTTCATCCAAATTTGTCAAGGATTTTGTCTATATGTTTTATGCAATAAAAATGACATTTCCTTCAAGAAATCTTGATTTTTTCAGTTACAAATTTATGGTGATTTTGTAGATTAGGGGTTTTATTGGAAAGTTCTTACATTTTGAGAGCCTAAATGAGAAAAAATCTTCTTTTGGGAAGTAATTAATTAAATAAACTATGGTAAAAACTAAAAAGGGATGTTAAAATAACCAAATGACTATTTAGAAAAAAAAATGAAGAAAAAAGAAGTAAGAATATCGTTTTAATTTCTCTCATTGAAGAATTGTGTGATTATGCCATCACCATGCTCGCAATTTCTTGTTGAATGCTTGTTTGAGAGAAAAAGTCAAAATAATCATAAAGAAAACCAATATATGTAGAAGTTAAAAGCTTTGAAAGTTGTGGTGAAAACCCACCCACTCCTTCTCTAGCCCCTCTTTTATGGATAAATTGAATTTAAATTGATAATTTTTTAAATTAATAATAAATATTTTATTTTATTTTTATTTAATTTCTTTTAATTATTTTCTACACTGTTTATTAGATTTTTAAAAAAATATATTTTTTAATAAATTAATTATGGTTTTACCGACATGATAAGTTTGTTAGTATATTCTAAAGAGTTGAAAAAAATAATATGTCATATTCACCGAGGGATATACCGATAAAATAAAACAGGTAATTCTTTTTGTTTGACATGCTTTTTTCATCTTTAAATTTATCAGTGATAAGTTTTTTTATAAGCAGTAACTATCTATGAACCTACCCATGAAAAGTCATGCCAACAAAATTAGTGTTTAATTATCGATGAAATATTTTATTGGTAAATTCCGAAACTCTACTAGTGTCTTATTTTCTTGTTGAATGCTTGTTTGAGAGAAAAGAGTCAAAATAATCATAAAGAAAACCAATATATATATATATATATAAGCCTTGTAAAATGCTTTCTGTTGGAATTCTCTAACATTTTTTTATCAAGAAGGGAAGGATGAGTGAGTGCTTCTTGTTCAATCACGTGGAAATTAATTTATCATAATGGTCGACATTGTGATGGAAACTTTGTATATATTCTCACCATTTTAATTAGGTTATGCATCACTTTGCAGATCTTCCAAATCATTATTATTAATTTAGAGGATGATCAAGAAAGAAAACCATGTGATGATCAAATCCCATTAGGGGCATGATTAACGGCTGACAATTATATTACCCATGATTATCAAGATCTTTAGGACAGTTATAAAATATCAATTGCCACCTTTTCACTTCTCTAATGGCACAATCTCCCTTGATAATCAATTCCTGCCCTCCTAAGTGTTATATAAATTATAAAATAAAATCCAAGCCATTCAAAATATTTGGGGATCTTGTAGTGGATCTTAAAACTTTGGAGTATGAGAGAAAGATTGTTCATCTACCCATCACAACTGAAATATAAAAACAAAATGCTTAAAGTCTTGTTTGACCGATGCAAGAAAAGATCCTGCCAATATCTGCTAAATCTATAAGATTTTTTTATTTCCGAATAGTCTAAACTAAAGTTTTGTTAAAGTGATGTTTAGTTATTATCTTGTAATAAAAAAAATAGAGATAATAGAGACAAATTAATTAAGCTTAGTTGATGAGGTGCTTGTTAAATGGACATTAATTAACTGACCCAAACACCTCTTCAAGTTAATTATAATAATATTAGGTCTGTTATATCCAAATTTGGTAAATGTTCAACAATTAGTTGTTTGTTTATTAGAAGTTTTTTTTTTAATCATCAAGAATATATTGAAAAGACTATAAAATCAATAACCAAAATAAAAAAAACAAAAAAAAGAACAGACTTAGAAAAAAAATTGATCTACTGTAACAAAAAACAAAAATATTGTCAAGATTTCTTTTTTATTTTCTTTCTTTGTTGTCTTTCTCTAGTAAGTTTCGTCCCTTTTTATTTATTTATTTTTATAACAAAGAATTTGGAGCCACATTATTCTGATATAGATTAGATAAATCCCGGATAAACATGTAGTGACGCGATTACAGCTAGATCTAAGATTTGTTAATTTTTAAAAACACACAAAACAACAACAAAAAAGCTGCATGGAGGAATTTGAATCTTATGCAAAAGATAGCAAATGGCATCCAAATCTCAAAACATACTTTAAATAGTTTGTCCTAGTCGTCTTACTCTAGTGATAAAATTACAATATTGAAAAACAAATAGTACTATTTTAATAAACTTACATAGTTATGATAAAAAAGAAATATTTGTATTTATTTAATTAATAATTATATGGCGTTAAGATATAAAAATGGTTTTGCTTAAACAACTTATTATTTAAAAGTAGCAATATTATCATTTACTAATATATATATACACACACGTATGTATGTATGTATGTATGTTTCATTGTTCACAAAAAAAAAAAAAAGAAAAAAAAAAAAAAAGATGACAGACCACGTCTAATTGGAATGGTCCACGGATGAATAATAGCATAAACTATAAGAATTAGTGTGATACGCAGCTACTTCATTGTTCATGCGAAGAGTGAAGTAGTTGGATCTTTTTTTTCATTTAAATTTTATTTTTATTGAATCTTAGATGAAATTATGGTAAAAATATCATATTAAAAGAAAAGGAACTGAAATGTAAAAAATAAAAAAAATATGGCTAACCCCAAGTTTATGACAATTTTTGTTTCAATCAAAAAGTTTATTTTATTTGTTTTTTAACCTCAAGGTTAGAAAGGATAGATAAACTTGCTTTAAAATAACAGATGAGAGAGAGAATGATTAATTATGATCATGACTTCGGCAATTAAAATATTCAATCTTGGTCTCAAAAGGAGATATTAACCAAAATATCCACTTAATATTAGCAAGATTTTTTTTACAGCCCATCATTATTTTTTAAAATTTTATCCTATTGTTTTTCTAGTAGTATATATTTTTATTATTAATATAATTAAATAAAAAATATGACAGTATAAAAACAAATGTCACAGTTTTTAAGAAGGTTGTAATGTTTTTATGATGATATTACTTAGATATGCGCTTGCCCATTGCTATTTGATGAGAAAAAAATATTTATATTTACTAGAATTCTTTTTCTTTTATCAAATTAAGAACCCATAACAAAAAAATATATATGTTTTTTGAGAAAAATATATATTAATAAAAAAATGAGAATTATACTAGAATTTTTTTCAGTGAAATTTAAATTATTTCTTGTCTAATAAAAAATAATTTATTAGAAAAATATTGCTCTATCCCACAAAATTGTACAGAAGAATCAAACTAGTTTGTTATAAACTTTGAAGAAGATCATTTGCTGGGTAACAAAATGCCCATCAGTATACTTTGTAAATACGCTAATATGTGAAGAATCAAAGCACAAAAGAAATCCTGTTAATCCACCACCACATCAATGAAAACAACAATTTCTAAAATGAAAATTAAAAAAAAAATCTCAGTGTTGAAATAGATCATCAACCGATTTTGGAACCACCACCATCTCATCACACAAGTCCATGTGTGTATATATATATATATTAAAAGTTTTAAAAAGAGAAGAAAATTAAGAATGAATCAAGCGCACTAACAAATTAAATTATAGTAAATTTTACCGACGAAATATTTCTTCATTATATCCCTCGGTATAAACCGATATAAATTTTTCATTGGTATATACCGAGAAAATCACAGTAAAAAAATATATGAAAAAAAAAAGAAAAAACAACATGTCATTGTTACAAATCGTATTACCAATGCAAAAAAACTCGTAGTTAATATTTGTCTGTGAATCCATCAATAGTTATTAAGTTATGACTTGGTAATTGACCCCTTTTCCCCCTCCCTCATTTCTTCTTCTTCTTCCATTTTTTTTCCTACAATAAACAGCAAAAGATCACTAGCTACTCACTCAGTTTGTATGGTTCTGAAAAAGAAGAAATCTAAAAAGTTTCTCCTGCTAGTTGGCCTAGTCATTTAGTTGGGAATTAAGTAAAATCATCTATTTTTTGTTTTAACTCATTTTAAAAATGTTAATTTTTTTGGTATTTTGATATAGTATATGTAGTTTGTTTGAATGTTTACTTGTTTTATAGCCTTTTCTCATAGAAATTTTAGGTTTACAAATGATGAAGTTGCCGCATAATAAAATCGGCGATGAAATCATCGATGGAAATGTCATAGTTTTAATAGAGTTAGGTTTCTAAAAATCTTAAATGGAAACACATGATTGATGCATGGTTAGAAAAGTTCAAGATTAGTATATACTTAAAAAGATTTTTTTATTATATTAATTTGGTTAGTTTATTAATTTTAATAAACTAATTCTTTTACAAATTTGACGTGCAAGGAAAAGTTTTATTGGGATAGGGCTACAACATTATTGTTAGGAGGGTTTGGGAGAATCACAACATAACTAGGTAAGATTGAATTCAAAATGTTTTATTTTTATTTAAATGTTAAAATCTTATTTTTCATTTATTAACTGATAATTCATTTCTACCATATAAGTTGCGTGATTTTTGATAAATGAGCAAACAAAAAAAAAGACAAAAATTATACTTAAAAAATAGGTATTCCAGGCTGAAGAGCATGGCAGTTTGGAGGGATTTCATATCTTTATACATCTCGAAGGCTATATGGGCAGAATATATTCAACACGTGATGTCTGGGTGTTTCGTGCGGTAGTTGCAATATGATGTGAAGAACCAAAATAGAAAGATTTACAGTTCCATTACCATGCATACCGACGGATCCATTCTGTTTGTTTCGCATGCGAAGAGGATGGTAAGATTCTCTTGTATTACATCTATTTTTTAAAATTGTTATTTTATATGAAAATGTTTTACTAACAACAATTTTATTTTGCAAACTACGGCTCTTGGATACGAACTAAGATCGATGGAGCTTTTTATCAAAACTCACATGCAAAATGATTACCATCAAAAAAAGATGCAGCAGCTCGTGGATAGCCAAGCTCAAAAGTTCGTGGTATGTTGGATTTTAACAATTATTTTTCTTAAGTTATAATTTATTTGAATTAGCTTACTTTAAAAAAAAAAAAAACATATAACACATGGTTGCAAGAGAGATATGAGAATGATCCTTTGACCTATCCAAAACTCGATCCTAATTTATGGTTGGAGACAAGATTGTTAGATGGACTCGATAGAAATTGGGTTTACAGTATCTCAAACACTAGAATCGAGTTGTTGTGGATGACCCAAAGTGTTTTAACTGTTGGATACTCATAATCGATTCCGAGCACTCAATCTTTGGAGTTTTAACCGATTGTAAACCAACAAGTTAAAGTTTAGACAACCTATCTTGCTACTGAGACAGAACAATTTAGTGTTGAGATGGCCGAACTCTGGTGATTGTACATGGAGCTGAAATCACATATGGGTGGTACATGTGCTTCCCCTTATCAACCCCTAGTCCCGGTAAAAAATCGTTTCCTCCTTCTCATTTAGCCTCTCTATTCTAGATGAATTGTGTTTGAATTGATAAATTTTTAAATTTGTAATAAATATTTGATTTTTTATTTTATTTTAATTTCTTTTAATTCGTTTCTACTCTGTTTATTATATTTTATAAAAAAAAAATTAAACAAAATATTGACGGGCATACCGACAAGATAAGTTTGTTGGTATATTTCAGAGAGTTAGAAAAGAATTATTGAAAAATTCCACTGAAACTTTTTATTCATTGACGAGTTCATTCCATCGGTAATTTAGACATAAATCACCAATGAAATTACAAACGGTTTTTTTATCGGTGATATGTTATAATTACTTATGGAAATACCGATGAAATCATGCTGGCAAATTTTATTTTATTTTTTGTATGCTTATTCTATTTGTAAATCCATCAGTGATTATCTTACCGACAGAATAGCAAACAGAACAAGAATCACTAAGGAAAGATTTTTTGATGAACAAAAACAATTCGTCATCCCATCAGTATAAGTCAAGGCTATGGATTTAGTATCTAACTATTGATAGAATATTTTATCGGTATATTTCAAAATTCTGGTAGTGGAGTGCCATCAATTGCCTTCAAGAACTTGGAAAATATATATATACATACACACACACAAGCTATTTTATGAAAGATGAAAAGGATTGTGCATGTCTAATGTGTGGCCATGTGCATGGTGACCTCTTAGAGCAAATTGCATAGTTTCGATCTATAAAAGTTCAAAGAGATGAACTTTGGTCGGCATCTTAATTAATTTTTAGTTTTAAGTTCCCACTTACAGACTTACACTTACAGGCATCAATCTACATTTCTTCTTAATTTGGTGTCTACGTACAAATTTCATGGACCACTTTCCATGCAACTTGCCGTGGTTTCTGCCTTTTATATCCCACTTGAATTGCTATCATATTCATATCATATACTAGCTTTGTAGCTAGGCTTGGCTTAGGCTAAGAGCAAGTATATTTTCCAGCTATCATTTCGAGTTTGAATTTTTAAAAAAGATAAAGTGAGAAAGAAGTTTCTCGTAAATTACTACAAAAATCGAATACGAATAACCTATTTAAAATTAAAAAATTATTTTTTCATGAATACACCCGTATGAGCACAATTATTTTTCCCAGAAATATATTAATAGTTAAAAACAAAACGTGGATAATTGGATTCTTCCCTTTCAAAACAATCAAATTTTTCACAGCAAGGTTTAATTATGACTCTTAACCCTTCATTCATCCATCCCTAAATTCAATGTCAAGTTATATTTATAATAATTATATTTATTTTAATGCACCTACATAATAAAATTGATTAGCAAACTTGAATAACCCCACAACATATATATAGGCTAGGGATTAGGCATGAATTAAAATCTTGACAGATGAAAAGATAGTCGAGACAAGAAGATCACAAAAAGATTATATTTAGTGGGTTAGCTTCTAAAATGGCTCAACCAACGTAGAGTTGTAGACTAAGTGCTATATCTAATTTAGGCTGTGCTTGATTTTATACTAAATTACACTATTGAATGTTATATAGCTCTTATTTGGTGTTTTTTATAGATTGGATGAGATCAAAAGTTAATGGATTAACATTCAATCTCATCTAGGTGGGGTGAAAAACTTTTCCTGCTAGGATAGGAAAACTGTATATTTCATTTATTTTCTATTAAAGGATCTATCCTGTCAAGATTAATTATATTAATTTGACTCCTTTTATATCTTTTTATTTTTTCTTAATGTTTTGACTTTTTTATTGTAATCTTTTTCTTTAACTAGTGTATTAATTTTATAAATGAGATATTTCATGATGTGTCACATAAAGAGGATTAACTTTTCTTTTTGGATTAGCATCTCAACTCGAAAAAACTAAGCTTCAAAGCTCAAACCAAATGGGGTCTGAACGTCCGTGGATGAATATTTTTCTTTCATTTTGGGTTATTTCTTCAGGGTTTTTTATATAATGAAGTTTTTGGATACAGTTGAATATGTGATGTCGACACATGCTTGACCAATGAGCACAGTGAACCATGCTGGGTGGGAAGAAACAGTTGACTTTAATTTGCAAATAAAGTCAAAGGGACACTGTTACATTACAGGAGATGGTGATTTTTGGAAAACACAGTTGAAAGGGATTCAACTGTACACAGCATTAGAAAATGTAGAAATGAGTTTAGAATTTATGGATATAATGGAATTCATAAGTGCCTAGCTAGTTGCATCTTGTTTGATTCATTCAAGATATGATTATGACTGCATATTTTATGTTATTCTTCAAGTCTTAGTGTTGCTTTGTCTGATTCCTTCATGATATGATTGTCACTCTACTTATTTCTAGAGCCTTAGTTTCCATGGATGAGTTCGTTTATTGTGTTATCATCTATGTTTCGAATGATTTAAAAAAAATAAAAAAATTGTGATCGTAGAGAACCTTAATCTTGTTACGTGAAAAATAATTTAAAAAAAAACCAAGCCATTAAATAACTAATCCAGAGTTAATCCTTTTACAATCTAGGTTAACAGGCACCTTAATCACGAGTTGTATAGAGCTAGTAATCGAAAGTTCACATGCATTCATTATATAATAGGAATGGAAAAGTTAGGCAAGAGAAATCTCAGGTGACAACTAGGCGTCTGCATGACCCTCTCATGGTTCAAATTACACTGAATGATGCCCTATGGAAAGTTTTATTTAGTGAATTCAGAGTGAAATGCTGACAGCATTCTCACCTCGATAGTTAGTGACACTTGTCATAGGGCCGATGACATGGAGTCGTCGAGGATGTCACCATATTTGATGCCACAACAGCTAAGGACCAATTTCATGTCGACAGGTTTGGTTGCACGGTTCTTCTGGGTGCACTCGACTTGTTCCAAAGTCAATCAAACACGGCTTGTGATGCTTCCTGTTGTTGCTGTGTTCAGCTTTGAGGTGAAAAGATACAAGCACTGTAGCGTCATTCCTTGTGCGGGCAACCAAGTAGTATTTTTTTTTTCCATGGCACTCACTAATGCAAACAAGATCAAATCTTCTGCTACATGGATCTCCACGATGTCTCTGGTCAAGTGGCCAAGTTGAAGGTGCACTTTAATGGGGATGTGAAATGACCATCTATTTGGAAATCTTTCTGGTTGCCGATGAGTAGTGGATACCAGACTCTTATCCATTTTTGTATCGCATGTGCAAAATGATCCAGGCCCGGCTCTTGTCTTTGCAATACAAGTTGAATAATAGCAATACATACCAGGTCAACCATGATTTAGCACTGTGCTGCCATTTGTCTGGCTGTGACGGAGCCTAGCAGGTGCAGACGTACACGAGACTTGCTGGCATTTCTATCAAAATCTGGTACCTAGCCTACGCCTAGCATTCACAGGTTGTCTGCTTTAAAATTGTGGATAAATATTGAGCTGTAAAGAAAGCTTGTGGGTTCCCTTTTCCGGAGAGATCATATCAATCCATTCCTAAAATCTACTTTGCGTAATTTAGAAGAAACCTAGCTATGTCCAAAAAGCTTTCTGGTGCGCACAAACAGAGCTTAAATGCTGAGGAGATGACTAGTAATCACATCACCCCTGGTTACCAATCCATCTGAATCTGAATTGTCGGTGCAAGTCATGGAATCAAAGCAGGGGTTTCATGGATTTCCTACAGATCTCTCTTCCTGAGCAGGTTTTAATCAGATCACAGACTATTTGATTGTCCATGTTAAAGAATAAAAATCCTGTCTGTTTCTCTAATCAGAAGTTAAGCAATCAGCACAGGCCAGCCAAAATTGAACCGCCGCTCCCCTAAAAGTCCCCGAGACAATGTCCCAGCTAAAACAACCGCTGTGCATCCTGTCCTGCTGATAAGTTGATCTGCCGGTTGTAGTTAAGAAACCTTCCTTCTCTCCAATAGTAAGTATTATAGTTAAGACACTAGATGACAATTTATGGTACAAAAATGGCAAATCAATGTCAGCTCTCAATACTGGTAAGTGCCTTGCTGAGCACTGTTGTTGTAGGAGCTTGGCCGGGCATTGATATTTGTGTAGACACCTTGCTGAGCGGTCATGGAGTAGGGGCTTTGGTGAGCATTCATGTTTTGATAGGTGCTTTGCTGAGCATTCATGCTTTGGTAGGTGCTCTGCTGAGCACTGATGCTTTGGTAAGGGTCCTGCTGAGCACTCATGGCTTGGTAGGTATCTCGCTGAGGATTCATGCTTTGCTGGGCTGTTGCGTTGTTTTGGTAGGAACCCTGGTGGGCACTCATGTTCTGTCCACCAGAGGCCATGAAGCCTTGATAAAAACCTTGTCCAGCAATCACATGCTCGGAAGATCCGTGATTCTCAACTTCAGAACTACCATAGTGAGGATCTTGAAGCTTTGCCCTTCTCCCAGCAAACTGCATTTTGTAGAAAGTGATTCAAGAATCCTTTGCAAAAATAAAATTTTACAAATGTTTGTTAGTGTACAGAGCAAGCAAAATTTCATAATATACTTCAAAAATTCCAACTGTAAAGTTTAATTTTATCAAATGTTTCAATTATACTGTTTTGAAAGCACCAGACTCAAGCCATTATTCATAGTGAGTTCCCCTGCTTGTGCATGGCAATGACAGTGCAAATTCCTTCAGGGGACGGATATTGTCAAGGGCAAGGCCAGCTCCAAGACCATTACTAAAATCAACATGTACCCACATGATCAAGCATGGATAACATGGAGTACACGAGTTTATGCAATAATCTGGAAATTACAACTCAATCTGCAGAGGTATAACTCTAGACTGGTGTAATAGGCAACAGGCAGTTGTATTTGTTCGGACTATCTAGGATTTTTAGATGGTTTCCTAATGTCTCTTAAGAACTCTCCAGAAACTCACTTTTCTCTAGATGATCTATTTGGATTCAGAAACATTTGGCATACAACTCAATAATTTTAGCAGTGTCGTCAGTACTGACAGTAAATGGAGGCATAATCTGGTATCTAGACAAACATAAAGAGGTATGAGAGATTTGGAAAGTGACACTTCTCTTTTTTATCTGAGAAATTGTGCTAAATGCAATTAAAATTATACCTGCAAATACTATCTTAATGATTTGAAATACATTTGGTATCTAGACAAACAGACAGGTGGTACCGCAATTGTGTGTGTGTCTGTGTGGAGAGAGAAAAGGCCATTATAAGAAGGGAGACAACCAATAAAAGGCAGAATGAAGGAGAATTCTTAAGAGGACGATTTTAGGAGCTCTTAGAATGGTTTAATATTACCACGTGGTACATTTTCATTGGTCGGAAGCTATAGATCAGCAAATTGGGTTGTGATTACTGAATTCAAAAGGCAGTAAAGCATGGACTAGTTGCCAATGTCAGCTGTTGATATGTCAAGTGATTTATATTTATGTTGATCTGGTCTGCCGTGTCCCTGGCTGATGCAACCACTTAGTGGTGTCATCAATCATCTAGCATACAATCATTGATGAACTATACAAGAACTTGAAAGTTCATAAACTCTTATTGAAGGAAAAGCAGTTCCAAAACTCAGTTACACAATTTGAAAAGCATGGGAAATATTTGTGGTTGTCTCAATAGTGTCTGTGTGTGTCATAGCTCCCAATGGGAGGAAATGAACCAAGAATTATATCAGACACAAATCCAACATCTCAACAATTTTCAATGCTTCTGCTAAACCACAAGGGCATGATATAAACATACCTCATCAGTAATTGAAACATCACGCCCTCCAGATCTCATAACAGAATTCATTCCGTTAAGTGAGTTATTGGCCTCCAAAACACGGTTCATACTACGAGAGTTATCAGCCTCCAAAACACGGTTCATACTTGGGTATCTGAAATTAGGAGAATAAAAAAAAACTCGCATTATTATTCAAAAACTCACTTGTACTTGCAAAAATACACACACACACACACACATACATACCCCGTAGCAGCTGGAGGAACTGGATAGCTCTGAGGCTCATAATCACGTCTTCCACCCTTCAGAAAAGCATAAAAAATAGGCATTATGACTGGGACATATCTTGACAGAAAAATAATAAAAAGTTAAAAACAGACTGCTCAAGAATCCTAATTAAGCATCTAAAAATCCAAACCATTAACTAAAAGTATATTCTGCTATGTGTATTTATTATGCCTATAAGTGAAAAGCAAACTCAGGTACAAGCAATAGGCATGAGTTTGGAAATTCTTCATGAGAAAAAAGTGGCGAAGGATAGCAAATCATCTATATTGAAGAGAAACAAACATTATGTCTTTGTTTGTACCTGCGTTTCATACACATTAGAGACACACATGGAGCATATGCTTGACTTGCAGCAGAAAGAAGAAGAATTATGTTTAGTCAGATCAAACACTTGTCACTGTGACATATATAGATCAATTTGTGGTCTCAATGCAGACATTCCTAATTACCACATGGGACTGCAGCGTATGTTCAACCAAGATATTGTCTCAATTCAATTAAATCACTACAGAAAACGAATCTAAAAATACAAGTTATTGCCCGGAGAGCGGTAGAAATACAATGACTCCCAACAAGAACAGTCTATAACCCTTGTTAATGAGTTTATCACAAACACTAAGTCGGTAAGTTATGCAGTAAACATAAAAAGTCCATGAACATGTAACAAAAATTACCCTCTGCAGTTCATATCCACCAGAGCTGCTAGCTGCCATCATACCAGATGGTTGGGGTCCTCTTCCTGGTAAGTTTCGTGCCGGCCCAAAGCCTGGGACAGGTCCAACAGGCCCAGGTTCTGTTCCAGCATTTGCATCACGCAAAGTTCTTGCTCTGAGTCTGGATGCAATCTCTGCCAAAGCATCTTTAGCAACACCATAATTTCCAGATATCTGAAAAAACCAGTTCGAAATTTAGTATGGGAAAAACATCACAGAATCATCAGTTAAGACATTAAAATCAGCAAAAGATACATTCAACCACATCACCTGTACAAGCTCTTCATCATCAGATGCACATTTAGGCTTATCATTTTTGGGGTAAACACGAATGTCTGCCTGCAATCTCCTTCTCATTTCATTGATAACCTGACCTCCTTGTCCAAGGATGCAGCCAACCTTACTTGAAGGAACCAGAAGTCTAGTAATTATCATACCTTTTTCAGAAAAGTCACTTGTTTTATCCTGAAGCTGAAGAATTGCATCAATGGTTTGGGATCTCGGATTCCAGAGACCCTGAAAATATCAGTACAATGTCGTTGTTAATGCATGTCAGTAATATACAAATCTGCAGGCACTGCCAAACCTTAGCCATACAAACAAATAGTGATGTTTAAAGCAGCTATACCTCAAAAGCAGAGACACGAATTGCACGTTCTTCCGACTCCGCTGAAGCATCCTCAACATGAATACTAGCTCTTGTCTCCTGCTGTACAACCTTGACATTAGAGCCTCCTTTCCCAATTACCCCACCAATCTTCCCAGTAGAGCACAAAATTTTCATTGAGAACTCAGCTGAAGGCTCCCTGCCATGTCCAGGAGGAACACCATTGAAACCACCTGGCCCAAATTCTGAAGGGTGATTCCCATATTCCCCCATCCATGGCATACTGTGAGGAGTGGAGTTACGATGAGGCCACATTGGATTTCCTGGTGGAAGCATGTTTGCCATGGAATCACTAGGAGGATGAAAAGTTCGGCCACCATAAGGCATAGGAACACTTGGCAGTTTGTCCTTGCGCGGATTCTGATGCAATAGAATGGATATTTCATAAAGAGCCCTCTTTGCCACAGCTGGTTTTCCAGAGATCTGAAATATAGCTTTTGAAATTGTACTTAGTAGGGAATTGCAAAAATAATCCACCTTTTTTCATAGATGAATAAAGTGGGGGAAGTCCACATGCAACATTTCATAAACATGAACTTGGAAATGTTACAAAAACAAAAGAGGCAAGGCACACAGGCACAATGCCATGGTTCCATTACAAAAACAAAAAAGGCAAGGCACACAGGCACAATGCCATGGTTCCATAATAGAACGTCATAACATAAGAAATAATCATGCAGCAATCAAACTCATATTTGTGTGTCTCCATGCACACCAGTGCAAATGATGATGCTTTTGCATACAGATGCTCAAGAGCAGTAAGCTCATACAATCATCAAATAATATTCAACAAGTAATGAGGTATAATCAGATTCACACTATGATGGAAAAAGTTTACTGCTTGTAATATAAATGCTAAAGCTACACCCTCCTCGGCTTCCGCTTCAGTGCAATGCAATCAACATGCACCATACCACCACATGCTTTCAACTAAGCAGCAGTTTAAAGGTCCAGGATGTATTAGGGCCAATGGTATGTGATACACAACAATCTAACTCAGGCTAGATGTTAACAACTAAGACCCTCAGTAATAACAGCAACAATCTGTTTGAAAATCTTGCCAACTTAAAGCTCAATAAAAGGTTCTAGATATACTACCCCGACCAGATAATCGTTAGTTACAGAGAAATATTAAAATGTCTCTGGGAAAAACCAACAGAAGGAAAGTCTACCACGGTAATGGACATTGGTAATAGGAGGTTAAGCCTTCCAGAAAGCCAAGACAGCCGATCCTAGCAATCAAATAACCATCTTAAACTCCACCGGACAAAATCTTAGTCATTAAATTCAACCTGAACGAGACCCCCAAAAGCAGGTTATGCAATTAAACTAACAATTTAATGAATCTAAGAATTAAGTGTCACTATCATTATGACCAATCTTAATTGTGCTGTTTCATACTGCACAACAAAGGACATTTTTTTAGATAGAACCAGTTAAAAAGAGAGTAGCAGCACACTTGCTCCCATAAAAATGCAAGACTATCCACCACATTTCTGACAGGATTAGATATAGTATCAAAAAATAGCTTCAAAATTAAAAATCTCAATAAAGTGCAGTGGAGGTAAGCGTGTAACCCAGTCACAGTAACGATCATAAGAAAATACGTAGTTAGTAAGTAAATTCTCTAAGCATATGATAATAGCATAGCAGACTATATGATGGAACCATGGCATAGCTCTGTCCTACCCCTAACCCATTGCTAAAAACTCCCCACATGTAACTCTTCCTTTTCAGGGGTGAGGAGGTAAAACTTCTAATCTGGGTGGTGGTCACTAAATGGAGAAAGAGAACCTAATATTATGAATAGCTTATCCACTAATATCAGGGAAAACCCCATCTATCTTATATTAAAGACACAATAAAGAATATGAGACAACACATAAGAAACATAAAATAAATACCAAAGAAAAAAGGGAAAGAAGTCAAAATACAAAACTAAATGCCCTTCATAAATGTTATTAATTCCCTAGCTATGCCAGTCTTCCTGCTTTAAATATAAAAATAGGGTGAGGAAAGGTCACTCCACCCACCTCTTTTGCATGTCTGGCCTCATCCTTCAAACTTCCATGACCAACAAAATGCTAGGATCTTCTTGCAGGGGCATACTTATTTCAGTATGTATCTCTGAAACTCAAACTTGAAACTATAACCTTCCTTCCAATATAAAGAACATTCAGTCAAGCAAATCAGTTGATCTGTATTGGAAAAATCATTGTCACATCTTTGAGGACAGTTCATGGTGATCGCATATGTCAACTGCTCATGAGAAGCGAGCAAACAGTTGAAGAAGACCCATCTTACTAAGAGGACCTGCATTCCACCATGCTGATTCACAAGGCGGAACTCAAGTAAGAAATCTAGCAGTGCTTTGAAATCAGTAGAAAGCATAAAGATGTCAATGCCAAAGGTAGCCAAACAACGTTAACATGTCCGCTTAGGTATCGAGTCGACTACAGTACAATCCATAGGACAATAGGGTCATATCAAAAATCAATTGATCACCTTCAGATCATGTATGCGACTTCAATCAACCCAAAATCTTCCACATAAGGCATTCGTCTACTTGATCTAATAATACTACTTTATTCAACTATTGGCATATGCATTAAAAGAATTCCAATAATCCTAATGGCCTTCTGGTGAAGTTTTTCCTAAGTCCTTGGGTTGTTGAGCATCTCAGTTAGCTTTACTCGTGTAGAAAAAAGCACTGAGGGTCAATATCTCACGAGCCAGTGAAAGAATATTTCCATATCCCGTTTCATGTAATCGATTATAAACTCAAGTGTTTCCTGGCACTTCTTAAACCCATCATACTGCAGTTACCATCAAAGGTTGCAGAGGCAAAAGGACATTTTGCAAACCAAGGTATTTCTTCTCAGATGCCATTTCATACTCAAATTATAAGAAAGACCAGACTGCAATTGGACGAGCTGCATTAATTTTTTATCAGCGAAATCACAAACTTGAGATATAATGCAGTAGAAAAGGTTAAAGTTGCATCCTCTGCATTTCTTAACTAAAAAGAGGCTTTGCAATTGTTCTTAATGATGCTAAAAGCGAAACTTAATATGACTAGGCTCAGTACATCGCAAGCCCAAGAGTAGCTAAGTGTTCAGAACCGAACCACAGGCAAGTAGTCTCCAAAAGGCACAGCCAGAAATCCTGAACATAGGAAAGAAAGCACTCCCTAATGGGTCTTCACCTTAGCAATTAATTTACTGAAGCAATGATAGTCAAGTGATAGAACAGAGTACAGAATAGGTACTTTATATTCCACCATGTCAAGTATTTTAATGTTCTCGAGAAACAAGGCAACCTTTTAAAGCCCTGTCATCTCATATAGTAATGCAAATGAATCCTGAGTCCTGCAACTTAACAACTAGTTATCTTGGCTCACTGACTACTTGAACTCTAAGGACCAAGAGCCCAAATAACAACAGCATTTGTCAAAAAGAAGGAACAAAAGAATCAGAACATCTTCCCCTGTTGAACATCCACGCAAAATAACAAAAAATGTTCTCTGACATGCATATAATACTTTGCAACCTTTGATACATCCAAGAATGCAATACCATAAATGTCACGACATATCTTTATTGCAATCTCATGATGAAAATCAAATTAATATTTTAAAAAAGGTTCAAGAAAAATTACAGTTCTCAGGCAATGCTAACTTAAAGCACGAGAGAGCATGATTATCATCTTATATGTCAAATGCACAAACATGATGAATCCATGTTACATAATGCCAACAAACGACTTTGGTACTACTCAAAAATCTAGCAGACCAAAAAGGCCAACATAATAACTATAATTCAGTTGCTAGGGGAAAGAATTGGAATAAAAGAAAATAAAACGTGGCAAGCCTCATGTCCAGTAAGACTAAGTGAGCAAAGAGAGCAACATATATTACCTGGACCAGTTCATCAGTATCCATAGCACATGAAGGGAGATGATCAGCAGGAAGAACACGTATGTTGGCACCAGTCTCACTTCTTAATCTCTGAATAACATCTCCCCGTTTTCCCAAAACGCAACCTACCATGTTGTTTGGAACAAGAAGTCTCGCGGTGACAACATTGTTGTCATTATCATCATCCGACGCCATCCCACCAAAAAGATCCTCCTCAACAATCCGGTCATGAACTTTCAAAAGCGCATCCTGGGCAGCACAATGTGGCTCAAAGGCCTCCTGCTGTCCATTCCCCGCAGCCAAACCTTCATCGCCATCCATTTTCCTCGGAGGCTTATCAGAAGAACTATATATAATAATAACTCTCTCGTCCGAACCCTGAACAGAATCAGCCACTGTAATTTTCGATTGCGTCTCTTCTCTTAAAGTTTTCACTATATTCCCACCCTTTCCAATAACACCCCCAATTTTTCTCGAAGGACAGAGTATCCTATAAACAGTATCACCATCACCCGAAAATTCTTCGCCGTGAGAGTCACTCCATTTTCCTTTCCTACTACTGCTCACTCCTTTCCGTTTAAAAAGATTGTTTCCCGGTTTCTTGAAATATTTCCGCCTATTCCCATCCATTCTTCCACAGGATAATTAAAATCCTGCAGTAACAAATGCATTGAGTACGAAACTTACGTAAGAAAACAGAAATGATTAATTAGAATCAGGATTTAAGCATAATAACTGGTAATTAGAGAATAAAGTAAGAAATCAGAAAATTAGGGTTTTGGAGAGTGTGAGGAGGAGGAGGAGGCG
This sequence comes from Populus tomentosa, assembly GCA_018804465.1. Classification (NCBI taxonomy): domain Eukaryota; kingdom Viridiplantae; phylum Streptophyta; class Magnoliopsida; order Malpighiales; family Salicaceae; genus Populus; species Populus tomentosa. The sequence goes on from CM032001.1 coordinate 11,370,637, forward strand.
AAGGAGAGAGGCGCACGTACCTGAGAGAGAGATAGTTGCTGAGAGAATATTCGAATATGAGAGAGGGGGGGTGTTGAAGCAAATTGCAGCTAAGTAGAGATGGCAGTGGAAGGTTCCATGGAGGGGGAAGAGAGGGAGAGGTTGCAGGATGAAAAAGAAAGCTTTGTAAATGTCTGGTTTTCTTTCTTCGATTTTGTTTTCTCTGAGTTGGGTGTTGGTATGGTGTGGGCCGGCCCATGAACCAGACCATGACATAAATTTAGCTGCATGTTCTCATTAGGGTTTGAGCCCACTTAGTTTCTTTCAATTTACAGATATCTAGCGTCAACTTTCTCCTCACGGACAGGCTGTTCCTTTTAAAGGATTTATTAAAAACATTTCCTTCATGTATTCCTATTTGTATTTAGTTGCGGTTTTTTTTAAAATAATTTTTTATATTAAAATATATATTAATAATATTCTCTATTTTTAAAAAATTATTTTTGACATCAACACATCAAAATAATTTCAAAATACTAAAAATATATTTGAAGTTAATAAAAAAATAAAAAAAAATTAATTTTTTTCAAAAACACTTTTAAAATGCAGAAATAAACGGGCAAGAAAAATACAACTACCATTCTTTATGGAGTTTTATGGAGTTGTTCATATTTCATTTTCTTTTCTTTTCTTTTTCAATTTCATCTATGTATTTCTTTTAATATTTATCTTTGAACTGGTCAGTCGAACATATTATATTAATAGCAACTTTTATATTATTTTATTTTAAACGCAAGTTAGGTAAGAAGATGAGTCGAGAGGATTTTTCTGTTAATTTCATTGTTTTTTTCTCAGATCCTAGTACTTTTTTTACCAGTTGATCAAGTTGTCTTCGGATCAACTAAGTTAATTGAGCCACGTCAAAATAACTTCCACACAATTTAGTTTTAAATTCAGGCTAGGCAACAAATTGAGTTAGAAGATTTGTAAGTTCACCCGTTGGGTTAAGTTTAATATCAATGTTAAATATTCTTTAAGACCTGGATATTTTTTGCTGCATCAAAAAAAAATTTATTATGCCCTTAATATAGCGTGAACATCTAAACTAGTATTTGACTAACAAGTAAATAGTTCTTAGATAACTACTAAAAATAATAAATAATAAATTTTTATTTTATTTTATAAAAACAAAACAAAAATTGAAAATAGAATCCAACTAGTCCATTGGCATTTAGTTACTATCCTTGGACACAAGAGATAGAGGCAGTTAGGATAAAGGGAACATGTCTCTTGATTTTATTTTATTTTAAATACAGAAATTTGCTTTAAAATTATTTCAGAAATATATTTATTTTTATATCTTAATCTCCGTCCTTATAATAAAATGTGTTTTTTTATTTGCTATTTATTTGTTACTCTTGTCCTACGCAAAAGAAAAGAGAAAAGGTTGCATTTAGTTAATATTCAAGAACAAAAGGATAAGTACAAAAGAGATATAAAACATGTATAGTTAAAGAGATAGAAATATAAAATAAATTTATTTTTTAAATAGTTTTAAGTGAATCTTTATACTTTTAAAATAAGAAATATATAAAGACATCTCTCTTTATTTTATAAGGCAAGGATATCTTAATTCTCAATCCAATTTAACTTATCTTGATTGAGTACTAAACAAATTATACAATTCAAATTCAAATTGGCATATTAAAAAAAAAAATTTCCCTGATATTTCTAAGATTTTAAATAATAAAGTTGGAATAAATTTGCTCCTATACCATCCCTTCTAAGTTTAGCATCAAACTAGCGAGTTGACTCATGCATTGTCGAGACAAAAAATAAAATAAAAAAATAATAATATATATATATATATATATATATATATAACAAAAAAAATAAATGCATTGGTGTTATGAATTTTTTTATAATAAAAATTTAAATTGGTATTTAAAGAGTTTATGCATGAATTTGAGTTAATGGATAAATGTAGTTTATTAATTTGTTTCAGCTATAGCAGCGAAAAGAAAAGGATTTAAGTAATTTATCTCAACATCAATTTTATTCTTCAAAGTTTCAATTCTGTTTAATTTAAAAATATATAATTTAATTTTATCAAATTGAACATTAATTTAATGCCAAAACTTTATTTTTTTAACATTACTAGAAAACCTTACAAAGTTAACCAAAATTTTAAATAAACTAAATTTAAAAGGGCTAAATCCAGAAAAAACTAAAAAGAATGTTTGCACCATGCAAAATAAACAGTTTAAACACTCATAAGTCATAGTATTTCCTCATATATTTTAGGGTTTTTTTTGTCAACTATGGTAGAAGAAATATTTTACACCAACAAAAAAAAAAACAATATTGTTCATCTCATGGTATTTTTTTTTTTAAAAAAAAATTCAATTCCCATAATATATGATAATCTACTCAAAATTCCTTATTAGACTTTTATTGATAAGAAATCCAACAATTAATAAATACCAAGAAAGTAATATCAACGACCCCACAAATTGGAATGTGTGCAGAGTGTTTTTAAAATGAAAAATACTTTAAAAAACTATCGTTATTACTATCTCAAGTAAATCCGTTTGAAATTATGATAAAAATTGTTTTTTAAAATATTTTTTATTTTAAAATATTTTAAAATAATATTTTAAAAATAAATAAATATTACACATAAGTACATTACAACCATAAAAAACAAAAACAAAAATCCATTTTTTTTAAAATGCAATCTAAATAAACATTCACAAGGTGACAAGGAAAGTGAGGATGATATGCATGGCTTGATTATAAAGTGTTTTTTCTGCTTTATTATTATTATTTTTTTAAAAAACACTAAATTGATAATTTCTAGGAGCACGAAATACGAAAATATTTTCAGATGGCATACAGAGACATTAGATTTGCATTTTACATGTAAATCGAAGGGCACAAAGAGGAGCGTGCAACAGATTCAAAATTACCGGGCGTGGCGAGCCAAGGGCGGGGCAACAGTCTGGGTTCCTGATCGGACGGAAGCCACGCCCTTTTCCTCTGATGGAAAACTGAAAGGACAGAACCTACGCAAAAGGCTCCATCAAAAACAGTCAGTCACACCTCAGCCTTTTTCTTACATGTGCAAGACATGCGCATGTACGTGTCTGAGCAATTCAGTACACAAAACTGACTCTCCACCAGCAACAACCCGCCACCAACTCCTAGATTCCTTGTTTTGGTATCGCCAGATGCTGCATCCATTGTACGTTTTCAAAAGGCCCATCAACATTTTCCACCCTTTTGAACATCATTTCCTCGCATCAAAAGCCAACAAATCCAGTCAAACGTGCATAATAAATGCCCTCGACGCTCTCCATTTTGTTTTGCAGTGTAATAATAGTTTTTTTAATAATATTTTATATTAAAATATATGTTAATAATTTTTTTTTATTTTTAAAAAATTATTTTTAACATTAACATATTAAAATAAAATGATTCAAAACATATAATTTATACTAAATTTTAATAAAAAAAACTAGTTTAAATTGACCCGAATGGTGTCTACACCTGTTCGCTGTCGCAGTGTCTCCCAACATTAATTGCAGGATTGATCATTCTGCTTATCAAGGTAGTTGAGAGTTTTGCTCTTGAATTCCTTGACCTCCTGCACCTCACATGTTGATAGCAGCCCGTGAAAAGAGCATTTGGGATGTCCATGATGAACACCAGGGCCGTACATGATCTATAACGATCTGCGTATCGTGTTCTTGGTGAGTTTGTGAGTGTAACAGCGCTGTTGATTTTTAAGATGCTGAAAATTACGAGATATTGCTTTTCAAAATGCTAAAGTTACGGGATCTTGATTGTGTTCGAGGCACAAAGAGGCCAGGGAAAGTTAGAAAGATCGCTCTGTTGATCATTTACCATGTCTTTGTTCATGTAAAACCAGATTTGTACAGCTCTATTCTCACCATAAAGGGCCTAAAAAGATTATAAAAAAAATAAAAATTACAGTTGGGCAAAAAAAAAGAAGGAAAAAACATGACTGGCATCTCTTCTAAACAAAACCCAGACTCGAACCGCCAAAACTGGACTTTTCTCTTTCACTATTTCCCCGGGGCTTCATCGATTCAAGGCTATTCAAGTCTGAGCTCCATCTTACACGTGTCAACATCACAAGACCCGTAAGCTTCCACCCTTCTCTTCTTCACGGGAACCACGTGATGTGCGCGTGACACAGGCTCAAGGCCCAGGGTCAGGTCCAGACCAAGCTCAAGCCCAGAAATTCCGTTACTCGCAACATCATGGGCCTTGCAATCGTTTTTCGACTCGGGGTTGGGGGGGAACAGCAATGAAGCCTCGGCTGTTTCCACAGACACCATGCTCTCATCAGACTCTTTGCTGTCGCCATCCAACACTGCCAACTCGGATTGGTGACTCACCGAGGACTCGTGACTCGTACACCGAGTCAAGTCGTCCCGTGCCGACAACGTGTCGACAGCGATTGACGCCAACCCATTACCAAAACAAGCCCGCTTGCTAGCTTTCGGCTTCACAACTCGCCTGACCCGGCACCGAGTCCTGGCTCGGTTTGCATCATTTGACGCAGCCGAGTTTTCTTCTTTCGAAACGTGTCGTATATCATAAACCTTTAGCGGGGGGCCATGGCCGTTAACTGCAGCTTCAGAGTTAATTGGAGTTATCGGAGCACCTTTTAGCACGGCTTCAACAGCGGCTTGACAAAGCTGCCAGCTTCCCGACCACATCAGCCCAACCGAGCCATAAATCGGGTTCACTATCCTCCCGCATGCTTCGTAAAGCAACGACCTAAATATCGCTGTGCAAAAAAAAAATAAAAAAAAATCAGTTCTAAATCCTTGGCATGGAAACTTAAGGCATCAACAAAAAAGTCTTGAGCACAGAAGCATTTCTTGCATCAACAAGAAATAATCTTGGATTTCTAATTGAAAACCTTAAAAGGATCAAACAGAATATCTGAATTTTCCAAAGCATTTCTAGATTAAGATTCTTAAGGGTCATTAAAATTATGAAGGAAAAAAAACCATCAATAATCTTGACGCATTCCTTGAACTAGCTAGCAAAATCTAAGCTTGTATTTTTTAAACCAAAACTTGAAGGGTAAAAAAAAAAGAACTCCGAAATTTCCAGAAACACCTTTTGTTATAACAAACTTGGGATAACTCAAAATTCTTAAGAGTTTACATGTATGTACTAACCAGGACGGAGATGTTCAGGGCCAGCGTTGATGAGGTTCATAAGGCCAGCGCGGCCATAAAACTTGGCAAGAAAAACAGTAGCGTTGGCTTGAGACTCAGAACTCTTGATCCACTGCAAACAAGGCCTAATACTACAGTTTTCACTACAGCCTTTGCGTAAAACCCTACATCCATTACAACTCATCCGCATTTTGGCTTCCAGTTTTGTGACAAATCAAAGGACCGCTAGGGTTGGAAAGAAAAGGAATTAGAAACGAAAGAGTGCTTGAACTCGGTGGTTGATGAAAGAGAGAAATGAGTGTATAAAAGGATGCGTTGTGGACAAGAGGGTGTGCTTATGTATGTATAAGAGAGGAGAAGATAAGAGAAGGAGCCGCTGGATTTAGAGGTACAGGGGACGCAACTTGTTTTTCATGTATCTTCCAAAACACTGGTTTCCACATTCAAGGAGGTTGGAGTTTGTACTACTGCTTCTCGTTTTAAGTTTGGTTGTGCTTAAAATATTGATTTCAAAAATGTTGAAAAGTGAATGAAGGTTTCCTACTTTCACTTGGAGAGCGTGAGGAGAACTCCCAATAGTAGAAGCTTGTTTTATGCTGCCATAGGTGAGGAGCTGTTTCTTTGCATGCCAACATGGGTTTGCGGTGACTTAACGGTAGCTCTTATCTGGACTTCGTGGTTACCCATGTGCCCTGGTTTTAAGTTAAAATTACATCCCTTGTCTAGCTTTTTCTAAATTACATTCTTTTTCTTTTTCTTTTTTTGTTGTTGTAAGATATATTATTACTGTATCATAAGGTATGCCAGAGGTATTTGATCCCTTTAAACATTCATGAATTCAGCTGAAGCATACTGAAATATCCAGGTTTTTTTTATTAAGTTTTTTTAATATCGAATTCTATTTTCTTCTTTATTTTTTGTTTGTAAATAAATTTACAATTTATACAAATGGTAAATTACATAATAGTATATTCTCGGAAGCAGCTAGTTAATTTAAAAATAGAATATCTTAGTAAGCTTGGAGAACATAATGTCAATGCATTTTAGCAAATAAATGCTTATCAATAACACTTTCATATTAATTCATACTAATTCAGTTATTATTTAAAAAAAAACTAATTCATACAAATACTCTTATTCGTGAAAGCATTAATTATAAGTCTTATAGATATATGCGGTGCCGAATTTGGTTAGGAACAAATGGAGGGAGGGCAAGACGGTCCTTGAAAATATAGTGCACGGTATAGAGAAGGGGAGGAGAGAAAGGTAGAGCCAGGCATGCAAGTGGGTCCAAATCTTAAGAAGACAGGAGAGGAACGCGTGGAGAACACGTTTTGGAGTTAGAGTGCGGTCGAATCGCCACATAATCGGGGAGGTCGAGGGTTGGGGTCCACGGGAGCTCCCGGTATCTAAAACAAATAAGAAAAAGAAAACTCCCGGTTTTCGGGAGGTCGTGTGCTAAAACCGCTTAGAGGTAAAACAAGTAACCGGTTTCCGGGTTTGTGCGGGTGTGGTGTTGGGACTGTGGGCGCACTACATGGCCAATATAGCCAATGGTATTGGAAAGGGTCATTGCCTTGTTTCCTTGTGCTTATCCTCTCTAACACAATGACTAACCACTTGGATTAGATTAGATTATCATATTGGTTAAAACTGAAAGTTAACCATCATTTCAGAGCTAAGGACAAGTGGGTAATTAAACTAATGACTTTAAAGTCAGCATCAGTTGGTTGGTTTGGGCTGTTTGATCGGCCAAAACTACGTCGCCTAGGAAGTATCAATTTCAGGGCGGTCTGGCTGGTTTAGTTTTTTTTTTTTAGTCTTTTAGTACGGTAACTTTTATTTTTTTGATATAATATGTTTTTTAAAAAAATATATTAAATTAATGTTTTTTTTTTAATAATTTTGATGTATTAAAATTAGTTCTTTTGATTTGTCTGCTAATCCATGTTGGGCAGCGACAAGGATGGCAATGGATTCGCTTAGAGCAAATTGTTTTTTTTTTTTTTTTTATGTGCACACAATTTGGTTTCCATATAACTACCATTCACGTTTAGGTAGATGATATTGAATCTAATGAAATGTATTTGTTAGATATCCATCGAATATCTGACACCATTTAGATTTTTAAAAACATATTTTCAAGTCAAAATTAGGTGCATGTTGTATTTAAGAAGAAATACTAGATAAATAGTTCGTATTCGCTACTTGGATTAATTTTTCATGAATATAAAAAAAAAACATCAGAAAAATAAAGCTTAAAAAAAAGAAATAAAACAAGCAAGTGAATTTTATAAACTCGGATTAAACTCCCAAACCCACAATTTATTAAATTTTAAACCCAGGCTCACTTCAAGAGCTCAACACCTAAAACATTAAATATATATAAAATAAATTAATTTAATTCAATTTAAAAACAAAATTCCTTAAGAAAAGAAAAATTTAACAAAGATAGAACAATAACCATGGCATCCCATGCTATTTTTAAAATGATTGGAAAATGCCATAGAAAGTTAATTAAAAATAATAAAATGCTAGAGAATGGGAAAAAAAAAAAGAAGCAAAAACAAAACAAAGAAAAACCGTGTCAACTTCGTAAACCGGGATTCATCTTTTAAACTCGCAGATCGTTAAATTCTAGAACCGGACACAACTAAAAAGCTAAAAAACCGGCTAATTAAATGTCGAAGGATGAAATTAAAAAAATCAATCTAAAAAATTCTTGCAATGTAAAAAAAAAAAAGGATTAGATTTGACAAGAGAAAAACTAAAGAATAATGAAATTGCAAAAAAAAAAAAAACTATTGCAAAAATCATCTGAAAAAATAATAATCAAAACAATAGGAATTAAATTTGATGAATGAAAATATCTACTAAGAATGAAATTAAATAATAATAATAATAATAATTTAATAAATTACTATAAATAAAAAGATTGCAATAAATAGAATAGAGACGAAGTTGAAAAAATCCCTTAATTTCATAAATTATTCTAGATTTTAAAAATTATATTAAAGAGAATAGGGATGAAATCTTAAGTATAACAAACCTTAGAGCCTAATTTGATATTTTTTATGGCCAACACAAAAATCAAGTAGGAGAGGAAAAAAATATCACACACGCCACCTTGGTTATATTTTAGCTACACGCGCCATATATGCATGGAGTGGATGCCTAAAAGCTTGCGACCATCGCCTTAGAATCATGGTTTTGGCCGTTGGAAATAATGAACTTTGTTCATACGTTTCTAAAATTTTTATATCAAATTACCATATTACCCCTAATTACACTCAATAATTACCAAATCATGACATCTAAATAATAAACGAACCCTAAGTCAAGGATAATGTTGTTTAATTTCCACGGGGTGTAATTGATGTATTTAAAAATTAATTCAAAGACTAAAAAGCCTATTTACCCTCATTTTATTTTTTTTCTTTTAATGACAATTAAGTAATCTCATTAATCAAAGAAAATGTAAAAATATTGTTTAACCCATTTCTTTCCGGTAATAATCAATGTGTTTCATGAAAAAGACTCCCATACCCCTAAACCCAAGCCTTGTTAGTTTATTAATCAAATAGTAAAATGAGCATTGTAGGAATCCACAACAAAAAGCTAATTTGTTTTAATATAAGGTATATTGAAACAAGCCAAATTTATCTAGTGAAAATTTCTTGACAAGCCACTCTTGCTTTACTAAAAACAACCATGCCAATTTAGTTGGGTTTAGTTTGTACTAAAAACATACCAAAATATTTGATAAAAGTTTCTAAACAAACCAACCTATACTAAAAATAATGCCAAAATATTATTTTTTTCATTATATTAGTGTTAGAACTCTCTTGTACAACAAAAAAAAAAAGTTTCAAAACTCAATTATATTTCACGTTATTGATACAAATAAATAATTTTAAACCAATACTAACTATCAAGACACTAACAATAAAGGCATGCACTTTTTTATTGACAAGATATCCTCCTTTAAACCCTACCCCACTCTTTATTTGAGTTTCTTGATATAATTTTATTGGAGATGGTTTTCCCTCATATTCCTTTTTCCACAAATTAAATAGTTTATTAAAAATTTCACTAATAAACATATAATTAAAACTTCAAAAAAAAATACATACAACAATTAACTATTACTAGATGTTTTGCATAGTAGATAGTCAGGATCGCTTATCTAGTATGTTGACATGTCAGAAAATCCTGATGAAATAAAAGCACTTCCAAACACATCAATAATAGTTTAGAGTGGAGTGCGACCCGGACCGGTACTAAATGTTACATGCTACGAGTCAATAATGAATAGTGATAATAGTTTTATTTGGACCGTTTTGACCTTGTTAGAAATTTTATTTCTTTCTTTCATATTAATGCATGTGATTAAGAAATGATCGTTATGATCCGTGATTGCACGTTATGGATTCTACATCGACTAAATATTTATGGATAGTTGGCTGCTTGGATTTTGGAAGACAAAGACCCCCGCATGAGCTTTGTTTTGATTTTCCAGATTTTAAGTCATTGGACCTGACCTCTATCTCACTTGGCCCCGTCTCCTGGTTCAACACTCCAGCTGGTTTCATTTGTGATTTTGTATAAAAGAATGACCATAATTTAATTATAGATAGTTGCATAATTCATTGCGGAACTCCTCAGTTCTAGCTAAGAATTTTCTGTACTTAGATGTTTCTTCTCGTATTTTCCTCTAGTTTGTCCCTTGCCCAGTTATGATATTTTTAACTCCTAATTTATGGGATTAAGAGTCTTATAATTATGATTTAAATGAAAGCAAGTCTAAGAAAAAAATATTTAGTTAAAATTATTGTAAAATAAATTTTTGCATGTAAACTATAAAAACAAGTAGATCTCTAAAGTTATTTTATTTTTTTATAAAATCAAAGTTCAAAACATAATTATAAATGAAATCTAATGAATAAAAATAAAAATTATTTTATTAACAAAATAGTTTTTTTCCTAACAAAGAATTTAAGAGAGCGTTTGGAAACAGATGCCAACCAGTATTTTTTAAAAAAATAATTTTTTTATTAAAATATTTTTTTGTATGTTTCAAATTATTTTGATATGTTAATTTTAAAAATAAAAAAATATATTATTTTAATATTTTTTAATATAAAAAATAATTTAAAAAATAAACATAACCACACTTATAAAAAATAACGGTCTCTAGTTAATAGAATCCCGTGGTCTTTGATGTGTTTCACCTGTAATCAAGTGTTGGCTGTCTTTAATTTTTAATTAATTAATTAATAACAAGCAGAACAAATTATACTATTTTTTTTTAAAAAAGAAAATGTTACTAAAAAATTCGCAGGGAACAAAAACGGCAACTACTCAACGTTGCTATATATATTTGTGTGAAATATCATTCAACACAATATCCCATATAAAAAATTATTTGTATTTATGTAATCCTGAGCATGTATGATCTGTTTAATACGGGAATAAAAATGTATTATCGACATTTAAAAAAATAAAAATTGTTGGAGTTGCTAGCTTTAGTTAGCTGTTGTTTTTTTTTTTTCCTTTGCACCTAATATATACACATGTAAGGGTTAGTTTCGAATTGATATACGTGTTAATTAATATTAAAATTTCTTTTTAAACAATTTTAAAAGCATGCTACTCATATCAATTTAGAATATTAAGAGAAATGTAATAATTTTTTCAATTATTAATCTTAAATATAAATCACTAATTTAAATATATTTCTCATGATTTTTTTTTTAAAAAATTAATTTTCCAGAGGTTAGCTTCTAAGAGACTTTTTTATTTGTTAATATACTCAATTATTTAAAAAAAAAAAAAAAGGAAAAGAAGGGGCCAGCAAGCTCCTGCTCAAGTTGGCATCCATTGTACTGGGTCCAAAAGCTCTTCTGGAAACTGATGCAGCCAAAACTTTGGCTTTTTGCGATTCCTAGAAAAAATGCCATGAAACCGTCGTGTAGCACAGCAAGGGACAGGTTGTCAATAAAATTGCAAAGAGAAAGTTCTGTTACATTTGGAAGGCAAAGACATGGCAAGTGGTCAAGTTCTGTTACATTTGGAAGGCAAAGACATGGCAAGTGGACAAGACCTGATGATAAGGAGGTGGAAGTCTCATGCAATAGAGTCCAAGAATGCCATGCAAATTGTGAAGCCAGCGCGTGGCAATCACTTTTTCAGATTGTCAGTGAAGAATCCAGCTCCCTCGAAATTAATTAAGGGCCACCTTTCAAGGATCGAAATTAGAATTCCATATATTTAGGAAAGTCCAGGGATCAGAATAAATAATTAAAAATAATTAGGTGACCACTGGTTTTTGGGTTCTGTTTGGACCTTTTGGAGTGCCTGGCTAGGGGAGGAACTGCATGCCATATAGCCTCCATTCCCTCAAAAGAAAGCCAGAGATCCAAATTTTAGTTGCTGAGCCTAGATTTTTTTTTTTTGAAAATCAGCATCCTTAAAAAAGAAATAAAAAAAATTGGCAAACTAGCATAGGAATTTTTTTTTGAAAAAAAATAACACTGGCAGGTAAAAATCACAAGTAGAAATAACAGCTTTTAAAAAAAGTCATGCAATATTGTAGACAATGTTTAAAATGAGCCCATATATAAATTTCAACGAAAAATTATGAAAACAAAAACCAAAAAAAAAATCTTTTTTTTAAAAAAAGACTCGAAAACAAACCAAACCTCTAATAACAATTTTTTTATAAATTTTTTTTTATCAAGTCAAATCTAATGATACTATGAAATACCAATAATCACGGATAAAATAAGTTACATGTATATAACAAAAGCAAGTGAATTATACCTAAACCATTACTTTTACTTTTAGAAGATGCATATGACTCATTATATTTATTATTTATAATTTTTTTTAGTATTGTTAGATTCATATCATTAAAATATTTTTGATAATACTGGTGGTGTTATCATCAGAACTTAAATGTTTTTCTAAAATTAGATTCTTCAGTTTTTTTTTCTTTTCTTATTCTTGAAATTCACACCATTCCATTTTAACCAGCAGTATAAAAAATCACCCCTCTCACCTACACTCTTTACCAAATTATATTAATTTTACATTTTTTTTTTGGTTGGTGCTAGTTTACCAAAAAAAAATTCAAACCATGTTAAAAAGGAAAAACACCCTTGCGTACACCGATATTCAACCATTCATCAATCCATTTTGTCAAGGTACTCGTACCATCAACTCACATCAAACTCGCCAATGACCCGGGCTACACTTTGTGTTTGATTTCAAATTATCTTATAACATAAGTTAAAAAAAAAATATTGATATTGTAAACACATTTTTTTACATCGTGAAAAATCTTAAAGAATTAGAAAGTTAAATAGTGTGTTTAATAAAACACGGTGAGAACTAGACTTGTAAGAGAGCTCGTTTAAAAACTTGTAAATAAATTTATCTGTACGTCACTATGAAACCAACCACTTTTTTTTTTGGCACTAGGTGGAACTATTTATTTTTATATTATTTTTTTAAAATGTAAATAATGGTTGTTGAGTAAAAAACAATTTCTATATAATAGTAGCTATACCGATGTGAGGGTTTAGTTCCTCATGAATAAGCATCATCTCGATGGGAGCTACAATATAATTAACTTTTACCATCAATACTCTTTATCTGGTTCAATGCTTGAGTCCCTTAGAATGATCAACTTAGATACCTATTTTTATCGAGGTAATTAGCAAGTTTGATCGAAACATTATATAGTTTGGTTGAAATAATACTTGCTTATTAAATTTTTAGAAATTATAATTTGTATTTTAATTTACTTATTAGAGAGAGAAATTATGTCTTGAAGAGAGAATTTTTTATCCATATTTTACTTGAGTTTCTGATAAATTATATATGAGGAAATTTTAGTTTTTTCATCTAATTTTTATTTTTTTATAAAACTATGGGATAAAATGGATAATTTTCCCTATTTAATTCAATTTGTAAAAAAAACATACAAATCAAACTCTTATAATATAAAGCTGATTTGATTGAAATTTAAATTCATTTTAATTAAAAAGATTAACAAAGTTTAAAGATAATTATATATTAAAATATTAAAAACAACTAATATAAAATGTGTGCCAGATAAATAAAAACTAAGGGGACCAACTGGAATTTTTTTATTTATTAATCATTATATAATTAACAAAACACTAAAAGGAATAAAGAAAATATTGTTCCCCACACTACTATAGCTCTCCTCTCCTTGTAATTCATTATGGATTTCCCACAATGATTTTATTTTTTGGTTATTAAACTCTTTTCCTCAACAATTACATCTTTTTAAGGCTAATTAATTCAATTTTATTAGGAAACGCAGAATTGAAAGGCAAGGGACCAATATAAAAAAATATATAAAAAAAACAAAAGAAGTATATGGTGGTTTCAAAATTGTCTGAAAACATTTACTTTGCTTCTTTTAGTTTGCAACATACTCATTCTATATTCCTTGATTTGTTTTCAAAGTTCATTTTTGATACAAAACTTCATTTCTTTTATTTTTTTAGTTCTTAGTTTGAGTAGAAGAGAGAAAGTCACCGGATTTCAATGATATAGAGAGAAAATGTTGAATGATAACGATTCTAACTATTAAAATTGTCAATTTTGGTTTCTATGAGTTCTATTTGATAATAATAGTTCTACTAAAGTGATCTTTCACCTTCAAGTTGCCTAAAAAATCATATATAACCTTGAGAAGTTTTTGGGTTTTTTTTTTCTTGATAATTTATTGGGTTATTTGAAGGCATAAAAGAATTTATTTGGATCTCTATGGTGTTTTTTTGCTAAAAAAGGCTTTAAAACGGTTTTTTTAGATGTAAAACACTTCCGCCCCTACTTTCAGGTAACATCTAATTATTGGAATCTAGGTAAAGTAGATGACGCATCGCCTGCTATTTTTTCTCAAAAAAATAGGGTTGAATGATAGATCATCCACCCCACAAAAGGAAATTAAATAGGTTTGAGCGCATAGGCTGCAATATGCCTATGCGCCTAAGCCTTTTATTTATTTATTGTTTTTTTCCCAATTAGATCATTCATAATTGGATCATGATTGATTTTTATGGCTTATTTTTTTTTCAATTTTTTTCTTTAATATTTTATTTATTTGTAATTTAGCAACGTAATTTTTATCAGTTTGTTATTTGTAAGTTTATCACAATCTCAAATAAACACCCTGATATTTAGTTGATTCTTAATTTTATGAGCATTTATTTTTCTTATCATATGATTAAATAAAAATTTATTAAAACAGATTGTTTAACCCGATTGAGTCCATGACTCGGATCGTAAGTTTTTCTAATTAACTTCAGTTAGTTAAGACTTAAGCTTTCTAATTTGTTTTTGTTGTATAAATAATTTTTAATTCATTTAATTAAATACATGTATATTTATAATACTTGATTCTAAACAAAATAACACAAGTTAAAACTTATTTTGGAATCTTTGGCTTTTCCTCTTTCCCTTTTTTTTTTTTTTTTCAGAATATAAGGACAAAAATAAGTGAGAAATTCATTCTGTTATGAATTAATGAATCAATATTTTTTATGCTTTGTGAAAAATCATAAGCTATTGTTTAAAAAGGTCCAATAAAAGGGTGTTAGCCCATTAACAGGTGGGTGAGACTTGTGTTCATACCCGACATCCCTAGGTTTAGCATAATGCCAAGTCCAAATGACATATGTTTGCTCGCTTCCAGGTCCAACATACCTAGGTTAGACCATGTACTGAACCTAAGTAAACGTGAATCTAACAAGCAACCAGAAACCAATATAATTGGGTTTGGCCACGTGCTGGGGCCAAACAAATGTGGATCTGACGAGCTCTCAAACCTTATATATTTGGATTTAATGCTAGGCCTAAACGAATATGAATCTGACAAATTAGGTTTGGTCACTTGCTAAGCCCAAGTGAACATATGTTTGACGAGATGTCAGACCCAACATACTTCAGTTCAGCAATATGTTAAGCCCAATCAAATGTGGGTTTGGCTAACTGTCAAACCTAATAACTTGGGTTCAGCCATGTGCTGAGCCCAAGTGAACATGAACATAATGAGCTGCTAGATCCAATATTCTTAGGTTAGCCATACATCGAGTCCAAGTGGGTGTGGGTCTAGCGAACTGCTAGACCCAACGCCGTTAGGCTCAGCCATGTACTAAGTCCAAGTGAATGTTGACCTAACGAGTTGTCAGACCTTACATCTTTTGATCAATCACGTGCTCAGTCCAAGTGGACATGGATCTAACGACATGCCATACCTGATACCCTTGGAGTTAGTCATGTGCTGAGTCTAACCAAACATGGATCTAGCGAGCTGTCAGACCCACCATTCTTGGGACAATCACGTGTTAAGATCAAGTGGACGCGGGTCTAACGAGTTACCAACCTCGCTGCCTCGGGGTTTGGCTATGTGTCATACCTAATTAGTTTAAAGGTCATTATAGACCTATGCTAGGATAATAAGGCTTTGTTTATTTATTCTTAAGACTTTTAACATGAAATATTCATGTTAGAGAGATTCTTCTATCTACATCTAGTAGTGCATAGAAACACTCCTAAGAGTTTACCATATTTCCATCTCATTAATGATGTGTAAGGGATATTTGTCTCTCATTAATATTGTATAAGTGATATTTACCTCTCGTTAATGTCATTAGTAGAAAATAATTCTCCAACCCCTTCACTCCATCAAAACAATAAAGTTCAGAGATTATAAATATTCTCTGAACCACCCGGAGAAAGAGTTTATAATTTCTATTATCTAAGTATTCAAACTTTTATTTTTAAAGTTCATTCTCACATTTATCACAATTTCATACTAAAAAGTCATTGATTTTATTATTGGATGATCCCTAAACTTTACTAAAATGAACTTTTTTGCAAATGGTAAATACACTTGTTTTTAAAATTTAAAGTTTATCCATGTATTTATCATAATCTCATATTTAAAAGTCATTAATTTTATTATTGGATGATCTATAAACCTCACTAAAATGAGTTTTTTTGCAAATATTAATTATTATTTTTACCACCAACTATCTACTTTATGAACTTCAAAGAAAAATATATTAACCTAAAAACATGATGAGCTACCATTCAAATATCAAATAAACTCATTATTGAGCATGCTTAGATTTTAAAACATCATCATAGATGACTTGAAACCTAAGCTACAAGTGGACAAGTTTGAGAAGAAAAGTAGTGAAATTCTCATGCAAGGCGGTCCAGAATGCATGCAAAATGTGAATATCACCCGTGGCAATCCCATCAGAAAATGTAAGAGGTCATTGTGGACGTGTGAGATTTCAGTTTCTCTTGAAACCACCATGTTGATACTGTCTAGTAATCAGCTCCATGTTTTTAGGAAGCAAAAACCATCTTCGTGAAAACCACTGGCATGTCTTAAGAGGAACAGAGCCTCCAAACATGGAAAATACCTGCCGCCTTAAACAGTTTTAATCACCATCAAATCAGCCAAATTACCCCACTGATTAGCCAAGCTAAAAAGTTTATCAATTTATGATCAATAGAAACAAAAGGAAAGATTACTCGCAAGAATCATACGTGCAGTTCCTGTTAGTCCATGGCCTCCCAAAAAGATTACGCTCAAGATTTTTTTTTGGTTGGAAAAGTTATGCTTACACTGTTTTCAAGAGTGCTAAAATCATTATATTTTAAAAATAAATTTATTTAAAAATATATTAAAATAATATTTTTTTTATAAAAAAAATTTATTTATCTAGATTTTTTTTTTTTTTTGCTTGCTAAATCATCGAATGCGAGAAAAAGTGGGACTGACCTCTTACCCCAAGAAACACGTTTAAACAACAATTAAAGTAGTAAAATTCCATTCTCAAGCCTCTTCTAATATTTAATCATATTATTTACTACTAAATGTTGGTTCTTAGATATATCTCCAAGTTTTTTGAAAGTAACACTGCCTTTGCTAAAACCAAGCCGATTGACCATATAATCAGGCAAGAAATTGGTGTTTGCTCCTTAAAAAGTTTAATATGTCATCGGCTAATTATTCCATTAGCTTGATGTGAATTATGATATCTTTGTCGAACCCATCATTTTTAATTTAAAGATTAGCTTTGATATGTCCAAACGACATGTTACTGGTAAAAAAATTTAAAAAATTATATAAATTATATATTAGATTTTTATATAATAGTTTAAGTTATTGATTTGAGATGATTATTTGATATGATATTAAAATCTTATTGATTAAGCGGTTATAAATTTAAATATTATTATTTTTATTTTATTTAATAAAAATTAAATATAAAATAATATGAATTCGTGTAAGTTTAAAGTTAAAAAATAAATAAAAAAATATTAAAATATTGTATAAATATATCATAAACTTAAGTTAATAGATTGATAGAATTATTTGTTTTATACTCGGTATGTTAATTCAAGATCTCATGTTATTATTATTATTATTATTATTTTGGAAAGTAATCATAGGATGAGATTTGACGAAAATGAATAACCAAAAACTGATCACCAACTTTTATTTCTAAAAAAAATAAACGAATTAGTTACATTTATACTGGAAATGATGAGGTAATTAGCATAAAATTTGTTCTTTAAGCTGAACTCACACAAGGGTCTTTTCATTGTTCTCTGGGTTTTTTTTCACTGCCAATGTTACCCCATTGATTTTAAACCTATTAATGGAAAATGATTTCAATCTCAACTAGATGAATCATGTTTCAAAAAAAAAACCATACAGACAACACAAAGTCCTCAATGAATTTTGCTTTTAAAAGGATGTGAAATAAAATTTATTTTAATATATTTTTAAATAAAAAATATTTTTTAAAAACAGGTAGAAATCTAGATTGTCAAAAAATCATCTCAATCTAATAGTTTAAATTTTAGATGGGATTTCAAAATATGATTTATATTATTCTCTAACATATCCCTTAAAAAAACCCTTTAGACTTGAAACTTGTATATATCTATATTATTTTGTATTTAATTTGATCATTAAAATTTTAATATTATATTAAAAAATTATCTTAAATTAATAATTTAAATAAAATTTTAAAATATAATTTATATTATTTTTTAATATAATTATACACTAGGCTGGCTGTGACGAAGCAAAAGCTGTATTAATATAGTACATGGACGGCTACTTAAGATATTTGGACCCCCTCCTCGTCCGGCCCCAACATTAATATATTTTTCAACCGTCGAGTCTGCTCACTCTCATCACCCAAACAGTCGATCCATTACAGAAAATTAAAATTGTTTTTCCAATGTCATCAGCAACTTGGCAATATCTGGTTAGTGCATGATTACTAGTTTCGTTTTAACATTTTATTAACTGTTTTGGTACTTGAACAAGCTCATGTATGACCAATCTAGAAAAACCAAACATGAGCGAATGTTTTTTTTTTTTTTTTTTTTTATAATGTTGTTTTCCTGAGGTTCATCCCCCCTGAAAATTGTCGTTGAGTCAATCAAGGTGCTCAATTATGGCCCACATAGATTAGTTTCGCAGTCTAGCTACCCTGATCTCGGCTTGTGATACCTATAAAAATATATCTAGCATGGAGGCCATTGATGCTATGCTAGGATTAATTAGATTCCCAATCAATTATTGGCATTGTAGTTTCAACGACCCCTTAAAATTTATTTTTTTAAAATTTAATTCAAGTGTTATAAATTTTAATATTATTAAAAATTTATATAATTATTAAATTTAAAATTTATAAGATTAATCTAAATATATATAAACTAGTCTATACTTATATTAATATAAAAAATAAAACCTTTCATTTACTAAATATATCTCATATCAATATTCAATTGATCTTAGATTTTAAATCCCAAAAATTATCAAAACCAATAAACATGTTTAAAAGTCTCTCAATTTAAATTGTTTTAATGAAATTTTATGTTTAGAATCTTTTTAAGTGTAATTAATTTTCAATATTTAAAAGTGATGTAAGAATAAATTAGATGTAAACTCCTCTTATTTAAAACTTTAAAGAAAGCAAATTTAATATTAAAACTAATTTTTTTAACATACACTTCTAGATTCTTTTAAGGCCCTTGAAAAAATAAAATGAAAATAATAAAGATTATATAAAAAATAAAATAAATTGAATTTTATTTTTTAAAAATATGTTAATTCAATTTATATATTAATTGAATTTAAATCAAATACTAAATTGAACTCAATAACAGTAGTAGAGCCGGTAGTGATTTTCCATTTTAAGCAATAAACGATAACGTCCCTCCGGAATAAATAAATAAATCAAGAGCAACCGACTCCATTGTTCCAACATTAAAATAAAAATAAAAATAAAAATAGGGGTGTGATAAATCCAATTAAGATCCAATGAGGAAAGTGGGAATCCATAGTTTACAAGGAAGAGGAAACGGTCAAATTAGAGACGTGGCATCCATGCAAGAAGAAAGGTCCAATAAAACATGGATGAGGTGGCGGTGCGTTCAGACATGTGAAAAGGCAAGAAATTCAGACCAATCCCGGCATGCATCCCCTCGAATACACCATCTTATAGCTCCCTGTTTTCAGGAAGTCATTTTTTCCACGGTTCCTTCCGAAGCTAAACTGGTGACTGGCTTCTGGTTTTTGGTGTAGGACCATGGGCGCTTAATATTCTAATAATCATAATTAGGAGGGCACTAGTTATAATCAAGGGTACATTAATCTAGTTCGTTTAAAACTCTATCAGCTCAATATCTATGGACACCCCACATGGCTTAACTAAAGTATGTTTATGACACAAGACTTTGAGAGAGAGAGATTTGTGCTCGAACCCTAGATTGTCGGCAACTGGACACATTACTTTTGGGCATTAATTAAGTGCCGCTAATCAAGTTGTCTGCATATATATACTTTTCTTTGTGGTAAGTGTATATATATATTTTATTATTATGATTGGATTAGTTTATATATATTTTAATTAATTTTATGGATTATAAAATTAATAATTATATAAATTTTCAGTGATTATTATATTAATAACCACAGGATTTGAATCTAACATCATAAAAAAAAAAAATTTAGTTTCAAATTCTTACCATTAAATCATGTATTAAATTGTTATTTTCAGGAAATATCTTTTTTTAGTTTAACGTGGATGTCCGGGCCAGTTTGTACGTACTTCGACTAATCCCGCGGGCTCTAAAATTAACGATCATGTAAATCTTTAGAGATCATTATATGAGTAATCTAGAATTTAAATTTAAAATCATACAAGAAATAAATTTCTTATCCCAAATTTTTATCATTAAGCTATCATCTAGATGATTAGAAATGTGTTGATAGTAAAAGAACGGTGTCTTGCTATATTAGGTAATCGAGCCTAGTCCAGATCTGTAACTTTTTCACATGTACAGTATTAGGGTATTTTATTCAGTAATAATGAGTTTAATGCTTAGGTTAGGAGATGGAGGTTGTATTTATTGTTACAATCTCTCTATTTTTTTAATAAGTTATTATGAAGTCTAATAAAAACTTGGGCGGAATAGGCCGATCCACTTACCAGTTGATTTTAGTGAAAAAATTTATTTTTTAAAATAATATTATTTCAAGTTTTTTTTCTAAAAAATAAAATAAATTCTAAAACAATATCATTTCAATATATTTTTTTTCTGGTTTTATCTTTTAAGTTAGGTTTTTTAAATTATAATGAGTATTTAATGCACATTTTAATAATATTACAAAACTTAAAACATTACACTTAGATTTAGAGTCGCTCAAATCTAAATTAGTATAAAACATTTCCCAAGCTGATTTTTTGAAATATCATACTTTTTTCAACTGAATCTTCCATTTATAGATAAAAAAGCTTCCGCTAATATTTGTATTAATTAACACGGCACTATTTCAAAGAGAATTGAGCATTTTTATATTAAAAAGTTGTGATCATTTCAAATATATATAACAATTAAGAAATTCTGCAATACATGAGGGACATAATAAAATTTATAAAATCAATCTTCGTAGGATACGAGAATCAGATAATACATAATAGCCGAAAACAAAGTTTCTACAAAATTAGAATACTCAAATTAATATTATACATAATAGCCGAAAACAAAGTTTTAATGTCAAAACTGTAAAGATGTTTCAAAAAAAAATATTAAAAACCCAAAAAATTATACATAGACATAAATCATTAAATCGGTTCCAGAAAATTATACAGTTATAAAAATTCATTAAAAATTCATTAAATCATTTTAACCATATATGCGTGTGTGGTTAATTATTTTATATAATTTGAAAATAGGAAAAATAGCTATTTTAATTATTTAATTATAAAAAATCATATGATTAATCTCGAATATCAAACATTTAAATCTGTTCTTTCTATAAAGTATCAGTGAAGAATAAACATAGATGCAATAATAAAAGAAATAGTAATGAAAAAAATATAAGCATCTCAAAAGCATATACCAAGATATCGGGGTTTTTTTTGCACACCTTTTCAAAGAGAGGTAGGCTAGACTAGGCAGGTTTACAAAAATAAAAAAATAAAAAATAAAAATAAAAAACTGGGTCCTCCTCCAACAAATGGGCGGCCGCTGAGAATTTGGAGTCGGACCAAGGACTCGTCCCACCACCTTTAATAATTGGTAGATTTCCAGGTCTCCGCAGGCACAAAGTTTTAGCAGTACAGTATGTTATTTTAATTTTGACTTTGATAATAGTTCCTGCTTTGACCACCTAACTCCTCCATGGCTAGCCAGCCCTCTTTAATTTTTGCTTTTATTCAACGCATGCTGCCCAGAAATTTAAAAACGCTCCTTGCTTGACCCTTTTGCCTTGCTCGTGTTATGTATTCATTGTATTGTGTTTGTTATGTTATGATGAGTTGAAAAATTAAACATAATTAATTGTTTGATGATGAACTTCCATGTTATATTGTTAATAAAATTATTTAAATTAAAGAATTTATTAGATGAATTAAATATTTTAATAGGAAACTAAATGGATTATTTATTTTAAAAAATACATAAATATCATGGAAAAACATAAGTGAGAAAAATAACAAAAACATTGCTTGTTTTTGGCAAGTAGAACGACTGACTAAATACTTTAATTAACATCCACGCACAATTGAGATCTAAGAAATAAAATAATTGAATTGGTTAATTCTAAAATATTAATGGTTGTTATAAACATGGTTGAAATTTAATTAATTATTATGTATAAAACAAATGGGACTGTTGTTAATTTATTTAATTTTTTAATCATATTTAATGTTATTTTTGTTTTTTAAATAAAATAAAATAAAATAAGTAGATTTTCATTAAAAAAAAAATCACTTCCCATAAATTTTGAAGTGGAAATTAATAGATATTTCATTTTTTAAAATCATATTTTAACTTTAAAAGTTAAGAAGTGAATTTTTAAAATTCTAATCAAAAATAGAAAAACAGAAGGCCGATCAAGCAATTAAGAGGGGATATAAGTTCTATCCCTATAAAATAAAATAAAGACCCGTATGATTTATATCTTCCATATTCATAGTTTATTTGGACTTTTTTCTGTCTTTTAACAAGCATGGTCGAGCATGTCATCACATAAGTTTAATATATTATATATGATGGTGCATCAAGAGTACAAATAAAAAAGACCCAAAATAGCCTAACCAAGGATAGATGTAGCCCAGCCAAGGCTATTTCTTAAGGCCTGAACCCAGGATAGATGTAGCCCAGCCAAGGCTATTTCTTAAGGCCTGAACCGAGGCTGCTTGTGGATGGCCAATCGAACCCAAGAGTCCAGCCGAGACCGAGAGAAGAAAGAAAAGGGCTGATCCAATCGACCCCTCTATAGCCTTGGTCAAGCCCAACTGAACCCTCTTTGGGGCCTAGAACCAAAAGGTGGGTAAAAGAAAGAGAAGGGTAGAAAATGTCAACCCAACCCTGGCTTAACCGAACCTCGCAACTAACCTATAATGACTACTTTCTCTCGCCAAGAAATTGTCTCACATCAATTTTTTTACCGGTGACTATCCTTGATCCTCACTCCGGAGCTAATATTCCAAACCTGTAATTGTTATCTTCTCTTGCCAATAACTATCTCACGACAACTTTTTTATCAATAGCTATCCTTAAGTATAATTCTTCACCAACTCTCTTGCTCTGACCATTCTTCATGTCAGTGACTATTTCTAAGCTTAACTTTCCTAGCATGCCCATTTTTTTTTTAATCTTGAAGGATTAAATTAAAGGATAAATTAAGAAAAAAATAAAAAAACTAAATTGATAAAACAAGTCAACTTATTAAATCAATGGCCTGAATTATAGAATTGAGATAAAATATAAAGCAAAACATAACTCTTGTTTTATCCATTACCATGACATGATGTGTGACAATTCTTTAATGTCAACCCATCTCTAATGACAAGCTGTAAGCATGACATGATTAATAATTTAAAAATTTAAGTTAACTCAATAAACTCGCAATTTCAAGATGATGAGATTGTGATAATATAATAGAAAATAAATCAAAATAAATTATGAAACTTAATTTCTAATAAACCTAATATTGGATAATGAAATTGAGATGGCAGAAAACAAATTGAAATAAAATATAAAGCAAAACATAACTCTTGCATTATCCATTATTGTTACATGTATCACAATTCTTTAATATTTAGTAAATTTAATATTGAATAATAAAATTATAAAAAATAATAAAAATAATAAATTCAATATTTCAACAAACCTTGTTTTACGAGATATGAACAATGAATTTATATATATATATATATTTGTTAAATTAAACATGTACAAGTTCATAAAACAAAGGACATAATCAATAAGAGCTAGCAGGGAAGAAACAGTGAGGAGTCGTGGTGGTGGCATCGAGTGAGAAAAAAATAATAATGGTCTACATATGGTATGAGCCCACATGCTCTTTATAGATGGCCATGAGAAGCTTTTAAAGGCCAATTGAAACATCTAAGACCATTTCCTTTGTTTTCCCCTGAATATGTAGAATTGGGTTTCATAAATACACTGGACCAGACCATCAAAACTTTATCTGGTAGACTAAATTGCATCATTTAAATATTTAAAGAGCCTGATGCATAATTTTGATTATGACACCTAACAGGCCTACACGGTCCAAACTTGAGGGACCTGAACATTTATGGAGCTTTCAGCTAGTTTAGGGTTTCATTATCGATAATGGAAGCTCCATTCGTTTTCTAATAATTCAAGTTTAAAGCCTTCCTCCTAAAAGCTCCATTGTGCAATTCAAGATTAAGCGTAAAAGAGGCTCCAAAAGTCATTTTCGATAATAGTGACATAGATAGATAATTTTTTTTTTATTAAGGTGTTATGTTTAATTTATATGTATTTCGACTAATCTTATAAATTTTAAAATTAACGATCATGTAAGCATTCAGTGATCCTGAGAGAATTCAAATTCTTAACTATTAAAAAGTAAACTCAAAATTTAACCAATCGATACCAATCAAAAGTGTTTTTCTTTCAAGTAGTGGTTACCATGTTAAAGAAATCAACCCATGCATGTAATATGGTATCAATTTCTTAGAAAAGTTTGATTTTGAAAAAAAGGTTACACTTAATTTAGGGCATGGTTCACTTTCATTTTTTAATCCACTTGATGAGATATTTTTGAATTAATAAAATTTTTAAAAACAACTGTTATTTTATTTTCCGGCACCGTCCAAGCCCACAACACTCCATCCAAATGTGACGTGAACTTAATTGAGTAGAGCCCATAAGTATGAGCTTAACTAAGATGCTCTGGTCAATAGCCGAGAACCACAAGGGTGGTCATGTGCATCTTAAAGGGGCTTGAAAGAGAGAGTAGAAGCCGAAGCTCGGCTCGGCGATCGGCGATAACCTAAAATTAACATGTATCACACATCCATGTCCTCCCGAGGATGAGATAAGGTACTGGAGCTTCTTCCACGTGGCAAATCCATTGTGGTGCCTGACGATAAGGCTAGCATTCCAAGAATTTCCATCCTCATGTGGATAGAATGGTGTCATGCCATCACTTATCATATCCAACGGTCACATTTTGTTCAGTATCAACCACGATAGCTTGTGGCCATAGGATATGAGATAGACAAGTTGAAGCATTATATATACGGTGTGGCAGGAGTACTTCAATCTTACAATACTAGCAAAACCACATATAGACGGTGTAATAGCTAATTAGCTTGTAAGAGATGGCTTCCTCTGTGATTTCATCGGCCGCCGTGGCCACAGTCAACCGCACCCCGGCACAGGCCAACATGGTTGCACCATTCAACGGCCTCAAGTCTACCTCAGCTTTCCCGGTCACCAGAAAGGCTAACAGTGACATTACTTCCATTGCAAGCAATGGCGGAAGAGTTCAATGCATGCAGGTAAAACCTTTTAAACAACTTTGGTACAACGTTGTTAATTAGTTTTATTCTACTTACTTGGAATTAATTAGCTTTCTGTTCTCACTTCTTTTTTCTTTTTTGCTTTTAAAAATGCGTATAGGTGTGGCCTCCAACAGGATTGAAGAAGTTCGAGACCCTTTCTTACCTCCCAGAACTCACTACTGAGCAATTGGCCAAGGAAATTGAGTACCTTCTTCGCAATAAGTGGGTTCCTTGCTTGGAATTCGAGTTGGAGGTGATAAGTCCAATCTCATAATCTTACAATTCTCACTAATTATTATTATTATTGCAAGGTGATAATTAACCATATATAGCATGTTTGGTGTTTTCTTTTGGTGTGCGGAAATTAAAAATAAATTTAAAAAAATATATATAAAAAAGATTTTCAACATATTTCTGATGAAAAAATACTTCGAGCATACTAAATTAAGTGTGCCTGTGCTTTTACATTGAACACATTATAATTACAGGTAACTTAATTAAGCATTTAAGCAGATTCTTAGTTCCTCAATATAGTCACATATAAGGTTTGTGATTAATTGTTTTAGAGACACTAACTTGTAAATGTTTGATTGTGCAGAAAGGTTGGGTCTACCGCGAGCACCACAGGTCCCCAGGGTACTATGATGGACGCTACTGGACTATGTGGAAGCTACCCATGTTTGGATGCACTATGGCATCTCAGGTGCTGATCGAGCTCGAGGAGGCGAAGAAAGCTTACCCTAACTCCTTTGTCCGTATCATTGGATTCGACAACGTTCGTCAGGTGCAGTGCATCAGTTTTATCGCCGCCAAGCCAAAAGGTCTCTAAGTCCCAAGATTTGACGAGTCCCTAGCTATCTGTTAGGGTTGCTTTGTTCAAATTGTACCTGGGCTCTGGCAAAAAGATCGTTGCTTTTCCTTTTTTTATTGGGTTTTTGAACATCAATATTCTACTTTGTTTTTGCTTTCTGGATTCGGATGCTGAATCGAACGCTGAGACTAGTTGAATAAAAAGTTGTTTATTTTTAATTTTAGATGATCCGTGCATGTGAAACCATTAATCTGGCATGCCTCTTTGCCTTCAGCATCTTTGATCGATGTCTATGCATATATACAGTGCTGGCTTTAAGGCACCATTAATGGAGGAATGGGTCTTTCCTGTGACTTTAAGTTAGTCTAATTCAAAAGGTTATTGAGCATTTAACCTTAGCTCCGAAAACATTGAGCATTTCCTTGTGAATTTTGAGAGTTCATCTCTTAATCTTCCATGGATAATTACATCAGACCTTGAGCACAAGATTGAATGGAACACGATAGCTTAATGTTCTTAAAGAAGAACGCCAATGTGGTTTATCTGCACCAGATGGGTTTCTCTGCTGTATTCAGCTGTTCCCTCCCGATCCTTGGTTTAACTACCTGCCAAATTAAGAGACCACTTGTCTAAGAAAATAGCCTTTTTTTGGCTTACATTGACATTGATGATCGAAGCAAATGAATAATTTCCAAGTCCAATGACTGAAAGTATATTGTGGCCTAACTGTGGTGAGAATCCTGTTTAAATTTTGACTATATGCCCCTTAATGTTCATCATCAGCCTGCAACTTTCTGCTTGAAAGCCAGATGATAGCATTGGAAGACCAAACAGTACTCAACTCCCAGCTCTTTAAAGAATACTTATAATTAAGCAAACGGAGCGTTCAAATTTCTGATTCATTGTTTAAGCACGGTGGCCTGGAATTCACAGATTTGATTGAGCTACTGTCTAATGCACTGCCTTTTCTATGAAACAGTCACATCCACCACAGAATTCAAGCGTTCTGTACATGTTTTCTATAGGCATCGCAAATTAGCAACTTGAAATTACAAAGTAGATTGACCAGTGTACTCCCTTTTGTTTTTTCTTTTCTTTCGGGTCTAAATTAAGAATTATCTTCTTGTTTAGAATTGGGGAGACTATTCAAACGACAAGAAGCCAGGCTAGGCAGAGACAAGCATGATGAACATAAAAAAAAAAAAAAAAAAAAAAACCCCACTTCGGCAGCCTAAGTTGAGTGGATAGAATCCTCCCAAATTAAATCTTGGAAGAGAGTATGTTCATATGGTTCGGTCCGTTGTTTTCCTTCATGAATTTGAATGGTTCAGCCATTGATAGCTACACTTGTGGACATGCCATGACTAGGATAAGATGAGGGTGGAGATAAGAAGTGTTCACTCTTTCGTTTTAGCCACCTCACAGTTATTTTTTATTTCTTCATTTTGTGGATAAAATGTCAATTTCAAGGTATTTTCACCAGAAAGATGGTAGCTTCAAGACAACAACAATTTACAAAAATCTAAACCAAGCACGGGTTCCCATCACTGAATTGTTAGGTATTTGTTTATCTCGAGTCATTGGTCAATTCTTTCTCTGTATTTTTCTTTCAATGATTTTAGTACAATTACTTGCATTTTTCTGTGCTCTCTGCAAAAATAAAAAATAAAAAATCACTGTATATATTCTTTTCTAAATTATTAACCCCCAACATTAGAATTGAAATATATCTATTGTTTCTTTCCCATAAAACTTGAAAAGGAAATACAAGATTTCAATTTATGGTCTATGGCCGCTGTGCTGGATCAGGTCATTGTCATTCCAACTTTAGTGTTCATCTTTTATAGTCTTGGTTGATGCATTCTTGTAGATAATCTAAACCATCACCACCACAAGATGTTTTTTCACGAGGCTCCAAACATTATTTACCAAGAATCATATATGAACAAAATCGCTTTCTTTTTTGATGGCATCATGACCAGTTATCCAGCACGTTAATCGGGTTAACCAGTGTTTGTTTTAAAATTATATTATTCCAGTTTAAATAAAATAATATTATTTGAAAAAAAAATTAAAACAATATTGTTCTAGATAAAAATTAATAAATAAATAATTAGTGTTTGCTTAATTGAATTTTATCTAAATTTAACCAAGTTATTTTCCTTCATTATTCGTAAGTAAACTTGATTAGGATTGAGACCCTGTTTGTTTGCTTGAAAATAATTTTGAAAAAGTGAATTAATTTTTTGTGTTTGGTAGTATATAAAAAAATAAGTTGGAAAATATTTTTTAGTATTTGGTTAGGTCATAGAAAATTAGATGGAAAATAACTTATTAATATTTTATTTTTTTCAAGTTTATTAAAATAATAGGGAACAAATCTTACAAATTAAAAAGTTGAATGAGAATGAAATTGAGAAAAAATATAATTTAATAAATAATCTAAAATAAAATAAATAATAATCAAAATAATAGAGATCAAATTTTAAAAATTAGAAAATTACAAGATGAAAAAATTAAAATAATAAAAATTAACATTTCATAAATTATTTCAAATAAAATAAATAACAATCAAAAGAATGAGAATCAAATTTGATGGATAAAAAATTTCAATTAAAAAATAATAATAAAAAAGCAAATAACAATTATAAAAATGAGGACCAAAATCATATGAAAATTAAATTGTAAGGGATGAAATATAAAAATAAATATTCAAAACAATATATATATATATATATATATATATAGTAATCAAAAGTTTTAGGATCAAATTTAATATAATCAGTAAATAATATGATATTGTTAAATTTTTTACAACTTTTAGAAAGTGTTTTCCTTCTAAAATAGAAAGAAAATATTTTCTTGAAAACCAAACTAAATTTTTTTTCAATTAGAAAGTGTTTTACATTAACCGAAAAATATTTTTTATTAACTAACTTTTCTAATAATAAATAAATACAAATAAATTTAAAAAATAACTTTTCAAAAAATAATTTTCAAAAAACAAATACACTCTAAGTTTCAGTTGGCCACCAAATGACCAGTCAAGTTTACTGGATTTTATAACTATTGTTAAGACTGTCATTGGGCTTTACTTCTCTAATGGGCTTGGTCCATATGACTGCACTTTCGGATTGGGCTATGGGTAAAGGGGTATTGAATATTTTACACAGAAGAGACCAAAAGGAAGGCTTAGGCCGCTAAAGGGCTTTCAAACTGTAGCTGACAGTGAAGATACAAGAACTATGAAATTGTCCTTCTCAGTTTCTATATGGAATTGTGATCTTCAAGTCCTGTAGAAATAAGATGCCTTAAGATAATTTATAAAGAAAAAGCCCAACTTAACGTTCAATATTTCAAGACTAGATCCATGTAATAATTTCTTAATTTTAAATTTTATTTAAATTAACTTTCAGAAAAGAAAATAATTTATGATAACATGATTACTTTGATACACATAAACGCATAATATGATCGAATGGATCGTTATGAACCAAGTATATATCCAGTAATTCTCTTCCTTTTCTTTTATACATTTGTTTCAAGCTGTTGTGTGCACGCGCGCGCGTGTATGCAATTCCTCTCTTGTAAATGTAATTGATGAACTCATTTAAGACTGGACTGAGTTTTTCACGATTATGATCTGGGCTAGTAAAAAATAACTTTTACAAGTTTTTTACCAAAATAGATCCTCCGATGCTTAATTTTGTAAGTGTAAGACAAGAGAGTATGTGAAGCATGAAAATAACACGAGCACTAAGAGAAATGTGCATGGTGAGGGTGAGCAGGGAAATAGCAATGTGTGTCCTTCATGAATTTGTTGTTATTGAATAATTATTATTTTTTTACTTTATGATCTAAATTATTTATAAATCTTATTTATATTAATTTTCTTTTGTTAAGAAGCATAAAGATGAAAAATACATGAAAAATTGAATAATTAGTTGTTATGTCTTTTCGGTTGATTAGTAAAAAAAGGTTAATGTCCATTACTAGTTATGGTGCCTCACTATGATGTTGGTGGAAAAATAAGCGGTTGGGTGGTATCTTTGAGATAATATATGAACATAAAGTAAAGATCGATGAAAAAGTAGGTGTTTTCTTGTATAAAAATTTAACTTATTTATTTTTGTATTTTAAAAGTATTTTTTTAAAAAAATTTAATTGAATTATTTTTTTATTTGCTTTAAATTAATTTTATGGATGTTTTTAAATTATTTTAATATGCTGATATTAAAAATAATTTTTTAAAAATAAAAAATAATATTATTTTAATATATTTTTAAATAAAAAAATATTTTAAAAAATAATTATAATTACATTTACCAACAACCTATACAAGATCCATACCATGAAAAAACATGATGGACAAACTGTTTGGTCCTGGTGAAAGTGAGGATGAGGCAGTTTTGTTGGTTGTTTGGACTTGATGATGCTTTATAATTTTTGTTTTGGTTTTGTAAAAATATATTTGTAAATATGATAATGATTTAAATAGTTTGAAGTATTTTTTATTTAAAAATATATTAAAATAATATATTTTTTTATTTTTTAAAATTATTTTTTATAACAGAAAATTCAAACCATATAAATTTTGTTTTTCTGCATAAAATGCAAAGGCTCATCAATGCATTGCTATTGTCATCGATGACAGACAGAGAAGAGAGAAATTAGAAGACACGAAATATATTATTATAGGAATCAATTATTTGGAAGCGTGTTGGATATACTTCAAGCAACCCTGGAAGATGTCTGACTAAGTCAACATTAACAATTATGAACTTCTCTTAAATATTTAGACAATTGAAGCAAACTTTTCTTTATCAACAAAGTAGGAGAGCTCCACCTGTCACAGGACCATTAAAAGGGATATTAAGCATGAGAACTGGGATGAAAGATGATTTAGAGAGTTTTTGAGAGAGTTGAAAGGGATATTTTTTAAAATATTTTTTATTTGAAAATATATTAAAATAATATTTTATTTATTTTTTTAAAATTATTTTTAATATTAGCATATAATATGAAAATATTAAAACCCATTAATTTAAAATAAATAAATAAAATATTAAAAAAAAAACATTTTTAAAACCATCTTGAATGGCATGCCCGCAGCAGCTTGGAATGTGATGACTCGAATTGAACAGATTGTAGAATTCACTTCACTAATGCAAGAGTGTTCAAGGTTTGTCCTGAATGTCCTCCTATTTCTTTCTTGCCAAATGACATGGATGAAGTAGAAACTTTTACCCGGTTTAAACTTTTAAATTAAAATGATTTTTTAACATAATATAAAAGTATTATTAATCAAATAATCATGAATTTAATTTTCACTGCCTTCATTTTATTTTATAGAAATTAAGGATAAGTTTACAACAGAATCATCAAAATGGAAGAAGAGTGTAGAGTTGAACGGATCCAGCACTTTCCTAAACAAGCTGATGAGAAGCTGTTATATTTCCTAAAAACTATATTCAAGAGAAGAAGCAGACGGTAATACAATTTTTATACACAACAAATTGAGACGGAAGTCAGATTTGAGCTATAAATGGCCTTCAGAGCCCACCATGATTACATCCTTAACAGACATTGATGTCTTGATTACTAATCTAAGCCACCGCTTCATTCATGTACGGCAAGAAATCGGATCAGGAGTGACAGTTAAGCCAGAATGTAAGAACATAAAGCCAATCCAACACAAACTTCCACTTTCCTCTTATGCTTCTCGTTAC
Organism: Populus tomentosa; assembly: GCA_018804465.1. Classification (NCBI taxonomy): domain Eukaryota; kingdom Viridiplantae; phylum Streptophyta; class Magnoliopsida; order Malpighiales; family Salicaceae; genus Populus; species Populus tomentosa. Next base: position 11,402,795 of record CM032001.1, read on the forward strand.
TTCAATGAACACGCCTCCATCAATAATGATACGATATAAACACTCGATGACGAGGAGATGTGTAGGCCATTCTCACTACAATGGCTGGCCATTTTGATAAATCTCACGAGTAAGTCAGAAACATTTCATATCTAAAAATGAAGCTTTGTTTTAAAACTCTCTGAAAGATTTGAATTAGTGTGGAATTGGAGGTTTAATGAGTTCATCTTTTGTTGGGGATAAATAAATACCAGTCGCTGGCCAAACCAAATTTGAGGCTACCATGCGGGTGGTTGAAATGAATGTCAATGTCCTGTCACATGGCAACTGCTATCAATCCACAGCTTGACGATGCAACCACTAACAAACTAGAATAAGATATTTGTCTCTGAAAGACCGAAACCATGGGAGTTTCGATGACAGAAGCAACATATCCAGTTTAGTTTTTCTCCCAGCTTATAGCTGACATCACAAACATCAAATAAAATAAAGTTAGGAGGAAAAGACTTGAGATACAAGAACAGACCAAATACATTAACAATTTTCCAATATACATTTACAGGGTAGATGATCAAAATTCAATCACCGATTGGCTCTATACAGGATTTTTTTTTCATGGTGATCATCCGATGAAAATCCAACGACCCTCCCAATACTAACCCACCTTACCATATATTACAATGACCTGTGCTCTCAAAACATATACTCAAAAAACCTTGCTCGAGAACGCCAGCAAGGTTTTGACCTCTCTTTGTTCAATCAACTACTTACAAGATATTAGCAATGATCGCCAACGAAGACATATTATATATACAATACTAAGAGCATTTCTCTCAAGACTCCCGGCAAAAAGATTCAAAACTCCTCTTGTTAAATCTGCTGTATCTGTGACTCTGGCGGCGATTTAGCTCCCTTTTATATACACTTAATATTGTGAGTTCTAAGCCACGGCAGGGATGCTGGAATTTTGGCGATCCCTGTTGAGGCAATCAAATCCTTCTACTCTAACTTCGGCTGGCTTAAGCCCAAACTTCATTCTTACACACCCTCCTCCCTTGCACGCAGAAGATGATGGGGATGATAAACCCGAAGGGGACGGGATTGAAAGTGGAGAAATTGGAGTGAATTTTTCATCCCCAAATCTGGCATCTTGAATTAATGGGTTGCCAACCCTGGTTGGGGGTGACCCACAAAAAAATGGTGGTGGTGATGAGGCCGCCTGGTTTGCAGGATAATCTGCCCCATGCCCCTCCTGTTAACACCAAGATCATAGTCAAGTCACCACAAACCCTTAACATGAAATTCAGCCTGCAGAATCCTATCCACGCACAGAAACATTGAATGACCAGCAAACAAGATGGATATAATTAAATCGGTAACAAATATAGCAACAAAATATCCTCAGCAAAAGAAAATAATTCCAGTTCAGATGCATCCCATATACAATTGAGGCTTAACAAAGATTATGCATCAACAATATCACTTCCATACATCAAAACTATCAGTTTCGAATACTTCCTGCGTAAAAACTGCAACGTCGTCCTAACTAAAGTCCAAACAAAAAAGACAGCACCAGTTTACCTTCATGAGAATAATGTCCAGAAGCTCTGCCCCAGCTTTTGAATCACACATTTCGGCTTGATGACTGTCATTCAAAACAATCATTAAAATCCTCCAGAGTTGCAAAACAACCTGATAACCTTACCCCAGAAGCAGAAATTAACAATGATGGGAAAAAGAAAAAAGACAGTATACCTCACGGGCCATCTCAAAGGCCTAATGGGATTATTAGCCAAAATTCCCACTCGCCGAGGCTTCGGACAAACAACAGGACCCTTGTAATCAGAAATCGAAACCAAACCTCTTCTCTCGTCGCAAAAGGTAATTGCGTTCTGCTGAAGACTGACTTGATTCATCCTCAAATTTGTACAAAATATCCACAATAGTCCTTAAAAATACCACAACAACCATAACACAATAATTTTAGACTCAAAAATCATATTTTTTCCAAAATAAAAAAATTAATTAATCCCCATCTAAATCAACATAAATCAAAGAACTCTGATCTAATCAGAACCGCAAATAAAATTTTGACAAAAGAGAAAAAAAACAAAAACAACAAGAATTTCCAAATCCGTTTCGAATTCTTTAATTTTCTTCCACTTTCTAAGCGACCAAACAAGAAGGAAACACAGATCTAGAAGAAAACCAATAAAATCAAGACCAAAATGAACAAAAAACCCAGAAATCCCTCTTATTCCCCCTAAAAAAATGAAAAAGTAACAAAATTCCATATATAAAAAAGGTAAATACCGATTCCAAAATCATATATAAGAATTATTAAGAAAAAATTAAAAAACAGCCGAGTAAGCCAAAACCAGATCCGATCAAAACTTACATTAGCAAGGCCAGATCTGCTTAATTTACAACCGTATAAACGTAAGTATATACGGTATGAATATAGGTAGAGAGAGAGACGAGTACCTGAAGAAGAGGGGGGAGGGGAGAAAGGGGGTGTGCCTGCCACGAGGGAGAAAAGCGAAGACCGAAGCGGGGTTGGGAATTTATAAAACGAAAAAAAAAAAAGTAGTTGTCCTTGTCGACTGACTTTTTTGTAAAATATTATAAAAATCTTTACTTAATCGGAGAAACTGTCAAAGTGAGGATAGGGTTAAACATGGTCAGCATTTAATTTTAACCAGCTATTTGAACCTCAATTCAACGCAGGTGAACAACCGATTGTTTTTATATTTTTAAAAAATTAAAAAAATTATTTTTTATATTTTTAGAATATATTTTGATATATTAATATTAAAAATATTTTTTTAAAAATAAAAAAATATTTTTTTAATATGTTTTCAAGTAAAAAATATTTTAAAAAATAACATTCACAATCTCAAGCACCCGTAAATATTTTTTCAATAAAATAAAAATTAAATATACATATATATAATTATTGAATACGTCAAGAATTATTTATACTGGTAGATTAAAAAAATCATTATCAATAATTAAAAATAAAAAAATATATATAAATTAATATATTTGCTCTTGCAATATAAGTTATATATCATATTATATTGAAAGATTTTATTTATTAAAAAATAATTTTTTTAATAAAATAATAATAAAAATAGATACAAATACAAAATTGATTCAATAAATTAAAGGAAAAACAATATTATACAGGTCATATATATTGAAAATATTATCAAAAAATAAATATTTATCATTTTTAAAAATAAATTTTATTTATATAAAATATATAAAAATTTATAGATAAATTATAATAATCTCTTTTAAAATTAAACACATATAAAATAATAAAAAACAATTATTATTTTAAATAATTTTAATATATATTAAAGAATTCATATTAAAAAAAATAATTTTTAAAAAATTATAAAAGAGCAAAGAGTTCATGTGTCGGTGGACTTGGCATTAATTTATTAACCTTATAGTAAATGTGAGTGTTTTATATTTTCATAAGAGATGCATTTTTAAAATCATTAGAAAAACATTATGTCAAACAATAGCTACATGGTAGCAATAACTAAAGATATGGATTGATAAAAATAATTATGGATATCATCAATCGAGTTTTTTTATATTTATATTTTATTTATTATCTATTAAATAAAAAAAGTTAGATATTTATATTCTATTTATCAAACTTTTATATCTATATAAGTATGCCTAATTTGACTATTATTTCATATTTTAAAAAATAGTAATATACAAGGAGAGTTACTTTGATAATCTTATAATTTAATCTTCATTTCACTTTGCAACCAATTTCTTAAATATTACATTGTACATCTTATGTCAAAGTAGATTTAGAAAGTTAACAAAATAACAATAATATCCCCGTAAGCTAACAATTATCACACCACTTATTCTCTCTCTTCCACGTCACATTCTCTCTTATCTCCTGCTCTTTCTATCAAACACAAATCTAGAAGAAATAAATCAAACACAAATTTGCCTTCTTTATCATCTTCTATTCTCACGTTTTTCTTATATGGAACTTAACAACAAAAAATATGTTCCAATTCTTTTGTTGAATTGAGATTTTGAAATTTATTGCTAGTACGTTTTTTTGTTGTTAGATCCTTAGAATATAAGTTTTGTTTCCTCTACTTTACAAATAAATTACTTAAAATTCAAAATAGAAATCCTGAAGGTACAATGCCTTAAATCTTCATGTGTGATTATTAAATAAATCTTCTTAAAACTGTTCACATTTTAGGCCTAAGATTAGCAATCCATGACATGGTGCATCGTGTGACTGTCAAGATTTTATTTTAGCAATCCACTTATATGAAACCTGTGAAAATATCTCAAATAAAAAAATAATAATGTAAAATTACAATTAAAAGATTAAAAAAAAAATTAAAAATGAATGTCTTGAGCTCAAAACTCAAAGCGTGTCCCTTGTAAAAGATGTTTATAAGTAGTTGTTTTTTAAAAATATTTTTCGTTTTAAAATATATTAAAAATAATATTTTTTATTTTTTAAAAAATTATTTTTAATATTAACACATCAAAATAATCTAAAAACATTAAAAAAATTGATGAAAAAAAGCCTCATTTATTTCATGAAAAATAATTTTTAAAAACTTATTTAATAATTTTTTGTATATGTATTTATTTTAGAAAAATTGATCAATAAAAAATACTCTTTAATTAAAAAGAATAGTTTGGTTTGTTTTTTTAAAAAATATTTTTTATTTATTTTAGATGAAAAATATTTTCTAGAAGTTGTGAGAAATTCAAAAATATATTGTTATTTATTAATTAAATTAAATTTGATCCTCAATCTCTTAATTGTTTTATATATTTTTTTGAATTTTATTTTTCAATTTCATCCCTTATAATTCGATTTAATTTATATCAATTTTGATCTTTATTTTTTAGATTATTATTTTTTTTATCTTTTTTTAATTGAAATATTTCATTTATCATATTTGATTCATATTATTTTAATTGCTATTTATTTTATTTGAGATAATTTATAAAATTAAATTTAAAAATTTTAATATATAATATTTTAATTTTTTTATTTATTAGCTTTTGTCTCTATTTTTTCTATGTCTATTTATATATAAAATTCAATTTCATAATCTTTTATTTTTTTAATTTGTTAGATTTGATGTCTATTTTTTATTTCTATTTATATATTTGAAATAATTTATGATTTTTTTTAATTTCATCATTTTTTTATTGTCATGTTTGATCTATTTTTTTAATAAATTTTTTTAATAAAATAAAATATTCAATTTATTTTACATGAATTAATCAAATATTTAAAAGTATTTTAATTTTATTTTTTATGATACTATTAAATATTAAAGTTAATTTATTTTATATAAAATCACTTTTTAAAAAAATATTTTTTCAACAAACAATCAGCCCAAATTGCTTATCATTAAAGCGTGTTTTTTTTTAAAAAAAAAAAAAAATCTTTTGTTTTAACAATAAGATTTCATCATTGAAAAAAAGAGAGCAGTACATGATTTGAGGTTGGACAAAGATCACATGAAAGAAAATCATTACCCCAACTGGATCATAGTCCCCATCAAGCTGGCTCCCATGAACTCACTTCGACCAGTTTGTAACTGAGGTTCAATCTGTTAGTATTTTTAAATTGTTTTAATTTTTAAATTATTTTAATATATTAACATTAAGAATAAAATTTTAAAAATAAAAAATTATTTAAATATTTTTTTAAAAAATATCACTTTAAAAAACAATATTTATTATTCTACCTAACATCCAATTCGACTTTTTCGGGAAACCTAGGCACAGAAAATTATTGTTGTTTTGTGGGAAAAGATAGACAGAGACCAGAGGGAGAGGAGAGAGAGAGAGAGAGACAGCGTGCGCTTCTGTTTTTTGCACGGGCGTCATTTACGCACCGGAAAATGAGGAACCGTGTAGGAACAAAACCACGGGTCCCATTCCAGTCGTGTAAGAATCATAGACGTCTATTACTTTGACTTCAGAAGTCATATTCAGATACGTGTCCTGCTCCTGATTAAAGATTCTGTCTTGAGGGAATCCAAGCAAGCACGAGCACAACGTTGTGGCACTGTTTGAAGATATTTTTTGGAACAGCTTTTTGAACGTGTGCTCGTGAATCTCTATGCAAATGAAGCTCATGAACTAACCATCTTAGGTTATAAAGCAGGGGAGAGTAGTAAATATTGTTTTTTTAATTATTTTTTATTTTTAAATATATTTTTTAATCTTAATATTGAAACATCAAAACAATAAAAAACATTCAAAAAAATAATTTTAAACTAATATATTATTTTGATATTAATATTGAAACATCAAAACAATAAAAAACATTAAATATATGTATTGTTTTTATAAAGTTATGTTACCTAAAAATAGTTTGAGAAAATTGAATTTGCTAAATTTTGAATTTATTTTTGCCTTTTAACATTATTAACGTAAAGAGCATAGTTATAAATCTAATGCAATTTATCTGATAACTTATTAATTTAGAATTTGATTAGAGATGAGTTTTATTTTAAATTAAAGTGAATATTGATTGAATTAAACTTGATTATTTATAATTCAATTCAAATTAATTTAGCCAAATTCGAATGAATGTTGAACAAATTGATTCTATTTTTTTTAAATCTTTTAATTAAAATAAAATTATTTTAAGCCCATTTCCTCGTCAGATTGCTCAAAGATGCCTCAGGACAACTGAGGAACCATCGTTATATTGAATTTGAAGTCTGGATATTAACTGATCAAGCCTCCAGATCTAAAGTCTGCTGAGTTGATGGAAATTATTTGATGACTTTCTGGGCTTAGGCACACGATGAATTGTTTATTCTGGGCCTTCTTCCGACCTACTTTTTTTGTCCAGACATTATGTTGCGTTCGAAGAAAGGAAGAGGTATTTAAAATTGAAATTTGGTTTTTTTAAAAAATATATATATTTTTAAATATATTAAAATAATATTTTTTATTTTTTAAAATTTATTTTTATTATCCTCACATTGAAACAATTTAAAAATATAAAAAAATTAATTTAAAATAAAAAAATAAAAAAATAATATTTTTTATTTTTAAAAATTTATTCTTAACACAAAAAAAATGATTTCATTGTATTTTTACTTTTCCGTTGTACTATATGAAATAACATTTTACATCTGGAGTTAAATAAAAATTCAAAAAAGAATTAAAAGACAAATAACACCCACACTCACTCTTTCCATTCCCCGCATGTCTCTTTCAGAATTCATGATCCCTCTTTTTTAAAGTCTAAACTCTAAAAACCCGTGTGATATACATGGTTGTTTAGTTTATCAATAAGTAAAAATGAGCTCACTGCTCATTTTAGCAGTGTGCTTCTCTATTGCCATTGTTCATCTTAAAATTAGTTTTGTTGTTTTTTTATGATATTGCGCTGATATTTTAAATTAAAAAAAATCAACTCTAATACCAATGGTTAGGGTTTAAAAGTAGTAAATAATTCAATCTTCCAACCCATTCAAAAGGAGGGAGAGACATCTGGAGGAAAACAATTCTTTTTATTCATCAAATCATGTTCACTACTAAAATATCATTACATATAAGCCTCTTGTAGAGATAAAAGATTACAACATATTAAAAATAATTAAAAGCTAAATCATACATGATCTAAGAAAATAATTAAAGGATGAAATTGGATAAAAACAAATGAGAGTCAACCCATATAACTTGGAGGGAAAAGAGTGAACCAGTCTAGGATAACTAGTCAAACCTATCTCTCAAATCATAAAGTTAGAATAACCTGATAAAGTTTTTTCTAAAGAAAACCTCAATAGAAATATTTTTTTTAAAAAGAAATAATGTCGTGCAATGAAGTTAGAAAAGAAGATAAGCAAAAAAAAAAAAAGATGTAAATCCTCGTTAATTTTTCAAATCTGTAACACGAGTCTTTAAACTAGACGCACCATACATGAAAAAACCGTGAAGCCTAATTTCCAACAAATCAAATGCTGAAGAATGAAATTAGAAAAAAAAATCACATGAAAGGGTCCAAAATAAAAGGTAACAATTAAAAGGAGGATAAAAATTGAAATGAAAAATAAATTAGAAGGTAATTATAAATTTTTTACTAGAGGGTGAAATTGAAAAGAAAAATAACTTTAATATAAGGATAAAAAAAATAAAAAAATAAGGACCAGATTGAAAAAAATAATATACCATAAATTTGAATCGAATGATGAATTTAAAAACTAATAAAACTTTTATAAAAGATCAAGGAAAAAAAATAAAAAATAAAATAATAAGAGCTAAAATTAAAAAAAAATTAATATATGACAAACTGAGATAGGAAGATAAAATTGAAAATAAATAAATATTTTTACAAAGAGCTAAAATCCAAAACTAGAAAAAAAGGACCAAAGTTAAAAATATCAACAGATAAAAAGACTAATTTGCAATTTTTAGGGGAGGGGAGAGAAAATAAGAAGAAAAACAAACTATTCCACTATCGTTAACACGTGCCGCACTAATAAAAAGAGGACTCAGTGACTCTTCTAACAACACAATAAAAATATATTTTTTGCCATTGCAGCACAGTGCTAACAACCTTTTTCCCTTAAATAATTATTAATCCTTATCGAAAGACCATGTTCCCCTTGGTAAACTTGATAATAAAAAAAGCCCAAGTGAAAAGACCAAAAAGTCCCTAAATACATGGGTTTTTTTATATATATATTTAAAGGGTAAACTTGTTATTTTATTATATTTAAAAAATAAAAAGATAAATTGTGTGCTAGTTTTAAAAATTTTTACTTAGCGGGTAATTAAGTTATTTAACTATGTTTAAAAAAACACTTATATCCTGGTAAATCATTTAATGATTAATGGGTCATGTGAAAAGTCTAAAATTCCCTAACTCTAAGGTATTTGATTTTTTTTTTGGAAAGGGAAAAACATGAATTACACTATAATGGTAAATAGTAAAATATATCAATAGTAATAATAAATTTGCCTTTCTTTTTAGTTTTTTTTATAGTTTATTTGATAAAAAGGTTGGCTTGGGATAAAGACCAGGTCACGAGTCAAGTAGGTTAATTAAATCAATCATTTATTTTTTTTAAAAAAAAATCAAAGAGTTTAGACTAGATAGTAGGTTGATCCAGGTCAAACCAAATCAACTCCGAGTTAAACTTTTAAGAGACTTAGGGGTAGATTATATAGGTCTTGAATTAACTTGCTGAACCGACCATGTTTAATAAAATTGTCAATAATTAGTATTATTAAATCTAGCTTGATTTATACAGGTTAACCTTGAACTTGGTCTAAGCTGGACTTTAAAAAATTCATATAGGTTATCCTGGTCAAATTTGAGCAATTTAATGAGAGACTATAGGCAATCTGGTAAAGTAATTCAAAATCTTGATATTTTTTTCCTTTAAAAACTATGTCGTTTATATTTATGTTAAAAAAATTAAAATAATATTATTTTAATTGATTAGGGTTGATTCACTCTTGAGTTTTAGGCTACGCTTATTACTTTGCCAATTATCTGATATCTAGATTTTGTTTTTCCGAGTCAATTTTGAGTTCGGGTCTGCCAAATAAGGCTGGTCTAAAGTTAAAACGTGTCAGCGTAAGAAATAAAGCACACCTTCGCTGACTCGCTGTAGCTTGCCCCTTTCCCCCGTCTCACGACAATTATGAAATCCAATCCATTCTCCCAGATGACGTATTGTCTGACGGTGCCCTCTTCATCTTCCCCTAGATTCCAAACAAAAAATCAACGGCTCCATAATTCAACCAAAAAATCAATAATATGTCCAGCAAAATTAAATAGTAAAAATAACAACAGATGTCTCTCCCACCCGTAAAACTCTCCAGTGGCCGCAGCTTCTTCGAAAGTAAAAAACCAACCATTCGTTAATTTATTTATTTTTTCTTTTAGTTTTTAATTATGCAATCTATGCTTTTTTTTTTTCTCGCTTTCCTTTTCTGTAAAAAAACAAAAAAGGCATCTTTTACATTTAATTATATTTATTTTGTGTGTTAGGATGTGATTGGTTCCAAGGAAAGGGGTGGAGGAGGCAAAGAAGGGAAAAAGCAGCAGCAGCAATGGCGTCACGTCCCGTGAGGTTTCCAGAAATCGACGATGAATTGAGAAAGATCATCGATGCTAACATGGATGAAGTGCCTGCAAGAAAACGTGCTCGAGAAGCCTTTAAAGATATCCAGCTTGGAATTGACCATATCTTGTTCAAGGTTCTATTTTTTGAAAAACAAAAAAAAGGAATTTATCATCATTTTTTCAATACTGATTGTTTTGGGCACGTTGCTATTATTATTATTATGAGAATTACTACTGAGGTAATTATTTTACGTTGAGTGGAGTAATATATTTTTCATTTTAGTGATGAGGGTTATTCGTTTTGTTGCAGACACCATGTGATGGGTTGAAAATGGAGGAGGTAAGAAGAAAAAAAAGGAATCTTTTGCGTTGATATTTTGAGATTTAATTTATGTAGGTAGGTGGGGCTGTTTGTTTTGTTTTGGTTTAATTACTTAGAGGCATTTGAAGGCTGGGAAGTTGAAGATTTTTAAATTGTCCATGCTTAGGAATTTAAATGGCATAGTGTGTGTGGTGAAAGAGGAGGGACGGTGGTTGGTGATAGAAGAAATGGGGTCGTAAGTGTTTTTAATTAAGTCTTCAACTCTATGTTTTGTGGAATATGTTTAATTGGGCTGTGCCCCCTTTTAGCTGCTGTAGTAATTAAGTTGCGCATTACAATATTGGTTCTGAGTGTGTTTTCTTTGTTGAAGAAAAGGTGCTCAATTTAAATTGCGTTTAGAGGCATATTGATTTGTGTAGGTTAGGTGCTGCCTCACTCAGAAACTACATGGATCTTGAAAGTACTTTTACTCTTTTTCTTCACTGTGTCTTTTGACTCAGGCATTCGGTTCAGTTCCATACATCTTTGAATGTAGAACAGAAATGCTGTTGGCAGAACGCTTGAACTAAATGCTATCTAATTAACTATTGCTTTGCGGTTCTGCTAAGTTGTGACAGTAGACCTTTTTTTATTCTTTTTTATCTTTACAGTCCTATGAGGTGAATTCTAGAGGACTGGAAATTTTCACAAAGAGTTGGCTTCCTAAGTCTTCCTCCCCGAAAGCAGTGGTGTGTTTCTGTCATGGTTATGGAGACACATGCACATTTTTTGCTGAAGGCATGTAGCTATCGTCCAGTAGTAGTGACCAATTTATAATCTTATGACAGGACTTGACTGATTTTTGGCATTGTTTTCAGGAATTGCAAGAAAGTTGGCATCATCTGGATATGGTTTTTTTGCTATGGATTATCCAGGATATGGTCTTTCTGAAGGTCTTCATGGCTATATCCCCTGCTTTGACAGGCTAGTTGACGATGTTATAGAACATTACTCCAAGGTCAAAGGTGAGTCAGCTGTTTTAAGCTTTCTGTAAAACTCTTATGTGCGTGGCAAAGTCTTGTCTTGAGAAGTACAGAAGAATCATTGATCTTATCAAGAGTATTAAACTCTTCACGTAGTTATTGCCATTTTTCATGTTTTAGTTGGTATCCTTGGGATTTTATAGACATTGAAAGAATCTAAAATTGCTTTACTAGTATGAATTGGTCCATGGAAGATCATGTTGTCAATGATGCGGGACAAAAAACATTTGAAGATAACGTAATAAGTTAAGAAGAAGAAGGCAAGGAAAGAGAAGAAGAAGTTGAAGAAGAGAAGAACAGGGTTAGAAAAGTCTGTAACTTTGCAATTTTTGTTCAATTAATAAACCATTGTCTAACATTTAGAAAAATAGAATATAAATACTAAAATCTTAACCAGAATAAATAATTGGGCTTATAGCCAATAAAATACCCAAAAATAAATAAATCAAGCCCGAAAAATAAAGTTTAATTATCAAACCTCAAATAAAAGATCAAATAAATTAAATCAAAACATAAGCTAAAGCTCAACGGCATCTGGTATGATCATACGAGTGTGTAAACAGTATTTCAGGTCCGGTGTTCCCACCAACTCTCTTGGGGTTGGAAAAACTTGACCTTGTTGAGTATAGTTTAAGACGGCTCTAATAAAAATAAGGATCAAACTGATGTCATGTCTCACTAGTACACCAAGTACAATTTGAATCTGGTCACCTAGCTCATATTTTAGGATTCGCTGAACTTTACCATTCCTAGTAAAAACAAATTGAGCATCCAAAATAACATTAATATGTTCCTTTTATGTCACTAATAAGGATAATGAGTTAGGGATATCAAAAAAAACATCAAAGATAGGTTGTAATTTATATATAATGAGGTTCTTCATGTCAAAAGTATAACTAATATCAAAGTTTAATGGCATTTTAATGACATAACTATATGATTCAATCATTTACAACGTTTTGAATGGTCTAACACTATTCACTTGAAATTTATGATTAGTTTTCAAAGAACACCGTGCGGGTCTAATATGAAATAATCTCCAACATTACGTGCATCATGATACCTATGTAAATCAGCTAGAAATTTATATTGTTCATTACCTATTTGAATTTGTTTTATGATCTCAAAATGCAAATTATAAACTCTACATGCAAAAAACTTAGTTGAATCAAACATTTTAGAGTAAAGAGACAAAGGAGAAAGATCTACCGGGATTTTAGGTTTGTGATCATAAAACTGGAAGTGTGGAATGGAACACACACTTTTTAAATCCTAGATGGATATAGATTGAACATAACCTAGTAAATTGAGATTATCCTTATCCTCCTTATCATGAATAAGGGGTAAAGGTTCAGGGAGCTGTCAAGACTTATGACATGTTAGATGTCAAGTATCGAGGACAAAGTATTAGAGAGCTTAAGAGGTTGTTCAAAATCTATGACCTGCTGGATGCCGAGTATATGGGGTGAAGAATCAGGATGCTTAAAATCTATGACAAGTTGGGTGTCAAGTATAGAGGTTGAGGAATTAAAGAACTTATAATGTTAACTATCTTGAAACTTTCCCGACATTGCATTTACCTCTTCAGGCAACTCTATTAAAGAGTCTCCAGAAACTTCTACAGCTAAAGGAGACACTACTAACTCTTCATGAATCTCTTTTTTAAACTCTTTTGAACCTATTATGTTAGCTGTATTTATCTCCTTAGGCAGTTTCACCAGAGAGTTTCTTAAAATTTATTTTACAACCAAACCAGATACAACATATGTTCTTTAACCTTATTCTCAAACATATTTGGACTCATTGTATTAAGTCTTTGTCCGTTCATATTCTTTTTTTTCCTGTTCTTATTGCTAGGTCTTGGTGGTAATTCAATAAGTTTGATCCTTTTACCTTTCAAAACAAAAGAACATGAATTTGATCGACCAGAAATGATAACGTTTAAATCATATATTCACGGCCTACCTAAAATGACATTTCCTACATCATTTGGAATCACATCACACCAAATTTCATCATGATAGTCTAGGAATTTCATAGGGAACAAACATCTTTCATTGATTGCTATGGAGTTATTATTAACCCATGACACATTATATAGCTTAGAACGAGGGACAAGTTTTAGGCCTAAGTGAGCTATAAATTTGAAGATACAACATTGATATGACTTCCATTATCAATAATAATCTTGCAATCCTTATCCCTACACTTGTTCTTAATCTTCAGTTCTCTCGAGTTGTGTCAAGACATATTTAACTACACCCAGTCTATTTGTTTGAAACTTTATGGTGTTTTGTTCATGATTGACACTAAAGATATCACTCAAGGTCGAATCCATAATAGTTGTAAATTTAAAGTTGGATACTGGATGACTATTCAGAAATGCATGTAACACTAACTTAGAAATAGATTGAGATCACATACGATTCCTGCAAGTGAAATCATAATACAGAAATAAAACTAATTTTATTTTTTTAAAATGTAGAGATTAATCAAAAACAAAATACACTAATAAAATTTTAAGCATATATTGCTGGATCTTTAAGCATAAATGATTAATCAAACACAATATCACAAGTAGGAACTCACAATTATAAAAAAGGACTAGATGCTAGATATCATGATGAAATGAGTAGATAAGAAAAAATATAAGGGGAATAAAATGCAAGATTGGAATTTTCTGTTATTTTTTTATCAATCACAAAAGGCACTATCAACTACAACTTTGAATAACAAGTGTAATACCAGTGAGAAAAATTCAAAGAGTGAAAAAGTAGAGTGATTTGCCAACCAAATAGCTTGATGATAACGATAAACTTCTTGGATTGATTTCGAATACGGGTAGAATTGACACAACCATGTCCTATTACCTGGCTCGAAATTAATTATATAAAACAAGGTAGAAAACCATAATCTGGCAATCTCAGTTTTATATAATCTTTTAGTGTTAGTATCTGAAGGATCTTTTGTAGCGCCCTTCTAGTTATTAAAAATCCCTGAGGTGCATCCCCTTATGTGAAAACTAATTTTACGTGAAAGAAAGGATAAGAACAGGCAATGGCTATTGTGTTGAATGGTAAGAATAGTATCCGCTTGCAGTTATTCCCCTTGTTCGAATATGATCTTATCCAGCCAAAGAAAAAGAAAAAACACCAAGATGAGACAATCCAGACTAATCAGATGGGAAGTGACTGTCTGAAACTTGCTCTTGGCAAAAATGATTTCTCCTCTTCAATTTCAAATTTATTCTCAAAATTGTTGATCTATACGCAAGCAATGATATGGATAAGCTGAATGTCATCCAAACAACAACGGAATCAAAATATGCTATGCTCTCACTTCAAATTTCTGATACTTTTGGATCTCAGAGAAGCCAGAGTTTCGTACTCTACCTAGCTTCCTTTTTGGAGAGTCATTGGGTGGGGCTGTAGCTCTGAAGGTGCATTTAAAGCAACCCAATGCATGGAATGGTGCCATTCTTGTAGCTCCTATGTGCAAAGTATGTTTTCCCAACTTAGTTAGTTCCTGCTCTGCTTGGCTGTAGTTCCTTTGCCTGTTAATTCGAAAACTTTTTGTAGATTGCAGACGACATGACTCCACCATGGTTAGTGACACAAATGTTGATCGGCGTGGCTAATTTTCTTCCAAAGCACAAGTTAGTTCCACAAAAGGATTTGGCTGAGGCTGCTTTTAGGGATCCAAAGAACAGAAAACTGGTTTGTTTCTTACTTAGATTACTTCTAAAACCATAAGCATTGCCCATATTGTATTTTAGGCTTCTATATGGTAATTGCTTGTAGGATGCGTTAGTATTTTGTATTCTTGACATCCTTTTCTTCTTCCATAGCTATCTCCCCCCTTCTTTTTCATACAGCATCCTCTCATTGCTATATACTTCGGATGTCTTTGATCAGATAAATTTATGCAGAGTCTTATATTTATTCCTTGAATTGATCTTTTCATCTAATGCAGGCAGCCTATAATGTCATTGCATACAAGGACA
The DNA here is from genome assembly GCA_018804465.1 of Populus tomentosa. Taxonomy (NCBI): domain Eukaryota; kingdom Viridiplantae; phylum Streptophyta; class Magnoliopsida; order Malpighiales; family Salicaceae; genus Populus; species Populus tomentosa. The sequence goes on from CM032001.1 coordinate 11,418,238, forward strand.
AGCCCCGCTTGAAGACTGCAGTAGAGATGCTCAGAACCACTCAAGAAATAGAACGTCGACTAGAAGAAGTATGCCAATTTCCTCTGCCCTTTTTTATTATGTCATGAAATCTAAAGGCATGAGCCACTATTTTATATTTGGTTTCATTGTATCTTCTTGCTAGCATCATGGCGGCATGCTCAACCTCCCTTAACCCTCCCCACTTGTATTTCTGTTTATTGTTTTCATCAAGAACATTTTGAGGATGTGATCAGAGTAGACTCTGATAGCCTACCTGGGTGGACCTGACACCTGACCATCAGGAGTTGTTTGGGAAATATTAATGCCATATCACCTATGCAGTCTACAATTGTTAAAAATCCTCATGGATGTTTCTCTGATAGCGTTCAGAATCTCTACCACTTAACTGGATAATGTTATGATTGCAGGTCTCTCTACCACTATTAATTCTTCATGGAGAGGCTGACACCGTAACCGATCCATCCGTGAGCAAGGCTTTGCATGAGAAAGCATGCTGCTCGGACAAGAAACTAAAGATATACAAGGATGCTTACCATGCTCTCCTGGAAGGCGAGCCAGATGAAATGATAATTCAAGTTTTCAATGATGTCATTTCTTGGCTTGATGAACGTAGCAGAGAAACTAGTTCTTGCTGAGGGTATTGTCTCGGCTCTCTCGTTTGTACACAAATAAGAGAAAAGGGAGGGAGGGTATTTTGATTGTTTTAAGTGAGAATAAGTAAATAAATAAATAACAAAGGGCTTCCATTATATTTGCGCAAAATCTCTAATGTATTGTACTGGAATATTGTATTAACTCATTAATTTCACTTAATTATTACACAATTTTTCATGGTTATGAAATTTCTAAATTGAACTCATCCATCATTAAGATCATGCTTATTTTCTGAAAAGTAGTTTTCGAGAAATCATTTTTTAAACTTTCCTGTATTTGTTTGTCATTAGAAAAGTTAGTCAATGAAAAATACTTTTCGATCAACGAAAAATACTTTCCAGACAATTTTAGTTTAGCTGTGTTTGTTTTCCGGAAAGTGATTTTTGAGAAATCATTTTTCAAACTTTCTTGTATTTGTTTGCCAGTAGGAAAGTTGGTCAATGGAAAATATTTTCCAGTAAAAGAAAAATTTGACTTGAATTTCAGGAAAGTGTTTTCCCGAAAAATTTGGGGGGAAAACACTTTCTGGAAGTTGTGAAAAATTTAGAAATGTCATTATTTATTGATTATATCAAATTTGATCCTCAAACTTTTATTTTCTATATATATTTTGTTTTGAATATTTATTTTTCAATTTCATCTCTTAAAATTTTATTTTTATATTAACTTTGGTCCTTATTTTTATAATTGCTATTTGTTTTTTCCTTATCATTTTTTTATTAAAATTTTTTATCTATCAAATTTGATCATCATTCTTTTGATTGTTACTTAATTTATTTGAAATAATTTATGAAATATTGATTATTATTATTTTAATTTCTTCATCTTTTTTTTTTAATTTTTTAGATTTGATCTCTATTATTTTGATTATTATTTATTTTATTTGAGATAATTTATGAAATTATATATATTTTTAATTTCATTCTTATTCAACTTTTTAATTTGTAAGATTTGTTCCTCATTATTTTAATAAATTTGAGAAAAATAAAATATTAATAAGTTATTTTTCAGCTTATTTTTCATAACATAACCAAACACTGAAAAATGTTTTCTAACTTATTTTTCATTATACTACCAAACATTAAAAAATATTTTTTTAAAATTTATTTTTTTCAGAATTTACTTTCTAAAAATAACCTATTTTCTAGCAAACTAACGGAGACTAACTCTAACAAAACGTCATGACAGTATAAGAATTGATATAAACCTAACATTTTAAATTGATCTTCTTAGACTTTGACTTCTCGTTGGAAAAACTAACATCTTTAATGGATCTTTCTAGGTAGACTTGTGGTTGCTGTCTCATCGGTCAAGATGATTCATGATCGCCATTACTAAAATCTGCCATGCAGTCTATTAGCTTTAACCAATTTTGATATGTAATTAACTCAGGTAACATCGAAGACAGATCTTTGCAGGTCATGTTCAATGCAGGCTTTTCAATGGCGGATCACCAACTTATTTGGATTTGGAAACTTACGCAATACATTAATTTAATTGAATGGCTTTTCTTTTCTTGAATGATCCAGTCTATAGATTTGATACAAATTCAAAAAAAAAAAAAAAAAAAAACTCTTCAACATCTGGTGCAGGTTACTTCTTATTTCATGTTTTCTAAAATGCAACGCTTGATAATTAGTGTCCAACTAGTCATTTTAATTGTCGAATGCGTTCTTAGGGTCATAAAGAATCTTAAGTATTTTTATATCAAAATTAAAATATTTACAAGAATTTTATTGTCATAATTTTTAAGTATTCGTTGCTATGCCAAAACCCTTTAGACAATTTATTAAATGCTTTCGGTTCAACAAAATACATTTGTTCCTTACCCTTCAATTTCATCCATCTACATTTTATTTCATAGAGTTTTTTCATCTAATTTAATCTTTATTTTTTTTACTGATATTTTTTTTCTTTTGCAATTTTTTTATTTTATCCTTTAGAATTTAATTTATTTTTTTGTTTCAATTTTAGTCCTCATTTTTTTATTGCTTTTTTTTAATTCTTTTATCCATTTTTTTAATTTAATCCATAATAATTTTCTTTCAATTATTTTTTGTGTGCATGATTAAGCCTTTATTGCTTTTTTTTTTTTTTGTGATTGAGAATTTTACTTTGTTATTTTTTTGTATTTATCTTCTACAATTATGACCTGATTCACTAGTTTCGATGATTAGCCAGGTTTAAGTTTGATTTTTTTTTTTTGTGAAATTATCTCTATCTTATAATCGGGTTGCGAGTTATTAAAGTTAAGCTGAGTTGACCCAGGTTTTTTTTGTTTGACCATCCAATATTTTTTTCCACTTTCAAGGGAGCTTTTCTGACATTTTAAGAGTAACATGTGTTGTCTCGGGTATTTTTGTCTTTGCTTGCAGAATCTACCTCTTTTAAAATATTTTTGCTTAATTAAATTAAAGTAATTTATTTCATTCTTTAATATTAAATTGACTCGGTATTGCCTCAGTTTTTATGTGTTATTTGTTAGATCTTGCTCTTTTATCATAAATGTTTTTAATTAAATTAATATATCTTACCTTTCAACATTAAATTTGTTTTATATTGAGTTTCTTAGTTGAGCATAGATTTTGAATTTAACGGTTTGTGATTTTAAGATATTAACCTGAGCTTAGAAGGTTCATCCAGATTTGCTTGGTTTTGTCTCATTTTTTTAATTTATTTTTTTGATTTCATCCTCAAATATTTTCTTATTTTTTTTTCTCCAAATCCTATGGGATTTCCCATTTATTTTGGAAAAAAAACACATATTACCTTGAACTTTTTTTTTCAGGCTTTGTTCAATTTAGTTTTTTATTAATAAGGATTTATGTTTTAAATTAAATATGAGTATCAAATTTTTTTCTGTCCAAGTACTTTTGAATTAAATATTAGCATCAAATTTTCTTATTTTCCCTTTTTTTTAGCTTATTTTTTTAGTTTCATCCTCACATGTTTTCTCACATATTTTTTTCAATTCCTATGAGATTTTCCATTCATTTTTAAAAAAAAACCACGTGTCAATTAAATAAAAGCATCAAATATTTCTTACCTATTTTTTCAATTTAGTTTTTTTGTGAGAATTTTTACTTTTGAATTAAATATAAGCATCAAATATTTTTTGTGCTTTGTTCCAATTACTTTTGAGATCCAGGCCAGCCTAAGCCTTGGGTCCCCTAGGTTACGAGTCAACTTATCGGGTCGTGCATTTTGAGCATCAAATGGTGTATTTTGATTTTGATTTTTTTAATTTTTTTCTTTTTTTGAATTTGGTCCTCACTCACTTGATTTTTATTTTGTATGTTTTTGTAAATTTGTGGACGTAAGAATTTTCAATATGACCTTTTAGATCAATATTTAATGATATTTTAGATTTTGGCCCTCGGTATTTTGATTTTAATTTTATTCTTGGCATTTTTATCAAATCTTAATTTGTTTTTGATTTATCATTAAATTCATAATCTTGATTTTTTTTTAATTTAATCACATGGGTTTGCTAGTATTTTTTTATACTTTTTTTGTTTATTAATTTTTTTTCTTGATTTTATTTTTCATCCTTTGGATTTCTAGAGATTACCTATTGATACCTTTTCCTTTGTTTTTTTCAATGATGGAGCCGTTATTTTTTTTTAAAAAAATATATTTATATCATTTAATCATCATTCTTTTATGCTTCAAAAAAAAAAAAAATTCAGGCCGGCGAAGCACAGGCAGGCGATCTAGTGGGAACCCATTGTAAAGCACAAGCTTCTCACTATTTGTAATGTGGTACTGTCACCGGTAGCATTGTGTAGTTAGGGCTTCCATTTGTCCATTCTTTCTTCTCGATCAATTTCACGTCATTAGGCTATCTTATTAATTTCATTTGTTAGTGCCACCTGTCAGGGCTGATTGAAGCATGGTTATAGAATCCGGTATTGCTAGATAAGTTAAACTTTGTAACCCATCCATATGGGATATAACATGGTCTAAGTTGGTGAGAAAAATCTATTTAAAAAAAAATGATGTTGTTTCATAGTTTTTTAATTTTTTTAAAAAGTTTATATCGACTGAAGTCAATTTGCTTGACCTGCATCCCATATCTTGAATCAACTCCATCTCAAGTTGAATCTTCTAACTATGAATTTGAATATTTTTTTTAAAAAATAGCCTGTCTTTTTTCATATTAGAAAAATAACATGGTTTGAACAAAATAATAGTAAAAGAACATAGATTATATATGTTGCGATTGGAAAACACGACATTCAAATTTATCGCTATTCACAATCACGTCATTTTTATATATATAAAGAAGAGAAATGGGTTGCACATGAAAAGAGAAGAGAGGGATAAAAAAACCCAAAGACACATTGAAACTTGGATTATAGCACTACTAGTACCATAAAAAAGATTTCAATAAGATGAATCAAACGACATCAATAAATATCACCAGCGGTGACCCAAGTGTGTTACACTTCTCATACAGAGATGGTGGGTGGCTCACTTGCTTTTGGTGGCAAGTGTGACCCACTCGAGTGATCATTTGATGTCGTTAAATTCATCTCATCGAAATTTTTTTATGATACCGATGTATAATTAGGGCTTTAATGTACCCTCTAATGTCTTTTTATTTTTCCTTTCTTTATTTCTCTCTCTCCTCTCTCTTTAAAAATTACAATGAAGAGAGGAGAGGAAAAAAAAGAAAAAGACCACGGACTCATATAGAAACTCTAGCTACTATATTATCAGTATCATCGAAAAGATATCTATGAAATAAATCGAACGACACTAATAAAGTTCACCAAATATGACCCGAGTGAGTCGCACCGTTAAAGACAAATAAGCCACTTGCTACCTTTGAGTGGGAAGTGTGACACATTCGGGTCACCGTTGGTGATTTTTCTTAGTTTTATTGGATTTATCTTATTAAGATTTTTTTAATAATAACGATGATGTTATAATCAAAGCTTCAGTAAATTTTCAGAATATTTTTCTTTTCCTCCTCTTTTTGCATGTGAAACTCATTTATCTTTCTCTCTCTCTTAATACAGTGATAAACATGAAAGTTATAATTTTCAATTATGATTTGTACAAGGTATGTTATTTTATTTTAAAAAAAACTTTGTTATTTTATTAATATCTTAAAAAGTAAAATATGCTAATAATAATAATAATAAAAATAATTGGATTTGAAGTGGTAAAAATGTTGGGATTACCACTTCAATGATGATTACAAGTCCAAAGCGAAAGCTTCTTGTGAGTATTAAATATTTAAAAATGCTATGGTTTTTATTTTTTTAAAAATAATACTAAAAATTAAAAAAAAATTTAATATATTTTTAAATAAAAAATATTTCTAAAAATAATTTATATCATTCACATATCTGTGCAATGATGTCCGTGAGTTTCTTATTTCCCCAAAAAGGAAAAAATATCTCTTAATGTCAAAGCCGATACCGACAAGAGATTTTATTTCCACGTCTAAATTCTCCATGACCACTCAAAATCATGTATTTCTTTTACTATATATATTTTTTTCTGTTTTTCCTGGAGTGTACTGTAAGTTCCTTTCATAGCCCTCTCGAACTCAGAAAAATCTCCCCCTTCTTCATCCTCATCAGTAACCCAGACCATGGCCATGGCCTCGTTGTTTATCTCTTCTTCACCATCTTTTACTCTCCCTCCTAAAACCTACACAAAATATCAAACAGCTTACTTTTTAAAACCCTTTTCTCTCAAAGCTGCTTCCACATCTGTTGATCAACAACCCACAATCTCTTTAGCCGATAAACAGCCCTCCCCCTTTAAGGTAAGAGCAAACCCTGTCCTGGTTTACAATTAGCTTCAAGAAATTTCTGAATTTTCGACTATGGATTCTTGTTGTTTGTTTTAGTTACATTCCTCTGACAGCACATTTTTCTTCATCTTTTTTCAGGCGAAAAGCTGGCAATGGAAATTCCAGGACAAGGTTTTAACCATCTATTATGAAGAACATGGGAAGGAAAGCCCTGAACCAACCAAAAACATTTTAATGCTGCCAAGTATTTCTGATGTTAGCACTGTTGAAGAATGGAGATCGGTAGCTGGGAACATTGTTCAACGAGCCAGTAAAATCAACTGGAGGGCTGTAATTGTTGACTGGCCTGGTTTGGGCTATTCTGATAGGCCTAAACTAGACTACAATGTTGATGTCATGGAGAAATTTCTGACAGACTTCGTAAGTGCTCCAGATGGTCCAATGAAGCACCTTGGTGAGTTACGATTTTCTTTGATTATTGTTAGTAATATGGTGCTTTGCTCATACTTAAACGAGTTTCTGCAATTAATTCAGGAAATGATTTAGTCATCTTTGGTGGAGGGCATGCACCCACAATCACTCTTTGTGCTGCAAAGAAGGGTTTGGTGAAGCCAGCAGCCATCGCTGCCGTTGCACCCACCTGGGCTGGTCCTCTTCCTATTGTGTTTGGTCGAGATTCCACCATGGAAATGAGGTATCACAGATTTCAGTGTAGCCTTTACTTATCCTTGTAGCTTTTAATCAGGAAATGCTGCCAGCTGCCTCTCTGTGTTCTATTATAGTTCTAAGAGTATAAAACTGATCTCTCCGCTTCACTGCTCATGTATGACTTGCTAGGTATGGGCTGCTAAGGGGCACCTTAAGGACCCCAGGCGTTGGTTGGATGATGTATAACATGCTTGTAAGCAACGAGAAGGCAATTGCATCACAGTACAAATCCCATGTCTATGCAAATCCTGACAACGTGACTCCTGATGTTGTTGATAGTAGAATTGCACTGACAAAACGAAAGGGAGCTCGTTTTGCTCCTGCTTCTTTCTTGACAGGTCTCCTTGACCCAGTTAAATCCCAGGAGGAATTCCTTGAGCTCTTCGCAGATTTGGATGGAAAAGTACCGGTTCTTGTTGTGTCAACCGAAAGTTCTCCGAAGAGGTCAAAGGCAGTAATGCAAGCACTCAAAGGAGCCAAAGGGGTCAGTAGATTTGTTGAGGTTCCTGGCGCTCTTTTGCCACAGGAAGAGTATCCCACTATGATTGCAGAGGAGCTTTACCGATTTTTGCAAGAAAATTTTGAATTTAACATTTGATATCAGAAAGGTCTTTGATCATTGTTCCATTTATGAATACAAAATTGATGAAGTTTCAAGACATATCAGACCCTCTACACTTTAGAAGAATTTGATACTCTTTTCAATCAATCTCTCACATGCTATTATTTCGTCTAACAAACAATGAGAAAAGTCAATCTGGGAGCGAGAACTGTTCAACATCTGGGCATCATTTATATACACATCAATTCAATACAAAAATTAATCAGCCACTTGTTAGACAACAAAAGCAAGAATGTGAGATTTCGGACGTTACGATTCCACTCATTCTTACCCAGTATCCCGTGAAATGTTTCACTGGCGTCGAAAAAGGAGATAAATATATAAGAAATGGTAATTGTCTCCTAGCTGTAAACACTTGCTCTAGCCGTTGTGTACACGTGAAAAACTTGCCAAAGAAATACTGCATACTTCAAGTAGGAAGTGGGGACATCTGACCTTGATCTTCCAACACCCCATCCAATGGATCAGATTGCTGAAAAGAACCCTTTTTACCACGCTCCAAAGCAGTTGCCTCGTAAATCCCTACAGCATGACACAAACGAGGAGACCATGAGGGGTGTTTATTTCTACCAATGTGCTAGTTTTTGTTCTTCATTGTATCTATGTTCAAATGGTTTGGTTAGTGGTGACAAAAATTTATGTGGCATGCTTTTCCTTTTCTTCTACTCCAGTTTTTGAGGGAAATAATAAGCTTCTCGAATATGACATCTATCAAAATCTTTTACATTTTCTAGTCAGCTTATCCACCAGTCTGACCATAAAAAACAAAGGATTTGTCTCTCTATTGCAGACTCGATAACTTATTTATGAATTGCAAGGAATTTCCCATAACCAATGAATGGAGAAACATAAATGAAAGACTTTTAAACATACCAAAGCCCAGGATCAAGGAACATATTATGAAGCCTGGAAGAGAAAAATCCATATTGTAGACAATTTCCATGACAATGATGCATCCTCCAGCTGCCATTAGGTGCCTTGGTGAAGAGAACACCATGTGCAGTCTGCAAACAAATATAGTTCTTTTGATCACAAGAGTGTTCTAAATAATTGTCAGACTTGCAAATTACATTTACTTGCAAACAACCAGCATCTACATAAATGTTCCATTAAGAAAATGAAAAAATTCCACTTAATTCTTGAATTAAATACAAAAGGCAACAGATTCCATAAAAGAAATCAGCGAGTGCATAGAACACAGTCATGAACAAGCATAAGCATGATAGATAAAATTTATGTGTCACAATAACAAAATGGTCCCCTTTATTGATGCATTTAGGCCTCTGCACTAGTATAAGCAACTGTAATATAACTAAGTGGCCTCATCTTCATGGACCTCAAGAAAATGAGAACCAGCTTAAAATCTTATAGCAAAAATGCTCCAAGTGTATTTAGTAAATGTACCCTACCAAAGGGGACTTGTAATTATGCCAAAGCTAAGGTAGTCAGCTATTGCATGCATTAAAACATATTTTAACAAACTAATTCAACAAAAGCTAGTCAAAACATGAGTATACTGAAAGGCTCAGCATCACTTGAGAATTGACCCAGAAAAAGGTACCTCTCCTCTGCAATACTGTCAACATAGAATATCAGTATAACTCCAAAAAGAGTAGTGCTGAGAAATGCCCAGGTTGAAAACGGCAGTTGTACACTGCTGCCAGAAGTTGATCCCTGAAGTACTCAAAAAATAAAAATTAAAAAGCATAATTTTTTATCAGGCCAGAGCTCCATGGGGATTTAAATAAAGAAATAATTTCCAAAGCTTGATACAGTAAAATTAAAAATGCGAGTAAAACTTTCAGATTTATAACTTACAATGATGAAGTCCCACATGGCCACAGGAAAAAGAAAACATGTCGCAGAAGTAATGGTTATTGCATTAAGCCTCCTTTTAAGTTGATTCTGTCAACAAGGAATGGCCAGAATTAATATTAGAGTTTCACACAATGCTCAAAGGAAAAAGGCAGCGAGCTAATTAAGAGAACAAAGGTTAGCTGCAATCATTTGCCAACAGGGTACCAAACAATAATGTAAATGGATGGATTTTAACACCTTGAGTGACACACGGCGTGCAATAACCCTTCTTAAAGCTGATAAGATTCCAGCAAGAATTGGAACTACCATTTCTCCCATACCCAAAACTTCCTCTGTCTGATCCTCAGTAGTAGGACTATCTTTGAATGGTATTTCCCATTAAGACAAAACAAGCTTGAATAATTTTCACAATAAGAATAGAAGGCACAAAAAGAAAGAGGAAAAAAACCCAAACAAGGAAACTGATGCTAGTAAATCACTAAACCTTATTACTACAAATTCAATGAGAAAAATTGGATCTACACAAGGATATTAAAGGGTGAATATGAGGCCATGGCCCACCCTTGAGACAAGAAGTAGAAAGACGCCAACATCGCAATGAGCCCACCAACCTGAAGAAAATGAGGAAGCACCCATTATCTTCTAGATCTTACACTGATTGCAATTAAATGATATAGTGCATGTGGTCATCGGATTGTTATAAAATTCAAAACCACATGTTAAATGAAGATGTTACTGAGAAAGAAGAGGAGATGGAATACAATAAGGAGGATAAGGCATCCCCCAAGTTAGCACAACTCAGTTATCTTATCTCTCTGATGTCATAAAGATCTCCCTTGACAAGTATATATTAATTGCATTTAGAATCCGACCATAATGAATCTCTCACTGCTACAAGTTCGATGGGCTCTGTTCAAGCATACATGAATATAAAAGAACCACAGTAGCATCTATGTTATCAGCATCACATACTAGTTAATGACCTCTTTTTTTAAGTAACCAGTGGGAAATGATTTTGACTCGGAAAATGAGAAGCATGTCACTTAAAAACTGATGTGCTCAAAAGCACAGAGACCATAACCTTTTTCCAGATATGGCCCCTCCGTCCATATAATGCAGCAGATAATACTCCCAGAACAGCACCAGAATACTCCGCCAAGATAGCTCTAGAGTCATAACAAAGAATTAATTTACTACAAGTCTATAACTACAAATAAGTAGAAGAATACACAGAAAAAGAAAAGGCAATCACAGAAAACAGAAGAATAGGGCACTATCCCTTCAAATTGGTATTAATAAGAGATTCTAGGTGCAAATTCCTTAGGCATCCTGGAATCTGTGAGCTAGAGAGCTTCTAAAAATTTGCAAAAAATTATCCTCAAGTCCTATTGAAAGAGATTGCATAAACATATACAAGTTTCAAGTAATTTTAGACCTAGAAATAAGCAAAACCCCACTAGTTAGTGAAACTACAAAAAACTTTGGAAGAATGAACAAATTCACAGCATATCAATTAAAGATAAATCCTGTAAGAAGACTCTTTACTACCTTGACAAGACAGGAGATAGTCCCAGGCAACCATAAATTAATCTTGGAGCATGTTTTAAAATGATTTGGCATTTTAAGCTTTATTTTTCAGAAGCCTCTTGTATCTTGTGCTCTATTCAAGACAATTTACAAGTGTGAATACACCTATAATCATCAGTAAATAGTGGTCATTTCTCAAATTGCCAAAGTTGAATCTCCTAGAGCTCCCCCACAGCGCATAGAAAAAGAACATTTACAATTGAACAAGCCACTTGAAACTCTAGAATACTAATTTCAGATTCTTCAAGTTGTACAATCATACCTAACTGGTCCACACGACTTGAGTCCCTTTCCCCACAAGATGAAGTATAAAGCTGTTATCACACCATTTATAACAGATGGAACTACCTGAACAACAGTTAACACCATTTAAGAATCAGCTAGTGCATACTCCCACATCAATATCTGAAATGAAAAGGACACATTTCTAGTCATTCACCTGCTGATTAGAGAGTGCTCTCCCCTTCCAAGGCTTTTGCAAAGCTAAAAATAGGATTGACGATGGAATCAAACAGCTGAATATAAAAAGTACCACCGAAGCTCCAGTCTGAGACAAATAGCGGTACATCGAATAAACTGACCATATTCTCAAGAAGTTGCCAATAACATGGATGATCTGCAATGGAGTGTGACTACACCAAAATACCAAAAACAAAATCATTGATACAAACTGCTTCCACTATATCAAGCACAAACACATTGAAAAAGAAAGCATAAAGCATAAACAAAACAGCTTGAGCACTCAATGAATAATCAAACATGCTTCCATGTTAAGCTTATAACAACCCGCTAGCAAGACAATTTTGCATCAATTCACACGAAACCGAAACCGAAACCATCTCAACCCCACCAGAAACGCACCAAAATCATAAATTGCCGTCCCTCCAATAAAATCCCATCATTCAAAACCTAATACAGTTATTACTAAACTATAGATTTCCTTAAGTAAGCTCCAAACAGCTATCACAGCGCTAAATCAAGCACTTGTTACAACCATTACATTGTTCTTTATTCTCAAAATTACCTTAAAAACCCCAAACAGAACTGACCTTACAAGATATCCCAATAAACCCACCTTAATAACAACCTCGAAAACTCAAAAAAACAAACAATCTTTCTTAGCAGCTTACACTAAAAAAAATCATTCAATCAAAACCAAGATAAAGAGGCAAAGAGAGACATCATTATGGTTAGGGTTTTAGAGAGTGAAAGCGATTTTGCATACCTAAAATGAGGAGAAGATCCTACTCCTCGATCTTCACTGATTTGTCTTGGGGTCATCATTTTTAATCAAATTACTAGATAATGTGATCCAATGCCAAATTAATTTAACAGGGAAAAGAATCTGGGTGAATAGTGTTTTTCTTCTCGTTAGTGTTTTTTCACAAAAAATAAATAAATAAATAAATAAATCCAAAGTTGAATCTGTCTCTACTCTCTTCTCCAGTCTTCACTCTTCGATTTCTTTCTCTTGAAGTTGAGAATTTTGGGCTCAATCAGTTGTTGGACTTTGACTTCTTCCTCTTCTTGGCCCACTTCTCATAGGCCCAATAATTAGTTAGGGCTTCTATGGACTTTGGCGGACTCCATCCAGGAAACTTAAACAAACAGTATTATAAAGAATAGCCATTAAAATTATGATTAACTCTCACATTTGAGCATTGCCTTTGCAATTGACTGGAATGTTGTATAAAAATGAACTTTTTTTTAAGAAGCTGAAACGAAAGTTACTAAACTTGGTTATACCTAATCTACTACTGGAGTTATGAATTGAACAACTTAGATGAATTCAAAATGATATAGCATTATGTTAAGATTTTTCTTAAATTTTTTTTAAAAATCAAATTAAATTTTGATTGGTAAATAAAATCTTAAATTAACCTTAACCATATTACAAGGGGGGCAGCAAGCTTAATATATATATATATATATATATCACATTTAATCACTATAGAAATTAGAGGTATTTCATGCACAAGACATAAATCTTAGGGCACATAGCTACGGGGAGGCTTTTCCTCAATGTAGGAACATTGAGATCAGACAGCCACCACAACAAATGTGGATAATTGATGTATGGAGCACAAACATATCCTAGTAGTCACTTCAATATCACTCTTTTTTGTTAAAGCACATTAAAAAATAAAAATAAAACTTTAAAAGGTAACGTGAGGTCACTCTTCACACTCATTATAAATAAAACCAAGTCTTATCAGTGTTTTGGTGTGGGTTGTGCATAGGATAATTCACAATAAAATAACTAATAAATCCTTCAATTATAAAAATATATTAAAAATATATTAAAATTACTTAGTCTTTCACTATAGCAATTCACAGTGAAAGGCTGAGCAACTGTTTTTTTTTTGTTTTGAGCTATCTTTTTCTTAAAAAACTTTTTTTTTTTGTTTTTTTCCCAATGTTTTTCTGTTTTTTTTCTTTATTCTTTATTTTTTTTTTAATAATTTTTTTTAATTTAGTTTGTTAATGTTAATTTTTTTATTTTGTTATCAAACTTTCAAAACACTGATCCTGGATTTAACAAGTTAACTTGGTTTCGCGAGTTAACCCAGATTTTTTTTCTTTTTAATTTATTTTTTTCGTTTACTTTAGTTTGTTAATGTTAAATTTTGTTTTATTTAATTATCAGACTTTCATAACATATATCTCAGGTTTCACGAATTAATCCAGTTAATTATGGGTTAACCTGTTCATTTTTTTTTGTTTTTTTTCTTTTGTATATGTTAATTTTTTTTATTTAGTTATCAGATTTTCATGACACGGATCTCGGGTTTAACGGGTTAACCTGGTTTGACGAGTTAACCCGCAATTTTTTTTTTGCTTTTTTTTCTTTTTAATTAATTTTGTTTTGTTTTGTTTAGTTTGTTAATATTAAATTTCTTTCTATTTAGTTATTAGACTTTCATGATACATATATCAGGTTTTACGGGTTAACCCATCCATTTTTATTTTTTTTTCCTTTGTTAATACTAAATTTTTTTTGTTTGGTTATCAGATTCTCATAATACGAATCTCGGGTTTAACGAGTTAACCTGGCTTGACAAGGCAACCCGAAATTTTTTTTTTGCTTTTTTTTTTATTTTTAATTAATTTTTTTTGTTTAGTTTAGTTTGTTAATGTTAAATTTCTTTCTATTTAGTTATTAGACTTTCATGACATATATCCCGCGTTTGACGGTTTAACCTAGTTTCACAAGTTAATCGAGTTAATTCCGGGTTAACCCGTCAATTTTTCTTTTCTATTTAGTTATCAAACTTTCATGACGTGAATCCTAGGTTTGATGGGTTAACTTGGTTTGAAGGGTTAAACCAGCTAATTTAGATTTTTTTCCTTTTTCTTCATTAGTTTTTTCTTTTTATAGCTTTTTCTTTTCTTTTCTTTTTCTTTTTAATTAATATTTTTTTGTTTAATTTAGTTCATTAATATTAATTTTTTTTCTATTTAGTTATCAACTGATGCCTTTAGTTTTTTTTTTTGTTTTTTTGCCGTTTTTATATCTTTGACTCTGGACTGCACAGTGCAGTCCACGGTGAAAAGGCTAATGCGTTTTGTTTTTTTTTTTTTACTTTTTTTTTTAATTTTGGTTTGTTTATGTTAAATTTTTTTCTATTTAGTTATAAGACTTTCATGACATAGATCTCATGTTTGACAGGTTAGCCCAGTTAATTCATTTTTTTTTATTAGTTTTTTTCTCCGTATAGGTTTTTTCTTCTTTGTTTTTCCCTTTTTAACTAAATTTTTTTAATTTAGTTGTTGATATTAAAATTCTTTCTATTTAGTTATCAGACTTTCATAACACAGATCTCAGGTTTGACGGGTTACCCAGTTAATTTAGATTTTTTTTGTTTTTTTTCATTAGTTTTTTTCTTCCTATAGGTTTTTTTTTTCTTTTAACCCAGTTAGTTTTTTTTTTCTTTTTGCTTTGTTGCCTTTTTTATGCCATTGATTGTGGACTGCATAGTGCAGTCCATAGTGAAAACCGGTGTCTTTTGTTTTTTTTTGTTTTTTTTCCTTTTTAATTAATTGTTTACGTTTATTTTAGTTTGTTAATGTTAAATTTTTTTCTATTTAGTTATTAAACTTTCATGACACGGATCCCGAGTTTAAAAGGTTAGCCCAGTTAATTCTGGGTTAACCCATTAATTTTTTTTTTCTATTTAGTTATCAAACTTTCACGACATGAATCCAATGTTTGATGGGTTAACTGGCTTTGAAGGGTTAACTCAGTTAGTTCAGATTTTTTTTCTTTTTCTTCATGTTGGTTTTTTTTTCTATGTTTTTTTTCTTTTTACTTAATATATTTAATTATCACACATTTATGATACAACCTTGTAGCCAAACCTCCATCCAAAACTATTGGGTTTGATATTGCAGTCAAACCCACTTAAACTTGGATCATGCAAGTTTAATATTATTATTACTATTATAAATATTACTCTTAGGTCAGGCGTTGTAGTCAAACCCGAGACTCTTAGGTATAGTTTTGCAGAAAGACCTAATACTTTTAGATCTTAACTTTTTTGATATTTTTTATACAAAAAAAAAACCCGCGACATCGCACGGGTCATCTAACTAGTATATATATAAATATGATAAAATTATATTTTTTATATATTTATTGCAATGAACTTGCTCTCATTTCCTTTAAAAAAAAAAACATCTAATGTTTATGTCTGAGGAGTGTTTTTTTTTTTTTTTTTTTTTTTTGTAACCTGCAATAATCACATAGTTTTTAGGGTCAACGTGTTATAGTCTTTCTAAAATAAAAATAAAAAGTGGTTAGTATATGCAAAGCATGTGCTGGCAAAGGTGAGACGACCGTATTCTTTAGACAACGTGTGCAATACCTCCCGGTTGCTGTTGGTAGCCCTCTGAAGCATCACGCTGCCTTCTACACGGTGGGTCACACGAGTGTTGATCTCCATGACATGAAGGAGTTCTGACGATAATTTCTCCCTTTCTTTTCTCTCTCATCCACCTCAAAAGGTATGTCGGCCTTACAAAGTGGTTCTCAATCATTTACTTGTATTGAATTTTATTTATTTATTTATCTTTTAATTTTATCCCTTAATATTTGATTTTTTTATGTTTTTTTTTTATTTTCATTCTTTTGATCCCTATTTATTTTGTTTTTAATCTTTTTTTATTGGATTTTATTTTTCAATTTAATTCCTAATCATTTGATTTTAACTCTTTTTTAAAAAAAGATTGATTGAGAGCAATTCAGTATTTTTTGCTTTTTAGAAGCATAGTGTGAAGAATATAATACTCTTAAGAACTAAAAATTTCAAACTTGAAACCATGAACATTTTGGTATTTTTTTATAATTAACGTGGGTGTTCAGGTCAGTATGCACGCATCCTGACTAATCCCACAAACTCTAAAGTTAACATCTATATAATCTTCTAGTAACTATCATATTATTAGCAACCACAAGACTCGAACTTGAGACCACATAAAAAACAAATTTCTTGGTCTCAAGTTCTAACCACTAAACCACCTGCTAGATGGTTTTATTATTTTGCTTCTTAGTAGGAACAGTGTTGATACTATTTTAATCATCATCACTAGCCTTCACTAGAAACTGTCCCACCACTGCACTTCTGATTTTGCACGCAGCATTAGCAAATTATAGAAATAGGATTAATTACTGATGTTTGTTCTTTCACATCCGAGAGTAACTCTGACAAGAGGCATTGTGGGATTTCAAATCAGGAAACTTTGGGGATATGTTTATATCATCTTCTTATCCCCTGATATAATGCACCTTAAATTATTGAATTACAATACACCTTAAAATATTCATAAGAAATTATGACATGGACTCTTGGTCTTTGGAGACAGCACCTTTATCAACTGTCAAGTCATCTTAGAATGGTATTCTGGGTCACGTTTTGGAGAAAGGAAATAAAGTAGACTCCTGATTGTTTGGTTTGCTTTGTTGATCTACTTATATAGAGTGTAGATAAGATGTTTTATCTGCTGTTCTTGATTTCTTTAAAGTATTTTTCTTCTCTGTTTGCTCTACGTTAGGTACGGGAGAGGTTGATGATCAATGCTACTGTGCTGATCCTTGTTCATCGTGCATGCACCAGCAAAAATCCAAAGTGATGAAATTTTTTTCAAAAGGGAGTCAAAGAAAACAAGAGTATTTCAGATAGTAGAAGCTTTTAAGATTCTCAAGGTCATTTTCCTTTAAGAAATCTGAGAACCCATGTTGCTGTATCATCTTGTGAGCATGATATGGCCCATTCAAGCTGTCTTCTATCTTATATCTCTGGATGCAATGCATCTGTGAATTTATTCGCTTTCTTCAGTGCCATAAAATTATTCTCCAACTTTTTCATTACACTCATCCAAGTCCATGAATTGGCAACATCTATGAGATTCTGCTCATCCATATGCTTGTAGGACCTATAATTCTGACAATCCGTTACATTGTCTGTGTCCATTTATCGTTATTGCTGCATGTCACAAAGTCTATTGTATGATTCTGTTTGAAGTCTGCTTGTCCCTTCAACGCAAACCGCGCTTTTCATCTGATAGAAACTCATCGATAATGGAAGAGAACAGTGCTTAAGGTCAAGTAATTATTATCCAAATAACATGTGTTTTCCTGCAAAGATTTATCTAATAATCTCTCTTTTTTTCCCGGTTTTTACCAAGGGTATCTCCAGCCCTATTGGGCCTGAGACTAATGGCCGGGAGTGCGAAGGTTATGCCCTTCCAACAAATACGTTTCTAGAAGATCCAACTTGTGCTCTCACTTTATCTAGGATAGAGGCCGCTATATGCTGCCATGATTTCAATGTTATTGAGCCTTAATGATGAAGCAATTGATTATATGGTGATGCATTTCCGATTGATTAGCTTTTGAACTATTGTTGTTTCCATAATGCATGCAACTATGATTGTTGCTTGGTTTAAAAGTATGATGGAGGGCAATGGCATGACAGAAACCTGCCACCTAAAAGAACAGACACCAGAGAGCTAACAAGAGAATTATGGGACATTGCTTGTAAAGTATATTTATAAATTGGACTTGTCTTTGAACCATGCATCTCTATAACTAGCTAGCTACTTGGAATTGTTTTTATCTCAAGGATTTTGATCATCATAGCAGGTTTTGCTTTAGCTACTAGTAATTTGTGGATAAGATTGATTTATGCAGGTGGTGGTCAAGGGGAAGTCTACTTGATCTGATCCATAGGGAAACATACACCAATTACTTTTTTTTTTTTTTGGATTCGAGAAAACCTCACCCCCTGGAAAGCGTATTTTATGGGTCCAGGTGAGCGAGTAAAACCCTGACTATTCTAGTACAAGAGGTGTACGCCCTGACTCGAACTCGAGACCTGCTATACAGATTTCAAGCCTTTTACCATCACGCTACGCTCCTTGGATTACGTTCACAAGTTGCTCTGTAAGCATGATTGCGATCGTGAATTTGCCTGCATATCTCTGGTATATGGTAGGCGTATAGAGATTGCATTTCTGATATGCATGTTCCCTTAAGATCATTAATTAGATTCTGCTGACAGGTGCAAAATACACTCTTTCTCTTCCTGTTTCTTTGTCTCTTGCACACCAAGAGAATCATGAACCACATGAACGTGTCTGGTTAAAGGGTGTGACAGACTCGCCAACTGGCCCAAATTCCAAATTTCAAATCATAAAGTGGGTGCATGTATAATTTTGTCACAGAATGGACAATGGATATACAAGCAGGGCATAAAGCCAAGAGAACCTCCAGAATCAAATTGATGCTTAACTGCTCATGCCGACAGGGCATATCGATACATAGGATGTCACACACCACAGATCACTGAAGAAAGTCAAATTTGATATATTAAAAAAAAATAAGAAGAAAAATCAGCCCCCAAATTGGACAAGTAAAGAGCAATATAATCTTCTTTTTTTGTACTTTATTTCTAGACATTTTTTTGTGAAGTAATGCAAATATCTTTAGCATGTCTGCCACATAAATACAGACATATTTGATTTATGGCAAAGGATGATAGCTAGGGAGCATATCCATGTGCTTTATAGCGACAAAGAGTAATTGCCAAAAATGCAGTCAAATGGACCATGCAGAGTGGAAGCAAGTGATTTCTCCATATCTTTCTCTCAACCATTTCTGTGTCTTCTGTGCTTCAGTTGAGTCTGTTCCCTGCACAATTAATATTCCAGCTTCAGTCATTTTATACATGCACTCAGCCTTTCAGGTCACCACAGTTAGAGATACATTGCAGACTTATTTGAGATGGAATTAATCAACTGCAGGTCAACATATTAATACTTTGGGTAAAAATAAATAAGTAAGGCAGCCTCCTAGCTACTCAAGATTCAATAAGTTATTGCAAGAGCACCTGAGCCCTCTTTGCAGATTCTGTTACATTGTTCAGGTCATTAGAACTACTTGCAGCTGCAAGCTCCATGGAAAGAAACTGAATTTTGACAGAACAAGGTTAGTCAAAACATGTTGGGGTGTGGAATTATAAGATGAAACTGTAAGAATATTAGTACCAGATTCTGTCGTAGGAAATTACCTCAACTTGATTCTGCAATGAATGTACATAATTGATTATCTCCTCTAGCATAACTGCCATCCCCATTGACTGTACATTTATGGAATCATATCAGCTAATTTTATCGAATAAAATAAGATGACGATGAGATTTGAACTCGTGATTAGTTGGTCAAAGCTTTAATAATACTAGATTCTATTAAAAAGCCCAGATTAGATGGGCTTGCACAATCTAAAACCAGATCTTTATTATCTAATCTAAATGAATCCATAATATGTTATTGAAAAGTTATTAAAAAATTAAATCTTTTTGAATCCTTTTTTTTATCCATCTAAAATTTTCTTGAAATTTCAGCTAATCTAATCTAGGAAAAATGATATTAAAAATCTGTTTTTTACTTCTTCTTTTTCGTTTTTTTTCCAAGGGCTTATAGAAAGCTTGATATTTGTGTTCTTATTTAATATAGGATTCTAACATCCCCTCATGTTAAGTTATTAGTAACACTCCAAGATATAATTTATATATTTTTTAACACTTGTGATTTTAATCAATTAATTTAAACTTATTTAAACTTCAACTCCAAATATGCAGGAGTACATGTTTTTAAGAGTTATTCAATATTAATACATGCATGAATTATAATCAAAATTAAACTTGTGCAAAGGTTCTTACCCTGTGGCATCCAGGAACAAGGTCTTGCAAGCACCTTAACTTGTTATTGATTTTCTCTCTTCTTACCTGAGACAACAAATAGAAACATATACAGTCAGATTCTTCAGTTCATGACTTTAATTAGTCCATTCCTGTTCTTACTTGTTATAAGAAACAGTAAGCCTAACCAATGGTTACAATGAGGCTTTATTGACGAAGCAAAATCTATTCAGTCAAAAACATATAAATTTACCCTTTCTGCTATACTGTGACTGTCTGTTGCTTGGCCTCTCTTAGCTCTAACATGAATAACTTCCTCTGCTTTGTCCCCTTCTTTCTCTTTGTTTTCACCTTTCTTACTTCCTCCTAGTTTCTAAAAACACCAAGAAAAGGTACCACTCAACTTTATGTTAACCAAAGGCTTCAAAGCTGAGATTAGAAAACAAATGGGAGAAACTTCAAGAAACAGACAGATACATACGTTCTTTTTCTTTGTTTCGTTTGTAGAGGCTGTAGGAGAAATGTAGCTGCTGGTTGATTGTTCCGTTGATTTTCGCTTCTTGCTGTCATGGGAATCATTTTGATTCAAGGTAACAGTATGAACAACTGTTGCTGTACTCAAGATGTCAGGATGGAAAGTACTTGAAAGGTTGTTGTGATCATATGTTGCTGTAAATTCAGGTTGGTGGCGGGCCATCAAAGAGTCCGCTGAGAAGTCATTGATGCTGAAACTCTCCAAGATGCTTGGATTCAGCTCTGGAAGATGCTTGAGCATTTCCATGTTCATGTCCATCATCTCTGTCAAAGGCTGAGAAGGCCTAAACCTCTGCTGATATTCTGCAAACTCAGCCATGAAGCTCAAAGGGCCTAATTTTGCTTACATATAAAAGAGTTTTGGAATGGAATTTATAAGATGCCTACATGGTGTATTATTAGCTTAACAGTTTGTATTATTAGTGCATAATTGTTAGTAACTCGGATCTTGGGCCATTAAAATATGATATCAATGGAATTGTGTTTTGCTTTACAGCTAAGCAAGTAAAAATTGAAAGCACAGGAGAATTACAAGTGGAAACTGAATCTGGATTTTATTGGTAGGTCCATGCAAAGGATATACACATGTATATCCAGAAGTGTAGGTCATATATGTTTCTAAGGTGGGCCTTAAACATTAAAAGAAATATGATAGAAGTACAACACTTCTTTTTTCCTTCGCCAAAAAAGAAAAGAAAAGAAAAAAGTTAAAGCAGAAGGTGAACTTCCTTTCTAGCTAGCTTGAGATCAACTTGGGACCCTTCATCATCTACTAAAGAAGTGATATAGGCAATCTTTTGAGCAGCAGATTAGCAGCATCCACTATTACAGCAAACAATCCGCCACCAGCTCTACTGTGTAATGCTGACAGTAACTTGTTGCAATCAATAATTCCAGAACATAACTCACCATCAAACAAGTATATGTGCTGGCAAAAACAGCAATATAAGCTGGCAAAGGCAAATATATTTATGCTGACAGAGTTGCAAGCTTCTGAAAAACCAGACAACCCGGTAACAACAAGCAGTGAGCGAACACCGCAAGACAACTGCCTTCCAGATATCACACATAAGCAGTAACAAAACTATCCAATGACAATTCTGTCTACAATAGAACTACTGTATGTTATGCACTAAAATCTTGTTTTATAAAACAATCTTTTGTAGCTATTGATCATAAAACTCAGCAGTGAATATTTGTTTGTTTGTAATCTCTGTTGTCATTTACAACAAACTTCTAATTAATTGATCTGTCACTCACATGTAACTGTAAGAAACCAAGGATTGCAGAGGCAAGGACTAATGGAAAGGCTAAACAAGCCATATAATATAGAGAGAAAGCTGTGAAGGGTCAAAATTTAATGTGGTAAACGAAGATTTGAAAAGAAAATAGGTCAAATGAGATGCGATTACAAACGTTTATCAGTGAGTGAAAAACTGAGGTTTTTTTAGTTAACCAAGCTTGATAGCAATGGCTGTATTTTCTCCTCTCTTTCTATCCCAACCAAGCCTGTACACCCCCAAAATGACCGTAAAATCCCTTGCTGTCCTCAACAAATCCTACAAAATGCGGGTCCCTTGTGAGATGAAGAAGGAGCAGACACGTCTTTTTCGACAACTCCCTTCTGGTCTGAACATGGAAGTGATTGAGCAAAAGGATCTTGTTTTAGCAGATAAAGAAAATAATAGAGCCCCAAGAAGCAGTGAAAAGAACCCACCTTTGGTTTTTGTTCATGGAAGTTATCATGCTGCTTGGTGCTGGGATGAGCACTGGTTGCCTTTCTTTTCACGGTTCGGCTTTGACTGCTATTCTGTTAGCTTGTTGGGTCAGGTCACGTCTCTGTCATTCCCCTCTCTTACCCACGACCGTTTATGTTTCCTGAAGTTTGATTTTTGAATTCTTGGTTTCTTAATTATTGTTATGATTTCAGTATTAAGTGTTTCATGTTCTTACAATTTACATTTTCATCTAAAACATGACATCAGAATTTCTTGTTCTAATTCTTGGTTTCTTAATTATGTGTCCATGGCTCTGTTGATTTAAGCATATGTTGCCCTAACAAAAAGGAACCTGCATTTCAAGACATGATATCAGACCCGGAATTGAGCTCCTTTGTGTTCATAAAAACTTCATGCACACCTCGCTAGAGCAGGAAGCATACTTTATGTCAAGAATTTCTATTGTTTTTCAAAACTAAATTACTTAGCCTTAAAGATAATGACTTCCTCCTGGAAGTCCTTTCAGGATGTTCAATTTTATACCTTTCACGTAGATATGGTACCAAAAAGTTGCAAACTCAAAATTCATATATGGAATCTTCTTGTTGTGTTTAGAATTGCAGTTGGATCGAAAAAAAAATTTAGCTCTAAATTAATTATTTTTAATTTTTTTTATTATTTTAATATTACGATATTAAAAATAATTTTTTAAAAATAAAAAAATATTATTTTGATGAATTTTCAAACAAAAAATATTTTAAAAAAATAACCTCAATTATATTATATATACTCCTAAAATATCATTTAGAATTTCTCCAAGTAATGACTATATTTAACATTGATTCATTTTTTGGGACAGTTTATGATTAAAAACATTACATGCAATTTTGAAAATTGGCCATCAAAAGCCATGCTTTAGGTACTAACTTTTAGAGTTTTTTATGCTATACTTTGTGTTTGATTGATACAAATATTAAGCAATTAAAATCATATTTCGAACAAAAGAATCACTGGGTTGAAACACCTAGATGCCAACCTTGAAACCCGTCATTTGCAGCTTTATATTTTTATTTTTATTTTGAATGTTATTTTTTAAAGTATTTTTTTATATAAAAAAATATTAAAAATATCAATTTTAATTTTTTTTAAAAAAACATATTATTATTATCCCGATAAATCAAGAGGATCTTAATTAAACTATTATATATAATCCAATATAAATTTCAAGAAAAAGATAATATAGAATTGAGTTTATTTTAACTCATTATAAATCAAAATTCATTATTTTTTTTTTTAAAAAAAATATATCATTTTAATTTTTTTTAAAAAAAATTAGATTTAACATGCCTACCTTGTCACCTCTATCTTGTGCTGGATCTACCCTAAAGTCCAGTTTAATAAATATGTGAAAAACTAATCTACAATAATAGAAAAGTAACAATGGGCATTGCTGTATGACTTTGCCGGCCCAAATTAAAAATAAGAAGCCATGTAAAATTCCTTCAACCAATCCTAACCGTTCAAAGCATAGCCAAACTAAAACCCTAGATCTCCCTCTTATTAAACCCAAAAGACAGCCACTTCCCTTCATCACTATCGTCGTCTCTCAGCAGCAGCATCGGCAGCCTTCTACTTGGTAAACCTCATAAACACTAATGGGTTCTCTTAAAATTCCCTTCTTATTAAATGCCAAGCCTTCTAATCAGAGACTTTACTTGCAATGTATTTGCTTGCCGTGACTCTTTTAGCTTCTAGATCATGTGGGCTGTTTTTTTTTATTCTTGTTCATCAACTGCTTTCTCGTTAAAGATTGAATCTTGACATCTGTTTTGTTATATGGCTCCTTTTGTCTCCAAAAGGAAATGGGTTGTTTTTATTTTGTGGTCATCTACCGTGTAGAAACCCTAGATTAGGCTGGTTCATAAACCTTGCCATTTGCGTATGTAT
The DNA here is from genome assembly GCA_018804465.1 of Populus tomentosa. Lineage (NCBI taxonomy): Eukaryota > Viridiplantae > Streptophyta > Magnoliopsida > Malpighiales > Salicaceae > Populus > Populus tomentosa. The sequence continues at coordinate 11,442,814 of CM032001.1, forward strand.
GTGCTTAGATTTGATGCAATGTCATCGTTTTGTTTATAATTTGAACGAAGATAAAATGTGAGTGGGCTGTTAGGATGATGAAAAAGAGTGGTTTTTCTGCGGCGAATGACTTGTATTGATCGAGTTTGGAATTATGATAAAAAAAGAAGACAAGTTTGGAGTTTGGTCTACCCTTTGTCGTTATACCAATTGATGGATTCATCATTCATGGAAGTTTTGTTCTCCAACTTGTAGTTTATTTATGGAAAAATGTAGAAGGAAACTTATTGTGGATGTATGACTCGAAGTTAGGCCCCATTAGGTAGACAACTCACAAAAGAATGTGCAGATGTCTATTGTGATGAGTTTGACTTGACAATTCTTGTTCGTTATTGAATATAATCTCTTGCTGTTACTGTTTAGATCTGTGAAGATGTTCACCACAAGGAAGAAGATCCAAAAGGACAAGGATGCTGAACCCACCGAGTTTGAGGAGACAGTTGCCCAGGTTAGATCCTTAGGTTCTATTCAAGTACTTTGGATTCTTGGATTAACTGAGTTGTCTATGATGTATTCTATATGCTTTTCCTCTGCAGGCTTTATTTGATTTGGAAAATAGCAATTCAGACCTGAAAAGTGAGCTAAAAGATCTCTTCATAAATTCTGCAGTGTACGTAAATAATTGTATGCTAGCTTGTTCCTAGTGAAACTTTTCTGTCTTTTTCTGTCAATATTCTGTTTTCCTTCTGGTGCCAGTATTTTTTTCTAATCTAAACTTTTAAAATTTTGCAGTCAAATAGATGTTGCTGGAAATCGTAAAGCTATTGTCATTTATGTTCCCTATAGACTGAGGAAGTCTTATCGCAAGGTTCATCTTCGCCTTGTTAGAGAGCTGGAGAAAAAGTTCAGTGGGAAGGTAACATTTTGTATTCTTAGTTTTCTACATCTGTAATGGAGGGGCAGTATAAAGTCTTGAGGGTCCAACCTCAAGGCTGCAGGCTTAAGTCCTATAAGAAGGTGCTCAGCATTTATGGTTCCTAATCATGATGAGTATATAAAGTCAATCCCAGTTTCAGCTCAATACTTGTTTGAATCTGAATTCCGAGCTATGTTTCAATTGCTCCTCTGATAATCCGGCAGGATGTTGTTCTGCTTGCTACCCGAAGGATCGTGCGTCCACCCAAGAAAGGCTCTGCTGTTCAGCGCCCCCGTTCCCGCACCCTAACTGCCGTGCATGAAGCCATGCTTGAGGATTTAGTGTATCCTGCTGAGATTGTTGGAAAACGCACCAGATACAGGATTGATGGGTCCAAAATTAGCAAGGTAATCTTGACAATTCAAGTCAAAGGAACAGAAAATTGTAGTTGGTATTGTAATCTCAATAACCATAACCTCTGCCCTTCTCATGAATTCTCTTTTTATATTCTTGTTTGTGTCAGATCTTCTTGGATCCCAAGGAGCGCAACAACACTGAGTACAAGCTGGAGTCTTATGCTGGAGTTTACAGGAAGCTTACAGGAAAAGATGTGGTTTTTGATTTCCCCGTAACAGAGGCCTGAAGTTGATGATTATGTGTACTTTTTTATTCAAGAGTTCTATAATTGCAGCAGATAGGATCCTACTTAAAATTTTGACTCTTGAATTTGGTTGGATGTCATTTTGAATAGGATAAAACTTTCTTCGATGTTTCTTTTACTATGCACTTGAATTTGGTTGAATGTCCTATGGATTTATCAAAAAATTCCTGCGGATTGTTGGTTGTGGAAAATGTCACTTCCTTAGAAGTTTGGTTGTAGGTGATTTTGCGTGCTGTTCTTGCATGCCATTGCAGTCCGGCTTAACAGCTGTGTAGTGTTTGGGGTATTAATGGATGCATGAGATGCCCCTTTCCTCTTGCATGTATGTCTGTTTTACCGAGGCCTATGGCTAGAGGAATGATCAAGCATGTTGTGATTGTGTTTAGTGGGATTTATGGCATCCTCGTGGAGCCCTCGTTAACAAATATGGCTAGAGCGTTGGTTATGACTCCAATTCAATGGGTTTGAATATTGGACCTGGCCTGCTGACAGATCTGGAAGTCTTGTCCAAGTTCAAGCGTCTTTATGTGGTTCTTCTATCTGCCCTAGTACCAATGCTACTGATTCTATGTGGTGTGCATCCTCCAGTGGCATGTTTTCTATTAAAAGCACCTGGGAGGCTATCAAACTAGTTTGCGGATCCTTTATGATTCCAAGACATAGCTTTATCTCATGGCTTGCAGTATTTGATAGATTGGTTACAAGGCAAAGGCAGCTTAGATGGGGAACATCGAGTGATGATAAGTGTCTTATCTTGTAACAGTTCTTCGGAGTGTAGAGATCACTTCTTTTTTCTTGCCCTGTTACGATGAGTGTATGGCAGGGTATTCTCAAATGTGCAAAGACAGGTGGGAGATTGACCGTTGGAGTTTCAGTGGGCAGAATCAAGTTTTGATTTTGAAAAAGAAATTCTTCAAGTCTGTATCATTCTTAGGTCGGCATAGTGCTCTTATATTTATCAGTTATGGGCAGTGCATCAAAGTTATTTAAAAAAAAAAAAGTAAGAGAAGTAGCATTTGAAATTGTAATAATGTTGTTTTTAAAATAATTTTTATTTAAAAATATATTAAAATATTTTTTATTTTTAAAATTTATTTTTAACATCAACATATTAAAACAATTCAAAAAATAAAAAAAATATTAATTAAAAATAATTAAAAAAAAAACTCAAAATTTTTTAAAATATTTTTTGACAGCAAGATACACTTGATAGCCATTTTTCATCATCAACGACACGCAGGCTTATGTGAATCTCGTAGCCAAAAACAATTGTTTATGTTATTTTGTTCCCACACATATATTGTTAAATTATATTTATGTCAGTTAAAAAAAATGTTTAGATTGAAAATATATATATATATATATATATAAGGTTAAGTGAAATGTTTTAGTAATTATTATTTTTACGAGGAGGATCGCCTCCCAATTCAAAGGTTTTTTTTTTTTTTTTTCCTGGAAGTTGTGAGCTATTATGTATTTAAACTATCAATTATTTTGACTATCTCACTAAAAGGCTTAAAAACAAGTCAATAGAAAGCATGAAATACTAAAATCTAAAATATATAAAATACTTTTTATTTATTCATGTATGTATTGTAATTTATATATTAAAGTCATATATAATAGAAAATGATTATTTAAATTAAGAATGATCAATTCGTTTCTTAAGTATTATTAAAGTCTAGTTAAAGATTATTTTATATGGTTCAAGAATTAAACAAATTAATTTAATCATAATTATCAAAATTTGTATAGAATTATTTAAAAATAAAACATGTTTATTTAATAAACATTCAAATTTGGTAATGAATATTTTTCATAGAAGTTAAATTTGTATATTTTCAACATTGTTGCACAAACAAAAATAAACATTTGATCTGGGCCTTCTTTCATAAATTACATACTTATTCACGAAATAAATCAAATAAACATGTAAAACTCTATTCAAATTAGAATAGACTCCTTTTACTTGAGAATGTGGCGAGTATAAACTATAATTGCAAAAAAAAAAAATTTATATTTGAAAAATATACTTCTATGTAGCTTGCCGAATTTTAGAATTTAGAGTTTTCTTTTTTTTAAAAAAAAAAAAAACTTGTATATATATAGATAACCTCAAATAACAGTATATATGATTATGACTATAACTTTTACTATATTTTAGTTGCATTTACACGATAAGTTAGAATACCATGTTATATATAATGCAATACATGAGTAAATATAATCTTGAAAATAAATAGTACAAGGCATGATAACTGAATCAATCCAAGAACAGAGAGCTGTCGTGTATACCGACTCACAAGATTTGAAAGAATCTGCTATTCACTCCAGCCCTATACAGATGCAATTCAGATGGAGTTGATACGCTAATCTCAGTGTTGGCAGGTGCGAAAAGGGCATCTCCTTCCATAACTACATCTTTGGATGATTCTGTGCGCATTTTACCCTCCCCAACCACGACAAGAAAAATGGAAGGGCCTGGAATCGCAGGAAATACTGTTGATGCCCCTCTTGGAAGTATGCAGCGATCAACCTCAAATTCATCGAAAGGTGGAAGGTATCTTGTTATATATGGACTCAATGCAAATCCTTTCAAGATTTCAGGAAAGCCCTGGATCAGAACCGGAATCATCATTAATGATTTTGCAACAAAAAGATAGCAAATTTAGGAGAAATCTCCTCTGCCTTCTAAGAGCTTGAGAAATCAAACTGCAAATGCAATTTATGCGTAGTCCATCACAATTTGGTCAAGATTCTCGACTCAATGGCCAATGATCTAACCTTCCATCGGCTAATGAACCGTGAGTTCCCACTTGAAAAGGAAGGTCCAGGTTCTATCACAGAGAGGGTGTCAATGGTAGTTCTTCTTCTCTACGTAACAATGTCACTGGTCCTGGTTCTAATCAACCGTGGCTAAATCATTTTCCTTTGCCACTAAAAAGAGTATTTTTCCATACTAATAATTGAAATTCATTCCTATGGTATAAAAATGTCCAGGAATTAGAATTCTCATGCCAAGATAATGTGGTCATCCTGCTCTTTTGGCCCCTCCAAACAGATGCTTTTTTTTAAATGCAAGGCAAATGGTTTCAGGACTATTATGCCCTACAGGTGACAGCTTAATTTAAAAAGCCCAACATGATTATCAAATTCGAACAAACATTAACACATGCTCATAGAGATTTTTTAACAAATGAACTGCATTACATACATGTATGAACTAATTACCTGTTTGTATGTGAGCATGGAACAAAGAGTTTGGATATCCAGGTGCTTGGGCGTAAGACCAGCCCGCACAACATTGTCTGAGGTTGCCATGCATTCGATACACTCGCCATGTAGATATGCATGGGGTTCATTTGCCCCGAGATACAAAGCTTCACCAGGATTGAGCTTCACATAATTAAGAAAGAAGGCTGATATGACACCAATATCAGCTGGATATTGCTTTTCTAACTGCAAGACCAGCTGTTCCTTTCCTGTCAACTGCCTTGTCTGGCAGATAAAAAAGTTCAGGTATAAAATCAAGGCAAAATCAATAGCATGACAGAAAATCAAGTATGGTATTGCTTAAGAAGTCATTAAAAAAATAATCTTTGTGCCAATGATATTATTAGATGTCTTACCCATCTTCTTATTCAATCAAGAAATGCTTGACATTAACGCTTTTAACCCAACTAGCAAATCTATTACACATGTTAATCACGGCATTCAGATCACCTTACAAAACAGCAGCCTTAATAAAGAAAAGCTCAACTAACCTCGCTTTCCGTATACAATCTGCTTTTTAATTTGGATATTACTTCAGCTGTCATCTCTTTGCTTGCTGACATGAGATGGGTAAAGGCTGATCTCAGAACAGATTTTACTTTTTCCTCATGATCTTGCTCGTTGATTTGCAAAAGTTGGTTTGCTACTGCACTGCCAACCAGTTCTACGATCTCAGGAACATCTCGAAGCACAGCTTTAAGCTCCTGGAAAATATATCAATTCACATCAAGTAAATGAAAATATGGATATGATTTCAAATGGTTTATCAGTAAAAATTTGTAGATACAATAAGCAAAGTCAAGGTTGTCAGAGGAAGTTATCATGACCTTGATGGACTGAGAATAAACACCAATACGTAAGAGATTTACTTGCATTTTCTTTTGATTAAATACATTCCTATGTGACATTGAAAAGTAGTGGGTTTTCAAATATGTCTGCAGTCTGCAGATAACCATTTCCTTTTCAAGGCTTCTTTTAAAATGTATGCTTTATAAGAAAGAGGGAGCAGTTTGTTGATGGTTAGCTAATTCACTCAGAAATTTAAGCAACTCAGAAGTGCATCAATAAAGGATAAGGAACTCAAAGTTTCTCATCGTCTTGACAACGCAATCGAAATAAATCATGCTCACATGATATTAAGTTTTTCCAAACTGATAACTATTACAAGTGAAAATCACAGTCCTAGCCAATTAGGAATATTAATAACAAAATTAACAGGAGATATGGGTTAAGGTATGGTAGAATCACATTCAGTTAACTGAATCTTTAGAGTTCTCTTGGAATTAAAAAAAAAAAATCAAGGAAACCTATTTGCTTCACAAGCATCTGTATGACCTCGAAATATCCTTCAACCTTTGCCAAGATTCACAAGACTACCAATGAACAACAATCAACTCATAGAATTTGCAAGATAGAGATATGCAAGAAAGATAGAGATCGATAGACCACCTCAAGGCTGATAAAACTGCAGAGGGCTTCAAACTCTGTAACAGCCAAAGCCATCTCGGGCTTATGATTGTCATCCTTGTAAAGATTTGGATGCAACTTGTGTAGAACTTTCGCCAATTCCTTGTCTGGATGAGCCTGAATTGACAATGCTTTTGCCACGGAAAGCACCTATCAGAGACCAAACTGTGAAAATCAAACACAACTTCTCAATACTCAAACATCCAAGTTTCTGCAGTCTATGAAATTCAAACACAGCTATCACGAAAAAGTCCTTGAATGTATGATCAAAGAGCAGTCCACTAGAATTGAGAAAAGAATTGGTGAAAAATCAACTAGCCATACATAATGGTCCAAATCTATATCTTAAACAGTAAAAAACAATAAATATAAATGGGAAAATCACTCATCTCTAGTCAGGGTGCAATAAAAACAACCTCCGAAGAAGAAGAAGCAACCCCACTTGTCTAAGATCTTATCTCCAAGCACCAATACGGCTATTAAAAATCCAGGACATAAAGATTTAAACTTCATCGTGCCAATCCAGGACTCCGCACAAAACCCTTTCTCTTTCAACTAAGCCACAGAATTCAATGCTAACAATATTGCAAGCAATAATTCTAAACCAATTCTCCCAATTGTAATTTTGAACAAAAAATTTCTGCCTTTGAAGCCTCATTTGACTCACTACCCACATCACTGGTCGCCATGAATTCTAATTCAAATTTTGAAAGGATGATATAAAAGGAAAGAGTTAAAAGGAAATGTTATATGCTAATGACAAGTGGAAAGGAAGTACCCTTTTTCTTTTCGATAAAAACAAGGCTAGTAAAAATGAAAATTAGCTTTAACTGCCACTAAATAACGACATTTTGCTGAGAAAAAACAAAACTGCCATAATAAAGCACTACTTTCCAATAAATTAAGACCCCCCAATTCTCAGCAGCTTTAGACTTGATCCCCAGAGCAGCTAATTCTACTACAGAAACATAAATTGCCCAATTCCTAAACATGAAGAAGGATGGGCAACATTCAATCAAAACACACAAAAAGAAGGGTTTTTTTTTTTTAATCAAACACAAATAAAAAAGTTAATCAGATACACCGACGCAGAAACCATAATTCACAGATGATTAAGCCTGATCATAAAAGAACCAACTACAAAAAATAAAACTCATGACTCAGCCAAAACATAAATTGAGACACATCACAAGCGAAGTCATACATTACAACAGAAAAAATGATGAAAAAGATTGTACCTTGAACAAGAAAGGAAGATCACAACCCCACTTATCCAAAACCTTATCACCAAGCACATTAGGATTCTTACAAATCCATTCTTTCAAACTCAAACTCCCAGACCCATTTGAGTCCCCATTCTCCACACCACCTTCCACCACAAAAGAAGGCCCAGAACCATGTGTACCCACCCAAAACTCAGCAAAAGGCTTCTTCTTTTCAAATGCTATATCATACCCGGAATTCAATTCATAAAGCCTTGCAACCTCGGACCCTTCTGTCCCTTTCTTACCCCAGACATAGTTTTGAACTGAACATCTAAGTCTCTTCAGCCCTCCTCCCTGGTGGTTGTTCTTCAATTCAGTCTCCATTGACTCAAAGACGAGACCTTTACTGCACTATATCAAACAAAAACAAGAAGACTTTAGAGATGTGAATATAATAAAGGCCATGAAGAAAGGGAATGCGTATATATAGATACTGCTGGATGTTTGAAAGGGTAATAAGAGAGGGGGAAACAAGTTGAGAAAGAGAAACAAAAGGAGACTTGAGAAAAAAGATAAAGAGGCAACGAAACTATATGTGGTGGGGTCTGATCTGACTATGAAGTTTTCATTTTCCTTTCCAGATTAGTTCTTATCTCCCAATATTTCGTGATTTTCGTCGTTGCTGAGAATAGTTTCTGTTTTGTCATTCCTGTGGGTAAATCCTCTGGCACTGCGGCATCCACGTTCATCCGGAAGTTTCTTAAAATCTAACTTTAGAAATTATAATAATATTTTGCATATCAAATGTAAAATTCTTAGATCGACTTCGTTTTCAATTAAATTAAAGAGGTAATTTTATTTTAATATGCAAAATATATATAATAATAATAATACATGGCCTGGTAATAAAAAATAATATATGCTGTGCGGTATATAAAAAATCAAATTTCGATGTCTAAGAATGTGAGATGGATTTTTTAGTCAAGATAGCATGCGCTGTCAAATGCGTAAACCTGACGAGGAAGTTTGTTTTAAGATCACCAAAATTTGAAGGTTATACCTTCAAAGTCTCGCCCGAAGTTACCTTATAAAGGAGGAGAACAAGAAGGATAAAAAAGGATTTTGTTTGAGAATACAGTGTAAATTATATTTTTAAAAATTTAAAATTTTTATTTTTATTAAAATTTAATTTTTATTTTTTGTGTTTTAAATTGTTTTGATATACTAATATTAAAAATAATTTTAAAAAAATAAAAAGATATTATTTTAATATATTTCAATATAAAAATAACTTTGAAAAATAATTATGGTGACACTTCTGAACAAAAATTATAATATTAATAAGAAATCTGCCTTTACCATAAGCAAAACTTGTAGTTGCTGTCACAATTGGCAGTTTTCGGCACAGTTTCGTGTTTTTGAAGATTTTTAAAAAGAAATTCGTTTTAAATATAAAAAAATTAGTGTTTTTTTATCTTTTTAAATAAATTTAAAAAATAAAAAAAATTAATATATTTATAAATAAAAAATATTTTAAAAAATAATATTTTTCACATCTCAAACAAAATCTTCTATAAATTAAAACAAAAAAAATAAAACTTTTTTATAATCTAAGAAAATACAATTCTTTAGACCGTTTTAATCTTATCATAGAAATTGTAGTTAAGATCAAGATCGAGCTATAAACACTAACTACAAAAAATTCTTTATGATAAAAATTAATATCAAGATGTTAACTATTCCGCATGAGAAGTTTTTTTTTTTTTTTGAAAAAAATCTAGATTTCAATGGTTTGTCTAAAAGAAGACTACAAAAAAAAAAAAAAACAGAGAGTAAAAAAAAAAAAAGCCACAAGCATCGGATAACTCACCCGAAGTGCTGGAGAAGGACACACCGCTAGAATTAAGGATTTGTCGGTGAAGAACGTCGGTTTATGTTATGTCGGCTTTTATGGGCACGGGGACACCAAAAGCGACGAGTGAGGTGGACCATGTGGATTGGACACTGCTTCGCCCTCCTACTCCTATGATGAGAATATATATATATATTCTCATCTTCCCCAATTTAATAAAATTAGATGCCTCGTTTTCTTCTTCTTAAATTAATTTTGCAGTTATCCTTTCATGCTTTGGACACTCGAAGTGTTTTGTCTTTCTTAAATTTTTCTTGCAGTGAAAATCTTTTAATTTTTTTTATTCTTGTAGAGATCAAATAGGTCCTTCTATTGTGCAATGTTTCACTTTAGTACTATTTCTTTGGTGTATTCCATCTAATGACTCTAGGTTGGACAACACGATTCCTACCTGTCTACTTTTTGGTCCATAATATTGATTTTGATGAGTATTCAAAGTGGAAAAATTATTGATTTTTTTAAAAATTTATTTATATTTGCGTTTCAAATAAATATCTTTTCTATTTTTTTTTTGCTTCAAATTAACTTTTGCATTTGTTTGAACTAAGAGTTTTGTATTTGTCATTTTCTATATGCAAAAGCAAAAAAAAAAGCATAGTTTTCATACTCGATTCAAATACCAAATTGTTAGTTTGTTGAGTCAATTTGAATTAATTCTAAAATAATTTTATTTTGATTTTAAAAATAAAATAATATTGTTTTGAATATTTTTTATAAAAAAATCAAATGACATCTTCTTAGACTAACAAAAAAAAGCTTTTTTAAGTTTATTTAGTCAAGTCTTGCATGTGTTTAGTCAAATCCATCTCCAAACCAATTTAAAATGAAATTCAACCTAGAGTTGGCTCTAGATTAGTGAGTTACCACCTCGACTATCAGATCGGTCCAAGTATAATAACTACAAGAGGGAGAGACCTAAACATTTAGTGTATGATTATAAGGTGTCCTAAAGTGAAACATTGTGCAATAGATGAGGACTTGAATGAATTTAGTCCATTTGAATCATACCGCTTGAGAAAAGTTTTTGTCAATGCGCACATGAAACTCGGGTGGATGGATTCCAAAAGCACGTCGTGCCACAGATGCCACCGAAGCTAAGATCGATCCACTTTCCGTGTTGTTCACTCCACCAAACGAATAGAAAGAAACCACGGAGTTATAAAAATGCCTCTTTCCTTCCTTTTCTTCTAAAAGTCTGTCCTTTACACCATTTTATTATTAGCCACGATGGAAGCAGGGAGCATCCGAGACACCAATCAGCAATATAATAATAAAATTATGTGCAGAAAATCGAGGAGATAACACTTTTGTTGGGCAGTTATTATCAGATTGTTATTGATTTATTAGCTATTTTACCCGTGCCCCATTGCACAATTTGCAGCGTAATTTTTTTTTATAAAACAACTAAAGTATATAAGCTATTTTGATGTGTTTATTCACAGTATAAATCAAAAATATTATGCAAATATTTAAATAAATAAATTAATAATCATCTATATAAATAAATAAAAAATATAAAAAACACTAGAAGAGAAGCTGAAAAAATTAAAAGATGGATGTAGATAAAGATATTTTATCTCGTAAAATGAAACATTTAAAAGGTTATGTTTATTAAATTTATTTATTAAAACCAATAAAAAAAAATAATGTAAATTAAAACAAACATGAATTTGATTGAATTAAAAAAAAAAAGGAAAAAAACTACTCCACAAGGCCTTTTGGTGGAATTATTTTAAAAAAAACACACAAACATACTAGAAATATTTTTTTAAAAAAATATATTTTATTTTTAAAAAATAAGGTTCATCTATACAAAACCAAAAAATAAATAGATAAATCATAATAATAAGTTAAAAAATTAAACACAAACAAAAAATATAAAAATATATTTATTCAAAAAATACATGTAAAACTCATGACTTACATAATGACATCAGGACAAACCGATAGAAAATAAATTGAAGATTATTTAAAAATAATAATGTATAATGATAAAAATTATAAAAGAAAATGAGAGCGGAAAAAGACATTGAACCACATTAACTTTTCAAAATCTTATCCCGACTTATTAGATTGAAAGCACTACAAGTAAAAAAAATCATAAAGCCTCATCTTCAACAAATCAAACATTGAATGATAAAACCAGTTAAACAAACCAACTACATAAAAGGATCTAAAAGTTTTATAATTAAGAGAATGAGAGTGAAAATAAAATAAGAAATAAATTAGAGGGCAACAAAAAATGTTCAATTGAAGGGTTAAATTGAAAAGAAAAATAACTTTAATAAAAGGAAAAACAAATCAAAAGAATAAGGTCAAGTTGAAAAAAAAAAAAAAAAACATAAACCCTAATTGAATGAAGAAATTGAAAATTAATAAAACTTTAACAAAAAAGCCAAGGAAAAAAAATTAAAAATCAAAAGAATAAAGACGAAAAAAAATAATAATATATGACAAAGTGTAATCGAATAACTAAATTGAAAAAAAAACTTTTTATAAAACGATTAAGAATGAAAATACAAAATCAAAAGAATAAAAACTGAAATTGAAAAATCAAAAAATAAAAAGGATAACCATATACTTTTTCAAGCTTAAAAGAGAAAAGAATGGAAAAAAACAACTATCAACAATAAATTACTTATTATTTGTAGTTACGTGCCATATTAGAAGAAAAAAGATATGAAGACGCTTCCAAAGACACGACGAAAGGTAGTTTGGTCATTAGTCGTCTAAATAGTGCAAATGCTATCTACTCATTAACGCGATAAACATGCACCAACAACTTTTTAATATAAAAGATTAATTATCTAATATAAAAATACTAAAATACCCCTTATACCTATAAAAATCCATGGGTAAATGAGTTCTTTTAGTGTATTCTAAATAAACATGCACCAACAACTTTTTAATATAAAAGATTAATTATCTAATATAAAAATGCTAAAATACCCCTTATGCCTATAAAAATGCATGGGTGAATGAGTTCTTTTAGTGTATTCTAACAAGCAAAGAGACAAACATACTCTAGTTAATTAACAGTTATTGGTTTTTTTTTTACCTCAAAGGTAGATAAATAAAATAATGATTTTATTATAACAATCAATGTGTTTCTCGTGATACAATAAAAAACGTACTCTTTGATAAATTATTCCACCTTATGACGTTACTACTAAAAATATCCCTTTCAGTTCTTGTTGGCTGTCTTCCCATTCTCATTCCAATGTGGAAGCGGTAGGCAGCTGCATTATTATTATTATTTTTATTTTTATTATTAACATGAATGTATATATTAATTTGTATGTATTTTAATTAATTTTATAAATTTTAAAATTAATAATCATATAAATTCTCAATAACTATTATATTATTAATCATATAACTCAAACCTAAAATTACAAGAAAATAAAACCTTTAATCCAAAATTTTTATCATTAAATTACTTACTAAATGATTAGTTGCATTAGTTTTTAAAATCAAATCAGGAGGTTTTAAGAGAATTTTTTTTTTTTGTATATATATATATATATATATATATATATAAAGAAAACTCTCTCGTGAATTTACTATTTGAAAATACTAAGTTTGTTAGGGAAATAAAACAAATTATTATTTTCCTCTACTTCAATCGACCAGTATATTTATTTCCAACTATGTGGGAACAACAATATTATATGTTCGTCACTCGGCCTAACCTTGAGTCTTTGTCCAATCCAATGATTGTGAGTTCCTGCTTCGTGGGGTTGGTTAGAGCCACAATCTTTGCTTTTGATCTGCTGATCATAATTTATTTTCAACACGAATTGTTTTTTCTCTCGTAAAATTTTTTAAATGCAAACATGACTTTACAGATCTAGTTTGACTGCACAAAAGTCAGCTCAGTAAAATGAGTGACCGACACTGCAAATTCACATGTTTGAAGCAGTGAAAACAAATCAAAATTACCCCTGTGCCTTTCTCTAGAGGGAAAAACCAAAGGAAAAATACAATAATATTTACACACACACATATAAAAGAAATAATTATAAGTACATATTAAACAATTAATCCATGCTAATTATATCCTTGAAAGATAATTAGATGTTCAGATCGCATGCATAAACTAATTATTAAGAATAATTATTTTCAGTTCGATATAGTTTTTATCAAAAAAAAATAATCAAACTGAAAAAAAAAATTTTGAAAAAAAAACTAAAACCAGGTTAAACCGACCGATTTCGGTTCGGTTCTTTTAGGGAAAAAACCAGTTCAAATCAATTTGGCTCGATTTTTTTGATTTTGGCTCGGTTTTTTTTTATTTTGGCTCGGTTTAGGCTCGGTTTGGCTAAGTTTTTTTCTGGTTTCGGTTCAGTTTAATTTTTTCAGTTTTTTTCTTATAAAACCGAAACCGAACAGAACCAGCAGGTTTTTTTAAAATTTTAATCGGTTTAATCGGTTTTTTTAGTTATTTTTTTTTTAGTTTTCTTGGTTTAATTAATTTCTTGATTTTTTTTTTACCCCTGCTAATTATTCACATGCACGATTTCAAGATCATCCACACCTTGATGCTTTCACAATTTTTTTTTACAGCCTATGTTGGAACTTGAATTATGGAAAGCAATTTAAAGGACTAAATCCTTATAATATGCGAGGCTATACCTCATATAAAAAATAATTGAACTTAAAATTCATAACAAAATCAAATCTTGCAAGACAATTCATTTTAAGTATTTTTTTTCTAAAACTGTTTTTATGAAAATAAAGAGACCTCTCAAATGAAAAAAAATTAAATTTTTTTATATTTTTAGATTATTTTAATTTGTTGATATTAAAAATAATTTTTAATAAATAAATAATATTTTAATATATATCTAAATAAAAATCTTTTTAAAAATAAACACAGTATCAATTGCTATCTATGGCTATGAATTAGTAATTTTAACAAAGTAAAAAAATAAAAAAGAATATTCGAAAATCCAGAATTCAGGGCCGTTTAATAATATCGAAAAAATCCAGGAACCTAATCACAAAACCCCCAAATCTTTCCAAAACCCTCAAAATTAGGGTTTCACTTCCATGTGTGGAACTCTCCGAGATGGATCATTAGAAGGAGAGCAAGCACCAGCTCTCACAATCAGAGACACCACAGCTTCGCCTTTTGGTTTCCACGTTCTCTCTCAGCTCTCCTCTTTCATTTTAGCCTCCAAATCCCAGTCCCGGTTCCTATTCAAAACCACGCCGTTTTTGTTCGATTTTATTGTTATTATTAATTTAATTGAGATTAAGCTAATAAATTGGTTGATTGGTTGATGTTGCAGTGGAATTGTGATTGTTGCATTTTCACGGAGCCCGTTCTTTTACGTAGATTTACCGAAGAGATGAGGAATTGATGTAAAATCATCTATCTCATAAATGTAATTTTTGTACACACTTTGTTTGGTTGCCGAGAAAGTAAAGCAAATGGAAAGAAAATTAAGTTTTTTTCTTTTCTTTTCCTTTTATGTTTTGGTAAAAATGTGTTGTTATGTGTGATTGTAGGATTTTTGAAGTGATTTATGGGTGGGGACATGGGGGCTGAATTATTGTTGTTGTAGCATTCAGATTTTGGATTGCTATTCGGATCCGCTTGGTTGGAAGGATCAGCTTATGATGTCGGGAAATTTCACGGATGTTTCCTATGAAGCTTCTTTGAGTTTGAGTTGTGTTTGTAGGAATGTGAAGGATTTGGACAAGTTGTACTCTTTGATTCTTGAACTGGGGAAAGGGAATTTCTATATGAATTTTTTGTTGCTGCTTGGTTTTGTCTGTGAAGGATAGTAATGTAAATATCAAAAAATTGCATTCCGATAAGCATTTTCTTTGATGAACTGGTTGTGTTCTATGTGGGGTAATTTTTGGTAGTTTGTTGTATTTATGCTTGCAGGATAGTTTGGACAAGGAAAAGATTGTTTTTCTGTTGCCATTGATTCGGTAATTCTGCAACCTGCAAGTTTGAATCTCTAATAACTGTATTGGTTGTTAATATGTAAGATTAGGGCTCAGGCTGTCATTGTTAAGTTTAAATGAAGTTCGAGTGATCTTGCCAGTGTGTTGTAATGATATTCTAGTAAATTGATGCTTTAGGTCTGTAGCTAAGTTCCACTTTTTATAGTGTGTTGATGTGAACAACAGGTTGCTTTTCTGAGTGGACACTTCTTGTCAAATACTGACATGAACCAATAAGAAGTATTCTGGATTACAATATCTGATGTCTCTGCTCAAAGTATCACTCTATTTTGCATGTGAGATGTGGAAACTTCCTGTGAACTGCCAATGTTTTCCGACGAGGATAGGCTTAGCCAGAGGGAAGGCATTATTAGGGATTTTATGTCTAGTGTCCTACTTTAGAAGAATAGGAGGTTATGTGCTGAAATGGATGGATTTGATTGCACTTTTTGTATTTTCCTAACTCTGCTGGAAAAAAATTGAAATATCTTTCTTAGGTCAAAAAATGCCAAAAAATACTTGGTGCTTTTTTGTCTCATTTTAGCTTGAGCTGGCATGCTCACATGGATGGACAGCTGCCATGGACCCTGTATGACCATGTGATGCTGCCTGCTCACATGTCAGTGCCTATGGAAGCCTGGAGAATTTGTTGATTGATATCCAAATCATTGTCCTTATTTCTTGAGTCATGTTCTAATGCTGTAGGATGGATCCTAGGACATGGATATGATGTTGGCTATTCTTTTGGAATGGCACCAAGTTTCATTGTTACTGTTCTTTAAAAACCCAATCAATACGGAGCATATTTATGAGATATTGAGCTTGTGAGAGTATGTTATTTTATATAAAATTCTAATAACAGCGTAACGTGTCAGAACTCTCAGTTTCAATGCCAAGTAGTCTTTTACATGCAGTTCAAATATTTGCTCTTTTTTTTTTTTCTTTTTCATTCTGATGGGTTCTTCGCAATTTTAACCAGATAAATGAAATGCTGAGACATATCTCCATCAACAGTTGCAGGCCTGTTAAGCAACCTTCGTAGCCATGGTATAAGCATTTCTGCTCTTTCCAGACTTTCTCTAATTATAGGCAGTGTTTATTCACCTTTTCTTTTTGATATTTCTGCAATTACTTGGCTGAGAACAAGCAACTTTGGTGTTTAAATACATAAAATTAATGTTTTACCTTTCCTTTTAAATAAATGAATCATTTGGGATATGCAGAAGGGATTCCATGACATTGATGTGGTTTAATATTGGGCATATATTCACTGTTGTTTCATGGTCACAGAACAGATTTCTAGCATCTTTTGGGTGTTACATTCAGACCTTCATGAAGTCAAGGTTACATCTGTTCTTGAATATCTGTCCTATGTGGTGGTCAGTGTAGAACCACTGCATCAAACTGCTAATGGACAGAGAAGGTATTTGGAAAACCTCTTTGTTAGAACAAAACTTTTGGGAAAGGAAAGCTTCAAGTCTGATTCAAGCGCCGAAATGGGCGTGTTCGTGTGATGGTGAATCTCTCTTTCTCTATCTTTTTTCCCCTTCTTGTTTTTCTTGGGGTCTGGTGGGAGTTGTTGCCCCTGATTATGAAGCTTCAAACTGTCATAACAAATATTCTTTTCTTAGAGCGAAGGATTTTATATCGATCAGTCAGACATCAATTTTACCTCTGTTTCATCTGAAGATGAACTATTCAATCAAATTAATCTAGGCCTTCTGCCAAAGCTCAGTCAGTGCAGAGTGCTCTCTCTCTCATACACATGTCCACACACCAGTACATGTTTCTCAAGTAAAATACACAGTTATGCATGCACCCAAGATAGCAGATGTACTTTGTGCAACTTCACTTATTTTTGTGTAACTGGGGCTTCTGTCAACAGGTTCAGTTTAATCTAGATCTATCAGAGAAAGAACGCATCGGCAGGGCTAGGGTTGTACTATCTTTTGACCACCAAGGTGTGGAAATATAGATAGATTAATAGATTTAATTCCTTTACTTTTATCAATGAGCATGAGATTTTATTTAATCTTAGAAATTACAAGATCTTTGCTCGTGCTTGCTTTAGGAAATGGTAAACCTATTCAAATCGACGACAGTGGAAGATCTCTTGCTAAGGGCAAAACTGAGGCGACCCTTGGTTCAAGCTGGACTTCACAAAAAGCTGAAGACTATGGTGAAGGAGATATCATATATTTTCTTGATTCAGATGATGAGATGCCAGATTCTGACGAGGACTCAGATGATGATTTGGATGTATAATAGGTACACGCTCACTGTTCATGATTTGGATATAGTATCTCATTTTTTTTGCACATTCCTTAGAACAGAAATCCCTTTTTTTTTTACTATCTCCGCGTGAAAATTATGTTCCATCAGAACAACATAGGACAATTAGAATAACGGGTCATTTATCAGAGAAAAGTGGTGCTAAAGTTTCTGATAAGCAGCAGCAATGCGCTCTATAAATGGACCCAGCAGACCTTCGAAACATGCAGAGTGTTGATAGCTGCAAAATATGACCCATAACATCATGTCCTAGGAGTAAGGTGTTCCAGATAAGTATTTAGCCAATATTCTGTGTCCGTGGGAGGGGCCACATAACAAATATTGGCCCATTCCTCCAACCTCCTTAGAGTTAATACAGAAGCTGGCATGAATGCGCAAATTGCTGGGCTACTTAACTTGTTTGGCCTCTACTGGTCATTATGCTTTGCTGAAGTTTCGCCTTTTTTTCATAGGATCAATAGATCGTCTTCACAATGAAATTAATGATGGAATCGTGGAAAATGGGAATCCAAGGAAAAAGTAAATTTCGAAGATGGAGGGAGGTTCTTGTTTGTAATCGTTGGTTTGGAAGCTAGAATAGCAATCACGATATATTTCTTATATGTCCCTAGCAAATTTAATTGATAATATATTATAATTTTATATTAAAAATAAATTATTGAATTTTTAATAATTTTTAATTATTTTGATGTATTAGTATAAAAAATAAAAAAAAAATTATTTTAAAAAATAACTTTTACTGCAGCACAAAACCACGACTATTCGCAAAGAGTGAAGTTTTACCGTTTCCATGATCTCAACAATCTGAAAATTGAAATAAAGCACTATACAATTGTCATAGTAAATCAGATCCAACAAACTAATAATAAATATAATTATCTAAGCTTTAATTTTTATTTTTTTTTCTAAATCAGATCCTGGATTGGATCTTAGCACAGACTAATAGTTAAATGCGAGACTTGAATTCAAGTGTCTTTGCTTAGTGGAGAGATTATCATTGAATTACAAAATACCCCTTAATAGAAAATATCAACTACATTATATATTCATAACACTTTATATTTCTAATTAGCTCGCTAAAATAAATCAACAAAAAAAATACCACATTATTTATACAGGTCTATTATTATATTTAATTTATAGAACTGAAAACCCTTATAATATTAATATTCCAATTTTGCTATTGAACTTAAAAAAACCTAGCTATAATGGCTAACTTCTTCTTTTCTTTTCAATCTCCAGCATGCTCAGAAGAAATGATTGAAGCCATTATTTTATGACATGACTGAGTTATTGGGGGTGCCCTTTCTTGCCCTGGCTAGATTCGATTTTCAAGGTCTAGCAAAGAAGATGAGTGCCTTGTTCTAAAATTGATCAAATTTTTGACAAAATCATTGCAAATTTAGGTTGAAGCCACCAAATGGGAATATGGGTGTGGATGGAATCATTAGTGCTATATGCCATTAATTTGCAGAAATGTCTTCAGATCCTTGGTATATATGCCGGGGAGGATCCTACCAACACCAGATGAGGTAGGGGACTTGTGTGACGGCTGACGGGTTGTATAGGATAGGTGGTAGTGGTGTGTATGGAGGGCATGTTATGAGGGATCGATAGGCAAGGGAGGACTTTTAATGTGAATGGAAGAAGATATAGGAAGCAGCTCTTGGTGCAATCGATTTGGAGCCCTGAGTTGAAGGCACGTTCCAGCCCTAATGTTTTGGACTGATAAGGTGGTGGTCTTTTCTAGGACCTTGAAAAATGGGAAAGAAGAAAAAAAAAAGGTAGAAGAATAGATTGTGGATTGTTAAGAACATCAGATTCTGTGAAAGAGAGAAGAATAGATTGTGGATTGTTAAGAACATCAGATTCTGTGCTCTTGAATCATGAATTTTCTTTTATTTTTGTTTTGAGTTCCTGATTTAATTTGGTTTAAGGAAATTAGATGTATACACAAATGATGAAGGTGGAGATTGGGGAAGGAGGACAAAGAGGTAGAGAAACTTCTTTGCAATCTCCCCTATCATTAATCAAAACATTCATGGATTTATGTGAACTTGACATTTCTACACACCCCACCAAAAAACTAAATTAAAACATTCTTAGAAATAAAGCAAAAAGCATATGCAAGGCTCATGCAATTTGCTAGAAGCCTAGATAGCACCCAATAACACTACACAGCATAATTGTGAAGGGATGGAGACATGGCCTGTCGGCCAGCAAAAGAAGAAAAAGATTCACCCTTTAATGGATGCTGATAATGTCGAGAAAACCTTGAGTATTTTCAAAGTTGTTTTTTCAAGGTCCCGATGAGCAAAAGATATGGAAGGTCGGGTTTAGGCAACCAAAACACTTGGAAAATTAATCTTTTCTGTAAGTTTAGAAACCATATAAAGCTAGAGAACAGACTTTCGAACATGCAGCAGTTCTTGAGAATCACTTTGTGTGATAATGCTTGCCTATCCATATCAAAGTAAATGATTCCTAGGCCCTTCCCCTTTCTTTCCAAGAACACTTTTTGCTGGGCAGAAACTTTATGCTATCGGTTTGGACTTTGGATATATACCCATCAAGGCTTGCTTGTAAGGCACTGTCTGTGGTATTCCTTCTGACCAGTTCTGCCCCTCTTCTGTTCTTCACTTTACACCTTCCTCGCAGAGGGATGGAATCGTGATTATATTTTATCACCCCATGTATTTAAATCCCGATTATTGCATAAAAGGAAATAGTTTTTACTTTTGCATCTTATACGAGGTTAAACACTTGAAGGATAAGTATCAAAAGCGTTTGGTTAAATATGAACCTCATTGAAACTTCTCCCTTTTGCAGAAGTTCTAGTTCGTTCTACCATACATGGATGAAAAGAATATTAAGATTTATTTCTTGTAATTTTTCATCCATTTGATTTCTTACTAAACATATTCTTGATAGTAACAATACTATTATTTATGAATTTGAAGAATCATGTTAATCTTATGGAAGAACTGGGTTAATTTTTAGAAGCATCCTGTAATATAATTTCAAAAAATCAGAGATAAGAGATAAGATCAGATGTTCATAAGAGAAGAAAACAATAATTAAGATCTAGCTAAAACCCAAGAAAGTGTAGCCGATAATAATTCAGCCTCTAAAGCAGCTAAGAAATGGTACACCGCAGGTCCACAGCCAGGCCGACTTCTCATATAGATCCCAAAATCTACAGCTCAACTCATCGGTGTAGCTCGACAATCAGGGCTAGCTCAGATAGCATCAGAGCGTGTAAGATTTGGTTTAGCTACCTTTTCCTGAGCTTCATGGTTGTCAGTCCAAAACTCCAGACAGAAAAACCAGAAGGGACAGTGACAAAACTACAAGGTGCATGGCCATTGTCGTGATTTATCGTGGGTACCAGGACAACAGACCACGTTTCTTTTAGTTAGTGGCCAGAATCTGTGATGTAAGAACTATTTAGGAGATTGATATTATTCATATGGTTTTTTAAATAGTATAAATATGATTTTTTTAATGTATGATCCAATAAAAAAAATCATTTAAATATCCCATTTGCGTTTTAATGTTAATATTTCTGACTTTTTTAAGAAAAAGTTATCTGAGAAAAGTTGTGGCTATGAAAGGAATTTTTTTAAAAAATAATCTATGCTTTGGTTCTTTTGATAGATACACAAAAAAAATAATTTTGATTTTTCATTTTGACTCTTCCGATTGAAGCTGCGAAACTAAAGAAAAAAAATTGATTATTTTTAATTAATTTTTACTTTTCTTTTAACTCTCCCATTATAAATGCCCTGAGCAGAGTGTTTTCTAAATGTTATGTCACATGCAAGTGGCCATGGACGGAAAGGGAAAAGGAAAATTAAAAAAAAGCTAAGTGCAGATCATGGAAAGAGGTTGAAAAGTATTCAATGGGTCCATTATTGGACCATTTATTATTGGAACATCAGCTATCAAGTATAGTTGCCCAATCAGTTTATCCCAAAACAAATATATTATTTTAATTTTTAAAAAATAAATAAATTTATAATAATATCATTCTTAATAAAAGAAAAATCCTTGAAATTGACTTGGTAGCGTCTTATTTAGGTTTGATTAGTCCACTAGTTTGAAAATAGACATATTCATTAAAGTTTGGCATAACTCAATTATGAGAGATATAGTTTAATTATTTAGATTTTAAATTTAATTTTTAAAAATTATTAGTTTGAATCTTAGAAACCTCATCATCATTAATTTCAGAGTTTATAGGATTAGTTGAGGCATACAAAAATTAACTCGAATATCTACCTTAATAAAAAAAATAAAAAGTTTGACATAAATCTTTAAATTTTATTATTTTTATTTAGTTTTTTCACTAATAATTTACCCTTCACTTTGTTGACAAACAGCATCCGTGAAAGGATTTTATAATAATTCCTGTTTTTTTAATATTTTAATATGATTTTGATGCAAATGTAAGCCAGCAGAATTGCTTATTAAGGGTGTGTTCAAAAAAATATATATTAAAGTACATTGCGCATCTTAATTTTAGTCAAAATCCAGTCTAGACAGTTAGGGTGGATCCAGAGATTTAGGGTTTCTACTCCTAAATAATGATAAAAATAACAAAACCCAGATGAAAGAAAGAATCCATATGCTTGAGCTCTGACTCACTTTGTCAGCCATGGTGGACATAAGATCCATAAAGATGATGAACAGATGAAGCACAGTAGTGCTCTCCTCCCTCGTATGTGCCTTCATGAGCATAAAGTGTTATTATTACCCATGGTGGACACCACGATCAGAGCTCTGGCTCTCTTTCTTTCCCCCACCACGTTTTTATTGTACCGTGTAATTGTTATTTAAGAAAAATATTATTAGATTAATGAGCATAAATGTTTAGTTTTTAAATATGTAAATATTGTGTGTATATATATATATATATATATATATATATGCTCATAGGCATTACTATTGTACAGTTCCTGCCCTCGTGCATAATTATATGTTTTCCATTACATTTTAATGTATTTAACATTTATTTTTTAATTTGATTTGGTTTTTATTAAAATAAATAATTAAATTATTTTTTAAATCAAAACTGGTTTAAACTAATTGGTTCTGATTTAGCTTGTTTTTTAATTTGGTTCGGTTTTTTTCAGTTTGGATTCGGTTCAACTTGGTTTTTTCAATTTCATGTTTATAAAACCAAACCAGTTAGTTTTTTAAAAATTATAATTAATTTTATTAGTTTTTTTTATATTTCAGTTTTTTTAATTATTTTTATTTTGATTTCAGTTTAATCAATTTTTTAATTTTTTTTATCTTTATTAATTTAACTAAACTTTCTACTGTTTACTTTTTATCGTTATCTTCCGGCATATCACATAAACAGCTACAATCCAAATTAAGAGCTAAGGATCTACAAATCACAAATCTCTCTTTGCTTATGTTTTAATTTGTGGTTCATGAACAGTGCGGAGCGTACTAGTGATTAATATTTTTTGGATGATTAGGATTTTTTAAAACAGTTTAAGGTTTATTATTATAAATATATATCATGTAATTTTATTTTGATATAGCATGCTGGGATTGTTTGTTTTTGTATTTTAAAATTATTTTTTAAAAATTTTAAATATTTTTATTAACTTTAAATTAATATATTTTTAGTGTTTTTAAATCATTTTAATATGCTGATGTTAAAAATAATTTTTTAAAAATAAAAAAATATTATTAGCATGTATTTTAGTATGAAAAATTATTTAAAAAACAATCACAATTATACTATCAAACAAGCTATAAATCAATTGCTGATAATTGACTTGACAATTTAATAATACAAAAATGTTTTTTTCAAGTCAGTTTCGAGTTGGATAGACAATTATAGGACTCTAAAAAGCATAATTTTTAGATACGGTCTAGCTTGAGGCTTGAATTTCAGGTTTTAACTAGATCATTTAGGTTAATTTTTTTTAAAAAAAATCAAAATAATATTATTTTAGTAAAAAAATTAACGGGTTGTAACATAGTTTTTAACTAGATTTTACCGGGTCAATTGAATCACATTAAATTTTTATTTTTTATTTTTTTAACCTAATTTAATTTTAATCCAGATCAACCGAATTTTAAAATTATGCTAAAAAGTCATTTAGCCACGAAACACATGCACATAGAAAAACAATTCCCAAGGTACCATCCATTTCACTGTACTTGGTATTCTTAAAAAGCAAGAAAAGAAAATCCCTAGTTCAATTCTCAATTTTTTGAATACAGCCTTAATAATAATAATAATAAAAGTTACCGTCCATTTCCTATATATACAAAGGACAGCATCCATTTATTATTATTATTATTAAAAAAGATGCAATTCATTTTCTCAAAAGGCACATCATTTTCTCTGAGAGAGAGACAGAGAGAGAGAGGAATTCCATAATTATAATTTGATAGCAAGTGGACCACTTCTGAAGAATCTAGATTTGATCATTATTTGTGGAAGAAGATGTGTTCAGAGCTAAAAAATCCTGCAGCCTTGCATGATTCATAAACCTTTAAATAAACTTTAAATCACTTTAGTTCTTGTTTGTATTTCACGCTTTTCCAATCCCTCCTAGGACCCGAACTATATTGGCCACTTATTCTTCCTTTGTTTGCAGGCGGTGACAGGGTGATTTTGACTTTGGGGCCTCACAGCCAGGCAGACAGACAGACTCGTTGGGTTTTCATTGCCTGTATAAATCTATTACATTAACCTGTCAGAAAACAACATATGGTTACGTTATTTTTTTTTAGATTACGTTATTTTGCTCAAAGCTGTCTTGGAGGTGGTGGTGGTGGTTCGGCCCTTGACAGTTGACACCTTACATGTAGGGCTTCTAAGACATCCTAACCAAGCGGCAAGCAATAATTCCTTGTTAACAATAGACTGATCAATATATATATATATATATATGGGATTACAAATTAGTGACCACAATTTTCTAAGTATCTCCGCCCACGTCAAAGGAAACATGCGTACCTGTTTCATGCTAGTAGCAAGCTATTATTTTCTCCAATAAACACCATCAGGTCTGGTTATTGGTGTTAAAATCTCTCTAGATAGACGTCTTCTTGTTATCTCTCCTATCCCACCTTCAAACAATAGACTCAGTCCCCATCTCTATCTAAAATCAGCTTCTCCTTTATTTCTTGGCTTATTTCTTCTTGGCTTCAGATTCCATGTCCTTGTCTTCACTTCTTTTTGTTGATAACCCTCTGTTAGTGCTCACCTGCTAATTCTTAGATACCAAAGTCTTCAATTTTGTGATGAACTTTAAATGTAGCTTTTGTTAGGTTCCAAATTTGAATGCTTCTTTTCTTTCTTAACAAGAAAAGACCTCAAAGTTTGGCTGGCTGTCTTTTTCTATCAGACGTTTGGTTATATTTATTCTTGATATGGTTGCAGTTACTGCTATTGGGTTTGAATGATTTTCTTGTTTTCTTGGAAGGGTAAATCAAGAAATGGCAATTGAACTCTGTCCAGAAAGTTCTGCTGGTGTTAGTCCAAGAATTTCATTTTCTCATGATCTTTGCGTACCGGATGTTGTTCCTTTTGAACAACGCCTCCCTCTTCGATCAGGTTCATTAGGTAACATTGATTTCGACTTCTGCGCCGTCCGAAAGAGTTTCGACTCATCGTCAGCAGACGAGCTTTTCTCTGATGGAAAAATTCTTCCCACTGAAATCAAGAAAAAGACTGCTTCTGCTAAACAAATGGATTCGTCTGTGCCCTCAAGACAAGTCCTACAGGATGATGTTTCGAGCAATGATAGTCTGAAGAAAGACCGCTTGAAAGAAATGAAGAGTTCGAGTAATTATGAAGCAGAAGATCAAAAGCAAAGTTCGAAATCTTTCTGGAGTTTCAAGAGGAGTAGTAGCTTGAATTGTGCCAGTGGTTATGGAAAAAGTTTGTGTCATTTGCCACTCTTATCGCGAAGCTACTCTGCTGGTTCAACACCAAGAAGTAAGCGAGCTCCATTAACGAAAGACGCTAACCATAAGCAAAATAAACAAGCATTTTTCAAGTCATCACAATCGTCGTTTACGAAGAATTACCAGAAGCCTCCGTTGAAGAAGAACTATGGACCTTATGGAAATGGTGTTCGAGTCAGTCCAGTTCTGAATGTTCCATCAGGGAATCTATTTGGTTTAGGTTCAATCTTCTTCAATGGAAAAGATAAGAAGAACATGAAGAAGTGACTTACCAAATATGTGCTTTAATTAAAAACTACTTTCAGCCTAAATTTGAATTCTGTTTTTTTAGTGGCTTGATGTTTTTCTTTTCGTTACTTAAATATTTTTGTTCTCTTGATTTACCCTTTGAAAAGATTGCCATGAAGACAAAGAGATTGAAAGGTGGAGGGGGTTGAGGGACCGAAAGATGATAAAATTCAAGGCACATGGTTCTGGAGCACAAAATGACAGGTAACCATTGCTTTTGGTATTTGCTCATGACACATGCTGTAAATAATTTGATTTTTGGTTTCTTCTTTCATTTTATACAAGAAGAGATTATTTAAGTTTGTGGGTATGTTTCTATGGTGTCTAGCTGTTTTCGGTTGGGGAGAACATGATGAGTTGGTTGATTGTTCTTGTTTGCATTCAAAAATTATTAACAAATAATTGTAATTACTGATTTCAAGATGAATTTCAGTAACATAAACATCCCTTCCCAGCTTGCTATTTCGTTTTCTTCTTCCTTTTTGTTAAAAACTCTGCATTTTCTCTGATGACTAGCAGTCCCAGATTCAAAAGTGTAGGCTGCTAGCCCACAAGAACGAATAAAGGAATGTCCTTGCTCATTTTGATTCAAACCAGCAACAGCTCGCCAATTCACTTCACAGTGATCTTCCTAAAATTATCACCAATAGATCCTTAGGTAGTTATCACTTCAAATGTTTATGGAGGCAGAATTTATAAGCTCGGCTATGATGTAAGAAAATGGTAATTTAATCTTGTTCGAGTCTCTTTAAATGTTTATTTTCTAAAGGAAATGTTTCCAAACTGGTCCATTGTCTAGGCTTCATCTCTTTTCCATACAGAAAAGAACAGCAGCAAGTGTCGTTTTTATTTGTTTGTTGTTTTCCATTTTTTCTTGCCTGCTTGGCAACTAGCTAGCTAGCTAGTTGTCAAGAAAGCCTACTGTATGAACTACATCGACAGCATTCAGACCCGAAAGAGATGGAGACATGCATGAGTGGGAGGGGGGGAGCCATGGGAAGAGCTTGATCATGGCACATGCTGTGTGTCATAAACAAAGACATGCACCCTTGGTTCAAGCTCGTCCCTTTTTTTTTATATAATCTCTTGTTCATGGTGTCCACTCTTCAATTCTGCTTCCGCTCCTCCAAATGCTCATCAGTTTTTGTCACGTCTTGCAATGTTTAAACATGGTATCGTCAGCCTCTGTGTTTCCTTCTCGAGAAAACTAATACACATGCCAATGTTTAGAACAGCCGTGTGGATCCCAGTTCTCAGAACCATCCTGACAGCTACCTTACAGGCAGTATACTGCGCGCAATGAAGATTCCTACCTTGTACCTCAACTCTATATAAAAAAATAGACCTCGAGAGGGAATCTGTGGTACCTCACTTGACTTCTAGTTTTGCCCAACTTGGGGTTTTAAGTCAATAAACGTGGCTACCATAACAATCTTTGATGTAAACATATAAGCTTTTGTGGGAGCACCCATTACCAAAAGCAGAGCTTGCGAATGCAAAGCCTTTCGCAGCTAGTTGGCAACATTAACTTGTTCAACGATTTACTTTAAATACGTTTAACTTAATTTTGTAATTTTTTTTAAATTTTTCTTATTAAATTATCCTAATTTTATGGTTTAGTATATGAATTATTAAATTAATTTAGATTAATTTATCATTTAATATCTATATTACATGTCTAACACATGTTTACCGTGTTAGTTCAGATTAACTAAAATTTAAATAATATTACCTTTCTATTTCTAGATAAAAGTTTTTGTTAGATATGATATATCATGTTGCTATATTATATATATATATATATATATATATATATATATATATAACCAATTTAATTAGTTAATCGAGATTATAACTTGAATTATTGATTTTTTTCAAAATCAGAGCCGCAGCATATTGCAATCTTTTCATTAGAGAAATCCCTATTGGAGTGCCACTTGAAAATTTTGTGTACACATCTAATGGTCACTTGAAACCAACGCAGAATTGGTCACTTAGCTGGCTAGATTGCCATCTTCATGGCCCATGCAGCTGTCCTCAGGGACCGACCACCATTTTCACCACTAGGTGCATTTCTTGATGCTGGTGATGATGACAACGATGAAGATACTAACAAAGGCTCAAATCGTCAAATCGTTGGATGATCAAGCCTGCAAGAAATAAACCGGACGGCTACAAGAAACAAAACTTGAAACAATCTTCACGTTTCAAGAAGCGCAGTAGCTTGAGTCTCACAATCGTCACATGAATTCACAGAACTGGAATAAGTTGCGGCTTTCTCCTCCGTACAGCTGGTAGATCATTTAATATGATGAATCATTGAAAAAGAAACGAATTATTCTCATTTCCACCTTCTTCTGCTACTTTATATTTCATTTCATTACAATTTACTATACATGTAACAGTCAATATTCATCTTATGGGACTGGTATTCCGTTTAATTATCATGTTACAGTACATTGTCAAGGCTCGATGTGTTTCAATTCTAGAAAATAAGACCAACGTTTCTGTAAACAAGAGTACTTCTTCTTCGTTTTTTAGAAAATAAGGCTCAATATTAAAAATTATTTTTAATGTCAATCCTTAAAAACATAAAAACACTTAAAAAATTTTAATTTAAATAAAAAAAATTTAATTTTTATCCAAACCCCATTTAAAACACGTAATACCAAGCTAAATCTATCTTTGGTGCGATCAAAGTTTGACTATCATCATTTGGTTCATTATTTATTGGATCAATTCTAATTTAATTAGAGTTCCATTTTGAATTGTTTTGTACATTAATCTAGACAAATTTGTGTAATTCTATAAGTTGATATGTGACAGGATAATTTTAACAAAATAAAATTAAAAATAAATTGACACAACATAGTTTTGAACAAAATAATTTACCAAAATGACACAATTATTTCTAAATTATCTTGATTATTCAATAAGTAAGATTTTAAACCGAATCAAACTGGGCTAGTCTAACAAGATGGAGATTATTTCACTTCATCGTATTATTTCTTATCTATTTCAAATATTTACTTGGGGTTTGTTTGTTTTTTGAAAAGTAATTTTTGAAAAATCACTTTTCAACCTTTCCTGTGTTTATTTACTATTAAAAAAGTTGGTTAACAGAAAATACTTTCCTGTCAAAGAAAAATTTAGTTTAATTTTCAAGAAAGTGTTTTCTTTTTATTTAGGACGGAAAACACTTTGCAGAAGTTATGAAAAATTTATAAATATCATATTATTTATTGATTATGTCAAATTTAGTCCTCAAACTTTTGATTGCTATATATTTTGTTTGAATCTTTTTTTTTTCAATTTCATCCCTTAAAAATTTATTTAATTTGATTTTTATATTAACTTTGGTCCTTATTTTTATGATTATTATTTACTTTTCTCTTATTATTATTTTTATTGAAATTTTTTATCTATCAAATTCGGTCCTCATTCTTTTGATTATTACTTATTTTATTTAAAATAATTTATGAAATTGTAATTATTATTATTTTAATTTAATTATCTTTTAATTTTTTTCTCTGTTAGATTTGTTCTTTATTATTTTGATTATTATTTATTTTATTTGAGATAATTTATGAAATTAAATTTTTTTTTCAATTCCATTCTCATTCAACTTTTTAATTTGTAAGATTTATTTCTTATTTTAATAAACTTGAAAAAAAATATTAATAAAATATTTTCCAGCTAATTTTTCATAACATAACCAAATACTGGAAAATATTTTCTAATTTATTTTCCATGACACTATCAAATATTAAAAAATAATTTATTTTTTCAGAATTTATTTTTTCAAAAAAAAATTATTTTCTTGCAAACAAACGGGACCTTGATCTTTTGTTGCTGGGCTGCTTTTAGAGAACGAGACCATTAAATACTTAGGCTTCCGGCCCGCTACTGTTGGATTAATGTTTATAATGGGTTTGGGGCGTTTTTGTTCCTAACACTTCCTTGTGGACCTGCCTGTTATTATGGACAAATCTTGATTTATATGTGGTCCAACTTAAGGCTCGTAGTGGAAACGAAGAAAATTGGGTTAGTTTGATTTGAATTTGGTTCTCGCTTGGATTGCAATGTGAGGCAATGAAATATGTTTTGAAATTGGACTTGCAAGCCCAAATAGATAAAAAAGAAGGATAAAAAAATGATTTGCTGACTTTGAATGATGGGTTTGGCGCGCCAAGACATTAAAAAATGATTTTTTATGGTCAACAAGTTTATTTTGTTAAGATTCTTTATGATAGCATGCCAATGCTGTAATTGAAGATTTGATGTGTCTTTGGTGGTTTTTTTTTTTTTGTTTTTGCAATCCATTTATCTTCTAAATTTTTTTCTCATTAGATCTCTTTATTTTTTTTTTAATCGTCGTTGGATATTCATAAAATTAGTTTATGTTTTAGCAAGAGAAACTTTTTGAAAGATTCAGAGGAAAAAAGAAGAAAAGGAATTGACCCAACACTATTATTAATAGTTTTTTTTGAAGAAGAAAAAAATTTATTTTGTTATAAAAATATTTTTTTCTTTCATGTATCATTGTGAGCTTTTTATATAAAATAAATAAACTGGCTTATGTACATATACCAAAATTTTTATTTTTAATTCATAGTTTCACTATTCATTGGCTGAAATAGAAGTTTGCAATATAGCATGGTAATTAAACTAGTTCATAATTAAATTAATTCGAATCTAAAATCTTGAATTATCATCTAATTTCTTACATTCATTTTCATAGAATAAATACAAGAAAAATTCCTCGAGTTTACGTGTATCAAAATTTCTTTTGTTGTTTATCCACTCATTTCCTACTTCATCAACTTTATTGCCAAAATCGATCCAAACTATAATGATTAATATATAGCCTGAGTAAAAACTTTGTGATGCAGTCCCAACAAAAAACGGTGCCGTATACGTATGAACATTTTATGCCTTTTTATCCTTCAAAAATGTATGTTGGATATATAGAAAGCAGCTGCAGAAATAAAAACAAATCATTTTTTTCTGACGTTCATATTTTTGTTCTTTGAAATTTAAATAGTCTCTTGCAACCCCCCTCTCGCACATAAAAGGGGAGGATAACAAGGTTCTTATAAATCAAAATCTTTAAACATAAAAAACACTAGATTATAAAAATACTTAATTTTTATTCATTTAAGTTTTTATTTATCAAAAAGCTATTATAACCTTTTATATAGAAAAAAAACAACAACTAGAAAACCCTATTAATACTAAATAGAAAAAATAAACTATAAAAATTATTCCATTCAAATAAACAAACACATAATAATACAAAATAAAAAAATAAAAATAGAAAAACACGAGATTAACTAAGAAGAATGTCTATGTCTTGCATTAGTCTCTGGAGATTAGAAGAAACTTGTCCTCAAATTCAGACCTTAGTCAGAAAATATCATCCATCATAAATATCTTTTTATATCTAATTCAATTCATTATAAATTTTTAATATTTTTATAGAGATTACATCATCATGGATTTCATCGTGAATTCTTAACAAAACATTTTTATATTGATATTTTCATTGTAAATCTTTAATACAATATTTTTATATGAAATATCTCATCATAAACCCTAGATTGATTTTAATAAAAGCAATCAAAACAGAAGAAAACCATACACTAGTTTCATCATGTATATTTTTCAAGGAGGACCTTCTAATCCCATCGACCTGAGCAGGTCCAGTTTTGCGACCTTTTCTAAGCAATGTAGAATTTCTTGACACATCCCACAGGAAGCTTGCTTCTAGTCCCGGTTATCTACATTTTAATAATAATTAATTAGTGGAATTGGATGTCTTGTAGACCTTAAATTTGGCGGCGCCAACTTCTTTCGGGGAGAATGATTTATATGTCTCAAGATTGGAGTGAATATATAATATGGTTGAGTCCGGACAAACTAAACAATTTTTTTTCAATAAAAATGTCCATGATTTTTTAATGCCATGATTGGATTAAGTTAGAATTTTACAAGTGTATTTTATAAATCTGATTTTACAGTGAATCAGCTGATTCTAATCATACCCAAATTAGATATAAAAAATATTGTTTCATAGTTATTTTTATATTCTTTTCATAGTTGGATTTCAAAACCTTACTTGCTGTGAGTTTTCTAGTTCAAGTGCTCTATTTAAAACAATTAGTGTGTTATTTTTGCATGGTTTAAGATTATTATTATTCACATTATAATTAAGTTGCAATTTGAGAGCTTAAGAAACTCTAATTTCTTTCTCTACAATTTACTGCTATATATAATTTTTAAAACTTAAACAATCCTAGCTTATGAATTTCTTATCTCAAGAAGACATGAGAAAACCTTACCTTGAATTATGAGATATTTGTGTCAATAAATAATTTAATTCTATTTTCAGACGCTCCAGTTCAAAGGGGAAAAAAAACTTTGTTTACAGAATTTTTTTTTTAAAAAAAACAAGTTAGGGTCGATCGCTGGTGCTAAAAATGTACGTAAATTAATGTTTTTGTTTTAATGCAACAAGATAAGGGGCAAGGATGGTGTGACTTGGACTTTTTTCTCAAGAATTAAGAAATTAATTAAGATACGGTCCAGAAATTTGCATTGACTACAACGTCCAGAGAGCCATGAGGAGCACGCAATTTTTTCCTTTTTATAACCCATTTGAATCGCATGTAAATGAATTATTAAAAAATTTCAAAAATCAAGCTCGTCTCACCTGCTCCTATCCATGTCAGTGGATCCAAGTGATGAGACCCTTGGTTGAAAAATATAGTCTTTTTTTTTAATGGAAGGCAAGAAATTATTTTTTTTAATCAAGGTCAGTGCCAGAAAAGGACTGGTGGAATTCCTTGCAAAATTGGACGTCCCAAATGTGACCCCCAGTTGCTGGTGTTGGGAAATTCCGGCGACCGGTGATGAACTGATAATTGCTCAACGAAGAAGAAGCACACAGAGACATAATATTTTACGTGGTTCGGCAAAACCGTCTACATCCACGGGAAAGAATCATTATTATTTAAAGATTGAGAAATGATACAATAAATACATGGAGGAGGATCTAATCACTCAACTCCCATCTCTCTTGCTGCCCTGCAGCTGCTGCAATGGCTACTGCCATTGCAGCTTCTCTTTCTCTCTTCTCTCTTGCACACACTCACGTTTTCTCTCACATTTTTGCTCTCAACTTGTTGCCTATTTATAGGCAAATGGTGGCTTCAATTCTTCTTTTCAGCAGCTGCACATGGGAGTGGGTGGCTGCCATCTTCTTCAACAAAGGCTATTGCCACTTGCTTAGTGATGGTGGCCACTTTAATGGTGGTGGGGTATTGCCAATAAATGACAATACCTAACAGCTGGCATCTTAACATCTCGTCGGCTCTATCTTTTTCATTGACTAACGTGTCCTCGTGACCATGCATCTGTAGACAAAAGTAAGCAATTTACAGCTCCCAGCCTCCATGTTCATCATATATCAATATTGTTGACAATACCTTCAATAATCAGTACTAGTAAAGCTCTGGAGATTAGCGTCAAAATGATGCTGCCTGGCATGAGTTCATGGATATTGTGGCCAATCTTCTTGCAAATATATCTACTCGTTTCCTTTTCCTTCCCGGTATATGGAGGAAATGAGACCGACAGACTCTCCCTGCTGGCTTTTAAAGCTCAAATAACCGGCGATCCCCTTGGTAAGCTAAGCTCGTGGAATGAATCCTCACACTTCTGCCAGTGGTCAGGTGTTACTTGTGGACGCCGCCATCAAAGGGTTGTGGAGCTTGACCTGCACTCTTACCAGCTAGTGGGCAGCCTATCTCCCCACACAGGCAACTTGAGTTTCCTCAGGATATTAAACTTGGCAGATAATAGCTTAAGCCTTTATATCCCTCAAGAGTTAGGTCGTTTGTTTCGGCTGGAGGAGTTGGTCCTCAGGAACAACACGTTCGATGGTGGAATCCCTGTCAACATCTCGCGTTGTGCAAACCTCCGAATCCTCCAGTTAACCAGAGGCAATTTGACAGGCAAACTTCCTGCAGAACTTGGGTTATTATCAAAGTTGCAGGTACTGACTTTTGATCTCAATAATTTTGTTGGCGAGATACCATATTCTTTTGGAAATCTGTCAGTTATCAATGCAATTTATGGGTCCAGAAATAATTTGGAAGGAAGTATTCCGAATGTTTTTGGACAATTGAAACGATTGAAAAAACTCGCGCTTGGTGCAAATAATCTGTCTGGTATGATTCCTCCTTCTATATTCAATCTCTCTTCTCTTACTCTACTATCTTTCCCAGTTAACCAGCTTTATGGGAGTCTTCCTCATACCTTGGGCCTAACTCTTCCAAACCTTCAAGTGTTTAATATCCACACTAACCAATTCGGTGGGCTAATTCCGGCAACTTTCTCTAATGCTTCAAATCTCCTTTCTTTTCAAGTTGGAAATAACAACTTCAATGGAAAAGTTCCACCACTGTCAAGCTCACGTGATTTGCAAGCTTTGGTTGTTGGTAATAATAATCTGGGAAAAGGTGAAAATAATGACTTGAATTTTGTCTATCCTTTAGCAAATAACATGACTAGTTTGGAGGTTTTGGTTACAAGTGATAACAATTTTGGAGGGGTGCTTCCTGAAATAGTAAGCAACTTCTCTACAAAGCTCATGACGATGACATTTGCAAGGAATCAAATCCGTGGGAGCATTCCAACCGAAATTGGAAACCTCGTCAACTTGGTGGCTTTAGGGTTGGAAACAAATCAATTGACTGGCATGATACCAAATTCTATGGGGAAACTACAGAAGCTGAGTGATTTATTTCTTAATGGAAACAAAATCTCTGGGATGATCCCATCTTCAATGGGGAATATGACTTCTTTAGGGAGAGTTAACATGAGACTCAATAATTTAGAGGGAAGCATTCCACCAAGTCTGGGAAATTGGCAGAAGTTATTGTTCTTGCTTCTCTCGCAAAATAATTTGAGTGGTCCCATTCCAAAAGAACTAGTTAGTATCCCATCGTTATCAATGTACTTAGTACTATCGGAGAATGAGCTGACAGGATCTCTTCCGATAGAAATGGAGAAGTTGGTGAATCTTGGATATCTGGATGTTTCTAAAAACAGGCTTTCTGGAGAAATTCCTGAAAGTCTTGGTAGTTGTGTGAGTTTGGAAAGTTTGCATTTGGAGGGAAACTTTTTGCAAGGGCCAATCCCTAACACATTGAGTTCTTTGAGAGCAATTCAAGAACTTAATCTCTCCTACAACAACCTGACAGGCCAAATTCCTGAGTTCTTGGAGAACTTTAAGTTATTGGAGAGTCTGGATCTGTCTTTCAATGACTTTGAAGGTGAGGTGCCAGTCCAAGGAGCCTTTCAGAATACAAGTGCAATTTCTATTTTCGGAAACAAGAAGCTTTGTGGAGGAATACCCCAGTTAAATCTGACCAGATGCCCATCCAGTGAGCCAACGAATTCGAAATCTCCCACCAAGCTGATATGGATAATCGGAAGTGTTTGTGGCTTTCTGGGAGTGATCTTGATCATCTCTTTCTGGCTTTTCTATTGCTTCAGAAAGAAGAAAGCTAAGCCTGCTGCTTCTCAGCCTTCATTGGAGACCTCATTTCCTAGAGTAGCCTATGAAGATCTCCTCGGGGCAACTGATGGGTTCTCTTCAGCAAATTTAATTGGTGAAGGTAGTTTTGGGTCTGTCTTCAAAGGAATTCTTGGACCAGATAACATAGTCGTTGCAGTGAAAGTTCTCAACCTTCTACGTAAAGGAGCCTCCAAAAGTTTTATGGCAGAATGTGAAGCTTTGAAGAGCATCAGGCATCGGAATCTTGTCAGGTTATTGACTACATGTTCCAGCATTGATTTCCAAGGTAATGATTTTAAAGCTCTAGTTTACGAGTTCATGGTCAATGGAAGTCTAGAAGAGTGGTTGCATCCAGTTCAAACATCAGACGAGGCAAGCGAGCCAAAAGCTTTGGATCTCAGGCATAGGTTAAACATTGCAATTCATGTAGCTAGCGCACTGAACTATTTGCATCACGATTGTCAAATGCCTATCATTCATTGCGATTTGAAGCCAAGCAATATTCTTCTAGACACTAACATGACTGCTCGTGTTGGAGACTTTGGATTAGCGAGGTTCCATTCAGAAGCTTCAAATCAAACTACCTCTGTTGGTTTGAAAGGCACCATCGGCTACGCAGCCCCAGGTAACATTCATGGTTTTTCATTATTTACTGGTTGTGAAATTTCTTTCCGTCGTGATGGATTTAGGATGTTAAGAAATGCCCCGTGTTCTGAATCTTTGTTCTAGTCTTCAAGGTCATAAATAACTTTGTACACAACCATGTATATAAATCGCAGAATATGGTATCGGAGGCAAGGTGTCCACTTACGGTGATGTGTACAGCTATGGCATCCTATTGTTGGAGATGTTTACAGGAAAGAGGCCTGTAGATGGCATGTTCAAAGATGGGCTGAACCTTCACAGCTATGCTAAAATGGCACTGCCAGACCGCATTGTCGAAGTCGTGGATCCGTTACTTGTGAGAGAAATCCGAAGTGTCAATTCCTCTGACGAAATGGACCTGTACCATATTGGACCTCATGAAATATTTGCATGTTTGATGACAATTATCAAGATGGGAGTTGCTTGTTCAGTAGAACTTCCAGGAGAGAGGATGGACATTGGCGATGTTGTGGCTGAACTGAATCGAATCAAAGACGCTCTTCTTGGAACTAGGATGCATAGACAAACATGAAAGCATTTTCTTAACAGAAGGTAGAGAGCTCAGCCATTATATTAATTACTCAGGCTAGGATTATACATGGCAATAAAGATCGATCAATTAATTGTATTCCATGCAAACTAATCATCTCTTGTGTGCTGCAGGTGCCTGTGGTGATCAAAATGCAAGGACTTTCATTCTCCTCTAGATAGCTTACCATCAAAACAGAAATTGTTGTTTTCTTTGAACAATCTTGCTGTGCTTTCTTCAAGAATTTCAAGTAATGGCTAATGAATTATGCTTGGATGATTCTTGTGCGAGTCCCAGAATCTCTTTTTCTCATGATTTTTCCGAGAGAGACATTGCGCCGATAGAACAGCGCCCTCCCCAATCAAGTTCACTGAATTCAGATTTTTGCTTTCACAGCGACACCATCAATCTAGAATCTCCACTGGCAGACGAACAATTCCTCAATGGGAAGAGGTCGTCGCCCCTATTGAAATCAAGAAAATTATTCCTCCGTTGACACATGCACAAGAACAACCTGTATGTCCACCTCCACAGGTATGTCTTGATGCTACCTTGACTGGAAAGG
Source organism: Populus tomentosa (assembly GCA_018804465.1). NCBI lineage: Eukaryota > Viridiplantae > Streptophyta > Magnoliopsida > Malpighiales > Salicaceae > Populus > Populus tomentosa. The sequence continues at coordinate 11,480,031 of CM032001.1, forward strand.
ATTCAAGGCATGAGAGCTTGAATCAAATCAAGATCAATACAAGCAAAGGAAACAGCATTAATCAAGAATTTTCATCCATAAGGGAATCTTTCCTTAATCGGGAAATCATTATTCCTCTCAAATTCAAGAAAAAGAAAAACATTCCACCACCATTTTCACCACTAGGTGCATTTCTTGATGCTGATGACGATGAAGATACTAACAAATGCTCAAGTCGTTGGATGATCAAGACTGCAAGAAATAAACCGGACGGCTACGAGAAACAAAACTTGAAACAATCTTCAAGTTTCAAGAGGCGCAGTGGCTTGAGTCGTGCTAGCATATGTGGAGGGATCGCAGGTCCTTTTCCATTCTTTTGTCGAAGCAACTCTGATGTATACGTACCTAATGTGAAGGGAATACCATTGTCATCAAAAAGGTTCTCATAATCGTAAGATGAATTCACAGAACTGGAATAAGTTGCGGCTTTCTCCTCCATACAGCTGGTAGATCATTTAATGTGATGAATCATTGAAGAAGAAACGAATTATTCTCATTTCCACCTTCTTCTGCTACTTTATATTTCATTTCATTACAATTTACTATACATGTAACAATCAATATTCATCTTATGGGACTGGAATTCCTTTTAATTATCATGTTACAGTACATTGTCAAGGCTCAATGTGTTTCAATTCTAGAAAATAAGACCAACGTTTCTGTAAACAAGAGTACTTCTTCTTCGTTTTCTAGAAAATAAGGCTCAATATTAAAAATTATTTTTAATATCAATACTTAAAAAGATAAAAACACTTTAAAAAATTAAGTTTAAATAAAAAAATTTAATTTTTATCCAGACCCCATTTAAAACACGCAATACCAAGCTAAATCTATCTTTGGTGCGATCAAAGTTTGACTATCATCTGATTCATTATTTATTGGATCAATTCTAATTTAAGTAGAGTTCCATTTTGAATTGTTTTGTACATTAATCTAGACAAATTTGGGTAATTCTATAAGTTGATATGTGACAGGATAATTTTAACAAAAAATAAATTAAAAATAAATTGAAACAACATAGTTTTGAACAAAATAATTTACCGAAATGATACAATTACTTCTAAATTAACTTGATTATTTAATAAGTTAGATTTTAAACCGAATGAAACCGGGCTGGTCTAACAAGATGAAGATTCTTTCACTTCATCGTATTATTTCTTCTCTAATTCAAATATTCACTTGATCTTTTGTTGCTGGGCTGCTTTTAGATAACAAGATCATTAAATACTTAGGCTTCTGGCCCGCTAATATTGGATTAATGTTTGTAATGGGCTTGGGGTGTTTTTGTTGCTAGCACTTCCTTGTGGACCTGCCTTTTATTATGGACTAATCTTGATTTTGATGTGGTCCAACTTAAGGCTCGTAGTGGAAACGAAGAAAATTGGGTTAATTTGATTTGAATTTAGGTCTCGCTTGGATTGCAATGTGAGGCAATGTAATATGTTTTGAAATTGGACTTGCAAGCCCAAATAGATAAAAGAGAAGGATAAAAAAAAAAAAAAAATGATTTGCTGACTTTGAACAATGCATGCGGTATTGCGGCTCACTGAGACATCAAAAAATGATCTTTTATGGTCATCAAGTTTATTTTATTATTATGATAGTATCAATAATGTTGTAATTGAAAATTTGATATGTTTCTAGTGATTTTTTTTTATGATAGTTGGATATTCATAAAATTAGTTTATGTTTTAGCTAGAGAAACTTTTTGAAAGATTCAGGAGAAAAAGAAAAGAAAAGGAATTGTCCCAACACTATTATTAATAGTTTCTTGAAGAAGAAAAAACTTTTTTTATTTTGTTATAAAATTATTTTTTTTCCTTCATGTATCATTGTGAGCTTTTTATAAGAATTAAATAAACTGGTTTTTGTACATATACCAAATTTTTTATTTTTAATGCAAAGTTTTAAAATGAATAATACTATTCATTGGCTGAAATAGAAGTTTGCAATATAGCATGGCAATTAAACTAGTTCATAATTAAATTATTTTGAATCTAAAATCTTGAATTATCATCTAATTTCCTACATTCATTTTCATGGAATAAACACAAGAAAAATTCCTCAAGTACAATCTATTACGTGTATCAACTTTATTGCCAAAATCCAAACTATAATGATTAATATTAGCCTGAATAAAAAAACTGTGATGCAGTCCCAACAAAAAACAGTGCCGTATACGTATGAACATTTTATGCCTTTTTATCCTTAAAAAATGTATGTTGGATAGAAAGCAGCTGCAGAAATAAAAACAAATCATTTTTTTCTGACGTTTATATTTTTTCTTCTTCTTATAAATCAAAATCTTTAAATATAAAAAACACCATAATATAAAGATACTCAAAATACTTAATTTATATTCATTTAAGTCTTCACTTATCAAAAAGCTATTATAACCCTTTATATATATACAAAAAAAAAACTAGAAAACCCTAATAATACTAAATAAAAAAAATAAACTATAAAAATTATTCCATTCAAATAAAAAAAAACACATAATAATACAAAATAAAAATAGAAAAACATGAGGTTAACTAAGGAGAATGTATATCTCTTGCATCAATCTCTTAGTTCAGGCCATAGTCAAAAAATATTATCCACCATGAACATCTTTTTATATCTATTTCAATTTATTGTGGGTCCTTAATATTTTTATGGGGATGACTTTATCATGGATCCTTAACACATTATATTTGCATAGGTTATCTCATCATAAATTTCTAACAGAACATATTTCTATAGATTATTTCATCATTGATTTCTAACACAATATTCTTGCGTGGGATGCCTCATCGTGAATCCCACTACTAGGATTAATTTCAATAACAACAACAATAGCACATGAAAACTACACACTAGTTTCATGATGTTTTTTTTATTGAAAGAGAATCTTTTTTTTTTTTTACCTGAATAGATCTAGTTTTGTGATTTTTTCTGATCATTGTTATTAAATAAAACACAACAATTACCATCATAAATCAATAAGTTATGATACACATTATTTTATGATCACTAACAAAAACCATAAAGAAACGTTGAATTTTATTACCAGCTGATACAGATAAGAGCAAGGAATAACAAAATTTGTTACAATCCAAAGCTTTTAAAGACAAAAACACCATAATTAAAAGGAGATAATGGGGGTAGAATTTCTTGAAACATCCCACAAGGAGCTTGTTTCTAGTCCCGGTTAACACCATACTAATGACCTATTACACACAAAATAAAAGCAAAACAGTTGACACGTTTTTTCTTCATCTTTCTTTATTGACTTTCACCCAACACAGCACAAAAAATATCAAAATCTCTAAATCACTGAATCCTTATTTTCCTTCTTTCCGTCATTCAAATTCCAACAATCAATCACCGCTTCACCACCGACAACCTTTTTCTTTTTTATTTTTCTATTATCAAAAACGTTTTTTCACCAGCCTGGTTGAGTCCGGAAAAACTAAACATTATTTTTTTTCAATAAAAATGTCCGTGATTTTTTAATTCCATGAGTGGATTAAGTTAAAAAAATTCAGGTGACTCTAATTATACCCAAATTAGATATAAAAAATATTGTTTCATAGTTATTTTTATATTCTTTTCATAGTTGGGTTTCCAAATCTTACTTGCTGTGAGTTCTCTAGTTTAAGTGCTCTATTTAAAACAATTAGTATGTTATTTTTGCATGGTTTAAGATTATTGTTATATATTCACATTATAATTTAGTTGCAATTTGAGAGCTTAAGAAACTCTAATTTCTTTCTCTACAATTTACTGCTATATATAATTTTTAAAACTTAAACAATCCTAGCTTATTAATTTCTTATCTCAAGAAGACATGAGAAAACCTTACCTTGAATTATGAGATATTTGTGTCAATAAAGAATTTAATTCTATTTTCAGACGCTCCAGTTCAAAGGGAAAAAAAAAACTTTGTTTACATAATTAAAAAAAACAAGTTATGGTCGATCGCTGTGCTAAAAATGTACATAAATTAATGTTTTTGTTTCAATGCAACAAGAAAATGGGCAAGGATGGTTTGACTTGGACTTTGTTCTCAAGAATTAAGAAATTAATTAAGATATGGTCCGGAAATTTGCATTGACGACAACGTCAAGAGAGCCACGAGGAGCACGCAATTTTTCCCTTTTTATAACCCATTTGTAACGCATGTAAATGAATTATTAAAACATTTCAAAAATCAAGCTCGTCTCATCTACTCCTACGATCCATGTCAGTGGATCCCAGTGATGAAATCCTTGGTTGAAAAAAAAAAAAAATATATATATATATATATATATATATATATATATATTTTAATGGAAGCCAAGACCTTCTGCCTGTTTTTGCATTCACTACAATGTTTAAACATGTTGGTAATGATTTTTAAAATATTTTTTATTTAGAAATATATTAAAATAATATTTTTTATTTTTAAAATTTATTTTTAATATCAATATATCAAAAATATATTTATTTAAAATAAAAAAAATAACTTTTCAAATATAAAAACAAACACGTAGCAGCAAACGACTAGTAAAATTCCTCGCAAAATTGAACTTCCCAAAATTCTACCTGCGCATGCGTGTCAAGCAATATCTCGATTTAATAGCTTGGTAGATAAGATATTATAATATAATTTATATTATTTTTTAATATTATTTTAAATAAAAGTTTTTTTAACTTAAAAATTACATAAATTTATATTATTTTATATTTAATTTTTATCAAATAAATATAAATAATAAAATTTAAATTTATAACTACTTAATGATTAAAATTTTCAAATTATATTAAAGAATCACGTCTTTAAATTATCAAGATGAAAGATAGGAAGGTATGATGAAGTATATTATTCTCTCGCGATAGTACATCTTAAAATCTTCGTCGGCTCTAGCTTTTTCATTAACTACCGTGTCCTCATGATCATTCATCTGTAGTCAAAAGTAAGCAATTTACAGCTCCAAGCCTCCATGTTCATCGATCATATAACAATATTGTTGACAATACCTTCAATAATCAGTACTAGTAAAGCTCTGGAGATTAGCGTCAAAATGATGCTGCCTGGCATGAGTTCATGGATATTGTGGCCAATCTTCTTGCAAATATATCTACTCGTTTCCTTTTCCTTCCCGGTATATGGAGGAAATGAGACCGACAGACTCTCCCTGCTGGCTTTTAAAGCTCAAATAACCGGCGATCCCCTTGGTAAGCTAAGCTCGTGGAATGAATCCTCACACTTCTGCCAGTGGTCAGGTGTTACTTGTGGACGCCGCCATCAAAGGGTTGTGGAGCTTGACCTGCACTCGTAGTTTTGAAACCCGACCCGGTCATTGACTCGGTCGACCTTCTGGGTCACGGGTCAGGTGGGTTGACCCGGGTTAACCCGGGTCAACCCAAAAAAACCTATATATAAAAAAAACACATAACTAATTACAATATAACACTTACTTAAACTAAATTTAAATTATAAACCAACAATATAAATTTAATTCCATATCCAAAATACAAACTAAATATAAATTATAAAATATTTAAAACAAAATATCCAACCACATAAATTCCAAAATATTTATATGAGAGGAGGGTGTTGTTAAAGGAGGAGAGCATGTTTATTTATTTATTATTTTTTTAAAAGGAATAAAGCATAATCTCTTTCAAACAAGGAGAAGGCACGAATAAAGCTAAAGCATTTAGCTCTGCTTGAAGTTGAATGGCTAGAGGGCTAAACTAATGACTTCCTTCATGGCTTATGACTACAGCCTCCAGGAACAATCGCTTACATGTGCATGTTTTTGAATGAGATTATAACATTGGTTTTTTTATATTAACAATCGCTTATTCTTTACTATCCTTCATTATGTTTTTTTCTTAAATCTTATTCAATCATTTTATTACATGTGCATGTTTTTATTATCATATAATTATTTGTTCTAATTATTTTTTATTATTATTAAATAGAGGAAATATTATACTAGCATATTATTTAGTTTCAATGGGATATAAATTATTAATTTTGTTATAAAAAATGCCTGATATCTAATTAAATAAGAAAAATTGAATAACTCCTCAAGTCACGAGATTATATATCCTAATATGCATCTATCTCTCAGTCTCTCAATTTTATTTTTAATTTTGTAAGCAATTTTATATATTGGCAAGTGTAATTATCAACTATTTTTGTTTCACAGTTAAAATATTTTTTTATGATAAAAATATAATTAACAATGCCTAAGGATTTGTATTTATTTTTTTGGGCGTTACAGGAACGTGGATACGTTAACTAGTGAATAGTCTATTTAAGATGGATCCAAGTGATGAGAGATTTAATTTTCATATATGAAAACCCATAAAAATAACATGACTATTAAATACTAACAATAAGAAAGGTTTGAGATAGATATGCAATACACTCACGGGACATTTTAACAAGAGAGTGTTTAGTGTCCCGATCCAAGTCAATCAGTATGCTCGCCATTGTTAGCCTGAAAATTGAGTTCGAATCAGAATAGTTGAACGGACGACAGGGAGAAACTTTTGTCCACGGTTCAATCAAAAGATGCTGTGGAGAACATAGAGATTTTGGGCTGCCTGTTCTTGATGCGACTCTAATTCATGGGATCTGCTGGTTAGAGAAAAGGGTAAAAAGCACAACCATATCCACAATCCATGACTGGAACATACCTGGTACGAGTGGGGAGTTGCGTTTTTGGACTGAATGGCAGGCACCGCTTCTTTTCCTGCTTCTGGGTCTCGACCTCTGTATATATGGCACTGATTCTGCTCACCTTGTTGGCTTCTGCTACACCCTGTTCTTCGTTCTTCGTCTGTCTTCGCTCTTCGGTGCTAAGTATGTTTTTAGAGTCATTAAACGGCGTCGTTTAATGACAGGGAGAGTAAAAAAAAAGTGGCCGGGTCTCACCTGGGTTTGGCCGGGTCGACCGGGTTTGACCGGGCCAATTCCCAAGCGGGTTTTGGCCTTCACCCGGACCGGTTCCGTGCCCGGGTCGGCCGGGTCCCGGGTCGACCCGCCGAACCGGTCCGGGTTTAAAAACTATACCTGCACTCTTACCAGCTAGTGGGCAGCCTATCTCCCCACACAGGCAACTTGAGTTTCCTCAGGATATTAAACTTGGCAGATAATAGCTTAAGCCTTTATATCCCTCAGGAGTTCGGTCGTTTGTTTCGGCTGGAGGAGTTGGTCCTCAGGAACAACACGTTCGATGGTGGAATCCCTGTCAACATCTCGCGTTGTGCAAACCTCCGAATCCTTGATTTCAGTAGAGGCAATTTGACAGGCAAACTTCCTGCCGAACTTGGGTTATTATCAAAGTTGCAGGTACTGACTTTTGAACTCAATAATTTTGTTGGCGAGATACCATATTCTTTTGGAAATCTGTCAGCTATGAATGCAATTTATGGGTCCATAAATAATTTGGAAGGAAGTGTTCCGAATGTTTTGGGACAATTGAAACGATTAAAAATACTCTCGCTTGGTGAAAATAATCTGTCTGGCATGATTCCTCCTTCTATATTCAATCTCTCTTCTCTTACTCTACTATCTTTCCCTGTTAACCAGCTTTATGGGAGTCTTCCTCATACCTTAGGCCTAACTCTTCTAAACCTTCAAGTGTTTAATATCCACACTAACCAATTCGATGGACTAATTCCTGCAACTTTCTCTAATGCATCAAATCTCCTTACTTTTCGAATTCGAAATAACAACTTCAATGGAAAAGTTCCACCACTGTCAAGCTCACCTGATTTGCAAGTTTTGAGTGTTGGTAATAATAGTCTGGGAAAAGGTGAAAATAATGACTTGAATTTTGTCTATCCTTTAGCAAATAACATGACTAGTTTGTAGGCTTTGGATACAAGTGATAACAATTTTGGAGGGGTGCTACCTGAAATAGTAAGCAACTTCTCTACAAAGCTCATGAAGATGACATTCGCGAGGAATCAAATCCGTGGGAGCATTCCAACCGAAATTGGAAACCTCGTCAACTTGGTGGCTTTAGGGTTGGAAACAAATCAATTGACTGGCATGATACCAAGTTCTATGGGGAAACTACAGAAGCTGAGTGATCTATTTCTTAATGGAAACAAAATCTCTGGGATGATCCCATCTTCAATGGGGAATATGACTTCTTTAGGGAGAGTTAACATGAGACTCAATAATTTAGAGGGAAGCATTCCACCGAGTCTGGGAAATTGGCAGAAGTTATTGTCCTTGGCTCTCTCGCAAAATAATTTGAGTGGTCCCATTCCAAAAGAACTAGTTAGTATCCCATCGTTATCAATGTACTTAGTACTATCGGAGAATGAGCTGACAGGATCTCTTCCGATAGAAATGGAGAAGTTGGTGAATCTTGGATATCTGGATGTTTCTAAAAACAGGCTTTCTGGAGAAATTCCTGAAAGTCTTGGTAGTTGTGTGAGTTTGGAAAGTTTGCATTTGGAGGAAAACTTTTTGCAAGGGCCAATCCCTAACACATTGAGTTCTTTGAGAGCAATTCAAGAACTTAATCTCTCCTACAACAACCTGACAGGCCAAATTCCTGAGTTCTTGGAGAACTTTAAGTTATTGGAGAGTCTGGATCTGTCTTTTAATGACTTTGAAGGTGAGGTGCCAGTCCAAGGAGCCTTTCAGAATACAAGTGCAATTTCTATTTTCGGAAACAAGAAGCTTTGTGGAGGAATACCCCAGTTAAATCTGACCAGATGCCCATCCAGTGAGCAAACCAATTCGAAATCTCCGACCAAGCTGGTATGGATAATCGGAAGTGTTTGTGGCTTTCTGGGAGTGATCTTGATCATCTCTTTCTTGCTTTTCTGTTGCTTCAGAAAGAAGAAAGATAAGCCTGCTGCTTCTCAGCCTTCATTGGAGACCTCATTTCCTAGAGTAGCCTATGAAGATCTCCTCGGGGCAACTAATGGGTTCTCTTCAGCAAATTTAATTGGTGAAGGTAGTTTTGGGTCTGTCTTCAAAGGAATTCTTGGACCAGATAACATAGTCGTTGCAGTGAAAGTTCTCAACCTTCTACGTAAAGGAGCCTCCAAAAGTTTTATGGCAGAATGTGAAGCTTTGAAGAGCATCAGGCATCGGAATCTTGTCAGGTTATTGACTACATGTTCCAGCATTGATTTCCAAGGTAATGATTTTAAAGCTCTAGTTTACGAGTTCATGGTCAATGGAAGTCTAGAAGAGTGGTTGCATCCAGTTCAAACATCAGACGAGGCAATCGAGCCAAAAGCTTTGGATCTCATTCATAGGTTAAACATTACAATTCATGTGGCTAGCGCATTGAACTATTTGCATCACGATTGTCAAATGCCTATCATTCATTGCGATTTGAAGCCAAGCAATATTCTTCTAGACACTAACATGACTGCTCATATTGGAGACTTTGGATTAGCGAGGTTCCATTCGGAAGCTTCAAATCAAACTAGCTCTGTTGGTTTGAAAGGCACCATCGGCTACGCAGCCCCAGGTAACATTCATGGTTTTTCATTATTTACTGGTTGTGAAATTTCTTTCCGTCGTGATGGATTTAGGATGTTAAGAAATGCCCCGTGTTTTGAATCTTTGTTCTAGTCTTCAAGGTCATAAATAACTTTGTACACAACCATATTGTTTATAAATTAATCGCAGAATATGGTATCTGAGGCAAGGTGTCCACTTACGGTGATGTGTACAGCTATGGCATCCTATTGCTGGAGATGTTTACAGGAAAGAGGCCTGTAGATGGCATGTTCAAAGATGGGCTGAACCTTCACAGCTATGCTAAAATGGCACTGCCAGACCGCATTGTCGAAGTCGTGGATCCGTTACTTGTGAGAGAAATCCGAAGTGTCAATTCCTCTGACGAAATGGACCTGTACCATATTGGACCTCATGAAATATTTGCATGTTTGATGACAATTATCAAGATGGGAGTTGCTTGTTCAGTAGAACTTCCAGGAGAGAGGATGGACATTGGCGGTGTTGTGGCTGAACTGAATCGAATCAAAGACACTCTTCTTGGAACTAGGAAGCATAGACAAACATGAAAGCATTTTCTTAACAGAAGGTGGAGAGCTCAGCCATTATATTAATTACTCAGGCCAGGATTATACATGGCAATAAAGATCGATCAATTAATTGTATTCCATGAGAACTAATCATCTCTTGTGTGCTGCAGGTGATCAAAATGGAAATGAAAATCAGTCCAAGAGGGCGTGAAGATGTTTATATCAATCCTTGCGGAAGTGGAAAACTAGTCCTAGAGGACTTTCATAAGTGCAACAGAAGTTAAATTTTTCTTAATAGAATGGTATGCAGTAGGCATTCTCATTCCCTCAAGATTTCTTGCTGCCAATTTTTAGGAAAAGAAAATTTTCTTTTGCTAACATGATGGAGGAAAAAGCATATGCAGAAAAAAGGTTGTTCGTCAATAATTGATAATTAGATTGGATCGAGCTAGATGGATATATAAATTTTTGTTGTTCTATAATATTTTTTTCAAGTGGTTATTTTTCTTCTTTTTTTATAGAAAAAGCTATCATTTAGTCATCAAACGAATGAGTAGGTTGTAATAATCTTTTACAAGAAAAAAGGTTTAATCATTTATGAAACTAATCTTCACTTTGGATGGACCTTATTCCAGTTTACTATGATATTTGAATCTAGGCTTTCTTGCTCTCTCAACTTTAGCCTTGAATCTTTTCTTCAAAAAACAAAAAAAAAAAAACTTTGTCCTTGAACCTGTTTGAAAACAAATGATGGATTCAATTGTAAGTTAGCCAAAGCCCATGATTACAAAATGGCTCACAACAGCTTGAAAGCCATGGACATGCAAAGAGCAAGTTCAGTCTTTCAAAGGTATAGTAAGCTTGATATTTTAATTTAGGGTTACAGAAGGAGCCTAGGCCCCAGAAAAACAAGAGCAGCACCTACGGAAATGCCCAAGATCCATGCAATCCCAATGCAGAGCAGCACCAATGGGTGTGGCTGAGTTCAATAATAAGAAAAATAGAGTAGAAATTAATACTTAAAAAACAGTTTTATGGCCTTATAATTTAATATAAAAAGATTAATAACACAACCTAATGTAGCAAGCCAATGTATGAATCTCATGATCGCATTTAATGTAGCAAGCCTTTTGTGAACTACAATACACAACCTTTTCTATTCCAGGCTTAAAAGTATCTCGGAATATATTTATTAAAAAAGACAAAAAAAAAATACAGGCTTAAAAGTATTTTAAAAATTATCTTAATAAAAAAATTAAAAAAAATAGCATAGCTTGAGAAATCATGCTACTTCTAACAACGCATTGCATTATTTGTGCTTATTTTAGGAGCTATCAATTGAATTATAGTATTAAAAAAGAGCATGAACTACTTATTAGACCATGTTTGAAAATATAGTTGCGGTTATTTTTTAAAGTGTTTTTTATTTAAAAATATATTAAAATATTTTTTTATTTTTAAAAAATTATTTATGATATCATCAAATTAAAATGATTTAAAAACACTAAAAAATATTAATTTAAAATAAATAAATAAATAAAAATATTTTTAAAATACAAAAATAATTGTGATATTTAAAAAAAAATCCATTAACTATCAATTCAAGCATGGCTTTTCCAAAAGAAACAAATAATTTTGTATGTCATTTCGGTCAAAATATGCTTTTTAATTTTTTTAATTTTAAATTAATTATTTTTATATTTTAAATTGTTTCAATGTATTAATATAAAAAAAAAATTTAAAATAAAAATTACTTTAAGAAAACAGAATGTACTGTCTGATCAGCTGAACCTTACACCAGACATGATTAAACATGAAGCTAGTTTTAAGTTTTAGACACCGTTTGTTATTCTGTTTCAAATGATATTTTGTTAAAATTTAAATTTTTATTATTATTATTAAAATTAAATTCGATTTATATTTTTTAAATTATTTTGATGTGCTAATATTAAAAATAATTTTTAAAAAATAAAAAAATATCATTGATATATATTTCAATACAAAAAACTATTTAAAAAATAACTGTTATTACACTGCCAAACACACTGCCAAACACACTCCTCACCAACACAGGGAGAGAGCTTGATTAATAACTTATCAAATCAAACAGTGATCTATCTCACTTTGCCGACAAGACACGACATCTAGCACGAACCAGAGGATATGATGATATTAGCTGTCTTTTTCCATCGTGTATTACATCATGAAAGGCCCTTTTGGTCATTTACTCGTACCCAGATGGACCATACGAAATAGGTGTACCGAACTTTGGACCAAATTATTTGTTTATGTCCCGTGCCTCTGGAAATGGCATTGACAATTGCTCACCAGATCCCCCACGGTTGGTGGGTCTTTTTCGTGTATAGGAGTTTTTTTATTTTTTTTCAAAATTATAAAAATTTATATCAGATTATATATATTTTAATTAATTTTAAAATTTTAAAATTAATAATTATATAAATATTTTATGACTCTAAAATTTATAATAACCAAATTGATAATTTATAAAAATTAAATTTAAAATTTAAATATTAATTTAATATTTATATAAAAGATGTTTTTTTTTTAATGCCCGTGGCCAAGTGGGTGATGATTTAGTTGGACTTTATATTTTGTTGATAAAAATATTGTTTTCAAAATATTTGAAGCTTTTTAAGATTTTTTTTATAGTTTTAATTTACTAATATAAAATAAATAATATATTTTTAAATAATTTTTTTTAAAAAAAATTACTATCACAATATTAAATATATTATCAATCATTTATCATCAGCAAATGACAATTATAGTATATGAAAATGGCAATTATAGTAGATGGAGACATTTCAAGAATCAAGGGACTTTTTGTTCTCTTAGATTTTTTGTCGAATTATGAGATTGGTTGGTCAAATGTCTCCTGGACTCTAATATTTTTATCATAAAAGAAAAAAAATAAGTGAAGGTAGAAGCCTTGAGTGACAGGAGACGAATTTCTTATTAAGAGCGTGCTCCTAGTTTTTAATCATAATTTTTTTTATAAAAAAATATTAAAAAGATGGTGTGTTTAAAAATCAATGCATGAATAATAATCAAATATTCAATAAAAAAAAGTTGATCATAAATATTTAATAGAAATGGTGAAATTTAAACTAATAACTGTTTGGTTATCAAAATTATAATATCATGTTAAAAAACCATCTCAATCTAAAAATTTAAATTGTCATGTGAGATTTCAAGATATGATTTATAGTTTTTTTATAAATAAATCAATTACTCAAATGCTTCATATATACTGATTTATATTTATTTATTTTCATGCTCGTATATGACTATTTTTGGATTGAATTGTGGATTAATTTTAGTAATATAAATATTATATTTATTATTTATTAAATAATATAACTATAAAAAAGTAATTCATTTGAATTGTTTTGGATCTGTATTAATGAAATTCAAGTTAAATTGTTATCCTTAATATAATATAAGATTAGATTAACGCATGAGAAAGCAAAAGTCAAGCATTTACAAACAAAACTATATAATCTCCCCACGTCTAACCAATCAAAAACAGTTGGTCAAGATACTACCCTACACTCCATATACAGTGTTTGCTGGATGTTGACCGGCGCTGTATCGTGGGCTGTTCAAGATTTTTTAAGCATACCAAAGGACTACAACAATATTTATAAAACAAGAAAGAAAAATCTGATACTATAATCATTAATTTGATTAGATTCAATTCGACTTTGTACTATAATTTAATAATAAATAAACTATAAAATAAAAAATATTTGATAATAATTAATCAAAATAAATAAGCTATTAATATCATACTTAAAAATAAAATAAAAAATCATTTGAAATTCACCACCATTCCACTGTGAACATCACTCACTCCATAAAAAAACTACCATCGAAACTTGACTGAAAAATAATAAACAATAACATGAGAAGAAGTTGCACACGTGCTAGAGCAATGACCCTAAACAAGAAATCCAACAAAACAAACTAAAATGAACATTCGTCTATATTAAATAAATCAATTCAATCTGGTTTAGTAATAAAATTTAATTTTAAACAAATATAATAAAAAAAACAAATAAAAAGATAACAAGTAACCAAATTAAATAAAAAATTAATAAAATCAAGATCATAGAAAGCATGCAAAAAAAAAAACTAATCTTCAACTAAATAAATATTAAAAAAAAATAATAAAAAATTATTAACTTCAAAAAATGATTTAAAAAAACATATCCTAGAAAAACCTTATGAAGTTAGGATAATTTTCAAAGTATGTAACATATGAAATTTTAGACACGGCTCAACGAAGGTCAAATCCAAACCCATATAATGTTGAAGAATTAAAATCAAACTCTAAAAAGCACTTCCCTCCCTGCTAGACTTGCAAGAGCGGGTGGGTAAAAAAATTCTAATTTTAAAAATTTTGCAACAGAAAAATATAATAATAATAAAATAAGGATTAAATTTACCAAGTAAAAACTAAAGAAAGATAAAATCAGAAAAAATATATAATTTTAAAATGTATCTCTACTAAGAAAAATAACAATTAAAAAAATCAATAATTTAACATCACAATTGCCATCCACGGTACTGTCTCCGTGTGCACAGTGTTTTTCCGAACTCTTTTAATTTATTTATTTATTTTAAAAAAAAAGTGACAGCTACTGCCTCCAATGTTTCCTCACCAAAAACAAATATTTAGGACATTTATTTTGGTAAATAAGATAATAAAGAGGAAAACGTCAACTTGTCCTCACCACACACATTTCCCTCGGCCTTGTCAATAAAGACGACACTCATTCTACCTTCTCCCCTGGAAACGCACGTTAAGACAACTATTTTGCTTTATGTTTACGTTAAGACAAAATTATTTTATTTATTTTAAAAAATCACTCAAATCAACATCATTTTTACAAAATGTTGAAATAGAGCTCAGTCCAGCGAGTTAATTGATCAAAACTGAAATTAGATTGAGTTGAAATAAAAAAAAACATGATATAATTTGATTGATCTAATAAAATAATTTAATAATTTAGTTGATCCAACAAAACTAGATTATAATCGTTACTTTATGTTTTTTTATTAAAAAAAATATTGTTTGGATTAAAACAAATTAACCTAGTTAGAATTCAAATCTTAAACTAAACTGGGTGTAAAAATTGTACGTTATTGTTTTAGAAAAATATCGAGTTTACTTCGAAACCCTAAATTGATATGCTCACCTGACAACTTTGATATTATTATAACCATGCATAAAATACCATCATATGACAACCGGACTGTTTTTATATCATACATAAAAACATAAACAAATGATATTATGAGCGTGGTTGTATAAGGTTAAAATTCCAAATATTTTCAAAGAATGAAATCATAAAATATAGAGGAAAAAGTTACATAGGATCGTCATTAATTATTATTAACAAAAACTAAAAACTAAAAGCATGTTAGTTAAATAATGTAAAAGTGATTGTCTTTTAAATATTTTTTATTTAAAAATATATTAAAATAATATTTTTTAAAATTTTAAATTTTTTAAAAATAATATTTTCAACACAATAACAAACATCTTTTAAATAAGAAGGGGAATTTATTATGCTTTTTTTGTTTTATTTTTTTTAAAATAATGTCATTTAACATTAGATTTTTTTTATTTTAATTTTATAATCTAAGTTGCGAATTTAATGGATTAATTCAGATCTTTTTATCATGTTTTTTTTATTGAACTTTTTTTTATATAATTTTATCATTCAATAATTAATTGATTTAGAATTAGACTTTATTTTTTTCCGGTTTGTTTTTTATAAAATTATCATGGTCTCATTACTTGAGTTGCAAGTTTAGTGATTTAACTCGAGTTAACTTGAATCATTTTCATTTCAATTTCATCCTTAAACATTAAGTTAATTAAAAATTGAGTTTCGTAATTTGTTTTTATATACTTTCTATAAGGTTATTATGATTTTGTGACCTGTGTTATGGATTTAAAAGGTTTGCCTAGTTGACTTGAATCAATCCAAAAGGTTTCCATCTTGGTGCTAAATAAAAAGATGTCATGAAATTTTTTTTGATCAAATTAAATTTTTAAGGGTTGTTTTTGGACCAATCAAATTAATTCGCATGATTTAAATATTTTTCATATAAAAAAACATGTTGGCAACACTTGATTTTTTTTGTTGCATTAAAAAGAATGATTTGACCTACAGTGCAGCGCTAACTAGCAATATAGTTTATATACTATTTAACTAGAAGTAATTAATTTTTCGCATCATTCAATATTTTTATAACAAAACATAAGAGATGGTGCCCTTACATCTCAAAAATTACTAGTCATTTTAATATATATTTTTTAATCTTATCTTTTAATATTTGTTTTGTTATAAATTAGACTTCATAATTTATTTTAATTTACTTTCTATAAATTACTCCAGCCTTATGAATCGAGTTAAGGACTGGTAGGTTAACTCGAGTTATTTTTTTTAATTTCATCATTCAATATTGAGTTGGTTGAGATTTATACTTCGTAATTTATTTTGATTTGTTTTCTATTAAGTTATTTTAATCTTATAACTCGGATTGTGGGTTTAACATGTTAGCCTTGATTGACTTAGGTCATTTTTGTAGTTTATTTTCTATGATATTATTTCGGTTTTATGATTAGAGTCTTTCGTTGACTCTAATTATTTTTTTTAATTTATTTTTCTCTTTATTTTCATCCTTTTTAATATTGTGTTGACTTGAAATTATAAATTATAATTTATTTTAATTTATTTCTTATAGGATTATTATTACTGTAGTTTGTGACTCGTGGGGATTTATTTCTTATTTTGTTACCAGAGATGATTAATAGGTTAGGGGGTGCGGGGGCAACACTTTCGTGGTACGGTAAATTGGTATTATATAACAATTATTAATTTTCATTGGATGGCTAGGATTCCTTGGGCACTCTAGGGACTATTATAAATATTTATCATGTAATTCTATTTTGATACAGTGAAAATAAAAATTCCTCGTTTTTTTAGATATAAATATATTACCGAACCACATTAACTCTTGTGTTTTTTCTCATTTTTCTTTTATTGTAATATTCATCTATAATTGCTGCAAGTTTTTCACAGCAACTATCATGGTCTGATAACCAGGGTTATTGATTTGATGAGTTAACATTGACTGGCACGAGTTAATCCAATATGTTCTCAACTTATTTTTTTTCTAAATACTATTTTAAATTTTTTCAAGTTAAACTATAATTATACCAGTCATTTAAGATGTTTTTAAATTTAAATCCATCAAATCAATTGAGTTATAACACATCAATCTCCATACAATTATTTTTTTTCTAGTGTAATTTTTTTTTATAGCAATGCTTGGATATGTTTTTTAATGTTTTAAAAAGTTGATTAAATCCACAACAGAATGCGAACCAGATATCTAACTTTAAAGCTATAGCTGCAGGGAGTGTCACGAGGTGGTTTGGTGTTAGCGAGTGGGTTTGTAATTTTATGGTGTTTAAAAACTAATAAGCGATATTTTAATAGTTATTTCTTGAAATCTACTTTAAAAAAATAGAAAAAATACAACTAAAAAATAAATTTTATATGAAGATATTTTTATTATTTTTAATTGGTCATATATTTTTTATATTTTTGTTAAAAAATCTAAAAAATAACTAATATAACACCATGAAATTTTCAAAGGTTGAGAGGCTTTGCAATTTGATTCGACATCTAACTTCGAAAACTTCAAGGATTATATTTACATGATCCTTACTTATAGCCCGCGGGACGGTACTCTGTCGCCGTAAGTAGGAACAAGTAACAACTGCTAGTACTAGCAGGAGACAGGCGTAGACTCTAAGATATCGAAGACAAAAGAAAAATAACCAGAAAAGACAAGATAGATGCGATTAATTTAATTACTATTTTTCACTTCTTGACACCTTTTAAACAGCTGTGGACAGTGTTTCGGACTAGTTTGTTTGAGTCGGATTTATAAAGCTGTTGGAGGTTTTTGATATTGCGATTGTAATTGTTTTTTTTTTTTTTAAAATCAAAGCATGGCAAAGGATCATCAGGGCGAGCTAATCGGTAGAAAACACTGATTATTTTCAGTTTGGATTTTTTTATAAAAAATATTAAATCAAATTAAAAAAAGAATTAAAACCATTCCTCAGTTTCGGTTCGTTATTTTAATTCCAGTTAAAAACAAAAAAACCTAAAAAAAAGAAACGAAGAAAAAAACGAAGCACTGTTCATCCATCCTCTCTACAGCGCAGGCCACAACAGCCATTCTTCCAAAAACCCATTGTCCAGCAGCCACGCAAGCCAACCTCATCTCCGCCAAATCCTCACCGTCCCTAGCCTTCCTCTCTCTCTTTTTTTTCCATCGCAACTATCAACCATACCCATAGCCAACTTCATCACCCAGAGAATTAATTCCCGTCTTCATCGTCCTCCTACTATGAAAAACTGTAAACCCACACCACTATCTCCGTCATCTCCTCCACATCATCTATACCGTGGTTCACCTAGTTAAAGCATCCACCCCATTTTCTTTCAAAAGTAGAGACAACCTCCCTTCATCTTCAGATTGAAGAATGAAGATTGAAAGGTTGGGTGTGGCGTGGGGGAGCTTGGAGGAGGGCTGATGGTTTGCTATATCTGGAGGATGGAGATGGAGATGAAGATTGAAGAATAATTGAAACCTTGGAAGGTTGGGTGTGGCGTGTGGAAGCTTGGGAGGGGGAGGGGGCGACTGGAATGTTAGGGACGGGATATAGGGTTTAGACAGCAATTTTTTTTTTTTTAATTTATAGTATCTATATTTTTTTATTTGTAGCGGTTCATTTGATTTGGGTATTATAGTTTTAATTTTATAAAATTAAAACTGAGTTAAATTGATTTTTTTTAATATTTTTAATCAGTTTAATTATATTTTTTTATAATTTAATTTTTTTTAGTTATTTTTATTTTTTAAATTAATTAGTTTTTAAAATTTTTTACTCTAAAAAATAAAAGGTACAGTGCATATCATGATAATACTATTAATAATAAAAATTATATATTTATTAATAATATTATTAATGATAATAACTGTAATAATTATGACGATGATAATAATAATAACAATAATAATATTAATAATAATAGTTATAATAATAATAATAATTTATCATTCAATATTAAATACGTTAAGAATTGAATTTTATTATTTTTTATATATATTATTTTAAATATAATATATTAAGTTACTAGTTCAAAAAGTTTACATAATTTAATATTTATTTTTGTTTTTAATTTTATTATTTAATATTATTTTTTAAATAAAAAATAATCGTTCAGATTTTTATATATATTGTATTGTTGAAAACCTACACTAGATAAAGGTAGAGATCCAAGATAAGAAATTAAAAATTTATCTTTAATTTATAGCGTTGTAAAAAAACAATTTCATGCTTTTGATATTTATTTTATATTTTAAAAAATATAATTTTACAGTGAAACACGGATAAATAAACTAGTTTATATCATCGTTGACGTTTTCCCTTTTTTGTTTTATAGGTTTTTGTCAACACGTCATTAATAATAATGTTTATTTAAATAAATTGAATAATAATAATATAGCATAACAGTTGATGTGAATAATCTCAACGTGGCATGGTAATCTCTGTACATCAAAGGCGATTCAACAGCGAGAAAATATCTTAATAACAACATCATTCTTCCCATCTATAATTTACAAAAACAAATAATGGTAACCAGCTAGCTGTCTTCCCAAAAATCTACAAGAAACTGCGTGACATGGAAGAGAGCGTTGGTCCCTTTGACACGGACACAGCAGTATCTATAGCCTATACCGCGACTGCGCGTGCGTCATCTCCTTCTCCTCCCTCTCCCCAGAGACGAAGGACCAGCCCCTTTCATAGCTCAGAAGCAACAGAACAGGACAACCTTTTCTTATAATTTTTTCACTCTTTCTCTGATACGAAACATTGTCAGTCCCTCCCTCCCTCCCTCGAGCTTCATTTTCTTGGTCTCCGCGAATAATCCAATCTCTCACATGATTCTCTCTTTCTTTCACGTCTTTTCATTTTTAATTCTCCATCATCAAATCTTTCATTCACTGATCTTCCCCTTTCTTTGTTCAAGAGAATCACCTGTTGTTTACTTCAAGACATGTAGATAATATAATACTATTTCTACTATTGAGTAACGGAATAGTACAGGTAGGCCAAACTACTTTTTTTCTCTTCTCTTTCTAGTTTCTACAGTCTACAGGGTTTTCTTGGTTGTCTTCTCTTGCTTTCTCCTGTCCTTTTCACTTCTTCCCATTGCATCATTGTAGGGCGTTTTGGTTTTTTGCTCACTTGGTGTTCTATTGCTGTTTTGGGGTAACTTAACTTGGTTAGCTACATTGCATTGTTTTGTTGGAAAGAAGGGGTTTTTTCACATGGGTTTGCCAGATAGATGGTATTTGAGATTTGGGTGTGTTTGGTTTTGAAAGAGAGCGATTTTTGGTTTCTTGGAGAGATGAATGAAACAGCAGGGACATGTTTAGCGATAACAGAGAAAAAGGCTCATAGGCCTGGTGGCTGTGTTGGTATTTTCTTTCAGTTATTTGATTGGAATAGGAGGTTTGCTAAGAAAAAGCTCTTCTCCAGGAAATTGCTTCCAGCAGGTCAGTCCATTTATCTCAAAACCAAAAATACCCATTTGACCAAGAATGCTTAAAATTTGATTGCTCTGGTTGTTTAATGCCTGTGTTGTTGCTGCTGCTCAGCTCGTGCAAAACAGCCATCAAAGAAGTTTGGAGGGGATGAGAAGAGGCCCAAAACAAAGCTCCACCTGGTACGCATTTTGGTTTCCAAAGTTGGATCTTGATTTTCATAGATGTTTTTGAGGGACATTTACTTTTATCTAACTAAAGAAAGATTTTACTTTGTGACTGAGCTTAAGTTTTTATTTAGTAGTTTATTGAGGGTTCTTGTCTGTGCTTTAAATGTAGATTGCTGATGAGAATAAAGGGGGTTTTCCAAATGTAAAGAAAAATGAAAATTGTAATGGTGATATGGTAGTGCAAAAGCATGAAATGAGAGCTCCTGGTTTGGTTGCTAGGCTGATGGGCCTTGATTCTTTGCCAGCTGCTCATCGAGATAAGCACAAGAAAGTTTCAAATTCTGTTGATTGTGGTGTTACAGAAGAGAAATTTGTTAACAAATGCCAGAGTGGATCTGATAGGGATGGTTTGAATATGGTGAAAGGGAGCGAAAAGGTTGAATCTAGGCCTCAAAAGCTTCAAAAGACAGGACAGTTTGAGAGACGAGCAGTTACTAGGTTTGGAGCCGAGGCCTTGCAAATGAAGGGTGTTTTGTCAAGGTCTAGAAAACATTATCATCCAAAGCTTGCACCACCAGTTAAGAGTCCGAGGATTTCCTCCTCCAAGAATGCATCTAGGACGTCTAGGTTGATTGATGCTGCTACTAGAATTTTGGAACCTGGGTTGCAAGCTACCAATAGGGCAAAAAGTGCTCTTACTTATTCAAGTTCTATGAATTATTGTCCCAGGGATGAAGTGTTGGCAGAGGAGATTGGAATTATGTTACCAAACATTGTGAAACAACAAGATATTGAAGATTGTAACGAGGGTGCAGGTAAATCTTTTATAGGGCAAACTTCTTACAAAAATTGTGGTAATTTGTTTGACGAAGTGGATTCTAGACCCAATTTGAAGGAGAAGCAGTTTGTTTGTCCATCCACTGGCTCAAATTATTTGTCCTTCCATGAATCAGAAATGACCAAGCCTAGGCTACCCACATCCACTCCTGATCAAGAAAGAAATGTAATTTATCAGAGACATTGGGACCAACAGTCTATCGCTGTGAAAAAACAGGATAACACTCGTGTACCAAGTCAAACCATCACAGTTATCAAACCACTGTCTCAAGAAGGTCAATCACAGCGGCAATCGAGAAGCCAGCAGTGCAGACCTCAGCAGCAAGAGTCATCTTTTATTACATTTAAGCAGAGGATCCAGACTCCAAATGAGATATTTGTAAGCAGAAATAGAACTCCAACAAGGGCCAATAATCTGCGAAGCAAGGAAGCTTCATCATCTGCAAATGCTATTAGTGGGGCTACAGATTTTGTTGCTTTGAACAGAAGAATAATCAGTCGTGGCCGGCCAAGGGCATCTACCTTAGCTGATAATTCTATAATTGACAAAGACAGAAAAGTTTGCAGCAGACGAGATGATTCCATGTCACAGCTTAGGAGCCCAGTGCGCAAGAGGAGGACAGTCAGTGTCAATGCTGAAGTTGAAAGTACTGGATTTGCTAATCCAATGTCTACAAGACAAAGGAACATCAAGTCTGATAGTGCGGGTAGAAAAGAGGTTGCATCCAGCTCTCGCTCTATGGACTCTGCATGTATAAAAAATGGATCACTTAATGGAGAATGTAATAAAAATAATTGCTGTAGGGAGAATGATGTCGTATCTTTTACATTTAATTCTCCATTGAGGCACAAAAATTTTGTTTCCTTGGGGCTGAAAGAGAGGATTCATCAAATTGATAAGAACGCTTCTTACCAAAGAAGGAGGCTGGTGTTGGATGAGAATGATGGCAAAACATCTTTGCAGAATAAATTGCCATTGAAAGGAGATGCGCTTAGCACTATTTTAGAGCAAAAACTGAAGGAATTAGCCTCTCAAGAAGAGGATGAATTGATAAGTGGAGGCAGTCACCAGAAGAAATCCACTGCAATGATTCTTCAGGAGCTAATATTTGCTTTAACTGCAGATCAGCCTATGTCTCCACATGCTCATGTTTTTAATGCAGACAAAACTTGCGAGGTTGGTTTTCTATCTTTTGGCATCGTGATGTCTTTTTTATTAAGCTGTTTATGGTCCAGACATTGTGGTCTTATTTACTTTTGGTTTTTGACTTAACTAAGCATCAATGCTTAAAACCAAAACTATGGCAATTTCTTTCCCCCTCTGATAATGGTGCCTACCTTAGCTCTACATATTTGATATTACACTATTTTGAACTGTTTTAGCCTGTACGCCTGCGTAGAGAAAACTGATTCTGGGGCTTCCTTCTATTGGCTGAAATTCTTATACAATTGGCAAAATCAAGACAAACAAAACTGAGAAATTAGTGAAATTGTTTAATGATTGCCTTTTCATTCGAGGGGTTCTCGATGAATAACATCCCATTGCTTGCTGTCTTTGTTTTATAGTTAAGAGTTAGGAAGCTTGCCAAATTTGACTTTGCTGAATAGTAGAGTTGCTGTTTGAAATTTGTATACCATACAGCGCATCTTGTTGATAGTAGTTGTCAATGGTTAGATGTAGGGCTGTTGGAGTTGAAGCTCTTTTGGTTTTGTCCTCATTTTTCATTTTTCTATTTTCTATTTTCTATTAAACAAAATAAGTCCCTGTATCAATTTGGTCCAATGAAAATGTTGGCCTTTCCTTTCTCCCTCCCTCTCAATTGATTTCAATGAAAATATTGGTTTATAATAGAGATTAGGTTCAAAAAGTGCAGTACAAGTCTCTAGAATCTACACTTTCATAGTCAATGTCATGGTAACTGAAGTCCAGCAACTTTTTGATTGTTGAATATCAAGTATCAAATTCCAATAAGTAAAAAATATTTAGTTTTTCCTATTTAGTGTATGTTTCATTATTTAGAGGGATTTCTTGTTTAGTATGGATTCCTTGTGCAACAAGCAGTAGGGTTTCTATAACCTCTACAAATAGAGGTTAGTAATATAAGAAGTTTGGCTTTTGGCCCTAAGATTATTAGAAGACACTTGTATGAAGAATTGAAGATTTTGTTGGATGGCATTTAAAGCATCTAATTGAGTGGTTTTATTGAAGGGTTTTCTTAGGAGGATTAATTGAAGGGTTTAATTTATTGAGAAGTTTATTTTCTTGGAAGGGTTTCTTAGAAGTTGTGCTGTTATTTTAATAATGGTGGAAGTTTTTGGATGTAGGAAATTAGCCGAACCATGTTAAATTTGTTTATGTGCTTGTTTATTTATTCATTTTCTGGGTTTTTCACAACAATGATTAAATATGGGAAACAGGCAGCGGACTGGTGTGGAGAATGTAAGATAAAGAGGGCATTTTTAACTAAGATAGGGTGAGTAGAGCTGGTGATTGAGAGTTGGGTATAAATTAAAATGTACAGAATATGAATAGAAGTTCAACGGTTTATAGATGCTCATTCCTAACACATGTTACTATTGGATGTGGTGAAGATGGTACATCGTAGGACAAAGCTAATAGAAATGGAGTGAAAGCATTTGTGGGAATTTAATAAGCTTATAGGTAGCACCCAATTGGTGTCAGAAGGCAAAACATGCTTTGATTGAAAGTTTGCAAGGCAAAGGGATGTCTTAAATGGTGTTTTCTATGGCTCACTGAAGTGATCGCCTCAGCAAGCAAATCTTCAAATTAACATAATGCATTGTTTGATGGTCGAAGTTCAAAATAATATGAATGCACTGAGACATTTGAATTTTAGTTATTGGCTGCTATGATAAGCTGCCTTTTTAATTATTTTGAAGCAATGGGGATGGTTCGCATTGTCAAAGAAGGTAGAGATCTTGTTGAAGTTGAAATGCATTGACAGAACAGAATACTAGGATTCATGAAACTAATCATAGGTAATGCATTTCAAGGTCATAATGTTGCTAAGAACCCTAAACCTGTATGCTATGATTATAAATGGAATTCATGTTGTGGAACTGGTGAAATTGTTGAAGTAGTTGCAATGTATGCCAATGTTACCTAATTCTATGTTGAACTTCATATTTGGCTTAAGGTTGGCATTATCATGAAATTAACATTTGCCTTTATATGAAGCTAGATTTTCCTTGATGGTGTTTTATGTTCTAGGTTTGTGATTTTTAAAATTAATTTTCTGGTTCATCCCTTGCATTCATGCAATGTTTTGTGTTTAATGGACCTTGGCAATTTCTGGACCTTACAAATCTAGCTTGTGTTATTACTCTGCTCAGAAGGAAGGAAAAATTGGGAGGAATTCAGTTGGAATATCACTTGATGGCGATCATCTTAGTCCTGGATCTGTGCTTGAAGCGTCTTTCTCGAATGACAGTTGCTTTTCAAGCAGTCTGGATGATAGTTCAGGTAAGAAAGTTGAATTTTATGATAATGCAGAATGAGGAAACTCATAAGCATTCTTTTATGGAACTACTTTTCACCACTATTTAATCTAATCTTATATCAAATATTTTGAACTCTTTACATATACAACTTTGGCCTGTGATTCTAGGATGCAGGATGCTGCTAGACTCCATGGATTACTCCTATGATCAACCACAACCAGTAGTCACTCATGCTGATCTTCTGGATTGCGCAACCTCTTTGATACCAGGGAGAACAGGTAGCAGGATAGCTACTGATCTTCTCCACCATGTTTCTAGGATATTACAGAGCATCAATCTTGCTGGTGGAGGGTTAACTGGAAATCAGCTCACTCATGCAAAAGAGGTTATCTTGAATACTGAACTCTTGTTTGGTAATGCAACTCTATGTAATTCAGATAGAATGAAGAGATTTCTCATCGGTTCCCTTCTGCTTGATGGACATGAAGCTCTTGCTGGTGCCATGTGGAAAAATCTTAATTGCCTTCTTGGTTTTGAAGACAGCAAAGATGGTATTCAACTCAGACGGTTTCTTCTTGATTGTGAGATTGAATGCTTAGATTCAAAATATAGCCGGTACTGTTACTCTGGATTCAAAGCATGGAAAAGAGTACCTTCATGCATGAATGTAGAGATGTTGATTCAAGAGATAGGTGAGGAAGTAAGAAGATGGTCAGACTTTGCTGGGATGATACCTGATGAGATAATAGATTGGGAGATGAGTCATTCCTTGGGGAAATGGACAGATTTTGAAATTGAAGGATTTGAAACTGGTGCAGAAATCGACCGGGACATCCTTCAGACTTTGGTTGAGGAAATTGCTGTTGACCTTTGGGAGTGGTGCAGGGTGGATTCCTTTTGAGGTGTGGCTAACGTACTGGAATTTGTAGGTGTACTTTGTTCTATTATGATGCCACTACTTAACCTGTGTGTACCATGAGTGGCTTTTTTTTTTTTTTTTAATCCAAAACGACGGGTGGTGTTAATTTAATAGGGCTCTTAGATGTTGTAGATGAGCAAGTATTTTTCAAATGGAAAAGCAGCTTCAAATGGTCTTCTGCGTAATTTTTCTTAGTAGTTGCTAACTTGCTATCCTGTAAAGTTGATCACTTTGTGAAACCCATGAAAAAAAAAGCACTGTTGTTTATAATTAGGTTTCTGACAAAACAACCACTTCTCCTGCGTTCTTCTCAAGATCAATTACAGAACGTTATTTTCCCTATACAAAGCATACCGAGACCAAGTTGCTTCATGGTAAAGTCGCAGGCATGCCATTTACACCTTCACAAATGCATCTGTTAGAAGTTCTCTCTTTTGGATTAAAACCAGAAATGGTATTCATCAATTGCTAGGTATAAGCCAGCAATCATTAGAAAACAAACAGGACATCGAGGCAAAGTTTGGAAACTGAACTCAAGGTTCCATTTTATGCAGTGAACTCTCTCTTAGGATGCTTGTTGGCCGTTCCATTAAAGAGTGTCTTCTTCCCCATGGATTTACAGCCAAAAAGGCAAGGAAGAAAGAAAACAAAAGAAGAAACCCAGTTGCTGTGCAAGTAATAACAAGTAATTTTATCGTAGAAAGACAAAGTATCTCCAGTATTACTTATTATAATCATATGTAAAACATGATTATATCCAGAGCTTTACAATCACAGATCCCTAATCAACAACCAATCAAAGAATACAGCTTACAGAAATAGCAGTAGCAGTGATAAAAACTTCATCAAATCAAATCCAACTAGGAAAAGAAAAGAACGAAACCCAATTTAGAGAACAACAAGTCTCACAAGAATTAAGAAACTGCAATAAGATTGATCAAACTCAAAACTGTCTATACCCCAAAACAGTCTTGCCAGTACCAATACCTCTACCTCCTCTGTTTCCTCTGTTTTCACCATTAATAGCATTTGCTGCAGCCAAAGACAATCCTTTCAGCTCTTCAACACTTGCATAACTCTTCCTTGCCATTAACAACCCACCATTCCTTTTCTCTCCTGCATTAGCAGACTTGCTCCCTCTCGAGTTCGATAAAATCCCATTATTCATTTTCAGCACATTCTTTGAAGGAGGTGTCAATTCCTGCCGTGGCTTCCGGTTTTCTTTTCTTAAAGTAGCAGAGAAATCAGGCACAGATTGAGCCAAAACAGAGAGCCCTTTTCTTGAATTCCCCAAGTTTTCTTGAAACTTCACTTGTTTCTTTGGTGGGGTTCGTTTAAAATCATTCTCTTCACATTGTTGTTGCCTCAAATTTTGTAGAAACTTCACTTGTTTCTTCGGTGGGGTCTGTCTAATATCGTTCTCTTCGTATTCCTGTTGCCTTAACATCTTCATTCTTAGCTTTGTCTCCCTTAAATCGGCATATGCTCCGTATCTTGGCCCTCTTTCCATGATATAACTCTCTGTAGTCAGCCTTAAAGGCACCGGATGATCAGAATCTGCAGAATTTTGAGAGAGAATTAGAGAGATAGGATCAAGGGCTTGAAAGAGAGATTGCATACTAGGGTTTTGTTGATAGGCTTGATTCAGAGAACCGTTAGTATCTGCCATTGTTGATGGGTTTGGTTCTCTGTTTTTTTCTGCTCTTTAATTCTTGGTGGTAGTTTCAAGGTTTTGAGTTGCTTAAAGAATTTGATTTTGCAACGGTCAAAAAAACAGAGAGACAAAGGGAAACCCTTTTAGGCTTTTGCTATGATAGTTTACTACTACAACGTTATTGTTGAGGTGGGTCCCTTCTGAAAAGGGGTTAAAAGTCGTTGAATCACATTGGATTCTACTTCTAGATCTACCGTTTGATTCTAGACGATGGTTTTGACTGGTGTTTTGTGGTGGATCAAGAGCCATCCGTTTGTGGGATCGAAAACAGGATCATGGGAAAGGTTCATTGAGTTGAAGGATGATGTTATCATTTGATTTTGGGTGCAGATTTTTTTTATATTTTTTTTTATCCATTTGCAAGAAAAAAGCAAAAGGGTTTTCTTTTTTCCATTATTTTTCTGATTTTTTTTAATAAAAAAAAGATGTCATCACCAATGGAAGGAGGCTGCTTCAAGACTTTACACATGGCAGGCAGCCTGCTGCCTTGGATCCTGCCGACATATTCGATTACAAATCCACCGGTAATTTAAACAGATGATCCGCTGCAAACCATGATTACAAGAATCAACTCAGTTTGAAGCTCGAGTTGATTAAATGAGTTAACCTCAATCTTTGATTTATTTTGTTAGTAGAATTTTATGTTTAATTTTATTATTTAATATTAAATTAATTAAAAATTAAATTTAATATTTTTTTATTTGATTTCTATAAAATTATCACGATTTCAGGATCTAAATGTAAGATTTAACAGGTTAATTTAAATTATTTTAAATTAATTTAATTTATTGTCGATTTAATATTTTAAAAAAATATATCTTGATTTTTTTAAAAAAATAAAGCTACATTTTTATTAATCTAAATTATTTTTAAATTTTTTAAATCAACCATATCATATTAAATAAATTTTCATATAATTATTTTTATACTAAAATAACATATTGACAGCACCTTAATATTATTTTTTTCTGTACTTTCAAAGAGACCCACAGCCAGGCAATGATGTAAGTACATGCTACACCATTTCGTCGTTTTCCATATGCTTGCAGCTACGTAATCCCTCACTGCATAATCCAAATATTTTCTTCAATGGCAATTTGACCTCGTTGAAGGATTCTTATCCAATCAGCTTGAAAAGGACCCAATCTTTAGGCTGACGGAGAACGAGACAAAGGCAGATTTTTGTGCCTTCATCCGTATCAGCCCGGCGGCCGTCCATGGCCTGTCTATGATTCAATAATTCCTGGAACTATTGGTTGAAAGCATTAAACAAAATAGAAAAAAAAAAAAAAAAACTTCAAGCTGTACATGGAACTAACAACCACTGAGCTTTTGAGGATGATTTATTCTTTTCCATTTTTTCTTGGATTTCTTTGGAACTGATCATGGCAGACACCATTCAGAGAGAGAGAGAGAGAGAGAGAGAGAGAGAGAGAGAGAGAGATAAGGCATTCCATATTTGAAACTCAAAAGGTAAAGCATGGTAAAGAAGAAATGAACAAACCCTTTATGTGTTTTGGATACTTTGGATACAGAGATAAACTTAGTTGCTTGGAGGAAGAGGGAGAGCCAATAAATCAAGGAGCTCAGCTTTGAAGCATAAACGTTGAGTACTTGTGCTGCTGGCTTGTAGAAGCTGTAGCCGGTAAGTGCAGGCTTGTTGGTTTTTAAAATCTCTAAATAGCCACTCTTGAATTATTATTTAATTAGAGGTTTTTAACAATAATAAGTGGTTCTTCATGTGATTTAATATGGATTTTTACCTTTTCTTTTCATTTAATATATATATTTAAGATTTTTATATGAGTGGAAAACCATAATTAAATTATTTATGTTTTTATTTTATATTATATATACTAAGATTTTTGATCGTGATGATCAATAACGAACCATTTTTTAATTTATTGGTGCCACTTGAATATGGTATAAAATATTAAGAAGTCTAACCATCTAATAGATAATTTAATGATAAGAATGTAAAATTAAAAAATTTAATTTTTTTTATAATTTTAAATTTAAATTCTGTGATTGTTAATATTAATAATCACTAAAAATTTATTTAATTAGTATAAATTAGTTAAAATATATTTGCTAGCCTGAACACTTCACGGTAAAAAAAATTAAAAAAAAAAAAAAAGAGAAAGAAGAGATTAAGGATTCTTAGAATGAAATTATTATCCATCAAACATTAATTCAGTGCATGAAGTGGACATATGACTTTCTCAATCCCCAATAGCAATCAACCACGTATTCCCTGTGTGGGCTTGTGTTTAATATCATAATAGTTTTTGTAATTATAATTTAAAAAATAATAAGTTTAAGCATGTGTTTAGTGTTCTAGTTGTTGTGATTATAGTTTTAAAAAAATAAATTTTAAAAAATATTTTTAAATATATTTTTTTAAAAATAGGTTTTTAAAAAATAAGTATTTAGTTAAAATTATTGTGAAATAAATTTTTGTATGTAAAATAAATAAAAAAAAAGTTCTGTATAAATAAAAAAACAAGTTATTTTAATTTTTATAAAATTTGGATTTGAAATATAATTATGTGAAGGGATCCGGTGTAAAAACTATAAACTATTTTGCTAACCAAATAATTTTCTCTTTGTGATTGGATAAAAAATACAAGCCATCATAATATTAAATGAGTCTTAATAAAAATATTGTTTTTAAAAAGTAAGTTTAAAAATGATATGTTTAGTTAAAAGTATTATAAAATGAATTTTTTCAATCAAAACAAATAAAAAACAAATTTTTATAAATAAAAAAAATATTATTTTAACTCAACAAATATTTCAAATGCAATTATGTGATGAACCGGACATAAGAAACAGAAGAAGCTACTGAGTTAACGAAACAGTTTTTTCTTTTTGGGTTGATGAAAAACATAAATTATCACAGTATTTTACAGTGGGCAATGGCTCCGACCACTCCATGTGCATGTAATCATATATACATATAAAAAAAGAAAAAAAAGAAAGAAAGAAAGAATAAAAGAAACGATCACACAAACAAACAGAAAAGTTAGCCTAGTTGCTGTGTATCTATCTCATAAGTTTACAAATCCCAGTGAATACAGGTTGTTTGATTAGAGCAAGGTGATGAGAGGACGATTAACTCTATTATACAGTCCAAAGAAAGAATCACCCAGGGTTCTTACAAGCACAGATCAACAGTGAGAACTCAGGCCTCTCTTGTCCCTTGTGCTCCAGATTCTTGTCTTCCTCCTCCAGCCATAGCCTGCTATCCAACCCGCTTCTAATCCTGAACATGAAAACAGCACACCCAGATTCTTCCTTAAAGAACCATTCATGCAAATCCCACATCACATCCACCAGTAAACCATCCAAGAATATTATCTGATTCCCTCGAAAATTCCACCTTAATCTCTTCACTTCGAAAATCTTCTTATCATCAATCCACACTGACAATACTGGGTTCTTTGATCCATCTTCTTGATCTCCACTGCACTTTATCAAGATGTCATGAGCTCTTCCTGTATCACAGAATTGTGCCTTGGTTGAATACGTTGTCTTGCCTGAGAAATGCTCACTTCGAGAAATCAGTGAGGGCCTCGGTGGTGGCAGTCTTGTCTTCAAATAGTTTGTGTTGACTTCTTCATTATGACTGATATCTCCAAGGACCAGACCCAATTCTGAGTCCACCAAAACAACAACATAAAACCCTCTGACCGGCTCAGGGCCTGCATCAAAATAAGCAGTAGACAGATCCCAAAAGACTTCAATCTTTGAATTGCGAGATTGGAATGCGCTGGCGCCTTTAATTTCTTGAAGCTGGTGGCCGGAATCAGCACCTTTTCTTGAAGGAGAAGAGACGTTATCACTGCTAATATTGATGTTGAGGCCTTGGAATATGAATTTGCTGCACCATGTGAGGGTGATCAAGAGGTGCTTTTGAGGGGAGAGTTTCACTTTGTATGTACAGGAAACTGTATCTGGGATCGAAGATGTAATGTTTGGGGAGACATAGGCCTGGTTTGAAGGACCTGAGCAATATGAATCGGAAACCTTGATGGCATGTTCACTGTAGCAGGTCGCTATACTCCTCATTGATGATAGGTTGAAGGTACTTTCCTTTCTTTTCGTGTGGCTTGTGCCTATATGGCTGGGGGTGGTGTGTGGGGGAGGGGAAGGTACCCTTCCTTGCCTATGATGTAAGAAACTGGAAAGTTGAACGTGGTTACACAAACCACGTTGGCTATGGTAATGAAGAGAAGAGGAAGATTGAAGGTGACAAAAGAAGGGCACTCTTCCGTGTGTTTCCCATGCTAACCATCCTTTATATTTCCTACCATAGTTGAAGAAGACAACGTCCCAACGAAATTAGAAGCCAAAGCACTTGCCAGGATACTAAACGTAAAGCATCTAGCATTTAATACCATCTTAAATCTGCATTGATAAAAATCAAAAGGGAAGACCAAAAACTTATCTCTCCGATTCAAATGACAGTTCATCAGTGCTCATCAGGAGGATTAATAGAGTAATTATTCAGAGGCCGTTAAGAGTTGACCTGGCTAATAAAATAAGAATCGACCATGTATAATAAAGTATTAAGGAAATGGTAGAGCTAGCCAGTGTGGATTTTGCTTGACATCTCAATTATTTTTTATTCTCTCCACCATTAACAACATGAAAAAACTAGATTAATGGATTCAGTGCAATGAACTAGCTCAACATGTGTAAACCCAACACAAGGAGGATGTTGACAGACAACGAGAGTTGGGGATAAATTGTCAATTAGATAACATGGATGGGGGTGTGATGAAAGCGATGATGATGAATTGATGACAGTGATTGCTGGACCCACGGATTAAAGATAGGCTTTTCGATTCACCTACTACAAACCGAAGACAGCCGTGAGTACTTAGGTTCCATGTTACTGTAACCTCTCATGTTCTTGACATAATTAATTAGTTATTGCTGCATTGTTTCAGTTGCTAATACACCCTCACTTTTCGTTTTTTAAAAGGGTGCAAAGTACGAACTACAAAAGACAATTGAGCTTCTCAAATCTCTGTTCCATGAAATCAATCTATCTTCTTGTGGTGTTCAAGACGACAGAACAGGGAGATGCCACTTGTAAGCAGCTTGTGTTTTGGGTTAGGGAAGCACGCGTTATGGATATTTTGTTTTTTTTTTTTGGATTAGCACCGTTATCCAGGCCTAGGCCCAACTGTTCCTGCGATGAACAGACTCTCGGTAAGGAGTTTCCTGCAAATATATCACAATTAATTCAGAGACCTTACCAAGTTCAATGGCCTCTTGAAATTGTTTGCACTCGGCAAGAGTTGAACCTGGAATCTTGAACAGAAACACATTGTTAAGTCCCAGTTCTTCTTCGCTAGGCCAACTTTACGGAGTCGCGTTGTTATAAAGAAAGCAAAATTTAGTTTGAATTATGCCCATGATAGAAAAAAAAAAATATTAACGTTAAGGGATTGTTTATTACAATTTCTGTTTATAAACAAGACTGTTACTTTTTTTTATTTTAAAAAAACTTAAAAGCCCAATGGTGTTAAGGGTTTGCTCTTAAAAAAAAAAACAAATTTTATATTTTTGTTTTCAAAATTTTTTAAACAAGAGCAAAAATTGATTTAAACAGGCATATATATGATACCAAATAACTCGTGCATTTATCTTTTTTTTTTTTTTTTTTACAATATTCATCAATTATATGTTATTCATCATTATGCTACTTTAGTTTGATAGAATGACATCAAAATATACAATAAGCTATTAAAAAGAAGTATAAATCTTTAAAATGGTGAAAGCAACTGAACATGTGTCTAGAAATATCACGAAAAGTTTCAAATCATTGGATGTAAGATTTGGATTACACCAAATAATTCAAGTTAATAAAAAATTTATTTTAAAAAACTCCAAAATAAAACTAGTTTTTTTAAAAATATGTTAATAATACTTTATTAGATAACGGGTTGACTACCATATCTAAATCTCAGTTAAATTCCAGTTGATTTTTTTAAAACTCATACATAACTAAAAAAATTAATCAACAATCTTTTATCAGAAAAATTGTGTCATGTCATGTTTAATAACAACATGTAAAATAGAGAAGCATATTTTAGTAGTTGCATGAAATTTAAAAATTTCAAGTGCAATTCAAGATTTATATATTTTGATCACATTGTAAGATCCATGTTTTGGACTATCATATCCAGACCCGAGTATAGCCCAAGCTCAAGAACTCAATTTAACCTATGTATTTATTTATTGAGAATTTTGTTAAAGAATTATTTTTCCCTTCTTCTCTTTTCCTTCCTTGTCGTAACTCTTCTCCCATATATACCAAAAATCCTCTGTTCTCTCCATGTCCGCTTTGAATGAAGATTTGATAACTATACTTCAGCTTTTATTCTATTCTCACTCTTGAAATTTTC
Source organism: Populus tomentosa (assembly GCA_018804465.1). Lineage (NCBI taxonomy): Eukaryota > Viridiplantae > Streptophyta > Magnoliopsida > Malpighiales > Salicaceae > Populus > Populus tomentosa. The sequence continues at coordinate 11,514,258 of CM032001.1, forward strand.
TTTTAATACGAGAGTCTCAAATTCTCGATTTATTTATTTATTTATTCCAAACAAGTGGTATGGTCAGCAATTAATTGTTTGTAGGTGGCACTAGGGCCCAAACTGACCACCACAGAGAGTCGAGGGACTACATTACCATCTTGAAATACGAGGTCTTAGCGTAGGACAAGAAAATTCAAGACTAGGTCTAGGACCCTTAGATGGCCAAGTGGCCAAGTGGGAGTCCTACCAATCCACGAGTAAGTTCTAACCATCTAGACTTTGTCTAGCTATAGTAAAAGTCAACCTTGAGGGATCGTGCCTTATATAGCGTGCCTGCCCTAACCACTAAGCCCTACCGGCACTCCAGCCCTATAATCGTGCGTAGGTGATCGGATCCATCCCTTCGATTTTGGCCATCATTTCAAGAAATTCTTCCTGCTCAACCGTCCTGGCTGCCACCAGTCTTGGCCCCTCGGAGAGATTGCTTGCTGGGAAAATCAAAGGTTCGATGAAATGGAGACACAGGTACGCTCAGGACACGTGGAGCAGATTCCTTTCCACAGAAACGGGTACATCAGGATGTTATTTATCGAGATCGATCGATCGGAGCGTATTTGTTCTTTTTATGCAGATGGGACTTCAATTCAGGGCCCAGTTCTTAAAGGATACATCCAAATATTTGTAAATTAGAAAAAAACAAGACCAGGTAATTAATGGCTATTTTTTGTTTTTAGCGCATTTTTAAAAAAGTACCGAAAAAATAACATAATTATAAAAGAATTGATGAAACAACATTGGTTGTACATTTCATGATTATGAAACGGGATTTTTATAGCTGGATACTATTCAGAATAATGACATATAACAAGAATTTTTAAATGGGCAGAAGAGACAAGAAAAAGAAAATCTTCAAGATATATTGAAACTTCAATTATATTATCACTAATATTATTATAAAAATTTCAACAATATAAATGTAATAATATAAAAAAAATCATTAATAATAACCCGAGTGGTTCATATTTCTCGCCAAAAACAAGCCACCCACTATTTTTGGATAGCAAGTATAATTCACTTGGATCATTGTTAATTATATTTCTTGGGGTCGTTTGATCTATCTTTTTCTAATTATATTAGTGGTGTTTTAATTAGAGTTTTGGTTTGTTTTCGTTGTTTTTTTTTATTATTATTTTTCTCTCTTTTCTTTCATTTCTCCTGTCCATTTAATTTTTTTTTAATTGGAAGTTGCTATTCTGAACAGTGCCAAGCTATAAAAATCATGTTTTCCAATTATAACATGTATAAATGTGGCTATTTCATTAATTTCTTTGTGCTATTCTGCAATATTTTTAATTAATCATGCTATTGTTTTTTAAAAAATATCCTAAATACCCATATTCATTGTACACAAAATTTTAAGTTAATTTTTAATACAAGAAAAAAATATGAAGGTATTGTGAATATATTTTTTGTTCATCATGAAAAGTTTTAATTAAAAATTAAAAAAAAATATGGGTTTAATGAAAATTATATGAATAAAAAATATTATAAAACAATTGTTAAAGTTAACAAAATGCTAAAGTGAAAATTTAAAAGATAAATAAACATAAATATATTTAATCTTATGATACGAGACACTCGTCAAATTTTTATTTTATTTACTTATATGGAAATAAAAAATGGATTTTCATTAAAATCATAATGACATATATTATGTAGAAAAATGTAGTTGTTAACATAAATTCTCTCTTTTTTATTAATTTATATTTTAACTAGAAATACATCTATCTTTAGCCATGCTGTTTATTACATAGAGAATGTAAGCAATTAAAATCAATACCCGAAAACTCTTAACAATTTGAAATAAGTATAAAAAAGTTCTCCCCTTAAATTGTAAAAGAAAATGAATATTGAGGGACGATAGTGTAGATTTACGCGCCCCGTGAAACATGGAAAAGAGTTTGTCGTTTTTTGTCAAAGTCGATGTTGGTCATTGTTATTTTTATTTTTATTTTTACAGCCATAAAAAATCCTCCACCAAAAAGTCGACATGCCTTGCAAACCCTAAACAATCCTCAACACCCATTGATATATGAAACTTTAGAGATTCATTGATAAATATATGAGATTAAAACTCTAGAGATCTCCTTCGTATTTCATCAAATACCAAATATTTACCCATTAATTGTTATTTGTTCTTCCTTTTCTTTCAATAATTTTACTTTTATAATGCTGAGACTTGAGCTTGATTTCTATTAAAATTTTCACTTTCCTTATCGTTCCTAAACGCCAAATACAAAGGATGTCCGTTTAATGGCTACCAATATATGAAAGCATATACGACCAAAAGAAAAATTTGAAGATGAACTATATATAGTAATTCTGGAAGTTGGAAAGTGTACCGCCTGCAACTTCTAGGCTTTCCTTCATATTTTTGAGGAAACCACAGCACAGATTCATTACAAGAGGCTAAAAATAGATGCATATCTGGTCCAAGACCACTATAGATGCAAATCCAAGCCTAATCCCTTGTGACTGTGATGAGGCTCAACATCTTCTCTAGCAAATCCACTCACAGGAAAAGCTCTAGCACGAAGCCCAGCCTCACTGCAAACCAAGTTGCTCTTTCCATCCAGACACCTTCCGGGAATAGAAGCAGGCCCGTTAAGGTATCGGCCGTCGCACGACATGCGGCCCAGATAGGACTTGTAAAGCCATGGAGGAGACTGGGCGTGTTGTTGCCTCGCTGCTTCCACCGGAACCACTGCCGGATCAAGGAGGTTCGGTGGCGATGGAATAAACGTCGAGAACATGGAATTTGGTATGTTAACATAGGAAGCTAAAGCCAGGCGGCGGGTGGCTTGCATTTGTGCACGTTTTAAAAGCTGCCTTTCTTTCTTGTGAGCGTTTTGATGACCGCCCAAGGCTTGAGAGTTCGCAAACTCACGGTAACAATATTGACACTCATATTTCCTCCCTTTGGAGGATTGGAAACTAGTCTCTGGTTCTTGTGATCCAGATGGAGATTTGCTTGAATCTAAAGGTACGGTAGGGTTGTTCTCTGAAATGTTGAAGCCAAATAGTTTTAGGGTTGTGTTGTTGCTAGTGATGGTATTGGATTTTGTGAGACAGCCAATACCATCCATGGGAGAAAAAGAGAGAGCCTGCCTGCAAAAGAGTTCAAATTATGACGATCAGTGAGCTAGGAGGTGATCACATATGGATGCGAGTGCTTATAAAGGATATATAAAAAGGTTGAAACAGTGGTGTACGTTTAATCTATAGAAAAAGAATTTGATCGAGAAGCTGAGACATGAAAAGAAAGGGAGCTTTAGTTGGTTGTGAAAATCGCAAGGACAAGAGGAGGAGAAAGCAAGAACTATTCAAGAAAATCACCACAGCAAGAAAACTAGAACCTAAACACCTATATAGATTATTGTAGCTTGCCCTGAAGGTCACCATTTGCTCCATGTACGCATACAATAATAGAGACGTCAGGCGTTGCGACGATTGACTAGCTAGCTATCATGTAATATATACACTTAGAATAACGAGGGTATTTATGCTGGATTTGATAAAATTCTTTCTCACATCGTTAATGGAAAAAATAATCCATTATATGTGATTTTTCCATTAGAATTTATACATCTAAATATACTTTTAAAATAACTTAAAATTAGATTTTATATGAAAAAATAAATAGATCAAGATATGTCTTATGACATTGATTAAAAAAAAACAAACATGTTTTTTTTTTTAAATAGATTTTGGTACTTCTAAACTCTAACACACTCAAGATTTAATGGTATATTTCTATAGATTAAAATCTGTATTTTTAATTTTTAAGCTTAGGGAACAAATGTCTGTATATAATGTTATATGTTTACTTCAAACAAAAATTTGAATTACAATGCATATAATTTTCTAGGTATTTCTATATGTGGCAACCTTACTTAACGAATAAATCCTATGTTTATTTTTGGTTTTATATAAATAAACTTTTCATTAATAATTTTAGATATAATTTTCAACTTTTACTTGACTTGTTAGTTTACTTTTCTTTAACACAATCCATACAAGTTTCAAATTCGGTAAAATCAAGAATATTAAGAATTCTAATATCATTTACTAATATTTTAATTCTCTCAAAAGAAATATGTTCTAATTTTAGTTAATAACACATATTTAAATGCAAGTGTGAACATGCATTGAACTATAAGTGATATTGTTTTGTAAATTAATGCAATAAAAACTATCAAATAAAATACCATTTTTAACCCAATCAAATTTATAAAATAAACTGAGAGCTTCTGAAAACTCAATGGAATATCCAAAAAGTATAAATCTTTAAACTAAAATCAAGTTTTAGAAAAACTTGGAACATAAAAAATCCTTTTAAACTCTAAAACAAAACCATTACTTGAATTTAAAAGCATGTTCCTATATATAGCCTTCAATGTGAACATGTTACCGAGAAGATTGAATCTCACACTAGTAAACATCAGCAAAACATAACTTCAACACACCATGTTTTTCAAGAGTAGTTTGCTCATCGTTCATAGTATCTATAACCGTAGATTTGATTTGTGATTAGATTAATAATTAGTTCGAGTCATCAAAGTTCAAACACTTCACCTCAAATAAAGGGGTTAGATTAGAAAAATGAAACCTAACCTGATTTGTTGAGGAGAAATTAGTTCTCATCTTTCATGGTGGAAGGATTGTCAAACAGGAAGAAAGACTGGGAGAAAGAACGGTTCCCATAATTGTTCGAGAGTGCAAGAGGGACCACCGGGACAATTTATGCATGCCATGAATCCTGGATGCTTGCGTGATTGACGTTGAAATCTAGCCTTTATTTATTCAGAGAAGATCTCCTCGTATCTTACTAGCTACCACTATTTATTATTATTAATTATTATTGAAGCTAATATGGTTGATAATGGGAGATTATTGCTTAATTCCGAATATTTATGTTAGAGGAGCACGAGTGCATGTCGACAATTTGTGCAAGATTGTGAGATTAATTAAGAGATTGATTATTAAATTTGTTCCGGCTGTATGGATTAGTCTGATAACTTGTCAATTCAGAATTTATTTCATTTTGAGTTTTATTTTATTTAAACCGGTTTAGAAATTCATCACCTTAACTATTTAAAATGATATTATTTTAAGGTTGATTTAGTAAACTTATAATTTAAATCTTGGATTGAATTGGATCCGAGGTCACATCTTGTTACTATAATATACTTGAATTAACGAGCAATATCTCTCTCTCCTTTTGTTTTGGCTCGCTTGAACAGGAATTTGGCGATAATGTTATTTTTTTTTAGTACTCTCGTGACTATTCACCAAAAATAAATAAACATGGGCTAAATCCAACATATATCATGTTCTACTTAATTTTATTTTTTTTAATGGGTGTACAAATAGTGAAACTAGCTAGGTCCCCACTTTTAAGTTTGTACTAGATAAGTGTCTAGCAGGACGATTTATTGTTTTATTAATATAAAAAATATTAATGTGATATTAATATTTTAAAATAAATTTAAAAAATATAAAGTTTTAATAACGGAAAGAGATCGTGTGTATTATCAGGCAATGACCCAAAAAACGAATAAAAATAAAAACCATAAATGAAGCATAAAAGAGTACTCAAATTAAAAAAAATAAAAGATCATGAAAATAAAAATTAAATCTAAAACATCATAATATAATAAAAAAAATCAAATATGCAAAATTCTCCAATATGTTTTTTACATAAAAAAATCTCAGATATAAATTAAAAAACTTATGCATATATTAGCAGGCAATGTGTTGTTCGGGAATTCCTATAATCCGATCATTGTGGTAATATGAAAAACAGGGATTTCAAATTTTCTTACAAAGAAATTCATTTTAAATTCATTTTTTTTATTTAAAACACCATATGAACTTTTTAAAACTAATCTATAGCCTTCAAAAACAAAAAAATCAAAATCAATTTGAAATTCAAAATTTTCCAAAGTTCACATATATTTCTTAAGGCACTTTCAAGATCAAAACCACCACATCTCAACTCTCCTAATCATAAAAAATCATCTGACATAAAAATTTATTATTTTGGTGGCCGTAATTGTTACCAAAAACTATTTTCTATTTTTATACCAGAATCCGGTGATTCCCTCTTTCTTTTTCCACAAAAAATAAATAAATTGAAAAACAAGTAAAAAAAAGTTTAGTATCAAAATTGATTTTTTTTTTAAATTAAAGCACTAATTACCTAATAACTAAAAACTATAAGGGACTAAAATGAGCCTTTATAACAAATTTCAAACCCGTTACCATTCTACCTATCTTTTTCATTTCAATCATTTGTCTTTCAATTCAACATTTTCTTCTAAAAAAATATGTAATTAAATTCTAATTTTCTTCCCCTATAGTTTTAATTATATAGATAATATTAAAACCCAACTCTTTTAATTATATAGATAATATTTCATAACAATATAATTTTCTTCTGGTTATATACCTAAAAATATTTATACGAACATTTATGATATCTATGTTGAAATCAAAGTTCAAAATATTATACAAGTAGGGATAATGGGACATTGATTTATCACATTAAAAGACAAAATAATAAGTGGAAGAAGCTACAAGTTTGTTCAACAATTAGAAGCACTTTCTATCTTAGAAGCATACAATGTTCTTCTGTCTCCAGAAAAAGAAAAAGAAAAAAAAGAGTTGTGTGACGTTTTATAGACTTTACGCTTCATTGAAACTTCGTTTTCACTGTATAACAAGCATCAATGTGATGTTTTTCAACGACGAAATGTGGTTTGAATTGTTTGGCTAGTCTAGTTGGATTCATGAGTTCTCTGATTTCAATTTCATATATTGTTTTTAATTATATTGAAAAGGTGGATTTAGTCTTGTGGCACGAAAACTAATTAATCTAAGATTGTTCTTCACAATAATACTAATTAGGTACCAAGAAATTACGAAAATCAAGATTTATATATAATAAAACTCCTCTTTTATCTTTAAAATATATTTATGGTTTGGAAATTCTCCTTATGGTTTCAAGAATACGACGGAAAATCTTGGTTACAAGAAATAATTTTTAAATTCTCAAACTCTTATGTTTTATATAATATTTAAGTTTTATTTGAAAATGTGATTGTGGTTATTTTTTAAAATATTTTTTATTTGAAAATATATATAAATAATATTTTTTTATTTTTAAAAAATTATTTTTGATATCAGCATATAAAATAATTAAAAAATATAAAAATATTAATTTAAAATAAAAAATAAAATATATTTAAATTTTTTTTAAAATATTTTTAAAATATAAAAACTATACACTTGAATTAACGAGTTTATTGTGATTAAGAAAGATATTTGGTATATGTCAGTGTTGATAAAAGTGAACAGAGAATGGCAACGATCATGCATATCACCTTATAAATAAATAAAGAAAGAAATTAATTAATTAAACCTGCCAAAAGTCATCATAAACGTCAAATTAATGTCTCGTCATGTCTCTTCCTTGTAGCTACAATAATGGTACGGCTGGCTTCTGATAAACTTCCCCATTTGTTGCTTTCCTTAATTAAAAACCACATGACATTTGTCTGATGTGCCTAGTACTGCCTATCTAGCTGGATGGACCTACTTTAAACATATAATAATTGACCATGTATTTTTTACAAGCAACAAGCAGCCAGTCATCTACGCAGTGGTGTTGAAGAAGGATTAGACGATAATGTTTACTTTTCAGTAAGTAAACTTTGTTTTGGTCAATTTGGAGATTAATATCCTCAAAATCAGTTCCCAAAATCCTGAGAACGTACATCCTTTTGATCCAGTCAGTCATCTACGCAAAAATTATAGAATTTTCAATGTCTCGTCATCTACTCACAACCCTATCTTTAATATGCTCATACACAATTTTTTAGTTTATTTTTAAATAAAAATATTTTTAAAAATAATTATAATTCTACCTTTAAACACCCTCTTTATCTTAAAATAAATTGAAAGCTCAGGTAAATCCCATCAATTCAAGTTAATTTATAATTTTATTAAAATTAAGATATAATTAATCATAAAAAATATAGTTCTAATTTACTTTTTAAAAATTACTAGTTCGAGTTTCATAAATATTAGGATCATTGAAAACTTATACAATTGTTAATTTCAAGATTTATAGGATTAATCGAGGTACTCGTAAGCGGATTTAAAAATCCAAGTTATTAAAATAAATAAATAAATAAATTAAGATAAAATTTGATTTAATTTTTTTTTTGAAATGATATCATTTATTGAATAGACACTGTGTGAGCTAATCGAAATCTTAGGACAAATCGGGTTTTATAACAGTGGTTCAGATACCTTGTAATGTTGTCCTATTAGAGATACACAATCGATAAGACTGGATGGCCAACCATACAAATTAATTATACGTTATAGTTGCCTTGTCAATGCACTTGTATCCATCAATTAGGGTTTTGCATCACACGCAAGTAAGGTATGGGATCGTGATCCAACAACAGTCTTGATTCAGTACTGTCACACATCAAGATCAACAAAGATTTAAGTCATCATGGTAACCATGTCGGGGTCGGCAAGATAATCCGTTGTGTTTAATTGAAAATGTGGACTGCGTAATTATCCCCATCACTTCATACAAATCATGATATAACACTTGGCTGTGCATGGAAATTCATGATATTTCATCTTGGTTTAGTTTTCCTCTATGATCGATGGCCTTTGGCCGGCGGTGCCGGTCGTTTTTGGTGTTAATTTTCAGTTTTGAATTAAAAAAAATACTGTCCCTGTCCCTCTCTCTCTCTCTCTCTGGGTTTTTTTTTTTTTTTTTAATTAATTGGTGCAGTGATTAAGAAGTTGGATTGGATGTTAGAAGCACCCAATGAACATAGAAACCTTTTGATGCAAGTCTTAACTGTTGCTCGAAAAGGTCTTTGGTTTTTCTGGGAAAGTCGTTTGATAACAAATGCGTCCCACCTAATCAGTAAACTACTCTTTTAGAAGTCATTATTTGACATTTCTTGTAGTATTAATTTGATGTTGAACTGATCGTGCAGACATTAACATAGGAAGATTGCCCAAGTCACCGGAATTGTCCCACCTCCAAGTTATTATTGGTTCTTACAGTACAAATCCAATTCGTTTTCCATGGAATGTAGCATGTACATTGTATACAAATCACATATGTTTTCTAATAATAAGTGTAGTACTCATGACTTTTGGTACTGCATGCGGTGCAATTTTGTTTTTTTTTAATCTTTAAATTTCCTTTTAAAAAATTTTAAGCTAATATTTTTTTTATTTTGATGTAATAATAATAAAAAATACTTTTAAAAAAAAAACAATATTTATCGGACTATCAAACTCACCTAGTATTTTTATATCCAGTAGAAGGTATGACAACTTTGTAGGGTTGCCATAATGCGCATGTTTCAAATATCTGTAAACCACTGACATTGTTATGATGTTTTGAGCATCGAGATTCTTGTATTTCTCTCATTGGATTTTTTATATTCCTATTCATTTCCAATTTGGTAGTAGTTGATATGAGTTATTTTATTCAAATTTAATCATATTTTAATGGCTGATTTGTAGATAGTTTAAATCGTTACACAGTTTTTCTTTCTCAAAACAATTACATTGATATTAAAGCTCTATTTGTTTTTATGTTTTAAATTTTTTTAAAAAAAAATTAATTTTTTTTATTTTTTAGTATTTTTAGATCATTTTAATGCACCAATATTAAAAATATATTTTTAAAAAATATATATTATTTTAATATATTTTTAAATAAAAAACACTTTAAAAAGCAACCGCTAACACACTCTTAAATAAGCTCTAAACTAAACCTGTAATGCCATGTTTAACTAATACATTGTTAAATCTGATTTAACTCATTCAATTTTGCGAGGTAATTTATAGTTCAATTAAAATTTGAATCAACTATTTTATTTTATCTTTTAAAAATTTAATGGACTCATGACTCAAAACCTGGATATTGTGCCGAGTCAACTCAAAAAATGGTTTTAATAACTATACCTGTATCTGACGAGAGAAGGAATGACATATACTAAAACTCATATTAACGCAAGGTTCTCCACGATTATTATTATCATGAACCAATAACCTGTATCTCAATTAACGAAGCTTGTTGGTGCCTGTGTGAACAAGTGTACATACATACTACTGATACTATGTACAGTACTCTGTTGCTTTGTGTAGAGATAAAAGAAGGATTTGAGATCGGGGTTCTAGAACCCTAAAGGTAGATGGCGTTGTGCCCACATAGTAGCAGGTTCAGATAAAGGAAAATTGTGCATGTTTATTTCTAGAGAGAAGCTTTGAAATCTGGAAGGAGAACTTGTCTTCAAAGAATTTGTAAGCAGATGCAATGGTTGTGACAATGCTTAGTATTAGTTGTTAGGGCTGGAGGAACTATGCGTTAACAAGCTAGCTTTGAAGTGTGTGTCATCGCACCATAACTTTCCGAGGACTTGGATCGATTTCAGTTCTTCGTCTGAATTTCCCTCTGGTTTTCCACATAACCAAAAGGCAGGTCAATGATCCTGAGAAAAAAAAAAAAACAACTGCAAATACAAGATTTGAATATATAGGATTAATAACCAAGGCAATAAAAAAAATTAATGAACAGAATAATTAATCAGTTCGGTTTCTATATAAAAAACAAAAATATTAATATGCAATAAGACTGAAAAGAGAATGAACTAATAATTAGAACTATAGACGGGTTTTGAAGAGACACAATCTTGTTGGTTTGATCACTTTTGGTTTATTTTTTTGTTTTTTGATAAATTTATATTACAATAATTAAGTTAAATAATATTATATAAGTTCAATTTTTTGAATTTAATTAACGTGGTGATTCAATTTTTTGAATTTAATTAACGTGGTGAGAATATATATGATTGATTTATTGCATCTATGTAACTTGGAAACCATAAACTAGCTAGAGTTCTTGCCGGTTCCTGTATGGTTCGTGTCCAGTGTAATACTGTTTGCAAAAGCAACGTTAACAACGTGGAACAATATGTAATAGGATGTTTAGATAGTAATAAATTCGTAAAAAAATTTGATTTGATTTAGGGTTTTCACCACTATATTTTAGGCTGTGGTGGTTGGATTCGGTTGTTTCTTGCTCTTTTGCAAAAACAAGTTCTATATCATAACAGAGAACACCAAGTCAGTATACTGCAAGAGAAAAGAAAAATATAACATAAAGAACATAAAAGTGTATCTTGTGATAGTTGTGTGTTCTCATGTGAACTTTTGTTGTGTGATTTTGTTATGACTGATTTGTTATCTAGTAATTTTGAATATTTATATATTTCAGTCATGTAAGTTCATTAATTATAGAGAATAATTATATAAATGTCTTACGGAAACACGAGCTGCATGGTGCGATCTTTAATGATAAAGATAGGTATACATTAAGGAGAGAGGTTAGTGAGAAATAGCTATTGACCAAAAAGATAAGTGCCCACTGAATTGATTAATTCATAAGTGTAGAAGATTGAGATTTTATATTGATTTTTTTTTAGAGATCTTAGCAATTCAATATGATGTATGCCTATGCTAGGCTTCCCATAAATTTGTTTGGAATTGAGATTTTATCTTGAAAACTTCATTGTTATCCAAACTAGAATAACCTGAGTTATTTTAAAAATTAGTTAAAAATTAAAAAAAACAAATATTAAGCAATAAATTTCACTTAATTAAAAAATTTCTTTAAAATTTAACAAACAACAAAAAATTAAATGACCAAAGATAATCCAAGTAACTTTAAAAATCAATAAAAGATTCTATTCAAGTCAAAAACATAAATAAATTATGGAGACCAATAACAATCAAATCAAATGTTAAATGATGAAATTGAAAAACATGAGTTTTTTTTTTTAAAAAAAAAAAACTTGTATGTTCTCATGTGAACTTATATTGTGTGATCTTGTTGTGATTGTTTTGTTACCTAATTATTCTGAATATTTATATATCTCACACACATAAATTCAGTAATGATGGAGAATAATTATATATATGTTGTATTGAAGCGAGGGGTAGGTGGTGCTATCCTTTATGAAAAAGATAGGGGTCCATTAAGAAGATAAGTTGGTTAGAGATAACTATTCACAAGAAAGGTAAGTGCCCACTAAATTCATCCATTCATAAGTGTAAGAGATTAAGATTTTGTATTGATTTTTTGGAGATCCTAACAATTCAATATGATCTATGCCAATGTTAGGCTTCCCATAAGTTTGTTTGGATTGAGATTTTGTCCTAAAAACTTGATTGATATCCAAATTAAGATAACCCGAGTTATTTTTAAAATTAATTAAAAATTAAAAAAAAACAAATATTGAGCAATAAATTTAACTTAATTAAAAAAATTCTTTAAAATTTAACAAACAACAACAAATTAATTGACAAGAGATAATCCAAGTAATTTTGAAAATCAATGAAAGATTCTATATAAGTTAAAAACATAAATAAATCACGGAGACCAATATCCAATCAAATCAAATACTAAATGATGAAATTAAAAAACAAGGGTTTAAAAAAAAAAGCTAATGAATCTCCCAAATATTTGTTAAGCTCAACTTTTTAAATTTTAAACTCGATTAAAAAGCTCAATTTAATATTGAATGATGAATTAAAAAAAAAATTCAACTTCAAAAACTTGTCAAGGTAGAAAAATAGCAATAAAAATACTAAAATTAAATATGATATGTAATATAATAGAAAAATAATGAAATAAAAAAAATCAACTTAAAACCACATGATTATTGTAAAAGAAAAAAACCAATATAAAATGATAAATATGCCCCTAAAATCAGGCCTAAGATTATTTTTACTTAAAAATCAATAGAATAATTACAATGCGCATGGAAAAAGAAAATCTCTCAAAAGCTCTTAGGCAAAAGTTAATTTTTATCTTGCTTTCCAGGATAAGTAAGTAATTTAACACCTAACTCAAAGAATTCTAGAATGAAAAATGTAAGAATAAAATTCTTACCCTTTCATTGGCTTTTTCCCACACCAATCAGGTTCTGCTAATATATTTATTTTTCCAGCTGGACAACTGAGACAATGTCCACCCTCAACCGAATCTTGGCGTCCTTACATGACGTGGAACAGAAACTGCCAAATGACCAGAGGGAACAGAAAACTGCCTGTCGTCACATGCGGATCCATCCTCCTGCCACCACTCCAGCGCAGATCTCCTCCTCCTCCGCATTTTATCCGCTGTAGGACACTGCTACTATTGTCAAAAAAAAAATAAAATTAATTATTTGATTATTTAAATACCAACGAAATTAATTATTCACGGAGGAAATGATTACGAAAGGACAGAGAGTTGAAATCTCCACCACCTCTGTTCATTCTCTTGTTTTGTCTGTTAAGCTCTCAGTAAGCAGACAGAAACTGTTTCCCAGTCTCCACTCTCGACGGAATTCCCAAAGCCTCCCTCCCTGATCCAAACATTTTACGCTAGAAAAAAGAAAAGCAACTTCAGGTGTGTTCACTCATCAGTGGTCCTATCATCCCTTTCTCTCTGAGTCACTCGGTATTTCAACCTCCGCCATGACTACTTCGATTCGATCATTTCATTTTTTACGCCTTAAATGTTTCTCTCTGCATTGGCTTTAGCTTTTTCTCTGCTCTCTTTAATTTGAGTGTTTTTATTTATTTATTGACTTTTGTGTTATTGGATCTTGAAGTAAAATGCAAGCAGCAGTAATGTATGGGGGAGGCGGAGGCGGAGGAGTCAAAGGCAGCATTAACACCAAAAGCCTAGCAGTAGGCTTTAGAGCTCTAAAAAGTCAAAAGCAGCACTACACCTCCTCCCTTGATTTCAGCAATAGAAACTCTCAACTATCTTCGTCTTCTTCTTCTTCTTTTGGATTGCGTCTCAATTCACTCTCCTCCTCCTCCATGGCAACCGAACTCACTCGCTCCTCTCTCTTCCATTCCCGCCCTGTCCTCAAAGCTCTCGCTTCCGGTCCGTCCGGTCCGTCCGTTTTGATTGTTTTTATTTTATTTTATTTGTGAAGTTACGTTTTTGATTTGGATTTAAAATTGTTTTTAGATGGAGGAAATGTGGAAGAAGTTAGGCCAATAAAATCTGAGGATGATGTTACTTACGCTGTGACTGTGCCGCAGCAGCAAGGAAAAGCGTCGGTTTTGCCGTTTGTTGGAGTTGCTTGTTTAGGAGCTATTTTGTTTGGTTATCATTTAGGGTAATTAATTAATTAATTTGCATTTTCAATGATTATTAGTCATATTTTCAATTGTTTTTATTGGTTTTGGATGATGATGTTGATTCAGGGTGGTGAATGGTGCTCTGGAGTATCTTGCTAAGGATCTTGGCATTGTTGAAAATACTGTCTTACAAGGCAAGGAACTGCTGTTTGTTTATTCACTCATTCATTCATAAATGGGATTTTGTTTGTTGTTTCTTTAAGAGCTCCGTGCTTTGCTGGTAGATTGCTTGAGTTTAATTCAAGGAAACAGAGAATGCCATTTGCCAAACTAGTAAAACAGAGATGTTTTTGTTTGTTAGACATGGCTGCGGTTCTTTGTCTGTTTTTTTGTTTATTTAATTGGCCGTTACCGGGTTGCTTATAATTCTTGGCATTCTAATGATTGAGTAGGATGGATTGTTAGCACACTGCTTGCTGGTGCTACTGTTGGTTCATTTACTGGGGGAGCATTGGCTGATATGTTTGGGAGAACAAGGACTTTTCAGCTGGATGCAATTCCGCTAACAATTGGTGCTGTGCTCTGGTTTGCTCTTTATCTTTATATTTTGGGCTACTGATTTTCAATACTCTTGCAAAAGCTATGTTTCATGTGGTCCTATAAAATTTTTCAGTGCCACGGCCCAGAGTGTACAGGCTATGATAATTGGGCGTCTACTTGCTGGTATAGGAATTGGTATTTCTTCTGCTATCGTGCCACTTTACATATCTGAGGTTGTAACGTATTTCATTTTCATAAGGTCACTGTGAGTGTTTGTAGTTTGTCAAGAGCTAATCTAGTAGCACTTATTGTTTTGGTCAGATCTCGCCCACTGAAATCCGTGGTGCGCTGGGGTCCGTAAACCAACTTTTTATATGCATTGGGATTCTTTTGGCATTGGTAGCGGGATTGCCATTGGCAGGAAATCCTATATGGTATGTTTTATTTGCATTCTTTAGTGGTTGCATATTCGATTTTGCTATGTTTAATCAAACTGAAGAAAGAAATAAGCATTTTTAGTAAGCCATGGTTTATATACCTCACCATATAAACAACAAAGCTTTTGGCATTCCTGCTTCAAGAATGATTTCTTCCTTGTGCACAAGAAAGTTTTTGGATTGTATGAGTAGAAGCTATTGATGATAGACCTTAAAGATGGAGCAATGGAATTTTAGCTGCTTAGATATGTCATACTGGTGCTAAATTGAAGCAGCAAATAATTATCTACTGTGTTTTTTGGTTTCTTTGTTTAGAGGTGCTCATTGATTGTCTAATTTTTAGGAATTCTTATACTTGTGGTTGCCAAGTGGAATATGATTTAGATAAGGAAAGGAGAGATAATGAATCAATTTTGAATTTGACCTTTCAAATGCTCAGATTAGCATGACATGTGGCCTGAATAGAACCTGTCTGCTAGTCTGGAATTTGGAGAGTGGCAATCATTTTGCATTAGGAAAGTTTAAAAATAGTTGAGCAGTCAATACATTTTATCCTTGCTTCTCTTCATTATCTAAATGTCTCAAAAGGCAAGTTGTTGATACGTTTAAAAACTGATTGATCTTCTGAATCTTAACCAAATCCAAGTGCCAGCAAGAAGATGGGTTTCAGCATGCTTTGAAAACAGGAGAACAGAACTATTATACGAGGTTGTGTAAAATTAATGAGGTCAGCCCTCACTTCAGACAAAAGTTTAATGTGATTGTTGACATAAGCTCTTCTGGAATACAACAAGGCAAAATGACAAGGTTGTGTATAATCTTTTGATTTATGTTATGAAGAGTTGTAATATAATGAACCTTCTAGCCAGTTCAGGTGGGCAGGGATGGCAAGGTCCTGGAAAGTGTTATTACTAATGCTGTACATATGAAACGAGCGATGGAAGAATGTTAAGTTCATGAGCTTTCCATACATGACTTTATTTCTTAAGCCTTTCTTTTTCCCTTTTAGCTCCTTTCTTGATTTTTTTCTCCTCATTGGTGTTGTTTTAGATAGTTGTTCAGTGAGATGAGGTTGGAATATACTTTGCACCCCCCCTTGTATTTGTTATTAATATCTTTTATAAAACTTTGATCTAGGTGAACAAGATTAGGTAACTGCATCAATTGTTGGAGATAAACTAATCGCATTTTGTCTGAGTGTGCCTTTTAAGTAATACCAATTTGTTTACTTTTGTCATTGGGTGAAATTAATTGAAATGGAAAGGAATAGATGTTGCAAAAAGATGTGGTATTGGGGGCATTTTCCCTAATGAAGATAACCTAAACTGAGCATGTCTTTTCTAGGAGTAGAGAATAAACACTAAAGAGTTCAAGACATGCATTCAGAAACAACATAATACCCTCATGATTGGCACTGAAAATTGTTTGATCTTGGAAATTTAACTTTGTGAAGATTTAAAGTGAACTCATTCAAAGGTTATGATATCTCCTAGTTTCAGAGTACAATGCCATCTTAGTTAACTTCAACTAACTTTTCTAGCAATGCCCAATTGCATGCACATTGAGTTTTTTGCTCAGATTCTTTCTAGGTGCGTATTGTGTATGCACAAGTTTGGATGAAACCTTAATAGAAAGAGTCTTAAACGTGGCTTTAGTTTTGTGTAGCATTGAAGAATATAACAGAAGGAATTGAAATTAATGCTCCTGTGTCATTGACTTCAACTAACTTTTCTAGCAATGCCATCTTAGTTAACTCATTCAAAGGTTATGATATCTCCTAGTTTCATAGTACAATGCCATCTTAGTTAACTTCAACTAACTTTTCTAGCAATGCCCAATTGCATGCACATTGAGTTTTTTGCTCAGATTCTTTCTAGGTGCGTATTGTGTGTGCACAAGTTTGGATGGAACCTTAATAGAAAGAGTCTTAAACGTGGCTTTAGTTTTGTGTAGCATTGAAGAATATAACAGAAGGAATTGAAATTAATGCTCCTGTGTCATTGACTTATTGACAAAAAATGTAACTATAAGCTATTGTCTTGTTAGCATTCCAGATAGAAGTTCAGATCATCCACTCAATACGTGTTTGGCAAAATTGAAGTTGTCATGTCAAAAGAACGCATGTTTTATGCTCAATTTATCAGTAAGACTAAAATGAGTGGCACCAAGTTGAAGTTTTGAAGCTGATTATTTCTTGAATGGCTATTAAAGTGCTCTTTACTAGAAATCGTCTTTCATTAACAACCTTTTCTTTCATCTAATTAATGACTATCTATTTACTTGAGTCTATTTATATGCCTCCTTCAGGTGGAGGACAATGTTTGGCATTTCAGCTGTTCCTGCTGTTCTATTGGCACTGGGAATGGCATTTTCTCCAGAAAGTCCTCGGTGGCTTTTTCAGGTTTTGTTGTAGTATTTAATTTCATGTCAATGAGCCTTTGTATATTTGATAAGAGTTTGGATTTAATTGCACACGTTTTTATCTAAACTAATAATTCATTTAGAGGTCATTGACAAACTTCTTTATCTTAAAGCAAGGAAAATTTTCTGAAGCTGAAAAATCCATAAAGACGCTTTATGGAAAAGAAAGAGTTGCTGATGTCATGACCGATTTAAATGTGGCTAGTCAAGGTTCTGCTGAGCAAGAAGCTGGATGGTTTGACCTATTTAGCAGCCGCTATTGGAAAGGTACTCATAAGTCTCGGGTTCAAACAAAAAATGTAGATCTTGGGTTATTGGACTTCTAAATAATAATCTGGATCAAATGATAAAATCTGTGTCTGATTTGAAGCATTATTTGCCACTTGAAAAGATTTCTAATGTTCCTAAATTTTCTGAACATACTCATGACTGCACCTTTGTGTTTTAGTTAGTTGTTGATGCCTCCATTAAATCCACTACTTCAGGCTTGACTGCATAAAGGTTTGATGGACTCTGTGAAAATCAAAGATTGTACTTCCCCGCAACCCTCCAAGCCAATATTGCCAAAACAATGAATGGGGATAAAATTTCACGGTTTTCACCCTGCATATCTGTATTAAAAGCATGTTTAGTGATTATGGCTATTTGGAAAATAATGTTTTCACAAGTAAAATAATGTCCAAAGTAATCTTCTATAGCTTACTGTCGCTGCAACTTGTTATTATTTTACCTGTACAACTAGTAAGTTTGATTTGTCAGGGTAAATGAGTTATTTTTTATTTTTATGCAGTTGTGAGCGTTGGTGTAGCACTTTTCTTTTTCCAACAAATGGCTGGGATAAATGCTGTGGTGTATTATTCAACTGCTGTGTTCCGCAGTGCTGGCATTGAATCAGATGTTGCTGCCAGTGCTCTTGTTGGGGCATCAAACGTCTTTGGTAAAAAATTTGTTATCTTTCCCCATGAAATTAGGTGCATGTATAACTTTGCAATTTGCAAATGTTTTAATTTGAATGGTTTTTTCCAGGTACAACTATTGCATCTTCCTTAATGGACAGGCAAGGAAGGAAGAGTCTTCTGATCACTAGCTTTTTTGGAATGGTAGGTTATTTGGTAGTTTCAAACCATTCACTCTTCTTAATCAAATAAACATAATTTTCTGTCGCATTTTTATGATCATCAAGAACAGAGCTGACACCCTTTTTAACTACCTTCTGCATCTGATTTCAGTTACACATTATCCTTTTCTCTCTCTCAGCCCACACTGATGAACTTGATTTTCTATAAGCAAGTACTTCTACTAAGAATTGTTATAAAACTGACTTTCAATCCTATTGGTCCAATACCTAGTCGGGAATTATTGAGTTAAGAGAACACAGAAAAAGTAAAAGAAACAGTGGCCAATCTACATTAAGAAGTTATCTTGACAAGGGTTTAGTGGTCTGGTCTGCTCATACTAGTCACCTTTATATGCTGAAAGTAAGATGTGCATTAGTGGTTTCCAATCATAAAGTCTTATTTTGTGACCTGAATGGATTCTTGAGTCATGAACTCTCCTTTCTTCTGTGTCTTTGGTGACTGATAGATGGCGTTATAAAACATATTGATGAGCTGATGGTTGCTTAGGCATTATCGATGCACTATTTTATATGATATTAGTATTTCTAGTCTGTCTACCTTTTCTTCTTCCAGCACACATGGCATGGAATTTGGTTACATAATTTCAACCCTCTATAACTAGAAGCCCTCCACATGTCCAAGTTCCAAGTACATCTTTTGTGCATCTTCCTTTACGAACATTTGTATTCCCGGGGAAAAATGTTTCGAATGTGTAGGATATATTGTATCTAATACACTTCCATTTCTGTGTCTTTGGTTATGAAGGCTGCCTCAATGCTGCTGCTTTCCTTTTCTTTCACTTGGAAGGCCCTAGCACCATATTCTGGAACCCTTGCTGTTCTAGGGACAGTTTGGTAAGTCAATTATTTTCCTTGTGAGATCAGTCAAGCTCATTTCTTTCCTCTTGTTTATGAGCGTCTGGGGAAAAGGGGGTGGAGAGGGGTTAAAATGAGATCTAATTGAGCTTCTCCTTTTTCGGGTGTGTGTTATTTTTGTCCACTTGGACGTTGAAATCTAAATGTGACTTCTCATCTCTTAATACAGCTATGTGCTGTCGTTTTCACTTGGTGCTGGTCCTGTGCCTGCTCTTCTTCTCCCAGAGATATTTGCCTCCAGAATTAGAGCAAAAGCAGTCGCTTTATCCTTGGGCATGCACTGGGTAAGTCATGAAGAACATTTGTAAACTATGGTTTTCCAACTGCAGAGAATTAGCAGTGTGCTAGTGTGGAATGATTTGCAATTTTGCCTCTAGTTTCCACCTTCAAAAATTGCTATGCAATAAGAGCAAAACACAACCCGAACATATAGATAAGCAATTGGCTGGAATTAAGATTCATTTCTGTAGGGGAGCCCATGGTTGATTTAGAGATAATACCAACAGAATGCCTCTGTTCTGTGGAGTTTTCTGGGCATATTTGTAGTCATGTATTTGTATGTCTTCTTTACTTGTCTTCGAGTGGGTGCATGCCAATGGAACTAATGTTTAATCTACTTGATTTCTTTTTGGTTTTTTGAGAATGTTTGATTGGTTGACATTACATGCTAATAATGACTTGCTTTGCTGTGGTAACAGGCTGCAAATTTTGTCATCGGCCTGTATTTCTTGAGCTTTGTGAACAAGTTTGGGATCAGCTCTGTATATTTAGGATTTTCAGGCATCTGTCTTCTTGGTGTCTTGTACATAGCAGCTAATGTTGTGGAAACGAAGGGACGTTCATTAGAAGAAATAGAACGAGCTCTTGACCCTGCAATTTAACCGGAATACGTGTCGAAAGTGCACTTGATAATAATGTCACCCCAGCTCATCGACATGGTGCCTTTTATCCCTGGAGGGTTCATCATTTTGCAGGAACTGTCACTGGGTTTGCTATCGTCCCACATGTTCAACGTTAAGTCGCTGCTGTAACCAGCTTAAGTGAACTGGCTTTTTTTTTTTTTTTTTTATGTAATATCAGAACTGCGGCACCAATAATCAGTTGTTTCATCAAAGCTGAAAGTCAAATATTACAAATAAATTCTTTTCCATATGATTCTTGAATGAAACTTTACATGGCCGTTCCGCCGCCTGGTTAGCACATTGTCGAGTTAAGCTTCTGAGCTTTGGTAAATGATACATATACCTATACCTCTGAGTTCAGAAATAATCTGAAAGGAACAGGTAGCGGGACTTGGCTTGTGATGTTGCTTTATCGTCCATATCATTACAGAGACTGTGACATTACAGCATTTAGAGAGGCATCCGCCTAGGGTACACGAAAACTGAGAAGAAAAAAATGATACCGGAGAGGTGGCTTGTAGTCGCGTTACAACAATGTCACAGTTGTATTCCTGAATGCTGTTTGACCGAACATTTTCTGAAAGGCAATAAACTTCCATAATCAAGCTTATGTAACTTGGCTAATCAAGATTAAAAGGGAAAATTATCCCTAGCATTTTATAGTTTGATTGAAATTATATTTGCTCTCGGTATTTTGGTTGTTTAACCCCTCAAGCCGGGTATTATAACTATGGCCAAAAATAATTGCTATGGATGCTGCTGCTCGTGTAGAATCATTTACATTCAAACCAAACACTTTCTATTCCATCTTTTCCATGTCACCTAGTCGTTATTTGCCAGCCCTTTTAAATATATTCCTCGTTACATCATTAAGAGCTTGTGTACGATGATGCTTGTCGAAACATGTAAATGAAATCCAATATAGGAACGGAACTTCAGGCGCCTTTTGCAAATATTTTGAGAGGCGAACTTCAGATAAAGTGCGCTGCGTCTCAAACAACCAGTGACGTCTACATATTGGCTTTTCTCTCCCATCTTTCCTTTGTATCAAGCCTGCAAACAAAGTAACACATAGGACACCATTAAGAACAGGATACAAGGTGGGGGGAAGAAACACAGCAACGCTAAGCCACCCACATTGATTTCGATGACATTATTGATACATATATTGTGTTAAGAATTAAAAAGAATAAGAACATTGATGTGAAAAAAAGGGGTCACATCAGAACAGAAGGTGTGACATCCATGTTTTAATGCAGTCGCATTAACTAATGTATGTATAGGCATTCATACTCTCTCACACACTTGTAATATAGCCTCGTTATTGCATAATTCACCATTTAGCGCTCTACAAGTGGGTTCTGTTTCATACCAAGGAGTTATTGTGCACGTCAAATTAGAATCGCTAGAGACCTTTGAAATAAAACACCCGTGAAACATCTCATTTTTCATGTGTGAGCTGCTACATTTACCCACTTGAACGTGTCCTACAAGCATAGTTAAGAATTACACCCAGGGCTAATAGCAGAACATACCCCCAGTGTAATTTCTGGCGTTTCTTTTCTGAATGATGTGCTGACACATTTTCTTGTGGAGTAGAGAAACTGGCATTGTCATCAAGGGGTTTCAAGTCAGGAGCACCCGAGTCTTCAATGTTTGTGCCCGTATCTTTGTTTTTGAGGTCTTTTCCATGAGATTTGCTAGTACCATCTGAAATCCATAAAAGGTTATTAAATAAGAACAACGTAAAAATTCCGTATGAAAAACTTCATAGTAGGTAATATGAAAAATTATACCCTTTGATTTCTTATGAATCTTTGATTTTATTTGTAAGCGCCTTTTGTGTAGCTCCTATATCACAGAAGTCAAAATTTCAGGTGTCACAAAAGGATTTGGAAGAGTTGAATTCAACTACGCATTCTCTTTTGAGTTTTAAGGACGTTAACTTGATGATCTTAGTCAAGGCTCTAGCATTCTCAACCTTTAGTTTGTCACTTCATGCTATTCCTTTGATTTTAGGATATCCAAAAGGGAATCGTAGACTAACAAAAGCCCAAGAGAGCACTCTCTTTTCCACAGTGTGTACTACTCCACACATACCCAAAACTCCATCATGAGATTCCATCAAGAAAAATGGTTCGCCTTTAATAATGGATAATAAATAAGAAACCAAATGCAGGCCACAGTCAGCGAGTGAATGCATGTCTTTCACAACAATCCCTTCAGCTATGCCCTTGCATTTTTTACTAGATAAGTCCACCACTTCATGGGAAAACAACTCATAACTGCATGCTAGTCGAACAAGAAGCCGATGCAAAATCCTACATCATGATGGTAGCTTAGAAATGCATGTTACACATCGAAAAGCTCATGACTTGGAAAAATCGCTTCAAGCAAACAAAAATAACCGATTCGAAATATGGATTCACAAATTGACAATGTCTTACTCCCAATTTGTAATATCTCCTAGAAAAAAACTGTTTAGGAACTCGCAAAATGCACTAAAAAATCCATGACATTGAACTTCTTTAAGAACCCAGAAATTCTATACGTTACATCACACACCCCCAATCTGAAACACACAAATCTCAAAACTTTGCTACATTAAAGCATTCTAATAAGAAACCAATCACAACCCAATCAACTTTCACTTCCACACACCTTACTCGACCATCTTTACACAAAAGAGAAATCACCCACTCAGAAAAATACATTATAGATCAGAGGTTTAGTCCTTAAACTATCAAAAGATTTCAAATGGGCACATGGGTATCGTTACATACAGGTATCTATAATAAAAGGAGAGATAACAATCATACATACTTGTAGCTTGGAAAGCTGGTCTTGAGTGACACGTTTGGGCTTGAAATTCGGCTGCAAAGATGGGTTTGATGCTATAGCTTCTTCTCTTTTCTCGTCTTCTTCCTCTCCTTTCTGAAGCATTGTCACCTATCCTTCTCCTCCTCTCTTTTGGAGGTGTCTTCTGCCTTTCTTCCCTGTAAGTTCAAAGAGTTAAACGGTGCGTTTCAAAAAGCCTTCTCTTTTTGATAGGCCAAAACGGTGAGAAAACATGCGTTTTTAGCTCTTGAGTTAATATGATACCCCTCACAAGAATGAAGCATTCCAATGTTAGCAGTTGAGAGCTTTTATTATAAAAAAATTAAAAACAATAATTATTAATTAGAACCTATACCTATTCTTAAAAAGTTTTATAAATTCACATGATAATGCAGACTCAATTAAAATGTAAAGCAGATCAATTCCAAAAGAAATATAATAAATATTATGATTGATTTTTATTGGTTAAGGGAATAATGTTTGAAAATATGTTAATAAGGGGGTATTGGACATTAGAAAAAAGAAATAATTGCAATTGTTTAGATAACTGTGAAATGCAATCATTAAATAAATTATTTTCATGAAATAGTGTGAAAATTAGGTTGAGTTAGTGTGTTTTATGTACTGGAGAATGGTAGTTTTTATTTTTAGATATTTTTTAAAAATGTATTTATCAAATTAATATTTTTTTATTTTTTTATAATTTTAAAATATCGATATTAAAACTACCATTCTCCTTTAAAAAAATTACTTCACACCAAAATATCAAATCTCGCTGGCAAAACTTATCATTTAAAACTTACCAACAAAACATGAAAAAACAAAAAGTTTTCTCAGTCAATGGCACCTAAACGTTCTCCTTTAATTGAGAACCCACTTTTGCTTCAAGCTAAGAGTTTTTTTAAAGTATAGGTATAATTATTTTTTAAAATATATTTTATTTAGAAATATATTAAAATAATATTTTTTATTTTTAAAAATTATTTTTGATATAGCACATCAAAATAATCTAAAAATATTAATTTAAAAAAAAATATTAATTTGTTTTAAAAATACTTTTAAAATATAAAAATAAACAAAACAAAGTAGAAGAAGAATTTGATGATGAAGGAAGAGACAAACAAATAAAGCTATGGAGCAGAATGCAAAAGAAATAAACCCCAGAAATCAATAACTATGAAGAGAGTTGATTAATGTGTTTTCAAATGATTCAAAAAAGAACAAGAAGGAACAGTTAATTTAATGATAAATATAATTAGAAATAGCTTCTTCTTTTTTGTGTTTTAAAACTATTTAAAAAAATTTATTTTTTTTTATTTTTTTTAATTAAATTTTTTTAGACTTTCAAATTATTTTAATTTGATGAAGTTAAAATAAATTTTTAAAAAATAAAAATTATTTATTTTGATATATTTTTAAATAAAAAATTATTTTAAAAAATAATCACTACTCTAAATGTGATTAAACTATATTTAAGTTAATTTATAATTAGTATTTTTTAAAAGTGAATAGCAGATCACTTTGAAACCCTAACAATGCTATCTATCATGCTTTCTTTCAAAACCCTAACAACCAAAAATAAATAATAAAAAAAAAAGTCCGCAATCTTATCTTCCAATCAATGGCAACAAACACATCCTGCTATAGCCGAAAGAAGAAAAAGAAGAACAAGAAAA
Organism: Populus tomentosa; assembly: GCA_018804465.1. Classification (NCBI taxonomy): domain Eukaryota; kingdom Viridiplantae; phylum Streptophyta; class Magnoliopsida; order Malpighiales; family Salicaceae; genus Populus; species Populus tomentosa. The sequence continues at coordinate 11,539,294 of CM032001.1, forward strand.
AGAATGAGATGAGCAAATCAAGATATGCTAAACGTGAACACAGCTAAAGAAGTAATTATTGTTTACTTTTGTTTCTTTTGCAATATTGAATACCGAGGACCACGTCCTCTATTTAAACACAGACAAGGAGAGGTAAATATATTAAATCTCCATGATATGCTCTGCCAGGATGAGTTTAAGGTTTCCAGGAATGGTAATTACATTAACGCTTTATTAAAATTCCAAGATATGCTCTGCCATGATATGCTCTGCCAGGATGAGTTTAAGGTTTCCAGGAATGGTAATTACATTAACGCTATATTAAAATTCCAAGATATGCTCTGCCATGATATGCTCTTTCCTTGTTTTGAATCCAAGATTTGTTCAATCAATTCGTTGAAGTTTCCTTAGCTGGTTGAACTACCATATCATGCTGGGTTGTTGCCTTTGATACACCAATCTTCCTTCAACGTCTCTTTCCTTAGCTGGGTTGTTGCCATTGATACACCAATCTTCCTTCAACGTCTCTTTCCTTAGTTATAGCGTGAATTGTGGGAGTTTACAGCATGCTGGGTTGTGCCAATACCCTCCCTCAAACTGTGCCTGGGTCGGAGGTAGAGTTTGGTTCGAAAATGATTGATTGTTGCCTTGGACATTGGTTTGGTGAAAAGGTCTGCTACTTACTCTGTAGTGGAAATATGTTGAGTTATGAGGTGTCCAAGTGCAACTCGTTCGCATACAAAATGATAATCCAACTCGATGTGTTTGCTGCGAGCATGAAATACTGGATTTATGGTCATGTGAAGAGCACTTATGTTATCGCAGTAGAGAGTTGGTGTAGATGCTAGTGGAATATAGAGATCTTTAAGGATGAATGACATCCATATGAGTTCTGCTACTGTATTTACCATTGCTCGATATTCCACTTCGGTGCTTGATTAAGAGATTGTGGGCTGTTTCTTTGCACACCATGAAATGAGATTTCCTCCTGGAAATGTACAGTATCCTGTGGTAGAGCGTCTTGTGGTAGGGTACCCCTCCCAATCAGCATCAAAGAAAGCATAAAGATCAAGTGATGTATTGGCAGTGAAATGCAAACCTAAGTCAAGTGTGCCTTTAACATATCTAAATATCCTTTGGACCAATTTTAGATGCACAGTTGTGGAAGCATGCATGAATTGTGAAGCATAATTCACACTGAATGAGAGGTCTGGTCTTGTGAGGGTAAGGTACTGTAAAGCTCCAACTAGTCCTCTGTAATAACTTGGATCTTCAAGCAGGACTTTGTTTGATGAGGTCTTGGTTTTAGCTTCAAGGGGCATGCTCATAGGCTTGCAGTCGACCATGTTGGCTCGTTCCAGGATAGTGAGAGCATAGTGAGATTGGGACAAGTATAGTCCAGCCGAAGTTTCTGATATTTCAATGCCAAGAAAGTGATGAATGTGGCCCAAGTCTTTCATTGTGAATTTTGTGCTCAAAAGCTGAATGAAGGAGGACACTAACGTTGTGGAGGAACCTGTCAGCAAGATATCATCTACATAAAGAAGAAGAATTAGTGTGCCAAGGTTAGAGTGAAAGATAAACAGGGAAGGGTCAGTTTAGCTACAAAAGAAACCATATTTAAGAAGAAAAATACTAAACCGATCACACTAAGCATGGGGTGCTTGTTTGAGACTATAGAGTGCTTTGTGAAGCTTGCACACATGTTTTGGATATACAGGATCAACCATTCCTGGAGGTTGTTCCATATATATATGTTCTGAAATCAAACCATGAAGGAATGCATTTTTTACATCAAGTTGACGCATGACCCATTTTTTAACAAGAGCTATGGTGATAACCATTCGTATTGTTCCTGGTTTGATGACCGGGGAGAAGGTTTCGGTGTAGTCCAAACCATCCACTTGATGATACCCTTTTGCCACTACTCGAGCTTTAAGGCGATCTAATGAACTATCGGGTTTGAGTTTTGGTTTGAATAGCCATTTTAAACCAATTACATGCAGGTCTGAGGTGCGTAGAACAAGCTTCCAAGTCTGATTTTGATGCAAGGCTTCGAGTTCTTCATCCATTATTGTTTCCAGCCAAGGTGAGATAGAGCAGCTCGTGTGTTATGTGGTTCACGAGGAATATTAGCTGAGAATATAGAGGAAGTCAAGGCATATTTGGGATTGGGTTTGATAATTCCTATTTTTTATCGAGTGATCATTGGAGATACTGGGTTGGCTCATTGAGCTCATGTGATCATAGGAGACGCTGGGTTGTGCCGTGTTTGGATGCTTGGTGGATTGACTTGTATGGCTGATGGAGAATTGTTGAAGGTTTGGTCAGACACATCTTCCTGCCCGGGAGATAAAGTGTGATCTATAGTTTGGACTTGTGGTGTTTCTTGCATGCTGGGTTGTGCCATGTCCAGCACAGGTGCAGTTTGTTGTTGTCCAACCGTGTCTGGGAAAGAACCTGTTACACTGCTAGAGACAAATGTGAGTGATGGTATGTGAGGCAGAGGAATAGTAGCTAATGGTGTTAATGCTTGTGAATCTGGTTCAACAGTACATTTGGGGTGAATTTGTGGTAACCATGAGTAAAAAATGCTTATAACATGAGATGTAGGTGGTTCCATGCTTTGTTTCTGTGTGGTTTTAAAAGGAAAAAAAAGTTCATCAAAAACCACATGGCGAGATATAAAATTTTTTTGCTTGATGAAAGCACTTGTATCCTTTATGTTTATCACTATAACCTACAAATATGCAAAGGACTGTTTTTGGATCAAACTTGTTTTGCCGTGTATCCCATGTGTAAGGGAAATATTTGGAGCCAAACACACAAAGGGAAGTGTAATCAGGATGGTTTCTATGAAGTGTAAAATATGGTGTTTCATAATTAAGAGCAGATGTGGGTAAACGATTTATGAGATAGAAAGCAGTGGAAAAAGCTTCTACCCATAGAAACAGTGGAGCACCACTATGAAATATCATGGTCATTCCGAGTTCTCGTATTATCCTGTGTCTCCGTTCAATCGTACCTGTTTGTTCTGGAGTGTAAGGACATGATACCTGATGTAATATTCCAGCAAAGAGGAAATGGGATGCTAATTTGGAGTTTATGAACTCTCCTCCTCCATCTGAGTGAAAAACCTTGATCTTTTTGTTGAATTGTCTGTTGACATATTGTTCAAAGGCTAAATAAGCATTTATAAAGTCAGATTTATGTTGTAAGGGAATGATCCAAGTATATTTAGAAAAATCATTAACTAAACATGCATAATATCTAAATTTACCAATAGATAAAATAGGGGCAGGTCCCCATAAATCACAATGAATTTTTTCAAAAATACTAGAGCTTAAATGTTTAGAATTAGAGAAAGGTAATCTACTAAGCTTTCCTAATTGGCAGCTATCACAAATATGTTCGGATTTTATTATGCCAACAACATTAATTAACCCTTTATTTTTTAAGAAATGTAAAGCAGAAGGTTGAGCATGTCCTAATCGTTGATGCCAAATATCTGTGGTGCAGGATTTGAAACGATGAGAGAAATAAAGCTCCGGTGAAGTGGGAAGGATGTAGAGATCACCCTTGCGTCTCCCTTTGATCACTGGTTGTCCTGATTGTCGTTCCTTAACACAAAAATCAACATTAGTGAATTCACAATTAACTGGAAGTTGAGTTGTTAATTGACTTACTGAGAGCAGATTTTTTTTCAATTAAGGGACCAGCAAGACATCAAGAAGAGGTAAGCCTTTATTTTTTTGCTTAATGTTTGAGTGTCTGATGCCAATTATTGGCAGAGCAGAGCCATCGCCTATAAGAACTGAATCAGATCCTGAATAATTTTGGAGATTAGTTAACATACCTTGTGTTCCTATCATGTGGTTTGAGGCACCTGTGTCTGAAATCCATTCTATTTTAGCTATTGTATTATCCAAGGTAAGTGCTGCTAGTGCCTGTGGTATGTCATTTGGTTGTGTTGGTCTTTTGGGCACCCACCAATATATTTTTGCAATATGTCCTACCATCCCACAATATTGACATTTTTCTTCATGATAGAGGTTTGTTTCATCAGACGTCATTCATCGTTGTCCTGGTGGGGGGACGTCTGTGTTGTGTATATGTTGATTGACTAGGGGAGTATCCATGGTTTTGGTTCTTTGGTTGTTGTGCTTGAAATCCTCTTCCTATTGAGGTGAATTGTTATTTGTTGTGGCCTTGATATCTTATGGAAGATTGTGGATATCGGGGCTGTTGTTGTCCGTAGAAGGCCATTGGAGGGGTGAGTGCAGGAGTGTTTTGGGTTGAGAACTAATGGTGTCTTTGATCAAGACTTTGAAGTTGTGAGACAAGCTCAGTATATGATGGTCTTGGTGGTTTGAGCATGGTAGTAGTAAAAGTTTCATATTGAGGACCAAGACTTGTGAGAAGATAAAATACCTTTTCTTTGTTTGGAACCGGCTTCCCAATTGCTGCAAGGCTGTCACATAGACCTTTGAATGTTTGAATGTGTTCCCCAATTGTTTTGTCATCTTATTTCCGTAGATATGTGACTTGTTGTCTAAGTGTGAACTCTCGTTCTTGAGAGTCTTCTGCGTAGGCATTTTTCAGTGCTTCCCATACAATATGTGATGTTTCTAAACCCATAACGAGACCAAGTGTTTCTTCGAAGAGTGTTCCAATTATCCACCCTCGAAGGAGACGATCTGCTTTTCGCCATGCAATGTATGCTTCAGTTAATCTTGTTGCAGAGGTTTCTGTATTTGGGGTGTCATCAGCATTTGGTATACTGTATTTGGGTGGGACAAGATCCTCATTAGTAAGGTGACCAAGCAATTCTTGGCTTTCAGCAAAGGCTAAGGCTTGTTCACGCCATAATGGATAGTTTGTGGGATTGAGTTTAAGGGTGATAAAATTTCCAACGTTGAGTGAAAGTGAAATCATGGTTATTTGGAGGCTTTTTGAGATACTGGATTCAGCTGTGTTCACAAGAGGCTCTGATACCAAGAAGAAAAATAAAAATAGAAGGAAGAATGAGATGAGCAAATCAGGATATGCTAAACATGAACACAGCTAAAGAAGTAATTATTGTTTACTTTTGTTTCTTTTGCAATATTGAATACCGAGTACCACGTCCTCTATTTAAACACAAACAAGGAGAGGTAAATATATTAAATCTCCATGATATGCTCTGCCAGGATGAGTCTAAGGTTTCCAGGAATGGTAATTACATTAAGGCTATATTAAAATTCCAAGATATGCTCTGCCATGATATGCTTTTTCCTTGTTTTGAATCCAAGATTTGTTCAATCAATTTGTTGAAGTTTCCTTAGCTGGTTGAACTACCATATCATGCTGGGTTGTTGCCTTTGATACACCAATCTTCCTTCAACATCTCTTTCCTTTGCTGGGTTGTTGCCATTGATACACCAATCTTCCTTCAACGTCTCTTTCTTTAGTTGTAGCATGAATTGTGGGAGTTTACAGCATGCTGGGTTGTGCCAATACCGAAGACCCACCTTCTACTTTTAACTCGAAAAAAAAACAACGAGCTATGAACAAAATATGAAACAAACCAAAAACTCTCTCTTTCACAACCACAAATCAAAACCCTAAAATCTCAACCTACTAGCTGATCAAAAACAAGAATATGATTTTGAATAGAATGCAGCCTTACAGCCTCCATATACTTGTAGAGAATAACGTAAAAGAAGTAAAAGCTTATGAACTTGAGAAACCAGCAACAGCCGTGAAAAGGGTCGATGAGGGATCGAAAGACTCAAAATAAACCAAGAAGAATCATTAAAATCTTGAGAATTCCAAGTCCATTCGACGGATATGATATGATTATTGTGCTGTAAGGTCAACTAGTTGCACTCTTCCAAGGGACATGGATATGTTTTTCTAGTTACATTAAGAGTTCTATGTAGTCTAAGAGGCGACTAAAGGGTAAAATATCGAAGCCTGAGAAGAAACTTAAGAATAATGTAAAGTATAATAATAGCCCTTTTAACAAGAAATAAACATGACAAAAGGTATTTGATTTATCAATACGTACTTGGCATAGGTAGTAATGATCTCGAGGGGGGAATTGCAGAGAAACTAGAGATGTTGAAGCCTTATTTTTCATATATGGATGTGGTAGAGAAGGACAATATAAACAGCAAGACGAGGAGATATTTAATTTCTAATAATAATGTGTATAAGAAGAAAGAGGCAATGCATTTTGACAAGGGGATCCAACTTTTTCAAGGAAGCATAAGATTAACGTAGAGATAGTATGAGAGTTTTTGAATTTGTTGTTGTTTTAATATTAAAAAGAAATATAATGTTGATTTTTTTAGTTAAATAACATTTTTATACATCATCGTCGTTATTTTTGGACATGCCTTATGAATTAGGTCATATCAAATTAATTTTTTTATAAATTATTTTTTTTCTGTTAAGGAACACATTAATAATACCTGGATGTTATTTTACATTAAAAAAATTTGATATAACATGTAGCGTAGCGCGAGTAAAGATATATTATTTAATAAAAATAATGTTTAATTTGTAAGCATTATCGAGGAAACTAGACTTGTAATATACAAAGAACTAGTTGAAGGATTCTACTATCATAAGACAAAAGGCCACAGATAATTTTTTTCATACAAGGAACATGATGGCGTCAAAGAAAAACTGTCATGAGTTCTTGGGCTTTTTTCATGAATGTTCATAAATTGGTGTTCCCTCTAAGACAAATTCGCGGATGCTTCAGTTAGTTTTTGAATGTGGTTGCATAAACAGGTAAAAAAATCAAGAGAAAGAGATGTGTTATGTTTTTTGAGAGATGAGTGTTCTGTCCAGAACCACCAGATCCTCTTTGCATGAAAAATACTACCTTACCTACCCGAAGGTTAGCCTGTTAGCTTGCCTCGTGAGGTTGCATGCCGAGGGAGGCGCAACCCATTATAATTTCTGGTTAATGAAAAATCTCATATTCGATGGTCGGGGACAATCGTCAGAGTTTTTTTTATGAATGACTGTTTGATAATTCACTATTAACTAAAAACCTAATATGCATGGGGGATTCATAGTTCAAAATGCATATGTGGATGGATTGTTTATAATTCTTTTTTTTTTTTTTTTAATTTGGCCCTTATTAGACCAAATTATAAGTTAATTTGTTGGGGGGGTGAGATTGAAAAACATGAGAACAAAATAAAAAACATGTAAGGAATAGATGACTTTAAAAAGTTTAGATAAAATATTTATTGCGATCCCTATACTTTATAAATTATAGATATTATATCCCTTCGGTTTCCAAAATCAAAAGGAAAAATTAATTTTGATCTCAAACTTCATTTTCTTTATTTTTTTGGTTCCTGGTATGAGAAAGGTGAGAGAAAGTCACTGGAATCTGATGTTAGAGAGAGAAAAATATTTTTGAAACCTATTTCGCCCTCTAAAACAGTTGAAAATTGTGTCAAATTGTTCCTTTTTATGAGGGAAGCTCGTATTAGGGTTTTTTTTTTATCTTGAAATTGCCAAGAAAAACATATCTGATCTTGGTAAGATTTTTTTTATTTCAAGTTGATTTCAGGTTTTATGATGGTTTTTTTGAGGCCATGAATAAGTTTATCATGTTGCCTATGATGTTTTTGATAAAAAATAGTTTAGAAATCTGGTTTTTTGGTCAAAAAACTATTAGCCCTGTTTTTCTAGCCACCACAATGATCGGGAACTAAGCAATATAGACAACACGGTGTCTAAATCTTTTTTTACAAAAACAATTGGGGTGGATGACATGCTATAAAAACATTAAAATAAAAAAAAAGGTCTAGTCTCGCGAGCCCTGATGAAATGAGTTAGGACCAACAATGTCTAGTTTTTTTAAAATTATTTTTTTTCTTTTTTTATATATATTAATGCTTTTTTTATATGTTTTTTTTCTTTTGTTTTGTTTTTTTCTCATTTGTTAACACACATAGTTATCGATTTATTTGATTACATATATACATAAAAAATTTTATTTTTGCTTAAAGTTTTTTAACTATAAAAACATGTTGAAAAAACATGTACATCTAATTTAAAAAAAAAAAGATTATTGACTTGCAATTAGTGAAACACATGTGATATATATAGTATTATACTATAATGCTTAACCTATAACTTGAAAAGACTAGATCAATTGGCCTCATGTTTTTACAATGTTATGGTATGAATACAAGATATTCTTTTTACCTAAAAAAGCTTAATGGTGTAGGGATTTCACTATAACTGTAGACACAGATTATTGTGGATTACAATAATAAAATTTATATTGGTATGTTGTGTAATTAAAAGGACCATGAGTGTTTTTTTATTTTTTAATAAAAAAACTGTTGACGCATGTTTTACACGCCCTAGCAAGTAAAAGGTGCCCACACCATTAAGGAGACGCGTCAGACACTTCCTAGTGTTCAAATCTAGTTATCTACTGTATAACTAGATGCGCAAACATGACATCTTCCACATAGTATGGCGTATGTAAACATATCATGGTTGGATTGTTGCTTGGTGAATAATTGATTGTGTTTTTTCTTTCTTTTTTCTCTACTGACAACTAAAATGCACAATTGTTCTATGTGCTGTTTACTTGGGTTTGATAGAGTTGTCAGACCCAAGCACATTGGATATAGCAAACATGCGAGGCCGAAGGTACTTGGGTCTGACCACAACGGCAACCCAAAGTCCTTGAGTTTGGCAACAATGCCAGGTCCAAGAGCCTTAGGTTTGTCAACTATGTCTGGTGCTAGACCCAAGCGCGAGTTTGACATAATTATTAGACCTAGGCTTCATGGGGTTGGCAACCCTGTGCAAGTGCATTGTGGACCAAGACATAGTACACTATGGACTTTCATAGTGATTTTTTCAAGCTTTGAAGGCTTGAAATAAGGTTAATGTTGTCTTTTCATATAAAGTTAAATTATTATTTTACCATTTAGTTGAAAAAATTGAAGCCCTAGTTGTGGGTGTATTTCAATATTTTTCATAGGCTCATTAGTATTAAATGTTTATGCGGGGGTATGGTAGTCTTTTTATAATTATTTGCATAGTAAAAATATTATTCTATCCCTAAGGTTAATAAAATTAAGATCTATTACCCGAGGTTTTTTTGATCTTTTACAAACTATTAAATAGTTAAAATACATCTTTAGCCTTGAAAAGGATTAAAAAAAAGAAGAAGCTTTGCATATAAAGGTATTTTTTCACACTTTTTTTTGTGCAATTTCTATAATCATCGGGGATATTTTGATATTTTTTTATTTTTAAATTCAAAAAATTACACTGAATCTACGTTTACTTGGGTCTGACAAACAAGCAAGATCCAAATTACTTGGCTGCCAGATCCAAGTAACGTAGGTTTGGTATGGCTCTCAGACCTAAGACGTTTGTGTCTGATATGATTGTCGGACCCAAGACACTTGGGTCGAGTATATTTGTCAATTATCAGATTCAAGACTTTTGAGTTTGGCCCTCATTCAATATGATTAAAATATTTTTTATACACTTAATATTTTTTATATATTTTTAAAAAATTTAATATGTTAATATACTAGTATTCTTTTTAAAATGAATGACATAAAATAACTAGTAATTCAATAAAATTTCTCGGCGAAGTGAACGCTCAAAGTCCGGACTCTACTGTGAATGACTCTTGTCGGCAAACTCACACGCAGTTCAGAGGTAAGGTTCTCTCTATTTACGTGATTGCTTGATTGTGTAGATTAATTAGTTCTCACGTGCCATTGCAGATAATTTGTTGACAAAATTATTGTGTATATATTTTAAATTATTTTAATATGTTGATATTAAAAAATAATTTTTAAAAATAAAAAATATATTTTTAATATATTTTTAAATAAATTATATTAAAAAAATAACAGCTAAGATCCTCACAAACACGCTTACAATATAAAGTAACGCCCATAAGGTTGGACACCGAGTCCACTGATAGGCTAGAAAATTCTAGCGGCTTGGACACGGTACACGTGGCTAGAAAAGGGCCCTACCCATGTGGCTGGAAAAAATACTGGTTGTTCAAGTTTGACTGGAAAAAAAAATTTATTCTTTCGTTGACTGTCTCTAGACATAAATCTGCCGAGTTTTTTTTCGTTTTCTAATGATTTATGTTTCCCCACGGCATGGTCGTCGTCCTAGTTTTGAAATCGATCCGGCTCGACGAATCAATTTGAAATATAGCTGATCTAGAATGGAAATTAACTTGGATTGAAAAAAAAATATATATAAAAAATATTATGTAATTTGATTAATTGAATAAGTTAACTCGATAATTAAATTGATCTTATAAAATTTAATTATAATCCATTAATTTTTAATTTTTTATTAAAATAATATTATTTTAATTTAAAAAATATATATTCCGAACAATGACGTGAAAAAAAAAATTAATAACCGGTTAAAATATAGATTTTGGATCTTGAACCAGACCTGTTATAAAAACTATGGATGCTGCGACACCAGACATGCCTCGAATAATTCGCTGATATTTGTTTTTTAAATTTTTTGTTTCTTTGTCAGGAGAGCTGTACATGTGTCTTCTACCAGAGATTATTCTGTACGGCAGCACTACGACCTGAATACTCTGATTTCTTAAATTAAAAAAGTATTTTCTTTCCCCTTCAATTTTTTTTTTTAAAATTTTTAAAACGAAAGCAGTCGCCGATTGTAGTTACGAATAATTTTGTCGAATTATCAATTGAATCAGTATTTAATAAATCATCATCTTCATTTGATAAAATTACTATTTGTTGTCACGGTGTATAGCTTTTAAAACTATTTTTATTTAGTTTTTTTTTTAATTTAAATAGATATTTATATGAAGATAGTTATTTAAATTCTCTTAAAAAACATTTTTTTTATCAAATATATTATATTTTCTTATGCATGCATCTTTTATCAAAATGTTTTTTTTATTAATATCATGTTTTATGAATTGAAAGTAAGGATAACTAAAATACTTTTTTTATAAGATTATATATATATAAAAAAAGAATAATTAATTTTAAAACATTATATAAAAAAATTATAATAAAATATATTTTATTGTTATCAAATATTCATGATTTTCTTAAAACATTATGTGTATTATACTCATATATAATTATTCATAAAACAATTGTTAATATTATTATAAAAGATATAATCTTACTTTAAAATAAAAACACAACTGGATAATTTTTTAAGTATTATCTTAACAATTAAAACTATTCTAAATGAACTTTTAATGTTTCAACCCTTTTTTTTAGGATTGTTAAACACGAAAACCATATCCATAACACATCTGTTTTAGAAAAGATACAATTAATTATTAATAGAAAAAAATTTCGGGAATTACACTATTTCTTCACCTAATTCTTTTAGTTTATTTTATTATAACATTGACTCAAACTAGGTTGAGGTAAAATTGTTTTTGAACAAAAAAAAATATTTAGGTATTGTTAATTTTTTTTATAGGTCCAAAAACAACTCATACAACCTGTAAAAACATAGTTTAATTAAAAAAAATTAACAATTATATTTTTTTAATATTAAGGAAAAAATTTATTGGATTGATTTAAGTCAACCAGAGTTAACTTAATTAAAATTGTTACCTAGATTATAAAACTATAATAACCCCATAGAAAACAAATCAAAATAAACTATGAAACATAATTCCCAATCAACCCATTATTTGATGAAATTAAAAAAATAATTCAATTTAAAAATGACCTAAAAAACAACCTAAGTTAACCTATAAAACATGTGACTCGAATTGTAAGATCGAGATAACCTAATGAAAAGCAAATCAAAAGAAAATACAAATTCCAATCCGTAAGTAGCCTATGTTGAAAAATGCGATAAAAAAAAAGAACATAAAAAATGACTAGAATCAATCCTTCAAATCCATGACTCAGATCATTAGATTGAGATAACTTCATAAAAAATAAATAAATAAACGACTTAATTTAACATGAATTAACCTGACAAATTCATGAATTTGATTATGAGATTGAAATAACCTCAAGAAGAGCAAGTCGAAACAAATTATGAAACTCAATTCTCAATTACTTATATCGTGACCAATGTTGAACAATGAAATTTATATAAAAAAAAAATGACATAAAAAATGAGGCAAGTCAATATGGGTTAACTTATCAAGCACTGATCTTAGGTCATAAAGCCAAGATAACCTAATAAAAAGCAAACTGAAACTAATAATGAAACTTAATTTAGACGATAAAATTGGAAGGAAAAAAAACCAATAATTTTTTAAAAAAAACAAGTTAATTGAACTAACTTGTTAAATTCGTGACTTAGATCATTATATATAAACAACCCAATAAAAATAAAATTCAATGTTGAAGGACCTTGATCTGGGTTATGAGACCGATATAATCTCTTAGAAAAAAAAACAAAAAATGACTCTATTTAACCAAAATTAAAATGTCAAAACTCGCGATCTTAATTGTAAGACTAAGATATCCAATAAAAAGCAAATAAAAC